>JAGXTR010000007.1:0-1200000 GCA_018398605.1 Biscogniauxia mediterranea | reverse complement strand
CGCGCCCGCTCCGAGCGCTACTACGACGCCTCCGGGTCCGCCACCTTCCTCGCCGTCACCCTGCTGAGCCTGTGTCTGCCGCCCCTGCGCGCCGCCGGTGGTGGTTCCCTGGTGAATGTGAGCTGGACCTGGAACTGGAGACAGCTCGCGCTGAGCGCCGCAGCCGCGGCGTGGGCTGTACGGCGTGCGTTTATCTTTTTTCTTTCTTTCCTTTTTTTTTCTTTCCTTTTCTTTTCTTACTCCCCTCTCCAGCGGCTGACGGAATGAAATGCTCACGCCGCACAGTGGGCTCCTACCTGTTCGCGCGCATCCGCGCCGCCGATAGCGACGGCCGCGACTCGCGGTTCGACGCGATCCGCGGGTCGCCGGGCAAGTTCGGCGCCGCCTTCGCCGCCCAGGCCGTCTGGGTCTCGCTCGTGCTGATGCCCGTCGTCGCCGTCAACGCCGTCGCCGCCGCCGCCGTCCCGGCCGCCGTGCGGGTAACCGACGTGCTGGGCGGCGCCCTGTTCCTCGCCGGCTTCGCCTGCGAGGTTGTCGCCGACCGCCAGAAGAGCGCCTGGGTCGCGCGCAGGCGCGCCAAGGAGCACGACGAGGCGTTCATGACCGCGGGGCTCTGGAGTAGGAGGTATGTGTGTGCCTTTGCCCCTTCCCCTTCCCCTTCCACTCTCCTTTTAAGGGTTTTCTTTTTTTTTTTTTTTTTTTTTTTTTTTTTTTGATTTCCCCCCTTAAATTTTTTTACTCCCCTCCCTTTTTCTCTCTCTCTCTAAAGCCTTTGCAACCTTCAACAAGCAATCCCTCCCCCCCCAAAAAAAAAGAGGGAATAATATCTACCTACCTAACTAACCCTAACCTCTCCCTCTCCCCCACGCTAACCCCCCCTATTCCGTTCTCCTAGCCAGTACCCGAACTACTTCGGCGAGTGCGCCCTCTGGACCGGCATCGCCACCGTCGCGGCCGGCGCGCTGTGCTCCCCCGCCGCGCAGGCCGCGCTCGGTTTCCCCCGGCGGCGGCGTGGCCGGCAAGCTGCTCGCCCTGGGCCTGTCGTACGTGAGCCCCGCGTTCACGTCGTTCCTGCTCCTCAAGGTCACGGGCGTGCCCCTGAGCGAGCGCAAGTACGACGCCCGGTATGGCGACCGCGAGGACTACCGCGAGTGGAAGAGGAACACGCCCAAGTTCTTTCCCAGGCTGTTCTAGTAGTTCTTTTTTTTTATATTAATTTTCTTATATTAGGTTTCATGGCGTATATATATGTAAGGTTGGACTTCTGGGTTGCTGAAAGAGGTTGTTTCGCTGTTTGAAAAGGGTTGGGATATTTGGGGGACATATCGGCTAGGTATCTTGGATCACGCAACCTGTATATGGGGGTTTGAGGAAATCATTCAATTGGACTAATAATCATAATCCACAACCAAAATTACGTTATTGACTCTGCAATTGTATTTTTCTCTGGGCTGGACTCTTAGAGACCTAGCGAGTAGGGTAGCTTAACACACACTCCGGGACGGCAATCCATGCACACACGCATTTACACACGCATTTACCCATTCCAAATCAGTTTCCTGCTAGCGCCGCCAATGAAGTACTTAAGCACGCGAATGTACAGCCAATCGACCACATCAAGAAGATAACCCCACCGCCCGTCACGCTGACTTGTAGAAACCCTTCACCTTCTCAACCTCATCATAACTACCCAGGTAGATACCCGAGCGGTCATGGATATGTTCCGGTACGACGTCTAGCATCCGCGTCATTTTGCTATCGACGGCTTGTCCACCAGCTGTGCGCACGTTAGTACTGTCAACAAGAGAGCTGGGATGGTCTCCATAGCCCGGTAAAATTTACTAACCATTCTCAAATACCATAGCCATCGGCGCGCATTCGTAGAGGATACGTAGCTTGCCCTTGGGGCTCTTTTTGTCCGCCGGGTAGGCAAAGATACCACCGTATAGCAGTGTCCGGTATGCGTCAGCAACCATGCTACCAATGTATCTCGCGCTGTACGGCTTGCCGTTGTCCTGGGGGAACTTGAGCGAGTTGAAGTATGCCTTTGTGTTATCCCCCCAGTACAGAGAGTTGCCCTCGTTGACGGAGTAGATGGCTCGCTTCTTCGGGATCCTCATGTTCGGGTGCGTCAAGATGAACTCGCCGAACGAGTTATCTAACGTGAAACCATTCACGGTACCACCCTTCATGGTGATGACCAGCTGTGCAGAGGCACCGTACATGGTGAACCCGGCAGCCAGGAGCTCGGAACCGGGCTTTAGGATATCCTCCTTGGTGCCGGTCGAGCCCTCGGCAAGTTTGTGGATACCGAAGATAGTGCCGACGGATACACCGGCGTCCAAGTTGGAGCTGCCGTCGATGGGATCGCAAGCGACGGCATACCGCGCACCAGCTTGGTTCGCGAAGAATATAATCTCTTCCTCCTCTTCAGAAACCAACAGCGAGCACTTCCCCGACGATCGCATGGCAGAGATAAAGAGTTCATTTCCAATCACGTCTAGCTTCTTCTGGTCGTCGCCGGTTGCGTTGGACTGGCCGGCGAGGCCTGTCAAATTTACGAGGGTGGCTCGGCGGATGTAGTATGAGATGGCCTTGAAGGAGAACTGGAGGGCATGGCACAGTAATCTGAGTACGAGAGAGGTCAGCCAACACTTCAAGTAGCACAGGGTATATGATGAAGCCTACGTGAAATCACCGGTTGCTTCCTTGTGCTTGGCTTGCTCCTCCGTCAGGAAGCGAGTTAATGTGACGATGTTGGTGTTCACACTAGCCGACTCGGCCGGCGGAATATCGTGCCCGTTGCTCGTCATGGTGTCGGAAAGGGTCGGGACGAAAGCGTGGGAGGGCAAAGAATAAGCGGAAGATAGATGGTCACGAGCCTCTCACGTGTATGAGAAAGAAGAGGGAAAATATTGGAAGAGAGAGCAAAGAGGGAGAGAGAGGGAGAGAGATGAGAAGGAGGGGTTGTTGCGACTAACAAGCAACCAGGTAGAAGTAGAGGAGAGGAGAGGAATATAAACGGGAACGGGAACGGGGGGCTGATTGGTAAAGTATGCACTAAGTAGCAAGCTACACTGATGGATATCAGTATGTATGTTGATGTAAGGAGTAACACAGGTGAAAAGGAGGTGAGAGCAAGAGAGAGAAAGAGAGAAAGTAGGTAAGTTTATGAAATGAATTCACGATAGTTAAACTGAGGAAATGCCGAGGGAAAGACAGCTGGGAGTTAATAAGCTACACCCCTTCCTTTGTCTCAGCAGCTAGGGAGAAGGAGAGGAGACTAGTAAGACGTCAACCCGCAGTCTTTCACGCGGCAGGTTTTACATGACATGCTCGGCAAGGCGGGCACTCTAGAGCAAATAGTGGCTCTGGGGTTGCATGCCGAAGTCTAGGTAGGTCTGGATAGACGCGGTAGTAGGGTAGACTTGAAGACCTGACAGGCACTAAATGCCCCATCCACCGGCCGAGGGGAAATTTGGATTTGGTAAAAGATCCCAAGAGGATTTCCCGGGTCACGATGTTTGCAATGCTTCCGTTGACGATTCGATTGTACCGAGGCGGAAGATCTCGGCTACTCGGGAAGGAAAAGACGTCACAGGCCTGGTCTGGGGTCTGGTCTGGTCTGGTTTTTACTTACCGCGTTCATCGTGTGTATATACTCGGGACTGGACTTGTCATGCTTCGATCAAAAGAAAAAGAAAAAGAAAAGAAAAGAAAAGGGGGGAGGAGGGGATATGACACCATTGACTTTCTAGAACCCAATGCGCTTACATAGTGCTAGTTACCTAGGTTACTTAGTAGGTAATGCCCCAATATTGAGAGAGGAGTTGGTTGACATGGAAATGATGTAAAAGGGATTAAAAAAAGGCTGGAATGCCCACTGCTAGTGTACTAGGTACGTACATAGGTAGTACCTACTACTGATGAAAGCTCGTGGGGTGGTGGACATGGTGGGGTAATTGGGGAGAAAGATGAGAGATCAAAATTAGGATTGAACCTCTTCTGGTTGGAGAGCGGGGCTGAGTCGGATCAGGTGGTTGTTCAGTGAGGCCCCACCTTTGATTACTTAAACTTTTTCCAAGATCCGGGGCAAGGAGTTTATCTTTTCCGAGATTTGTTCCTGCCCAACATGACCGACCTCAACCCTGCTGAGACCCACTAAGGTACTCACATACATGGCCCAAGCTCCCACTAGTACGTAGAAGTGGAGAGTGGATTGGAAATTTTTCGATCCGTTAACAAATTTGCGAACAAACTTCGCAAGCAATTTTTTTTTCTTTCTTCCTTCACACATCACAAAAAAAAAACCCCAATCACCTCCAGTTTCGCCTTCACCTTCGCACACAATGTTGTGGTGACTTTTTATTTCCTTTTTACTTGTAAGTACCTTAAACATACGCGTCCTCCATGCCACTCCCTTCATTTCCCCTGATGACAGTATGTAAACCGCAAACTAGAGTCTTTGACCTTCTTTGGAATGAAACCGTTTTTACACGTCAGTCTGAGGCAGCAACCGAATCGCATATTCTCGTTTCTCTCGCTGAGAGCGCAGCGCCTGGAGCTTCATTGTGCTAACAGCTGGCCCAGATCTTTTCCGTTCCTTGATTCCCGTCCACCATGGCTGAGCCTGTGGAAACCACTCCCTTAGGGACCTATGGGATACTACTGTAGTATCCTTTCCCAGTAGCAACAAGGGTAAGCATTCTCTCCTTTCCCTACCTCTCTGCTTTACTCTCTCTTTTCCATGATGATCAATTTTCTATGCGTTTGCATAGCTGGAAATTACCGTCTGAGACATTGGTCTTTGACGAAAAAAAACTGGCTGTTTTCTGATATTTGAAGTCAAACTACTACTGTTGTGCAATTAGCCTCGCAACCCGTGCTAACGTGGTAATTTAGTCACTGGCAGCATCAAGAGACAATGGTACGCAACTCTATAGCAGTCGAAATGTATCCCCCCTCGATATGATGAAGCGGCACTGGGCTCCGAATATTACAAATACATGAGTCGATACGCCAATCTGCGGCAGGCCTAGAAAACCTCGCCCACTGATCACGATTTCATCGTCATCTTGTTCTCGGCACACTACATTGCGGCGATTTTGCTGACGTCGAATTCGACATCAGAGTCTTTTGCCATGGTTTGCACCATCTGAACGGGAATGCCCTGTACCAACAGGTTAGTCAACAACTCTTTTACGCATAGTGCCCCCTACCTTGTACTTGATGATCACAGATGACGAGTCTGATTCGGGTTTCCGTTGTAGACAACCTATTTTACTACCATTCATGCATTTTCTGATACTCAGCACTCCATGTTTATCTTTTCGAGCTTACTCCAACTTCATTTTCTAACATGGAATTATAGGCACTCTCTTCTAACCCTATCAGCTGTGTCTGATCTGACCCTAGCCTATGGGTGCTGGTACGTTGCTTTTTTTTTTTTTTTGAGCTCGGGAACTATTACATGCTGTTGTATCATGATGATTCGACAAAAAATTGACAAGCATATGTCAGAGCTTAACGGCGTTGATGACATCAGTCGTGTCTGACTGCAATAGCATGACCCTCCTTCTAGCTCTTCTGTAAGAGTTGCGGACCTAGCTAATCGGTCAACATTAGTACTCATCCTTTTATCGCCAATTGTAACAACTCGATCGTAAGGTGAGCCACACATTTCTTCCAGCCCCCATATCTATTTTCATATGATGATCATATTTATCACGACGGTCAACATAGCTCGACAGCTTTGATGATATCGCCTTTGACAAGGCTTTTAAACCTGAAATGGAATTTTCAACACTACTTTCCTTTTTAACTAGTCTATGGGCTTTGGCTAACTGAAAGCAGTATAGGTTTATATGTATCACAAAGATCAGATAAATACCCTAGGTATGTCTCCATACTGCCTCTCCATGGTAGGTCCCGTAAAGAATGGAAGCCTCTCCTAGCCTCAAAAACTCAAGCTACGATGCATTAAGGTGAGTGGGAGGATATTTACGTACCTGCCAAGTATACGGGCTAGTAAAGCACCGCGTTTGGTGAATTTGTTGTTATTGCCCATCAACTTGGTGTCCTCATGAACGTCACGAGAGTACTATGCTAGATAGCACTGAAGAATTCCAAAGTATTGCTTGATGCTTCTTGTACTGTGTCTTACTTTCAAAAATGATGACTCCTTAAACTCTCGGAATAACTACCGCATGCTGTATTGCGACCGGCTGCTGCTTTACATCTACTCCTACTGCGGGGATCAATGCCCATAATGTTTTTAGTACGAGCCTCGATAAAAATAGGGAATAGATATAGACGGTTGGAACAAGTATGACCAGCACAAATTGCTATGATTACCCACAGTATCAGCGTCATCACGAGAAACAAAAAGGGAAAAACTCGTTTTTTTGGAAAAAGGGGTAATAAGAATCGAAACCAAGTTCCTCAAAATAGGATAACTACCTAGATCTCAGAAAAGAAAAGATCAAAAAATCAAATCAATTACAGGAGGCGACAACAACCAAAAAAAACTATCCAAGGTTAAAAACTTTTCAAAAAGAGGCAAAAAAACAGACTTTGTGGACGCTTTGTTGCTAATAATACTCGTTTTTTCTTCTTCTTCTCCCCCCCCCGCGCGCGCCTTCTCCCCTTTCTATCTTTTCTCTCTTTTTTTTTGTGTGTGGGTGTGCATAGATAGGTAGGTAGGTAGGTTTCTTTCCCCTTCGTGCCCCCCCTTCTTCCCTTCTTCCCTCCCCCCACCCCATTTCCTTCTTTCCTTCCTTTTTTTCTCCCCTGTCTTTCTCTTTCTCTTGTTCTTCTTTTCTCTTCTTTTTTCGCTTATTTATTATAAAGTGAAGAAGTATTTAACCAGGGGATTAGAGGGAGGGGGGGAGGGTAAAAACGTTCGTCCAAGGGGAGCGGTTGGTTGGTTTGAGGGGAAAGAAAATCAAAAAATTTTTTTTTTTTCACAATCATGGCATTATAATAAAAGGTAACAAGTACAATTGAGCGGGCGGACGGATGGATGGATGGATGGATGGATGGGTGGGGGTATATAAAACCTCTATCCATACCTACCATACCGTACCGTACCATTCCACTCCATCCTACATATTTCTCTCTTTCTCCTTTTCTTTCTTTCTTTCTTTCTTCCCCCCTCCCCCCTTATCTTCCTTCCCTTTCTTCTGTGTTTTACTTGCTCTCCTTTTAAACCGAGGAGGAGCTCCCGTTATTATTGCTATTCTGTCCTCCGCCGCCGTAGTAATCGCCCCCCGCGAGTCCCCGTATCCGGGGTCTGCTGGGCCTGCTGAGGCTGGGCGCATGCACCCGGATGCTCCTCGTCCGTAGGGAGGAGGTCACGGGGGCGGCTCCGTTCCATTCACCGGACCCTGCCTACCGGCCGGTGTTGGAGAAGGCGCCCTTGACGTCCGCGCGCGGCCACTCGAACAGCACGTCGCCGCCGTACACAGTGGTCGTGACGGTGGAGATGCGGACCTCGACCTCGCCGTAGAACTTCTCACACTCGCGGAGCACGCGGTTGACGAGGCTGCGGCTCAGGGTGGGGTCATCGGCATCGCCAAAGTGCTTCTCGACACGCTTGCGCAGCGCCTCGATGCCCTTGCGCACCTCGCGCCCGTCGTAATTACTGAGCACCTTGTTGAAGGTAGCCTTGGCGTTGCTTGGTTGGGCGGCCACAATGCTGGGGCTCTTGCCCGTAGACAGCTGCGTCTCAATATTCTCGAGGTATTCGAGGAGCTTGCCTAGGGGTCGGCGCATGACTGCGTTGAGGTACAGTCCCATGTGCTCAGCGATTTCGCCCGAGGCCGCTTCTTTCCAGTCCTCGAGAATCTCGAGGCCATGTGTATCCAACTCCTCTACAAAGTGGTTCATGTTTTCAATGAGGAGGATGTGGTAATTTAGCGCTTCCTTATCTTCGGGATCCGCGCCGCTGTTCGTAAGAGTCGCAGGGTTTTCTCGTGCGATGACCTTGAGGGCATCAAACATGGATTTGATGATTCGTTCATACTCTCGGTCTACTGTTCGCCTCACGGTTGATGTTGTGTCAATTGATGATAACATGCTCTCGACAGTGGCAGAAAAATTGGGGAATATCCGCATGAACGAGATCACGCCCTTTCGCTTCTTAATTTTGACTTTCGTTTCTTCTATGGCCCGTATCTGCTCGTCGACAAACCTAGAGAAGCGAGCCTCGAGGTTGCTATGAAGCTTCTGTAGAATATTGTTCAAGAAGTCTTGGCTAGAAGAGGTCATATCTAGTTGTTTCCGCTCTAGAGCAGAAAGAACACCAACACCTTGCCTGTCCAATGTGTAAGTAGCTAAATTGCAAGAAAACATGAATGATGGGTAGACTTACAATGGATCCTGCGACAAAACCCAGCTGACCGTGTTTTGCAAGTCTTGTTCTAAAAATGAGAATATTACTTCCATGGCTCGAGTAAGTCTCCTGGCTAATTCTCTGTCAGGTTCCATGAGTCTATGACGCTTTAGATCACCACCACGACGGTCCCGAGGCTTTGTCGCTGCGACTAGGTCGGGGAAATCTGCTGTCTCAAGGGTTGTCGCGTGGAAAAAGTCGACGATAAAATTCTGCTCAATTTCGACAAGCGGCAGCAGATCGTCCAAAATACCGGCAAATATCTCGTAAGGGTGGCTTCGGCTGTCAGGTCCTTTGTCGAAGCTCCCCTTGCTGCCTTGAGTTCTTAGAGTTCTTGCTAGAGTTTGGCTCCTCTTAACAGTAATCTTTTTAGCCGTCGCCATCGTCCCCTCCTGCTGCTTTTCTATCTGTGAGGTAAAAAGCAGTTCCAGTTCTTCCCCTGTAGGTTTCTTGGCGTTCCGTTTCCAGGCCTCAAGAACGTCCCTGAACTCAGATCTATACAGTGGCAGGTTCTTTTCCTGGTAGACCTCGAGGTAGCGGTTCCAGGATTCGAGATCGACATCTCTAACATAAAGGATTAAGGGGCTATATTGCCAGAGGACTTCCCGCCCAACGTCATGATTTCTGGGATCGACTTTCTTTGACAATGCTCCAGCGATGGCGACCTTAGTCTCCTGTATAGCTTTATCAAATTGCCGGCCCATGAAAGCTTCTAATCTTTGTAAAAAGGACGCGCTCTGTGAGAGGTACATCTCCTTTTTTTCCTGGACGATTCGCATTTTCCCGTAATCCGTGTTGAGCAGTGTTTGCTGATCGCCACTGCTTCCATCCTCACTCTTCCGAGGCTCGTTTCCAGTAATGGAAGCGTCAATTTTCATCATGGCCTTGTATAATGTAACGAGTGTGGATTCGATCTCTTCCAAGCCCGAAGTAGTTTCAAGTGGAGCCACCATAAGGGCTTGTAAGTCATCTGAAGTAATGGCGCAGGTGTCGAGTAATGACTCCAATTCCTTTCGAAGAAGCTTCTGGTTTGCCGCCTGGACTTGCAAACCTTGTCCTTGAGCCTCAATGTAGGCGATATCATCCGATAGTGTCTACAATCTTGTCAGTGATAGATTCTCAGCTACTAGATATTGTACTTACTGCTAGTTCCACACTATATAGTGTGAGAAGGTTGTCCAACTCGTCACACTCAGCGATGGCAATATCAAGGCCCTTTTTGATGGCATCAATCCTTTCGTCTTCTGCCTGGAATCGGACGACCCAGCCTCCAGCCTGCGCTTTGTTTAATTCGCGGTCCACATCGAGCTTCATCTCCTCAAAGTTACGGCTTCGCATCTGGTCCCCAGGTATCCAGCCGAAATGATCCAACCATCTGGCGAATTCGGTGGTAGTGTCATCAAGGAGTGAAGTGTCAACGCCGAGAGCAGACAGATACTTAGCATCATTTGCGATTGAGGTCAGGCGACGCGGGTCATCAACGGCTCGTGCTCCGTCTAGGCTCTTCCTTTGGCTATCTTTGAGGGAAGCCTGCATGCTGGGGGGCCGACTGGAGCTGGAAACTGTAATTTTCACCTCGGGGACTATGGGAGGTTTCTCTCCTGACTTATTTTCAGGTTCTATGGGATTTGTGAGCTCAACCTTGGGAGCCAGTCGAGGTGGCGCTGGTACAACGCTAGTTATACCATCAGGTTCATTCAAAGGCGTCTTGCTTTGTGCTGCTTCTCGCAAGCGTTCCCCTGCTCCTCCCGGTCGAGGCTTGAAGGCACTTGCAGCTGATGCAGCTTTCCACAAGGCCCCGGCTAAGTCACCCCGGGATTTCTTGGACTTGATCATAGGGCCTAGTCCAGGACGAGTATCTTCCTCCTCGTCATCCTCCTGACGTCCTTCTGCAGGTGGTGTTTCAGGGGCCGGGCTTGCCGCGACCGATACAGCAGGAGAACCGCTGGTACTAGGTCTAGGGCCGGTGGACGCATCAAGTTCTTGATCTAATGCTGGACTTGCTCTCTCCATAACTAGGCTGGCATCAGATCGCTTTGCGACTGAATTCTTGCGGGGTGACATCCGGTCTGCACTTCGAGGAGGGGGCTCTTTTCGAGCACCCTGGCTTAATAATGGTGCCGGTACGAGATCGTTATCCATAAACGCTTGCGGTCTTGCTGGGTCCATGGGTGGTCTCTTCCTGTCCGGCAAGTCTACCTGTGGAGGCGACTCCTGGAGCTCTCCAAATCTGCCAAATGCGCCGGGTCCGCTTATACCGTTTCTCGAACGCGGAGGGAGGCTCGCGGCGTCGTCGCTTCTTGCCGTAGTGAACGAGGCTGCAATAGAATCCTGGCTCTTGTTGTTTGCAGCCAAGCGACGGAGCACAGGCGGTTGGGTGGCGCTACGTGTAGACTCCACACTGGCGGCAGGCGAAGCACTTCCATTCATAGGTGCCAAGTTGCGTGAGGGGGAAGGAGGTCGATAGGGCTGAAAGCCGCCTGCAGGAACGGAAGGATTAATGTTACTTGGTGGGAGCAGCGGCTCGGGGCGTGATGGCTTTGGTTCGGGGCGCGAAGGAGGTCTGGATGGATCTCTCGAAGGGGGTTTCATGTCGGCTCGTGGAGGTGTCGCAGGAGGGCGCGGGGGCGTATGCTGTGGTCGCGGGGGTGCTGGCTCTCCTGGAATTGGTGGTCGGGTAGGAGGTAGCTTTCGAGAACCGAGTACCTGATCGAGTTCACGCTGATCAAAGCCCCTCAACTCCGGACAGGACCCGCCGGTATATTTGCTATAAATCTTGATTAAACTGGCTATGAAAAACTTCTTCTCCTTGTCCGCTTGGGCCTGCCAGTAATAGGGCTTTCCGATGTTAACGACGAAGCCCGTGTCGCCCGCCCATTCCCGTTTCTGGGGGTCGTTGGTTGGCCCGGTAAAGGAGTCGATGGCGCTTAGGTCGTTTAAGTCCCATGTCTTGCCGATAGAGAACGACCCGTTCGCGTTCTCCTTGGACTTGTGCATGCGCACCCGACCCGACTTCCGCACGGCTACGATGATGACTCTGGGTTTTTCTGCCTGGCTTCGTGCTTCCGGCGGCGGGGGACTCGTAGGATGGGTAGCGTATTCGGTGATTCTAATGTGGGTGATGTATGTCTCGAGCACTACGGGGGGCATCACAAGCGTAAGTAGGGACACTTGTAGACAACAAGCCGGTAGACGGTGCGCCGGCTAAGACTTACGAGACCCATCGATATCCTTCTTGTTGAAGCAGCTCTCGACAATGCGCCTCTTCTCCTCTTCAAACCGCTCGGCCCTACTCATGTCACGGCCGTAGCCCGCTCCACCATTCTGCCGGGGGACATCCATTGCTGACGAGGCTCACGCTGTGGAGGATTCATGAAGGTAGCTGAAGGGGGGAGGTACGGCGAGGTTCATGTAGCGTTGCGTCACGCTCGAGGACTAACTCGGGAGGTAGGGATGCAAGATGTGGTATTTATAGGGAATACAGAGGACTTAGGCAATTGAACAGCAGGTTACGGAGATGGGACCGAAGTCGAGATCGAAATGGAAATCGAAATCGAAGGTGGACGTGGATGTGGATGTGGACGTGGACGAGGACGAGGACGAGGACGAGGGGCCGGCACGGGCGACCAGAGTTGAGGGAGAGTTTTAAAATGGATGTGTTAATTTAGATGTGTCGATGGCCGAGTTAATCATTAATTGTGCTCGGTAGGTCAAAGTCAAAGGTATCAGGCTTGTCAGGGAGTTTAGAGGAGGCCAAAGCACTTTGAATGTGGTTTTTACGAAATACGGCATACGGAGATACCTAGGTAGTAGTTACTTGAGCTGAGTTGTACGGATTAGGTACATATCGATTTCGCGGAATTGCATTCAGCCATACATATTCAGTTAAATAAACTTTCCTTTTTTCCCTTTTCTTACCCTACTAGCCTAAGGCTGTCCCTTTCTTCAGCCACATATACCAATTGAACAGCCACAAAGGTATGCAAAGGACGGGAGCTGGGAAGTTTCAGCATGGGCCCCCTGGACATCGATGGAGTTGACACGACGTGATGCCCCGCCTTTCTGCATCATCGACTGGAAGAAAATAACAAAAATAACCCAGGATTGAACGTAGCACAAGAAGATATATGACGGAATCCCCATACCAACCAAAACTTTGGGTACCTATAGGTATAGCTAGTATAGCTAGTATACTAGATAAGTACCTCGATTCAATTTCACCACATCCAGGAGAATTAAGAAACATTTAAAGTACCAAACTTAAAAATAAATAAACTCACCATCACAATACCTAGGTACTTAGCTAAAGGAATGGATAGGTATGTAAGTAGGAATAAACATCTCTCATTTTCTCGAGCCGACACATGCCTTGACTTAAACGATTGTATGTTTCTCCACAAGCTCTTTTACCTTGTCCAAGGGAAGTCCCTCGATTCTGTGCCCCTGATTTCCCACCATGGTCTCCGCCATACATAGGGCATTATATATCGACTCTTCCGTTGCGTCTGCTGCAGCCTCAAGCAGTCCGTTGATTGACGAGTCGTCCACCGTCTCGGCGACGACAGGTGTTGGCTTGAACGGATCAACTGCTCTCCGCTCCATAGATATGGACTGCACGGGGATGCCGTTCCCGGTCGAGAAGGCAAGAAAGATATCTCCCGAGGGGTTGTGGCCGTAACCACCGACTCTCGCTATCCCGACTGTAGCCCTCTTGGCCAGTCGCTGGAGCTGTGTAGGATGTAGTGGCGCGTCTGTGGCCAAAATGACGATAATGCTACCGTCCTTTCGGTCTTTCTCTCTTTCCAGCTCTTCTTGCGCCGATTTCTTCTCCGCGTCGTTCTTGGCCGCCTTTGCTGCTTCCGCGGCCAGTATACGCCCAATGGGCACACCTGAGATCCGAAGATGCTGGGCTTTGCCATAGTTGGCTTGGACTAATGCAGCTACCGTGTACGTCTTGGGTTCTCCCTTGACATCGAACCCCTCGACAACTCGGCTGCTAGAGCCCGTGCCGCCTTTGAAGTAATCTACATTGACTATGTTAAGCATCATGTAATCCTATGGTAGACAATCGCGAAGTCGGTTGCGTCTTCGTTGGAAAGGAGAGTATAAAAGGGGTAAATAGATCTTGAATTTATGACTTACGACAAATCATACCCGTTCCACCGCCGACAGATCCCTCCCTGACACGCTCACTTGATACATTATCCAGGCCATGAACAATATGCTCCGGTTTGACGGCAAACTGGGTTAGATCATTCAAGTAGCCATCGAATGTCTCAGCGACAACAGGCGTAAGAAACCAGTCCACCCGACCTTTCGGCGTCTTTTGAGACTTCATGGCGTACTCGTATATGCCTTGGTAAGCAGCACCGACAGCAAAGGAATTGGTGATGACGATCGGAGAATGCAGTAACCCCGTCTCCTCAATCCAGTGAGTTCCGGTCATCTCACCAGAGCCGTTGAATCGAAATATGCCCGCGTAGCACGCCTTATGGAACCAATCCTCGCGCGGGAGAATGCTCGTGATACCTGTGTTCACGTTTCCATTATCAGCGAAGATCTCCTGTGTATGGACGCGTACACCGGGAACGTCTGTCAGAGAATTGAGCGGGCCAGGCTTCCAGTCCCCGAGGTATAGGTTGGGCAGAAGTTCGCGAATACGCTGCCGAGATGCGCTGTTGCTGGTGGCCATGGTCGGAGCGGACGTGTTATCTCAACTATGAATTTCCAAGAATTACAGGGAGAGCGTTCAAAATAACCACCATGTCAGTTCGAGCCAAACAGACGACGAATGCCCCCTTTTTATACTACAATACGACCATAATACTGGTTGTGAGTAGCACACATAAAGTTACCATGTAAATATATTCCTTTGAATCCTACGCGGGGAAGAGTGTGTATCATAGATACGGCATCGAGCTCAGCATACGGGAAAAGCAGTTGATGATATGACCGAGCTGCCGCTTTAATTGCGTTGGGTATCATTCTGGCGCTGTTGGAACGCGATATCCCAACAAACGAGAACGTCATATTGTAAATCCTCCTCCGGCGTGAGTCACTTGTGATAACCCATGTTGATCTAATATGGTTCACAGTGGCCTGGACCACGAAATCTAGGTACAATTGCATTCGAGTGCATGCATAAATAGGTAGCTGACAGGACAACCTTATAGGCGGGTTAAGTACGTATCGATCGGGTAGCCGAAGGATGGGGGCACACGGCCCGGATGCGAATTACAGGTATATATTTACCTAGGTACTTTTTCACGATGGCTATCTGCCTACTATGTAGTTTGAGCGTTTTCTTTACACGCCAATTCAGCAATCTTCTCGTCCACTATTGGTTTTACGCCTCTGAACAGCACGCCCCAATGGGACTGCCAAAAATTCGAGGACGTATTGCTCCGACGTCTTCGTCTTCGTCTTCCGCCACGCAAAATGGAGGGCTCCGGCATAGGTTTCGTGGGCATTTAAGCCGATTTCGACGCAAACTCCAAGATCTTTCGGATGATGTCCTAGTACCAGCACTCACTTAACACCTGGAAGTGTCTAGGAAAACACGAATCTAGAGGCCAAGTGAGTACTACCCTAGCTATCTATCTTACTAGCTTAGTAGCTTACTAGAGACTACCGATTAAAATGCCTATTGATTTGACTGACCTATCTAAGCAGTGTAGCTTCGTCCACTACGGAGTCGGCCAATACCGAGGATTATGGAGACCAAATCCAGACGCATCAAAGCGGTTTTCGTAGCTGCAACCTTGAACAGAATTCCACTACACGTCGGTCGAGTTTAAGCGATGTCATTAGCGATGTCATTGTTTCTTCGGACCTTTGGAGCACAGCATGCCGTGAGGCAGTCGGGAGTCTTAGGGAAGACTTAGATGTTGCCATTCTCAAGGGAAAGAATGTCGCACAGTTATTCAACGAACTCGAAGAGCTTGGCAGGAACGTAACTCAGGAGTCTGCCTTCGCAAGGGACGTGAAATATTTGCGTTCTATACAAGTACCACTCAAGAGACTTAAGTTTGCATTGGACCTGGCCAGTCCACTGGCGAATCTTGAACCGACTGCAGCAACAATTATCGGTGTGGTTAGAATCATGACAACGGTAGATTGGGTTCATGAGAAATATAATGAAGCCTTGCGCTTTCAGCGAGTTTAATTATACCAGAAAAAAATGATAAGTATTTACACAGATTGCCGTCAGTTTGGCAACTACTGATCTGGATTTTGCGAAGCAAATCGGACAAATGTTAGAGCAAATCCCTTACATTGACGATTGCGACACGCTTGGACCAAAAAATAATAAGAAAGATATTCATACGGTAAGGAAAATATAATGAGATTCCTCAACCCCTTTCTAGCATTCCCCAGGCACTCGTAACGGTGTATCGGAAACTTTTAAGAGTTCTACAAGGTGGCATTTGAGATTCTAACGAGGAAAGGGGGCGAAACTGATGATCAAGATGGTATTGGAGAACGGCCGTCTACCAGACATTGTCCAAGAATTCCTCACACATGCGGAGACTCTCAGGAAACTTGTGGAAAAAGCGATGTAAGAGGTGGTTCAGGATATCCAAGCCATGATTTATGACCAAGAAAGTAAGTTCTCGTATAATACCTACTGGAATACCTTGGATAAAGTCTCATCCGGCATCAGTTTCTAGGTGGAAGGTAGCAGGTTGGGTCGGCAGGTCCGATACCGTGCTCAACTACGAGATGTTCGATCCGACAAGGCCTGCGCATTCTTGCTCGAAGATGCTAACTTCATCAACTGGTATTGAGCCTCCAATTACCAGCAATGGGTTATCTTTGGCAATACAGGCTGTGGGAAAACTGTTGCTATGACATATGTATGTTGTAGACGAGTTGAGACAGAGAACTCAGTGCCAGCTACCTTACCTCAAGGTATGCTACTATTATTGCCAGAGCAACAAGACTAGCCAAGCTATCGATCTATTCTGTGTCCTGATCCTGTCACTCCTCGAACAGCTCCCCAGTCTAAAAAAACCATTTTACGAATGGTATAAGCAGGCTCAAGCCTCCGGGAATTTGGATTTAGCGATAGATTGTAAGAAATTAAGGGAGTTCTTGCAAAATGTGATTGAGACACTCGATCACCCACTTTTTATCCTCATTGATGGCCTTGATGAGTGTGATAGAGCGTCTCGAAAAAGTGTCTTGGAATTATTGAGAGCTTTATCGCAGAAGACCCCTCGGTTACAAAAAACTGTGCTGTCTTCCCGCCGTCAAGTGGAAATCATGAAGCAGCTAGACGAAGCGGCAAAGATTGACTCAATCGTGAAAATTTACTAGTTGAGATACTCTTTGAGAAGCCTGAATAACAGAGCTGTTAGAACTATATAGCACTCGACACCTGTATCAATATCCTTGCTCAGTTTATAAAAGTCCTTAAGTTCTGGTAGGTCCATGCCCACCTACCAGTGGCACCTAGGTTAGGTAATTTGCGTGCGGAAGTTAGGGGAATCGACTTGTATACAATGGCTACCACCACAACCCCGCAAGCTCCGTGGCGGGGTACATCGATAGCCGTGAGCCCCCTATTACATTCTTTTTCATTTATGTTCCCAAGTCTCGTTCCTCCGAAATCGGTACAGCCATATTGACTACTTACCTATGTACGCTTGGGAGAAAGGCCATTTCTAGAGCTTAGGAAGATTAATATCATGTAGGAAAAAGAACAGTTGCAAATATTTGGACATATCAACCTGATGCTGATGTCCACTAATATAGTAATTCCTAGTGCGGAGACGATGTCTTACATTGATATGTACAGCCGTGGGGACGATTAAAGCCGGTATACCCTATACTCCACGGCATTTACCCCACAGTCCTTCTCCAACGATCTCCCCATGGTGATGATACTTCAACTTTCACCCATCGATGTTCCTCGGCTAAATATTCGTGAAAGTGAGAGAGTTATTTGAGATCAACAACAGGGCATACTAATCGCTTTCTCCGAGGGAATATACAACTACACTGTAAGAAATGGCTGCGATCCGAGTGGTACCCAGTGTGAGTCTCTGAGTCTCCTCAGAATGTTTATATAAGAGAGACTCAGACTAAGGAAATAACAGGCTGCTTCAAGAGCACTCAGTTTATTACGGACTGTGCAGTATACTCATCCGCCTTCTTGTCCGTGTCATTCAAATCCGGGGCACCATCACCACCATGCTAGACCACAGATCGATGCATATGCCCAGAGGGCGCATCGAACTGGGAGGCGTGGGTTTGCATCTCCCCTGGACCCATCTCAGCAGAAGGAATATGCCTTTGAGATGGCTGCATCGTCAATCAGATTTGGCCCCGGGGTGACGCAAGAGGTGGGCATGGACTTTGCAAATATGGGTGCCAAGCGTGTCTGTGTTGTCACGGACTCGACCGTCAGACGCCTAACTGCTATACAACAAGTGGAGGAGGCTCTCAGTAGGGAAGGAATCGAGTACAAAATCTTCGACAAAGTACGGGTGGAACCCAAAGATAGCTCGTAAGTGATGATTATCTTGGAAATATTTTCAGAAGTATGAAGCACTAAATAGTAAACAGGATAAAAGAAGCCATTGACTTTGCCAAGCCGTACCGACCTGACGCTTTCCTAGCAGTAGGCGGAGGCTCAGTCATCGACACGGCCAAACTCATGAATCTGTACACCGAATACCCCGATGCCGAGTTCCTAGATTTTGTCAATGCACCTCTTGGGAACGGGCGGCCAATCGAGAAAAAACTCAAGCCACTTATCGCCGTCCCAACGACTGCCGGCACGGGGAGCGAGACGACCGGGACTGCCATCTTCGACCTCGTGGCCAAACGAGCCAAGACGGGCATCGCGCACCGCAACCTAAAGCCGACCATCGGGATATGTGACCCGCTCAACACGAGGACGATGCCGTCTGCTGTGAAGGCGAGCTCGGGACTCGATGTTCTCTGCCACGCACTCGAGTCGTGGACGGCGATCCCGTTCAACGAGAGGACGCCTCGGCCGACGAATCCTATTCTCAGACCAGCGTACCAAGGCGCAAACCCGATCAGCGACATATTCTCGTTGAGCGCGCTCAGGAGCACCGTCAAGTATCTCCCGCGAGCTGTCAAGGACCCGGAGGACTTTGAGGCCCAGCATGAGATGTTGCTTGCCGCTACCCTCGCCGGCATTGGCTTCGGCAACGCGGGAGTTCACCTCTGCCACGGTATGCTCTTCTCCGCCACCAGGCTTTCCCATACTGACTTGCATC
Source organism: Biscogniauxia mediterranea (assembly GCA_018398605.1). Classification (NCBI taxonomy): domain Eukaryota; kingdom Fungi; phylum Ascomycota; class Sordariomycetes; order Xylariales; family Xylariaceae; genus Biscogniauxia; species Biscogniauxia mediterranea. The sequence goes on along the minus strand of JAGXTR010000007.1, from coordinate 1,181,355 downwards.
TTGCAGGAATGTCGTATCCCATCTCTGGCCAGAACCCGGGCTACAAACACGCAGGCTACGAGGTGGAGTCGCCCATCATCCCGCACGGTGTGTCCGTCGCGGTCACTTCGCCGGCGGTATTCAGGTTCACGGGGCCCTCGAACCCGGAGCGTCACCTTGCGGCGGCAGAAGCATTCGGCGTAGACATCACCAACGTGAGGCGCGAGGACGCGGGCGAGGCCCTGGCTGACGCCCTCAGGCAGTTCCTCGCAGACCTCGGCGACCAGCCCAAGGGCATCAAGGACCTGGGGTTCGGCGCAGATCACATCGACGCGCTGGTCGAGGGCACCATCCCGCAGGCCAGGGTGCTCATGCTAGCGCCCAGCTTGGCGAAGGAGCTAGAGCAGGAAAAGGACCAGCTCAGGAAGTTGTTTGAGGAATCGATGGAGTATTGATGTCGTATGTTTGCTAACACTCGCTGTATCATTGATTGTATCAATGTACATAGTCTCTAAGCAGCAGCAGTAGTAAGTAGGTAACTACATGATACTACAAAATAGAAGTTGGAGCATACACGTCCGGAAAAGGAAAAAAAAAAAATAAGAAAAGAATTGAACGTAATATTTCAACCTGTCAATACTCGTGTCACATAATTCACATGCTTTTTGATAACAAACTTCGTACTTACAGGGAGCATCGGGGAGCATCGCCTAAGATAACGAAATCTTCCCTTCCCCCCCCTCATCCCCACTTGGGGCGAGAGACTTTTTTTCGGTTTGCGGTATATATACTCTAATTACTTTGTAATCCTCCAACCAGAACAGCTCATCCTGAGCAAGTTCGGGCCTTGTGGCCTAATGGCTATGGCGCCAGATTTCGGCCTTCCAACGGTCATCACTCTGGAGATTCGGGGTTCGAGTCCTCGCAGGGTCGTCTTAACTTTTTGGTAATTGTTTTGGCCGACTGGCCATTCAAATATTTGGAATCCCATTTCTTTTTTTGGTCATTTCTTCTTTCCTAGTATAAGTGGAACGAACGAACATGTTTTTGTCCCTTTTACTGGCCGGATCGTCTCATTTCCCCGCCTTCAAAAGGAAAGAAGAAAATGAAAAATGTAAGATCTCGGAAACTCCCGCGGAAATGCACGCCTCTTCCAGTTTTCCATTCTTAGTATGTAAGTAGTGGTAGTTAGTAAGTAAGTAGTCTTAGCAAATCCTTTAACGAAGCATACTTCTCTACACTACTACACTAGAGAGCAATATGTGTTTTTATTTCCCTTCAATGCCAATGGGATGACTTCGCATTACTTAATGTCTGATTATACGTCGATTGCCTGCTTCTTCATGGTTGTGATGAAATATTAGATCCATAACTTGTTCAGGCTAGATCCAATCCTTAGAAACCCCCCACCCTCACTCACGGCCACACTTTTATAATATGCGATGTATCTTGAAGTTATAACATTAAAATCACAGACTGGTTGGTTGGTGGTAGGATGTATGTCAGCAAGCAGATGCCAAATTTCATTGGCAAAGGATGTTTTTTTTCCTAGTGGATAGGTAAGCTGAATGACTATGCCACTTCAAGTCGCCGTTGCTTAGGACTATATGACTACATATGTAACTGTATGGAGCTGCTGGTGAGTGATCAAGTTTCTAAATGGGTTAGAAAAGCTGTGGGCTGGTTAGAGATACATAACTAGGTAAGCCTCAGCTTAGAAAGAAGTTGTAGCTTAGGTTCGTTATCTCCGCCTCTCCATATCGATGTCCGGGTATCTCTTGGTAAGCAAGCAAGCTAACCTAGCTTTCCGATGGGGCTTACTAGCGTAGATGCAAAATCTACCTACCTGTAGCTATTTCCAAGTGCTTCCTCTTAACTACGTAAACCACCGGCTACGTACCTTGCTTGGGTCGTATTAACTAACCTATAGTTGAACCCATTGATACATTGATGGAGCCTATAGAGCCTATACGTGCGTCTGGTACGTATTATCTTGTCTATAATAGTGCGGGGTGATCACGTGATCCGTACCTTGTTGACATCGTTATTACGTCTTATTGACATATTTGTTTGGAATCCTGCAGTGCGTCAGATTGTAACATTAACCACTCTTCATACTCCTGGTCTATCTATATTTTCTTCTCAACCAGGGTCGCTTAAATACCTCTTACTACTACTGGCAGATGATCTGTATATGTATACATACCCCCCATGTTTCTAGGCTTATCTCTACACTCTGATCCTTGGTCAACCCGTTGGAGAGGATAGTTAATCTAAAACCAAAAGAAAGAAACGAACCGAAAGCACAACATTTCGCCATCGTCCATAACTACCTCATATAACATTTAATATTAAGCGCCGTCTCGCTAAGCATTTACCGGAATCAAGATACATTGATATATGGATCCCCACAAGACAGTCGAGTTGGGCATTAAGCATGCAACCAGTTGGGTATCCTTCCTGCCGAAAGCGTGAGACGGAGCGGTCGTCCTGGTCTATCCCCCTTCGGTCATTGGGACATATGGGGATTGGTTCGATACAGAGCGTGCTCCTTATACTGAAGTTGAAATTATATGGAATTATGACGCGTGGATCCAAAGAATCCTGATGGGATTAACAACGCACCGAAAACTCTCCTGTGTTTCACATGCCATAAGACCGAAAGTCGACTTCTCTGGATGAGCTTATACATCATGTACGATGCCGAGAGCATCAATAATCCCCGGTGGGTCTGCCACGGATTTCATCCTGCAATCTTTACATCACCATGCTCCGCTCTTGAATCCAGGACTTCGGCATGCAATTGCTGGAAAACAGGTTGAAGTGGGCGAGTTTCGGCCCACGAAAATCACATTGCTTTTTTCCCTGTTGCGGAGGGGGAATATCTGCAACGTAAACAGGCCTGCTGGTATTCGCATCCTGTCACCTCTGCGAGTGGCCTCTGCCCAGAGAATATCCCCGGCGGCCACTCCGCGAGCACTGATTCGCTGCCTCAACCAACAAACCTAGCTCCATGTCCGCAGCTAATCTCGTCATTCCCGCCGCCTCTACCCGCATATCTTTCCTCAAACTCGGCATAGAGCACCGTCGTGGATGTGGGTACGGAGCGCTCGGGGGGGCCGCTTATCATATACTGAATGGCTGTCACTTGATGCCTCACCCTGCCGGACCACCCGGAGTATCGACTTGACGTAGGTATATGTGAGGCGGTGCATTACAGAAGCAAGAATGTAGGTAGCAGTGGCCGTCTGCCTATGCATACCCCTCACGCGCGGGTATAATATAACTCGAAAAGGACGTTGGATGTAAATTTCGAACAGTATCCATCGTCTTGAAAGCAAAGGAAAAGAAAAAAGTCTTGAGACAAAAGCTCACATCGTTCTCGCTGTTATACGTTATATACTAATATATCATGGATCCCGTATCTATCGCCGGCATCACTGGGTTCGCCGTAAACCTCGTGGAGCTACTGGGGAAGACGATCAGGTCGGTATGCGATGCCTACGATAAGTGGAGAGACGCCGATCTGTTCTTCCTCAGTCTACGGGCCCAGCTGGGGACCCTGAAAACGGCGTTAATCTCAATAAAATCGTGGTTGACTTTCAATGTCGAAGACGTGCACTACCTGCTGCAAATAGAGCTGGGCGTGTCCATGAAATGCTGCCAGTCTCTCATTAGCAAGATTGACGAGTTCATGGCGGAGGTAAATGATGATGCTAGCGGAGTGAACCAGCTCACCCTGAGGGGGAGAGCGAAGATAACCTTTTCCGGGGCGTCGATGGAAGATGTCTTGCGGATGGTGGATAGGCAAACGAATAGCATGAACTTGCTGCTGAATGCCTGTAACTGGTACGAAATACGAATCCCCCTTTTTTTTCCCTTTTTTTTTCGTCTAAAACAGTTATGGTATTAATCAAGACGTAGCAACACGTTATCAGCACAGAAGTCCCTTCTCGAGACGCCGGAAGTCCGCAGTGCACTCAAGCGGACGAAGGAGGACTCGGCCTCCCTGTACTTCCTCCGGGACAGCGACTCGTTCTGGAGCCGAGCCACTAGCCGCATCACCGGGGTGTCGTCTAAGTTGTCGCTCATCTTCGAACTCGACCAAGAGCTGCTCAAGTCTGCGATATATACGCTAGTTCACAGGGAGTCAATCCGCCACAGGCGGGTATCGGGGCAATCTTCTAAAGAAAGGGTCTCTGTGGGACCCATCATAGTGCGGCGCCGAGTAGGTGCTTGTTGAATCTTCGTCCCCTTCTGGAATCGCGGCACAGCACGAGTTATCTCGAAACGAACAAGAAAAAAGAAAAAAAAAAGAAAAAAAACACCCGATAGTCGATACGGGGTCCATTTCTCAGTGAAGCCTTGACCCCTGGGGAGTCGATCTTTCTTCAGAACGAAATAAATTCTCGCAGCGTCTACCAGTATAGCATTACCGATGTTCAATATAGATTCGCGACATTCTTCGCACGAATGGACAGACTCCTACCATCAGTTCTCGAGTCTCACCACGCCGCGCGGGACCTTTATGGTGAGATTGAATTGGTCATTCATCATGCTGGAACTACCTATACAACACCGTCTATCGGCAAACCTGCGAGGGGCCGGACTGGGGGATATCCATCCGTCCATCCATCCATCCACATTCATAAAATTGGAATCGAATTTCCTTCCTTCCTATAAGCTCAGCACCGACGCACCTCCTCCTCCTCCTCCTAAGGCCTGAACAGAGAAAGTCGCGGGGGCAGAGGCCGTGCAGGAGGAGGAGAATAAGAAGATATGATAATGTTAATATTTTGCAGTTAGTTACCTAGTTACACATGCTAGGAAAAATATACCTGCTCATTAAGTGATGTGGCGAACGCCCAAGTTTCAGTGTGCTAAAACGATGATGTCGTGAATAATGTGATGTGGGAAATGATATGGAGAAGGTTTCGCCTCTTCTTGCTTCAACCTCTCGGGCCCTCTCTGTCCTAGACTCGTTAGGTGTTAATTACTTTGATATATTGGATATACCTACTGTTGTGGGGACTAGTGGGACATGGGACAAGGAGAATATTTATATCGCGATAGTTTCTTTTCTCTTGCTTCACTTAAATGAAGTATGTTTAGTATGCCCGTTGCTCTAGGTCAATATATTGCCTTTAGCTTCTTTTTCTTTTTTTTTTCTTTTTTTTTCTTACGGATTGCGAAATGGTCCAGCGTAGCTTGCCCTTAGCTCCGTGGGTCGATGTAACAATCCGGAAGCATTTTCGGTGTGTGTATAAATTTAAACGTAGGTACCTACCTAGTAGGTAGCTGTTAGAGGTGATAGATCTATAGGTACATGGCAGTACGTACCTCTTAGGGAACTAAGAGAGCATTTAAATGTATATGTAACGGGATCACAAGTAGTTGTAGTTCCATTTCCTTACATAACAACAACGTGGTTACTTAAGTGTATACCTAAAAGGTCCCTTGTGACAATAGGTATATCAACTCGCTGATTCTATCACCGAGTCCCCGAGTTCTCGAACACAGCATTAGTTCGGGAACGCCGCGTACAGCGATAATACACTAGTTGATCGTATGATGGATGGCTTGCCCCTACACGTTGAATGTATTGACTAGGTCCCCGGCTACTCATTACGAACTTATTGCGGAGTGGAAGACTTATCTCGGGCTTATTAGGAGCATCTCATATGCCATCGAGAGGCTGGAAAGGATGCAGGTAATCACCCCGTTGCTATGCGAGAAACTACGACTACGACTACGTACGATCTGTTGCTTATACCTGAAAGCAGCTCCTCTGTTCCCTATAAGGTACGTACTGCCATGTACCTCACAATCTAATTGGCACATCACTCCAGCGGATGGGTACAACAAACTTGAAAGCGACAGGATCGGGATTGAGGACTGTGTAGGTAGATATAGATATAAATCGTTATTATACAAGTCGTAAGCCCATCCAAGCTATAGGAGTATTCCCACCCCTTTTCTCAAAGCGGGAACTATGTAAAGGACCACAATAAATCTCCCTTCTATTCGAAGACTTATCAAGTTAGCTGCTGACAGTTCGGGCTTTGAGTTGAGTTTCGGGAACACTATATGCGACGGTGATGCATAGCAAATTACATCTAACATGAAAAGGTATTAATATACGCCGGTAAAGTTGGGCGGCTTTCTAGAAACATTTCAATAGATATCAGTATCCTCGCCCCCCTTTCCCCCAACAGTGCGTCGACATAGAGTCGGACCTTGTAAAACATATATAACAGACGGAATTTGTATTACAGTCAACTTACATACCCCACAATTGATACTATCTTCTATCAAGATGCCCAAGAAAGAAGTCTTCGAGTTACGCCCTGTGGGGTGGGAGTCCGATCCACCAGACGAATATTTCAAGCTGTCTGCCCTGGACTATTACGCCCCTCAGTGGTTTTGCGCCTTCGGCCTATTCTTCAGCTTACAGATGAAGAAAAGCCCAAGATTATCCCTGTCCTCAAACGCGGCCTAGAAGTTACACTGAGTCAATGTCGCCATCTCAATGGTTACCTTGAGAAACATCCCGAAGGTGGGCTCTGCTTCCATAAAAAGAGGGAGTCTACTGTTGAATTCCACGTTCAGTGGTTAGATGGGCCCGAAAGTGAGGGCGAATACCCTTCGTTTTATGACCTTGAGAAACGACACTTCGTTTCTCAGGCCCTGGGTGAAATATATACCTGGTGTGTGCCTCCGATGACGCAGGGTGAGAAGCCCGAGGCAGCACCTGCAAGGAATCCTAGGGGGGGCTGCATATAAAGCGAGTTTCATCCGTGGTGGTTTGGTCTTTGTGATGCACTTCCATCACTATGCCAATGATGCAATGGGATGGAAGGGAGAGCTAAACCAGCTGGCCGAGAACTGTTCCGCTATTTGGAAATGTCCAGAAAACCCGAGCTTCCCATCCTGGGACCCAGCTTGCCTCGACCGTTCAAGGATAACTCCGCCAGATGTTCTTGAGGACCAGCAGGTCGACGTCCCAGTTTACGCTTTGAAGCACCCCGACCAGAGGTCCTGTCAGAGGCTGTTGTTTCACGTGCCCAAGAGCAAGAAAGCCGAATTGAAGAGATTAGCCAGTCCCGAGGATAGAAGCTACCAGATCTCGAGTTACGACGCATACGTATCGTACATGTGGCGCATCCTCATGAAACATAAGGCTAAGCTGTTTAAGATAGATCCTAAGCAGCACCTTCGATTCGAAGAATGGATCAACGTGCGAATGTGCTTCCACGACCCCCCAGTGCCAGCATCCATGCAGGGAAATGGCATTTATCTGGCGTCCAACACGAACGCCCCCGTGCCAGCACTCACCGCAGAGGAGGTCATCTCTCAGGCGCCACTGGAAAGGCTAGCATGGTGGGCAGTCTCGATTCTCGTCTTTTATTTCTTGCCGCTATCTGCATGGCACTCGTTCCGGTTCGGTTAGGGGAGCTTCGAAATAAAAACCCGACTTGCTCCTTTTCACCACAACCCTATGCCCCCTGGCTCCCCCACCAGCCCACATGATCCTTTCATCATCGTTACTAATTAAAAATTCCAGGTATGTCCGCCAGATCACCAACAGCGTCACGCAGGAGAGACTGGTCGAAGAAATATCCGCCATGGCGCCTATTCGGGACAAGGCGGCGCTCCACTGGAGGGCCGATAGCTCCTCGCCCCTGACCATGAGCATGACCGACTGGCGGTAAGACGCGACCGACCGATGCCGACTTCGGCTTCGCCAAGCCGCATGGATTCCGCGTCCTCTGGGACGCTGCCACGCCCAGCATGACGAGCATCTACCCGGAGCGCTCGAATAACCCGCCTGCCGGCGGGGACGAAGGCAACGAGATTAGCGTGCCCCTCGAGAAGGAGATCATTAGAGACGTCCTTGAGGACCCCGAGTGGAATAGCTACTTCGAATTCCGGGGACTGGAAGCCGACGAGAAGCCGCAGGCGAGCCGACGGTGTCGATACGTACTGTGATCTTATAGCGGCTGTATAGCCGGCACAGAGACACACAGGGCCAGACGGCACAAATGAACAGATAGGAAGGAATCTAACGTAGTAGGTTAGTAGATTAGCGAATATGTGGTATCTGTTTTGTGTGTTACAACTTCACAGGAGAGTATATATAAGACAGGTAAGCTTCATATGGAGTTTTCGAACAATACGTACCGCGCCTTCATAAACAGGGGGGGGTGGAAATGGCATCGTACGAGGGTTATCCTGAAGGAACATGCACTCTTCTTGCTCTCTAGAAGGCATCTGGTAATTATTAATAAGTAAGTGTTTCCCTGGTTCTGCTTCAGTATGGTCATAGTTATGTGGATTTTAAAAGCTGTTTCCGTATAGTCGTGTAAAAGCGAGAGGCTTCAAGTTCAAAGCCTACCTAACTTAACCCCTTGCTCTCTTTATTAAAAATTACCAAAGCCGTCCATGGTAGCGAAAGATGCTTGTTTTGACAAGTAAAGGGTATTAAGGGATCAACATATCAAATAGCGAACTACGTGAATATCAGAGTTCGTTTGGAGTAGCAGTCAATTTGGTATTTGACGCGAAACATTTTTTTTTCTATTTCAAATCAACGTATCATCCGGCAGTTTAGACATTGGGTCTAGTTCCCTCTTTTCTAATAAAAACATGATGAAATAAACAATTTGGACCCAGTCGACATGGCGTTTATCTTAGCAAATTTTCTTAAACAGCACCATCTTCGTGGGATCAGCGAGGACATTGACTTCAAACATGAAGTTTTTCGGCCGGCCCACAACGCTGTCGTCGAACTTGATATCGTAATGCGTGAGGATGTACGCCAAGATGATCTTGATCTGGTTGCTCGCGAAGAACCGACCCGGGCAAGCGTCGTTGCCGAAGCCAAACTGCATGCTGTCGTAAGATGTGCTTGCGAACTGGAACTTGTTGGCGTCCCCGGGCCGGCTCCGTAGCTTGTAGAAGCGGAACCCGTCGAACGCATGGGGATCACCCCACTCGGCAGGGGCTTCGTCGAGCATGTTGGTATTGCACTGAACTATGGTCCCGGCCGGAATGTGGAATCCATTTGAAAGGTCAATGGGGATCATTGCTTTTCGTTGGAACGTGGCTAGGGCACGTGTGAGCCGACCAAACCGCTATGATCGAATACTGAATAAAAAATAAAAATAAACTTACCGACAGAGGGAGGGCTATGCCTCTGTGACTCCTTCATAAAACTATCTAGCTTTTTCATCTGCGTTAGATGCTGTTTCTGGAGCACTCCGTTACTGTCTTTTTTAACCTCTAATATTTCACTTCTCAGGGGTTCCACATATTCTGGCCTAGCCGCAAGGTCGTATAGAACGTGAATGATGGCGAGTCGGGTCGTGTGGATAGCTGCAGTTGCAGTCAACATCTGTAAGTTCGCTAGCTCCTTGTCGTTGAATGATTTGTCTCCGGTGCTACGAGCTCGTTCTTGCATCCATTCTATCATGTCATTACGGGGTGAGTGATTAGGGTCGTTCTGTTCTGCTGCGCGTTTCTTCAGCTCCGGCAAGAGTAGATCGAACGCTCTTTGATGGTCTCCGCGGATGCGTGCCATCTCCGGAATAAAATACTGAGCAACAGGTCGTAGCCAAGGATGCCACTGCTTCAGCTTCTCTCCTCCGGTCATAACATCCGTGGCAAACTTGACGCTGCAGTCCAGCCATTCATCGTCTCGACACATTGGATTACCGACGAAGATGCGAGCCGATGCCTGTGCCACGACTCGTAAGAGCTTGTCGTGAAGGTCTATAGGCGTCCAGTCTATGACATGCATTAGCTTAGCAACTCGACAAGGCAACCATGGTAGTCAAGCAAACCAACTCACCATCGCAAGGAGGAAATTGAGTCTCAAAACAGTAAGCAACTTCATCTTCAACATCTCCGACAAAGTTGCCAAGTTGTCGGTTGAGATCTATTTTGATGGCGCCTAGCATGATATCGCTCTCATGGTCAATGGTCGTGTAGTTTCCAATGTGGCGCTGAAGACAGTTAGCTATGCGCGGACTGATATCATATTTTCACGTAACTAACGTCTGACAATGCCTTCATCCCGCTCGCCTGATGGCGATTATATCCCTTTAGTTCATGGGCATATTTTCTTGGGAGAAAGATACGCGGGCCATCAGGGGTGAGCACCTGGAATATCGTATTTTTGAACTACGAGAGCATGTTAGCATTTGAACCAAAAATGTGACTTTTTTTTACAAGTTGCAGTACCTTTTCATAGCCTTCACGCAGGACAACGTCTGCTTCCTGCACATATCGTGATTTGAGTACGTTTGTGTCGGTGGTGTCAATGCCAACAGTCGGGAGTTTGAAGGTCTTGGGCCTCTGTAATAATCTTGCAATGATAGTGAGAATGACAATAGCTCCTGCTGCTAGGCTTGAGGTCCAAAATCTTGACAAATCGATAGTGTCCATCTTTAAACACCACACTAAAGAAATTGATCACGAGTGCCTACTGATTTTTTTTTCGTAGTTTCTCTAAGGAAACATGGCACGCACACCTTTTGAGCCCAAAAATTGGGTCGTTGGAGGGTCCTTTCTAGCATGACATGTACATAGTAGAGCCTGTCTTGTCTACATTATAATAAGCAGGCTTGCATCTACGGTATCTAAGCCAATCAAAGCCTAGATTTTGAACCTTGCAGAATAATTGGCACTCAGCCATGCAACCATCACCAGTTGGAACACTGTGGTGCTTGTAAGACAGTTAGATAGTTAGAAAAATGCAAGCTGAATTCACTGCTACTGGCCACAGATAGGCAAAGTGGCATATGCTCACCTGAGCGCACCCCCTGAGCTGTCTAGGGTATAACGCCATGAATAAGATCCGTGTTTCCGTAATTTACAATAGGCTTTCCATGGGCTTGACTGAGATATCCCTTAGACTAGGTAAATATGTAATAAATTTCACAGACAAGGGCAGACAAGGCCAAAAACAATAGATTCACAAACTAAGGACTTGTCACAATGTAAGTATCCACGAACAAGGCGATCCAACTAACTTATCGGTGCTGGGATCATTACCCCTGTTTTTCCTTTTGCGGTGAAGCGAACAGAATCCTGCAGTGGGGCACTGGGAGGAGCCGTACATGGACAAGACGAGGCGAGAAGAGGGGGAGGGGGAGATGGAGATCAGAGGGGCAAGTCGGGCTCGGACATGTAGCAGCAACTGCAATGTAACGTCTTTAGCGATCACCCACAGAGTATGGACTCCAGCTACGATAGACAGGGGAGACGAAGCCCTATACTATCTTATCGACCCCGTCATGTGAGTCGAGGGCTCCATTTTGACATATCCACGTTCTGCCCTAGGCAAAGTCGTCACGCCAATCGTGGGGGTATAGAGCCTGATGTGCTCAGGAAACATGAGTGTGCTGAACGGAGGTAGCTTTTTACCAAGTAACCTAGGTATGTATGTTGGAATAACCCTTGTAACTAAGACGCCGCTGAGATGTATCATTTCGGTGTGATTCGATCGGATCCGTCCTCTCACCTTGGCCTCACCATCACGTTCACGCTGGATCTCGTAGCCCGCTGACTGTATAGTATTCTACGTCTTAAACTTGTGCCACGCAGATGCTCTAGCAACCCAGCGTAGATAGTACAAGTTGCTGTTGTTATCGTCATCGCTGATTTTGTGTCTCTCGGGGCATATGTACCAATCAATTCCTGCGGGTATATCTCGAGTTCCGAATGGAATGGAAAACTGATCATAGTTCAAGGAAGTGACATGTAGCAAGCTGTATTTCGATACGTGGGTGTTCGTAGAAGACATTATTGCTTAGAGGAGTATAGGGTTTTAGAAGTACTTTGCTGGCAAATAATGGAGGGGACTATGTTCGAAGATTTGATTTGCAATTGGAGAAAATAGTAAATGTTGACTGGAATTACTCGGGGTTCACTTTCAGATGGTAATGTCTATAAACGTATACTCCGATATACCTAGAGAATGTCACTCGATCTAGCATGTTGTTTAAGATATAGACGATAGACTAATGTAATAGCCTGCATAGGACACAACCCTAGTTACATGTAACCTATACACCAATCAGGCAGTATGGAAACACTGGCTAGCTTCGACGAAGCGCTTTTGCTATGTATAGATTATGCAGCATGCGTGGACTTTCCAAGACGTCGTATACACGTAGATAACCCCTGACGGCATCTATATATGTAGTGACAGTGTGGCACAGCTGGATAATAATACTGTCGGTAATACTACCGATACTACCGGAATTTCTCGACCCCCCGTATTTTCTTCCCCAAAGAATAAATAAGCAAAACCAGTAGTGGCCTGCGCAGTCTCTGTCACCATCAGATTTATTCTAGGAACATGGTTATACCCTATACACCATGACACCCTCAGCAGTCGAAGTAATCCATCAGCTAGACGCCACCCTGGACACGTTACCTCCAGGCCTCGAGTTAATCCCCACCGAGAAGCTTGACCTACGCACCGACGAGGAGATCGCCGCATGGCTTCAGACACGCCATCCTATCACATCACAGAAAAATGTTTGGACATTCTGGCACTCAGGGTATACCCAAATGTCCCCCTGGGTCCAACGCAACGTCATCAATTGGGTTCGTAAACTCGGTCCAGAGTGGACTGTGCACTTCTTGGACCATGTGCCCGGATCAGAAACAAACGTCCATCACTACCTGGATAGCTCGTTCTTCCCAGATGCGTTCAACAAGAACCTCATGGACGGCCCTCACGTGGGCCCCCATTCGGGAGATATTGTCCGACTTGCGCTAATCTGGAAGTATGGAGGAGTATGGATGGATGCCGGGACATTCCTATTCCGCCACCTCGATGATATTTGCTGGAAGCAGATCGAGGATTCAAACTCTCCCTATGAGATGTGTGCCTTTGCGATTGAAATGCGACCAGGGGTAGAGACGATCATCAATGGTTTCATCGCTGCCAGCCGCGGGAACCCCTTCATTAGACGTTGGCACGACACCTACATCGCTCTCTGGGATGGTGTGACCAACTCCCATGGTTTCCACAATCACCCCCTCATTAGGCACTTACCTCTCCTCTGCCCGGCGGTTGACAAGTTTAACTGTCCCGACCTTAACGTCTTGATGGAGGGGTTCACCGACTACTTCGGTCAGACAATGTGCTGCGAGCGTCTCCGCAAGCTTGTCGATCCTTCTGATGGGTTCAACGGGCCTGAGTACGTCTCGAACTCGGTGCTTCTATTCCCGGTTATGCAGGAAATGTATTACTTCCAACAGGTCACAGGGTGGTCGGGCACTCGCCAATTCGAGCTGCTTACTGCCAAGCGTTCGGGGGCGGGCGTTGTGAAGGATGAGAGATGGCAGGCCGCAGAGAATTTTGTGCATGATGCTTTAGCCAACACATCTACTATGAAGCTGTCACATGGCCCGCCCGGGGCCCTGGAGTCCTTCTTAGCCGATTTATGGGATTCGGAGGAGCACCACGACAAGGACAATATTGAAGGGACATTTGCACATTACCTAAGATACGGCAGTGTGCACTTCCAGCAGACAAGGAAGATTATTCCGCTAAAGCCAAGTTGGCCTGATGAGGAGATACTACACGTTGGTATACTAGAACCTAAGGGTGAGAACACAAAACCTATATCGTAGATGGTTGAGCAGTTAAATGGGAATGTAACATGCAATTGCTATTCAATATAAAGTAAGATATTGCGTAGCATAATTGGTACGCCACGAAGTCGCACAATCCATTCCCGTGGGAGAAGATATCTGTCACGGGAAGAAGATATCTGTGCTGTCCCGTCTCCGTCCAAGTCTTCTATAAGGAAAGCTATGAAACAAAATAGAACCTAGACCGATGACATGAGAGAGAAAATCTAGTAGCGTGATACCGACTTGACCTGCAAATAACGGTTTTGGAAGTATCAGATAAACCTTGCCGCCACCCAACCCGTACCGCGATGGTGTTTGAATAACCTAGGAAATAATATGTTGCCAAAGATTCTCTATCCGGACCCCATTCCCCTTAGTGCACAAAATGACGTTTACATAAAAAATGTGGCTCGACAGATCCTATGGTCTCGAGTATTCCAGCACCACGTCGCCGCTGGTGCCCCTCTGCGAGGGGTTGAAGTATCTGTCGCAAAAGTAACTGTCCTATTGGTTAGAAAGCTTCTGGTTTTAGGGGGAGGGGGGGCTTAGAATATTTCACTCACCTCCAGTGGACGGTACCAGTCGCCAGCCTCTTGCAAACTATAACGGTTTGTTCAATGGCAGCGTTTAGCTTCTTATCGTCCTTGCTCCAAGGGAGTCTCTTCTCAGCCTCGACAAATATCTCATAGTGCTCGCGAATCAGATCCAGGGCCTTTTCTAGAGCGCCCTGTATAGTAAGGTTGTATTTGTTCATCAAGAGGAAAATGAAATTCTCCAGTTGAGAATCACGCTATAACTAGGGTATTAGCTTTCTGGTTGACAGGGGGGAGGGGGAGGAGAAGGACTCCTCCAGTATATAAAGTGGTGACATACGAATTCCTTTTGCGAGGAATATATTTCATTGATGAGGATGGTGAGTATTGTGGACTCGTGGGCCATAGTTTGTATCGATTCATGCTTCCACACTGATTCTGGGAGTGCAAAATCCATGGCATACTCCACTTGAATGATATTTGGGATGGCTCCGACATCGTCGGCACGAATTTGTAAGTGATACCAGGGATCTGGAAGTCGGGATCCTTGGCGTATCCCTTGTTGTCTCTCAACACCGTTTATATACTCGTGGAGCTCAACCCGGAGGCGCTCTATCCCACTGGGCGCCATCCCCGACCGGAGGTCCTGCAGTATAGGGTACAGCATACTGACAGTATCCCTAACATCTTCAGGCGATGTGAAATTTGTGTTGGAGCCAAGACAATCATCTATGCACTTGTGCGCCTCTGCGCAGCAGCGAAGCGTGCCCTCTGTGTCATCCATGAGCTCACCACCGGTGTCGATATCTAATATCGATATTAGTCGTATGCTTTGATACTTCAGTCAGAGGGATAATTTACCGTCATCGAAGAAGAAAACCTAGGAATGGTTAGATCAAATCATACACGTGTAACATCAGTAGACTCACCCAGTACAGGAATTGAGCGAGTGCGAGCATCTTCTCCTTTTTGGACTCTGGATAATATACAGCAGTTAAAAGCGTATAGTCTCCTCGTGCTCTGTGCTTGACTTTCTTATCCTCGGCGAGATTCACACTTCGATATATTAGTATGCTATATGTATATATCATGACAGTGTAGAGTGTTGGGTACCTTTTAAGCCACTCGTCAATCTGCTCGTTGACTTCATCCATATCAGGATGAACATCGCAAGGCCATCCTGGCAGAAGAGTGAGGATGTTTGGCACTAGGACCTTCTGGTTGGAAGTTCTCTTGACGATGCTCTTGCGTTCCTCAGCAGCGTCGACGACAGGCCCGGTGGTGGGATCCCAGACCTGGTTAGTGTCCCAGATGCGATCAATGTCGGGTGCCATTTTGGAATTTCGGTTGAGCTTCTTGCAGATAGAGTCCTCGAGGGCTGTGAGCTTCTGGGAGACCGAGTTCACGAGACGAGATACCCGACTTTTAAGTCTTCTCAGGCCGAAGGTGCACAAAGATCCACCCATCTTGTTCGTACACAAAGACTCGGTCTTATACACCTCGTCACATGGATCAGAGAGCGCAGGGATGGTTTAACTCTCATCCCTCCCAAGGTAGTACCCATGCTCTTTATAGAAGGTACCGAGCCCGGTCCCTCGGAGGCGGGTATGGACAAAGACCAAAGAGACATTTACGTTGACTTGCAGCGTACCGAGTGACCGGGTTTCTTTGGAACGGTACATGGGCACCAACCATGTGGGAACAACCTATGACTGGTAACGGGTAGGCTGTGCGAGGCTACATCTTCCTTAGGGAGATGATCAATCCTCGGGCTTTTCGTCTCACCGAGCCATTAGCAACCTATAAAGCCCTTTGAAGGTAAGGGGGCCTAGACTCAGCTGGAGACCCGCCCTCGAAAAACATGATATGTAGGTAGGTAGTCCTCATCTGAAAAACACCTACGCTGGCCCTATGTGGCGCCAGTCGTAAAAGCATGCTGCCTACCCTGGCCCATCCAAGGGAGCCACGGACCACGTCCAATAGAGTATCATCGAACGTGGGAGTATCATCACACTCCTCCTCCCGCTCCTCCTCCTCTCACTTGGCAGAACGGCCGTCACGCATAGGCAGACCCAGATATGGAATCGTTCTTTTTTTAAAACTGCTACCAGAATTGGCTATAGGTGTTAAGTTAGTTAGTCACACGCGGATGCTCTAAGATGGCGAGGCGCTTCGAGGACTGCTCTGCTCCCATCGATAAGCTCCAGTCGGAAGTTGACAAGGGACTATAGCCCCACCATGACACGCAGGGATGACTTTGCCTGGATATGTGTGGATGTATAGTCTAAGACTGGTTATCATTTTGACTTACCGATTGTTTGGCCCCACCGACTACACACTTTCTCCAGGGGGAGAGGGGCTTATGAGCAGCATCGTCGTTCTCCAGTTTAGCATCAGATTTTTAGAAAAATCCCGTATATACGTCATCCCGGTTCTCTGCGGGTACTCCAGGGTCTAGGTGCCCAATGCCAAATGCCACACCCCACGTGTCTTATCCTTACCTAGACCCTGTAAGCACGTAGTACTTCTCTAGACGAGACCTGAACGTCCATGGAGCCCCCTGCCGCGACTTCTTTACCTGTGTATGCGTACCACTGTTTGTTGCCCTGCTAATTATCGTTACCTGCCTACCCAAGAGGGCTTTCTGTGGAGAAGAGGTTCGGAGGCGTGTCCGGGAACACCGCTATTAGGTATCTACCTAGCTGAGTGATCAGCATTTCTTAAGCTAGCGCTCGGCGTTGTTTACCAATATTCTCTCCTATGGTGAGACAGATGGTGGTGGAATGGGCATTTCGCGCCCTTTACGCGCACGACGCATGCATGCCGATTCACAAGTTGAGACGTTGAGATGTTGAGTAGGTTAGGAGGTTTCCAATACGAGCCGTCTACAATGTACAGTACCTAAGTAGTACGCCTAGGTCTCGACGATGTTCCGTGTACGTAGGCCTAGGTATCTGTCTACTTACGAGCCCAATTTTAAGCGAGTTTAAGGGATCACACTGAGCAACGTGGTCTTGGCAACAGGGTGGATAATGGACTTAGGGGGGTTTGATACGGAGATAGAATCCTCCAGGACTGGGTCGAATTATACACGCAGCAGTGATAGCGGAACGAATCGTAAGAGCGCCCAAGACTGTAACGCTGGCATTTGCCTTATGAATCCTTCTCCACCGGCCCAGATCCACCTCGTCATGGTCCCCATTTGAAACCAGCGGCCGACACAGATCTCCGAGCTTTGCGGATCTGATTTATCAGAGTCGACGGTGGAATATCGTCATTGTCCAGCAGCAACAGCCGCTAACCATAAGGGTTACATCCAATGCTACACGCGTGTCTACAACTAGTCCCGACACCAATAAATTCGCTGACATCTTCACTTGACGAAGACCGACAGGGGGTCCAACAAGGAGTTACCCCTTACTCGAATATTTAGAAAAGAAAGGTCGGTGATAGTGGCTTTTAACTTCGACTATTAGCCTGAACATGCCCTTTGTTATTGATCGGCAAATATTGTCGATTCTTTCTTTTCATCCTAACGCCACCAAGCCATTTCCACTCAGCCAGATCTGGATCAAGTGACACTAAGTATATCAACATAGAAGAGCTCTTTAACATCCTAGTCGGCAAGGGTCATTTCTAGTCGGTAAGTGCAGCAAAACTGAGGTAATACAGCGTTGAATCTGAGTCATAAAGCCATCTGAACTAGGTACGCGCGTTGACAACTCCGGGGTATTATTTTGGGGTCTTTATGATTAAAGAGAGAAGTGATCACATGTTAATACCATGAAAACAGAAAAGACAAAAGACATCCTTCTAACTACCTACACTAGCGGATGCTAAACGCTAACTCGTAGGTAAAGGAACTGATGAGAATAAATATAATCAAGTCGTAATATTCGCAGCACTCTTCCCGGATATGTGTCAACGTTTGGCTGCAGTCTCGTGGCAAAGAAGTAATATTGAATAGACAAGTTCTTTCAGGCCACGCGAATAGATTCGCTCCTTTACCAATCAAGGTACCACATTATCGTCGCTTTGCGGTTAGGTAAGACTCCGAACTCATTTACGTTCCTCGCCCATCTCACGCTCATTTTAAAACCAGGGTCCTGTTCATCGTGGCATATAGAGGTTGCAGTAGTTCTCAGCTGGGGTGGATACTCAAATGCATACCCTCAACCACAAGACCCTAGCGTTCCAGGTTGCCGGGCTTCAAATGCAGCTGTCATTGGCAAATAAACAATGCCACTCTCATAAAGAAATGCACGAGTAGCTGAAAATTCCACAGCCTGGGAGTCGGTAACAGCTACTGTAGGTGTTTACCGGGTTTTTGGGTGCGTTGCTGTAATGGTTACTATGCAAGCACGAATCCGAACCAGCGCACCGGGACTTGAAGGGTGTCTCCCACATGCTCCTTTGTTCTTCCAATTCACTATTACAGTACCAGTAACACACGAACAATGACTCACATAACCCGGATGGTGACCTTCCCGCGTGGGGCGATTTGTAAAAGGTGGAACAAAACCAGGAATCGGGAAATAGAGAAGGTCAAGACAGACAAAGGATTATTGATGATTATGACAACGTCGGATTCGACAAAAGGCGGTTGAAATATCGGGTCACGGCCCCCACCACAGTCCCAATGTGTGGCCTCATGTCTGTAAAGTAATGTTTATATATAAATAAAAATATTTAGTGTTAGGTAGGTATCTATATGGGTTTATTGGCATTCTGTCCTAGACTAGTACACCGCTTCCCGATTCCAAGGCAATTATCTCATCTCATCGAGGCTAATAAGGAAGGATCTTATAGTCATGGGGGCCAGAGGTAACTGGACCAAGCGCTTATGGCATCCCCACTAAGAGTACGTAAAACATTGCCAGAGGAGTTATAATGCTATAGAAACAATTGCCATGAATGGCAAGGAGTTCGTTATAGAAGTTTGGTATAGAATTGACTGCTATCGCATACTTAACTAGGGTATAAAGCTTAAATAATTCGGATAGGGAGAGATCTTCGTGTAGTTCGTAGGAATTAAATGAAAAGCATATGATTGGCAACTTTATCACCATGATAATATTTGAGGTATTAAGGACTGAAACGAAGAGGCACGGGGATTGGCACATACCTACATAGCCACAAAACACTCCGATTTCAGACGAAAACTAGAACGGCTGTTGTACTACGCTGATGGCGCGGCCATCGTATACTTTTAGCACGCGAAGATCCTGCGATAAATTTCAAGAACCATACTTGCCGATATCACGGTGACCGTTCGAAGTGGCGGAGATTAGATGAGGTTGGCTGCAAGGCATCCCGCTGTCATTCTTTAAATCAATGTTACTCTGACATCGGAAGTACCGATACTACTAAGAGAAGTCCCCCCTGAGTAACCTTGTAAGGGGCTTCTGACCTCAGAGCTTGTGATGGTGGTATAGGTACACGTGAGAAAATACCTTAACGAGCGTCAACGCCTTGTACTTCCTGGCCCTTACAGGTAAGACATTCCCTATATATTAGATAGACGCCCCGATCACATACAAGTATCATGGTTCGCCTCTAAAAAGGATACTCGAGACTTTCAACCGATAACTATGCCGATTAACTTGGGAGCCTCAGTTGAGTTGAAGAGGGCTCCCTTTCGTATTTCAGAAAGAGCACTCTAGACGGCCGGCCCTGTTACATACGGTCCTTCAGACAGAAACCTCTCTACGCAGGACCATACACTATAGAGTCACTGCTCAACTCTTCATAGTGAGGTAAAGTTTGAAGTTTATCTAGACAAGCGCCAAGTTTACATGTAAAATATTGAGGATATCACAGTTAGGGGCATTCCCTCCGGTTGTGGTGGGTTATTAGGGGGAGATGCAGCGCTGCTGCATCTCTTCATCCTGAAATATCAGAATATCTCAAGCAGGATCAGCAACGACTTTCTCCGTCACATGGCCATCAGCCTGCACAATAACCTTGTCTACCTTGAGAGAGGCCTTGACTGGATTTGGCTGGTCGTAGACCCATTCGAGTTGTTCGAGGGTGCGGCCCTGGGATTCGACGCTATATGAAAAAGTTAGTGAGGATTGCTAAAATGGCGGAATTCAACTTACCCGAATAGGAACCACTTCAAGTTGAAACATGACCGTTAGCAGTTTTCTTCAAAGGAAAATAGAGGCATTCAGCCATATAATGGATCAATGTCTTAGATAACGAATTCAAGGTGAAACATGAAGAAAAACAAGTGACTTTGCTTACGGCGATAGTCTCAAAGAGGTCCCATCCGACGAAGACATATATGTACTTGTACCCAATATTTTCGAGCGCAATAGGTCCGGCAAACTGGTTGATAAACCCAACGGCACTGACGATAACACCGGAGGCGGCGAGGCCTTTGGCACGCATCGTGGTCTCGAGAGCTTCGGTGGGGATGACACCCTGGAGTGGTGTATAGGTAAAAGAAAAAACGATGTTAAAGAGGAAATATGCCGCCAGGGCTCCCTTGGCATATGACCCCTGGACGTTGTCCCCCTGTGCGTCGAGAGCAGCGGAAAGACCCGAATTAAGAGCAAGGAGTAGAGAACACGCTATTAACGATGTTAGTGGAACCCGAAAGGAGTATAAAAAGGCTTAGAGGTAGAGAAGGATTCGATATCAAGAAGATACACACCAAATGTTCCAAACACAAGTACCTTGCGCCGAGGCATACGATCGGTCAGGGTGACCGCAGTCAGGGCACCGACCGCGGATAGGACTGAGTTAAGGAGATTATAGGCTAGTTGTTGCGAAACGGTGTTGACTCCAATGTTCTCGAATATGGTAGTATTGAAGTAGCCAAGGCCATTCCCGGAAAATTGACCGAATATGGAAATCATCAGTACTTGAGCCATACGCCAGCGTCCGTTGTGAGTCGATAAGAAGGGCTTGTCTGTGAAACGTATTAGGCAAGGAAATCAAAAAAATGGGATATCCCGTGTAAGATGGAGTAGGTGTATGCTGACGTACAGTCCCATGCGCGCTTGTCGATGCCATTCTGGTGGATATTTTCTCTCATCTCGTCGATCTCCAGAAGCACGAGACGGGATTGACGGTCACCGTTTCCATGGTATTTTGCGAGGAACTGGAGAGCCTCTTCCTCACGCCCATTGGCCATAAAATATCGAGGAGACTCGGGAATGAACCAGACAGAGCCCATGACAAAGACGCATGCAAACGCCTGTAGGATAATAGGGATCCTCCAGGAATAGTTGTTGTCAATCTGGTTACACCCGAACACGACAGCAGCGGCGGGAATGGAGCCCCCGAACCAGCCACAGTTATAGAATCCTATGCCACGCTCTATTAATAAGTTGCAATGATAGCCCAAGGTATCTAGGACCAGTACCTGTAGCTCGACCACGCCAATGAGGCGGGGCGATCTCAACCGCATACGCAGGTGCGGCAACGGTCATTATTGATATGCCTACACCGAGTACAAACCTCCCGACGACGAATTGGGGTATCACCATTGAGGTGGCTGCTATAATCATGCCGGCGATAATCGTTACACCGCCGCAAAACATGGCGGTCCTCCGTCCATATTTATCAGATATAATTGCGGCGAAGGGGGAGCCGACCATCGAGCCCCTAGGTGGCGGTATACGTTAGCCGCAGAACGATACGGGGAGACGACTTACGGGGACGCTAACACGGTGTATAGAGAGAACATCACGGCGACAATCTTGCCGGTCTTGCCGCTGTGGAACGTATCTTGGAAGTGATCCATAGCGATAACTCCCGTGAGCAAAGAGGCTGTGATTTGGAAAAAAAAAAACAAAAAAAACCACGTTAGCACGCATGCTTTCTTCTAAAAATAACTTCAACGTGGAGGGGTCGTACTATCATATCCGTTTGCGCAGGCGCAGCAAAACGCAGTGAAGATGGAGACTTGAGATCATCACATTATTGGTATCCGCTCGGAAAGGGGGGGGGGGGTTCGAGTCAATCAGGGGAAGACTCTATCAATTTACAGTAGAGATGCAATGATTCTTTGCTCCAGGGATTCAGCTTGGTTTCGTGGACAGCTGCGTATAGCTCGGCCTAATGTGCAATCAGCTTATTTCTCCCCCACGAAGTAATCGTTGACGCAAGCTCGGCTCTGTGGTGACCTGAAGAGGGAGGGGGCGTGGGTGAAATGCACGAAGAACCCACATTGCGAACTTCCTTTGCCTTCGCTCCGGACAGCGCGACAGTGGCACCGGAACCCTTATCGACGGGGACTTGAGAAATCTGCGCCACCTGAACGCCCTCATGGTCAATCTCCTTATCTCCCATGATGCTGACGACACCAGCAAGCCTGAGTAGAATCTCCGCGAAGTCGATTTTGCTGTTGGAGATAGGCAGGTAGTTGTAGATAAATATACAGACCTAGACGACGATAGGTAAATGCAGATTGGAGCTCACAACAGAACCTCGGAAAGAACGCGATGACCGTTCTTCTTTATCTAAATCTCTCAAACCATGTCCGCTGCAGTGCACCCACGCTCGCGTGGTGTAAGTTGTGTAATGTCATTGTCCCTCTTTCCCTCCCCTGGGCAAATAGACGGCCCCAGAACGTCCGCAAACCCCAATCCGGAGCCGTGTGCTTGCTGCTGCTACGACGACAGGGACATCGATCGACCGTTGGCGATCTGATAGGCGGGTTCACGCTAGGATGACAGCTGCACGGTTGTCATAACCAGGGTGTATTTGTTCTAGATGCGCGTTGCCTTGGACCACCACCCCCAATTTAGTCGAGATCTTGGCAAGCTTAACGATGATGATGCGAAATGCAAGCGACCTCTCGCTTCACTTATCAAACACCAGTAGTAAGCATCAAAAACCATTATGCCGTGATTATATATCGCCGAGGCATTTTCTTTTCTCTTCGGTTTCGAGGACCGCTCAGACTCTTCCACATTGCGACAGTCGGGGAAATCTGTAAGAAAAAAATCATAATGCGCCGGCGTAGGAACGCGGCACGTCAAGCCGGGGGGGGGTAATGATCAAGTTGGAATCGAACTGCCTATGTATATCGAAAGGACTTCGCAAGAGCACGCTCTAGCGGGAGAGGGCCAAATCAGCTCTGCGAGGCTCGGGCTTGTTACACTGCCGTTCGAGCGAGAATACACACCACACCCCTTTTACATGTCTCGGTAGTAATTGCGACATATAGAATCTAATCAACAGCAACCATAGAGACATGCATTCCCGTAAGCCACAATCCCTACGCCTCACCCACACGAGGAAAACCTGAATCACCCCTGAAGATGCCAAGGTGTCTAACTAAAGCTGAAGAGAGCTGACATCCCCTGCGGCCCGCTGTGCCGGGGGGACACCGGTTAGGGCTGAGATAAGGCACACCGCAACCGCGGTTTCTATTGCGAATTAACGACATAAGCCATCTATCCGAGAGATGTCCCAAGGCGAAGGATTCTTCGCAGGGACAACTGGAGTGGGGGCTAGGTCATCTAGATTAGATCGCGACGTGGGTGGTGAAGATTACTTTTTTAGTCACTTGGTGGTGCTTCCACACCTACCAGGGACATGTCAAGGGGTATTGCCGCGGTGTATGCCAATAATTGCTTCATATCCTGCTTACGAGCGATGGACGAGTCCAAAGAGCAGTTATTCATTTCCTTGATACAGCGCAGACACCAGAATATTGAAGCTGCGATAGATTATCCTAGTAGAGGATAGGGAGTATGAAGTGTAGGAAACTACCCTACCTTGAGAAGCAAAGCGCCTTTCTAGTAGGCAACTACATCTCTAAATAAATCATTCACACGATGTTTCAGTAAAGATACGTCAAGTCTTGTGGTTTAGGTATGGTGCATATATGTCTCTATGTCTATCTGACCTACTGGCCGCATTGTCCCCCAACCCTGCCCATAGATGGGCCCAGGCGGCAAGGGAGACACAAAAGCAGCGCAAACTAGAGACATGAATTGTCTGCTTCGCAGACCAAGCAATTCTGTCCATATGACAGACGTTCGCGAATATCAGCAAAGAGGCCCACCAAGTAGGTGACGCCGAACAACAAGTTGCCCACCATCCATCACCCCAAACCCTCTTCCAGCACATATAAGTCGGTCCTCAGGTCCCATCATCAGAGGGAAACCAAACAATTGACAGGCAGGTTATGTCGAAGCCCAGGCTGAAGTCCATATCACCGGTTGTCGTTTGGGGTTGGTATGAGGTGGGGGTTGTCACCTCAGTTCTGTCTGCTGCGACTAGCCGTAGTTGGGGTTGGGGCGATCTGGCGGTGTTGAGCCCGGTAGTGCGCAAACCGACATTCCTCAGCCGTCTTTTTACATCGGTTGCCGTCAGTATAGAACGAGCAGATCAGAGGCTCTTTGATTGCGCCCGGAGTGTCCTGGTGCAGAAACGGACATTTGCCGGGGAACTCCCGGCATTCATAACCCTCCATAGCCCACCAGGGACAGATGATATTCTGTCCATTGCGAGCTCCCGGCGTGGTAGAGGCCTGACGTGTGGCAGCGGCCTGGGGTCCTGGGTTGGTGTTGTGGAGGGAAAGACGTCTGGGAATCAAGGAGTTAGAAAGTGCTGTATACAAAGCTGTTGGTTTTGTTATGATGCAATACTTACCCAACACCGCTTTCAATCCCTTGTGGGAAGCCAGACGCAGAGCTCTTCCCCATTCTTGGAAGTTTGATTTCCTGATCTCTACCTGGAAGATGCTTAGGAACCTTGTCATTGAGAATAGCCAGGATTTGGTCATGAGTCTCTTTGCTCATGTGTCCTGTTCCAAGCAAAATGCCAAGACCCTAGGTGAACAGCACTTGTTAGCATCCAGTGTGACTTGCTTTTCATTCAATGGGATAGGGGAGAACATACGGTATGAACTTGGGTCAGACCTTGGTCAGCCAGCTGGTTGCGTGAGAATCCCTTCTCCATGTTCGTGCAATGGTAGAAGGCTGTTGGTAGGTGATTAGGTGAAGATGTTGTGTCAAGGTGAGCGGAAACAAGCTGGTGTTGAATGTTTCCAAATGGGAGGTGTGTTGTGCAGGTGGTGGTGAAAATTCAGAACACGCACAACCCCCCAGGTATTTATAGTAAATGTGTGTGCACGCTAGACCTTAATCTTGTGCGTTGCTATGGGAGAATGGAAATAGAGACAAGGAGAGTCCTCAAAGGTACTACGGTACATCTGTAGCCCTGGTGAATACAGAATAGAGAATGGAGGAGCCAATGGGAATACTTCCGCACTCTACAAACACCAACCTTTACGTCATAGGTAAATAGTCTAAGCTATTTATTAGGAGTAAGATAGGATACAGACTTGAACATGGTAGTCACGTAACTACCCCTGAGCAAGCTGGAGGCTGGGTAGGCCTCTTGCCTACAAAAGGGGGTTGGGGACGGTAGGACTGGTGTCAAGACAGAAAGAACGCAACCTTGGTTTAAGGCACATCTGGATGGAAAAGTTTTTGGACAGTAGCTATTTTCTTGTATTCTATATTCCAGTAATAAACCAGAAGCTGTGAACTCATGTGACTGTACAGACTTCACAGGCTCTCAATATTTTACTTACACCATCAATATCCGCCTAACATATTGAAAGAAAACCCCTTAAATGGATAAATACCTAGGTACACAGAATATGTTGTTCAACATGAAATAAACCAGCTAACTGACATTTAGATAGCACTTACTTCATTATGCCTGTAGCACATAGCCAGAGACTACAATATCTTGGAGTTCTAGAAAAGACATGGGATGTGTCTGAATAGGTACATTGCATTCTGAAGTGCTGTACTCTTTTATCCCTATTGATGCTAATTCCTATAATATTACTGTTTAATATTTAGCAAAAAGTCCAACATTCCTTCACATCTACAGCTTTGGATCGCTATATTCAAGAGGTATGTCCTACTGCTTCTTATTGCTACTCAGGTCAGGAAACTACCAGATCCTTGAAATATACCAAAATAGGGGAAGTCGCACAAGCCACCACAGTATTCTATCTTGCTTTCATTACCAGTACGAAGAGAACTATCCACTGTGCCCATATCCCAGGGATCACATCAGTTATATAACCCATTAGGGTTGCAATCATGGTACTCCCCGCATCTATCTTCGACGTCATACTGACAACGACAGCCCCTCGGCCTACACCGTTGTCTCAACTTTAGAAGTGGCATCAACATCAAGACGATTCTCCTACTTAGCTATCCAAGGGCTTTGTGCAGCCAATACCCAATACTATACAACAAAACGCATAATATATCATCATGCCGGAGATGTACACAGCATTAGTGACTGGTGCTACGGGTAAGCCCTACTACTCCGATCTAGATTAAATAGGACCACGACATACTATAAAATCTCCGACATCTTGGCAGCATCGTTGACGAGGAAGAACGCAGGAATCACGGGTTCGGCCATAGTAGATGCCTTGGTCAATTCACCCCACTACAGCGAGGTCTACACCTTGTCGCGTTCTCAGTCGTGCGATCCTCACCCGAAGGTGAAACATGCGACCTTGGACTTACTGGCGTCCGCGGATGATATGGCGAAATCATTAACACATATTCCCCCTCCTACTCACATCTACTTTTGTGCCTACTTGGCGAACCCCGACGAGGGAGAGGCATCACGCATCAACGGCGGCATGCTATCAAACTTCCTCTCTGCTCTAGTCAAAACTGGCCAGATAGTCGAACTTCAGCGTTTCATGCTAACTTGTGGGTTGAAGCAATACGGTGTGCACCTGGGCCAGCCCAAGAACCCAATGTTCGAAGACGACGACGCGTCGCTCGTGTGGCTAGAGCAGGCCGACCGCCCGCCTAATTTCTACTATACCCAGCAGCGCATCCTTGAAAAGGCCGCCGAAGACGCCGGCAATACGTGGAGCTGGACGGTGACCTACCCGTCGGACGTTATTGGCTTCGCCCGGGCCAACTTCATGAATCTCACCAGTGGGATCGGACTCTACGCTGCGGTTAGCAGGGAGCTCGAGGGATCCCAGCTCGTGTTTCCCGGAAACAAGACCAACTACTGCGCCCTCAATACTTGGTCCTCCTCCAGGTTGCACGCCGAGTTCTGCCTTTGGGCCGGTAAGGCGCCAAACGCGAAGAACCAACGCTTCAACGTGGTCAACGGCGACACGCAGAGCTGGCAGGACCTCTGGCCGCGTCTCGCGGCACGATTCGGATGTAAGGTGCCGGAAAGGATGTTTCAGAAGGGCGAGCGGGAGCCTTACCCTGGCTACGAGAGCATCAACGTGAAGCTCCACCCGCGGCCCCCCGTAGCCGAGGTCGAGTCCAAGATCGGCCTGAAGGGAGAGTTCAAGCAGAGTGAACTGTTCTGCCAGATCGATCTCGCGAAATGGGCTAAGCGACCCGAGGTTATCAAGGCGTGGGAGGCCCTCCGCGACAGGTACGGACTCGAGCAGACAGCGTGGGATAACGCGACGTGGGGCTTTTTGACCTTCACGCTCGGCAGGGAGTACAACGTGGTTGCCAGCATGAGCAAGGCGCGCAGGATGGGGTGGACGGGATACGCGGATACGTGGGATGAGTTTCAACACACATTCCGCCAGCTGGAGCAGGCGAAGATGTTGCCGCCGGTCGCCGACCTGAAGGGCATGCATCCACGATGATTCATTATCATCTGAACATTGACTACGACGTGAAATGGGTTGGGGAGGAGGGGTTTTTGACAGATCGCCTGCGTGTGTGTGTGTGTGTGTGTATTTACCCAACGGACTGACAATCATTATTAGTTCTAACATTAGTCTCGCTCAAGTCACATTACTTATCACGTCTGCAGGGTATCAATCTACCAGAGCGCATCCTTCCGCACATCCGGGATAACTTGCACCACGTGCATGTGACTGGATATATTGCTATAAGCTTATCCGACGAACGAGATCCAAACAGCCCCCCAGCATGGCTCGACGAGAATGTGTCGCTGAGTGGTTGGTCACTTATATCACGGTTTCGAGGCCCACCGGTATGAAAGCACATCGCCAATCACTGATTCCAGTAAGTACCGGTGGAGAGATATGTCGAATCGGGACGGTAGCGATGATATGGCTATAGATGTGACTTGTCAAATATTACAGACCCTATCTCTGCAAGCAATTCATTTTAACCAACATCGCATTTCTCCTTTGCCTAAGGTAGGTACCCGACCTAGCTAACAAGAGTGCGCCACGCGGTCATCCTCGGATTCAACCAACGAGTAGCCAAGAAGCCTTCAACCTTGCAAAGCTGCCTGGACATCTGATATCCCTGATATGTGAAATTGCATTACCCCCCTGCCACTAATCATGGCTGCAGCTGTAGTCCATTGAAGCGTGCCTGACCACATTCTTGCAGCCCGGCTGCGGGTGTCCGGTCCCCGCCGCCAATACATTTTTTGGGACGCCAAATCCTCCGTGCGGCTCAATGTTTCATCTCCGAGTCCCGGCTTGGCCTCTGAACGTCGGCGACCCGAGTGGCACTGAGACTAGCATCCCGCCCCAGCATGGCCCTCGAGCCCAATCAATGCATCTGGGAGATTGTGCCCTACCTCGAAATCTGGAAGTACCTGTGAAGTCTCAGAGAGATGTTCCTAATGTACCTAACTTGCATGTCATTGGGGGCTTGGGCAGATGGTGCAGATATGCTAGATCTATACGGTTTAAATCTATGCTATTTTTTACTATTATTAGTGTGGAGATGGATTTCGTGACTGAATGATTCCTGGTCACCGTATTATTGTCTAGATAGGCCACTGAGAGCTAGCTACATCCCCAAGAGACTTGATAGCGAGGATGAGGACTATACAATTATACCTCACGAGAATTCGTGTCAGCCTTTTAGCAAAGGGGCAATGGAAAGCCCTGGGATCGAGCTTGTATCAAGTATTAATTAATAATAACATGAAAGTTCTAATAGTATTGCCTTGGCCGAGTTATAGTCTCCGCAGAGGTGCTACTAATGGATGAAACCAGGAACGTTATTTAACTTCTGATCTTGAGATCAAGAGCGCTTGACCATTGTCAGTACATTATTCCAGGCGTAAATAATAGTCTAGGTTACCCATTTATTGTGTCGTTATTGGTTATCTATGGAAAATTTGATACGGCTATTGCTATATGAGCTAGGTAACAGCGTCTTATATACTCCGCAATATCATCCTTTTGTCAGGAGTAGTACGGCTGTATAATAGGACCCTGTGGCAAAAGTGAACGCTCGCGAACGCTACTTGCCTTACTGGTTATTAGCTCTCATATACGTATGGCATACGTGACAGACCCCATGGGAAATCTATAAATTTCCATGGGAAAAAAAAAAGGTCCTATAAGAAAAAAAAAAGTCCTATAGGACTTTGTAGGAAAAAAAAAATCTTATAGGACTTTATGGGAAAAAAAAAAGCTATAAGACTTTGTAGGACTTTTTATTTTTTTTTTCTTACGACGTCTTAACGCACGAATTAAAATTTTTTTTTACGTAAAATAATATAAAATAATAATAAAATAATAAACACCCATTTATTCACTACAACCAGCTGGCACGAGCGAGAGAGGTGGTTTGAACGCATGTATTGGGGGCT
This sequence comes from Biscogniauxia mediterranea, assembly GCA_018398605.1. Classification (NCBI taxonomy): domain Eukaryota; kingdom Fungi; phylum Ascomycota; class Sordariomycetes; order Xylariales; family Xylariaceae; genus Biscogniauxia; species Biscogniauxia mediterranea. The sequence goes on along the minus strand of JAGXTR010000007.1, from coordinate 1,151,620 downwards.
TGGCCTAGGCGTGTGGCACTGAGCCCAGCCACGCCTAGGTCTAGCTGGGAGCATGAGCCTTTTCGAGGCCTGGCCGTGCGCTATGCGCAGCCGGCCACGACCAGGACTCGATAGCTGCCTAAACTCATGCCCCAAACAATGTTTATTTTTTCTTTTTTTTCTTAAGGCCTCAAGGTATGTGGCACTGAGCCTAGCTATACCTAGAGGTCTTGAAATAGGGGAGAAAGGGGGAGGCAAAACACCTCCAACCACCGTGAAAAAACTACCCTCTCGTGGGAGGTGGAAAAGTGTGGTGACGAGGAAGAAAATCCCTCACCTTACACGGGGGGGAGAGGCCCTTATAAAGGGCTCTCCTTGGCCCGTGCGCGCTAGGTCAGCTGGTTAGTGGATAAAAAGGTTTTTTATTTATTTAAAATAGTCCGTGCGTTAAGACGTTATAAGAAAAAAAAAAGCTGTCACGATCCCACAATAGATCTAAGGCGCAAGGGCTCAAATAATCCATATATTGTGCATAATAAAGAATTGCGTGAGGAAAGAAAGAAAGGAACCTCACGCAGCTATGTAACAGTAAAGAAACCTAAGTACTCTAATTGGAATTCTGCCGCGCCAGGCGGTGAATGACAATAGTGCACAGCAACGGCTGTGACAGATGTGGCCAGCTGGCAGCCATTGCTGTGACAAAAGCTATAAAACTTTATAAAACTTTTTATTTTTACGTAAAACTTCGTAAGAAAAAAAAAATTTTCCTATAAGACTTTATAGGATTTTTTTTTTCTCATAAAGTCCCATAAAACCGTATGGAACGTGGGAAATTTTCACTTAAGACCAAAATGTATAGCTTTAGAAGTAGTTCCTAGGTATTTATTCTTTTAGGTTAGCGGTTATTAGAACCGTAAATATAGTTCTACTATTAATTTGAAACTGGAGCTTATATTAACTCCGGATTCCTTGTCTACAGACAAGAAGTTCGTACTGAGAGCATTGTACTAAATAGTCATTATAAAGGCCAGAAGGGAAGGGAGAGAGAGCATCCTAACATGGCTTAGGAGTGAGTTCACAGTTTACACAATGATAACCTATACACAGATATAGTTCTTTCAGTACAGTTGAACATTACATACTGCATTGTCATGCAGTCACATGTGTGTTGAGACTTTCACCTATATTCCCTTGTGATAGACAACTTCAAGTGATTAACTGCATACGGGGAAGGGTCGTGCGGTAAAATAGATAGAGTATCCTAATATAGAAGCAACATATTGTGAGATATCTGGCTTTTTACACTATACAATGACAACCAACATCAACTATTCTCAGACAAGCACACCACCAAGCTAGGTTCAGTGATACTATTGCAAAGTAATTACGTGATCGGTATGGTATGTATGTGCTGTTTAATTTTCACACCATAAGCAGTCACCTAGCCTAAGGAATTGTCAGGATATATAGCCAGGCAACAACATAACGTATATTCCGTTTTATCATGTCAAGTTCACGTAAACAAGTACATCATATTGAAGACTTAACAAACCCCTCCCTTGAGTCTGAATAGTGCTGTAAATGGTATAGTGCCTTGTCAGTATTATCAAAAGGCAGTCATCTTTGTGAAATTTTCAGTTTCCCTTACATATACCTAGGTTAGATAGTACATGAACCAATAAGCCAAGTGCTTAGGGATGCTCACAGAGCTGTGCTTGGCCCCAAGGGGCGTGAACCCAAATACAGTCCTAGGTTATTAAAGAATAAGTGATGTAATTCGTTACATGATAGCTAAGACCTTAGTACTTGAGCAGCGGAATACATCGGTGTATGGAATACCCGCTAGATACTCTTTCCTTGCAGCTATTAATATACCCCTTACTTTAGTAACGTCTCCTACACACGACCGGCACACCTCCTAGCAACATGTAAGCCGGTCGTTGTTTGATACTAGGCTAATATTGACTAGCGCTTATGTGCTTTTCCGCTTCCCTTACGTTGAACATTATTACGCTCTTTGCTTTAGTCTTCCTGCAACCCGTACTTTCTATTTCAACATCTTCATCCTTATGAGGTCTATCTCGCATACAGAGATCGGCTCCTCTTGCATGAATTAAAGGATTGTATTAGCGATACTATGAACTATTCCGATTTTTATTCTTAGCATAAGCTCTTGTGATACTACATATCACGTTCATGCTAGCAAGCATAAGCAGTATCGCTTTTGCGATAACCTATCTAATACTATGCAGATGCTGTGATAGATATCTAGCGTCGGGGCAAGCATTTTCCCTGTGAAGTGCATCCCTCCCTATCACAGACGAGAACTCCACACCACACCCTCCCCCCCCTGTCTCTACTTCCCCCTGAATCTGCACAGCTCTCCAAACTTCGTAGCCGAGTCCTGCGCCAACACCACCGGGCTCCCCACCTCGACAACCTCGCCCTTATCCATGACGACGACGCGGTCGAATCCCATGATCATGTCGAGGTGGTGGCTCACGGCCAGGACAGTGTACTCCCCGAACTCCGCGCCGATCACCTCCTGCATCGCCTTCTCCGCCGCGCGATCCACCCCGGAGCTCACCTCGTCGAGCAGCAGGACGCCGCCCTCGGATCCGCCCCCGCCGAGCCCCGGGCTGCGCGCGCGGATGCGCCGGCGCAGCACCGCGCGGGCGAGCGAGAAGAGCTGCCGCTGCCCCCGGCTGAGCGTGCTGGCCGTCATCCCGGCGTCGAGGCCGCCGCGCTCCGCGACGAAGGGGAAGAGCCCGACCGCCTCGAGCACCGATCGCGCGTCTTCGGGCGTCGCGACGCGGGAGGGGTCGAGGTTCGCCTGGAACGTGGAGCCGTCGGGGAGGAAGACGGCGTCTTGGGGTATGCAGATGATGCGCTGGCGCAGAGTCGAGCGGTCTATGCGGCGGAGCGCCGTGCTGTCGATGTACACGGCGTCCGGGGTCTGCGGCGACGGTTCTAGCAGCTTGAGGAGTAGTGCGATGAGCGAGGACTTGCCGCTGCCTGTACGTCCGCATACGGCGACTTTCTCGCCTGGTTGGATCGAAAGGTGGATTTACTTAAGTGCTAAACTCGATTCTGCTTTTTCTTCGTCCTCGCTGATACACATACTATTAGCGTAGTAAGAAGCAGCAGATGTACGGGAGGGCATTTACGTATTCGTAGCTAGCCGAAGCGCCCTTCAGCACGATCTCACCCCTTTGAGGCCACTCAGGGGTGGTATGATGTTCTCTTCATCGCGGTCCTCGGTTTTGACAGTTTCGTCGAATGACCTGAGCCGACCAATAGCCCCGATCGAAGTTTCAAGTAGCGTGTAGAATACTACAATAGATGCGAGTGCATCTCCAAACCCCATAAGCGTGACTAGGGACGCTCCGGTGAAACCAGAGTTTGAGCGGAGCTGTGTCGCGAGAGAGGTGAGCACAAGGGTGATCAGTGCAACGACGAAGTTGAGCACAAGCGTGAGCCATCTTTATTGTTTCGGAAATGGGGTTAGCTAAGGGTACTAAACAGCACGACTTGGTAGCAAGATTTATGTTCACATCATAGTATAGGCAAGATTGGTCCAGGGGGTTTAGGCTTACTGTTGGATCATGGTAAGTAGATAGGCTGGTCGTTGTGAAGTGTCTAAAAAGTCAAGATTCTTCGCTCGGTCGTTCTCCATGAAACCAAAAGCACGAAGCGTAACAATACCTTTTGTAGTGTCTAGAAAATGAGTACTATATCGAGGATAAGGAGTCAGTCCAATACGGTAGAGGGATAAAAGTGAACATCGGAGTGTGGGCCTCCATCACCAATATATTGAATAGTCGGCAAGTGTCCTAGATCAATACTTACTATACAGGGCTCTTGGCTTCAAGGTCTAAAAGTCGCAATTGTCTTGAGGTTCGAAGATAAAATTTCTGTATCACATACAGTAGGGCAACCAGGAATGGGTAGGAGATCGTAAGATAGGGGGAGGACGTGGCAATGACGGCGGCTTGTCCAATCGAGCCGAATGAGGCAAAAATAGTATTTAGAAGGCCACTAGGAAGTTCAGTATCAATCAGATTGAGATCTTGCGAAAACAGATTTGTGATTACACCCTGATCTGTAGCTGTAATAAAGCGTAAGGGTGCATGGAACAATGTCGTCAAGGCTTTCTGATGGAGCACTGTACCCGATTTCCTGACTGCAGCGATGAAAATAAGGAATACAAATGCACCCAGTGATAATAGTGACAATATCTGGAGTATGGCATAAATGCCGAGATAGTACCCATTGTCATAAGTTGATACAGGCCTGGCTGTATCCTCAGCCCAGTATGTGAGCCATACTGTAGGGAAGACGTAAAGGAACGCAAAACATGCGCCGGAAAGAAAGATAGCTGTTGCTAATATTAGGTCCATGCTTTTGAAGTAAATTCGATACGCCGTATTGTCTCCCCTCAAGCGTGCATTGGTGTCTGCTTCCGGGAGAGAAGCTAATGTGGTCACCCTCTCCAAGATATTTGCATTCTCTGGAATATCTTCACTGGCGGCTTTATTGATTTCTGCTTGCGAATCGCTTGTCGATGATGACTTAATCTCCAGCCCACGGACATAAGCCTGGGTTGCAATAAGGTCTGTGTATGTGCCCTGTTCAATTATTCTTCCATATTTTCCCAACGCAATGATGTGGTCGGCATTAGGAAGATGACGAACGGAGTGCGTGCACAGGATCACTGTAGCTTGTCTATGTCGCAAAATACCATCAGGTCCGAAGATACGCTGGAAGACCTGATCTTCCGTGTCCGCATCAAGACCACTGAACACATCGTCGAAGATGAGAAATTTTGATTGCAAATACAGCGCCCTCGCTAGGGATACGCGCTGCTTCTGGCCACCAGATAGTGTGATCCCGTTACTGCCAAATCTTCGTGTGGTCAGATTGCGGAAGAGCCTGGAAATCGATACTAAGAATCGTGGCGTTAATAACTTCAGCATATCGATTGGGGTCAAATGGCGAGTAACCGATGATATTATCTCTGATGCTTGCATTTGATAAGAAAGGGGTCTGATCGCAGTAGCCTACCCGTGGCAACATTTCTGTCACTGAAACTTTCCCTTGACTGTATGGTATTTCCCCAAGCAATACTTTACAAAAGGATGTCTTTCCAGAAGCGACTGGGCCTACAACCATTGTCAGGGATGCCCGTTGAATGGCAACGTTGATATCGCTAAGGACCGTTTTGGTAGGTTCCCAGCCAAATTTTCCATTTTCAATTATGATGACGGAATCCTTATTCACACAATATGGCGATAACTTCAACTGAGAGGCCACTGACGAGTTGATATCCTGTCTATCGGATACGACTACGCGGAAGTCCTGGGGCATTCCGCGTTCGAGAAAGCTCTGTATTCGACCTAAGCAAGTTACTCCGGCGGCTATTTGGGGTAAATTCTGGAATAGCTGTGACAATGGTTGAGTCATCAAGATGAGATACGACAATGATGTGAAAAGTCTAGTTGCATCGAGACTACGTCTGGAAATCGCGAAGGTGATGAAAGGTGATCCAAGTAAGGGGACGTAAGCGAGAATGACAGCGTATAAGGCTAAAAGTTGAAAACTCGCGCCGGCAGCCAGCTCCTCTACCCGCAGATTCTGGACAGATTCAGCCATTGAAGATGCGAAGCCAGACATCTTAAGATTCTTGATATTGGCGATGACGTTTGTGGTAAGGCCAACACGCTTCTGGACACCGCCCATCCATTTTCTCTGCCCTGGGCCAGTAAAGTTCATCAAGACCGAAATCCCTAGGACGCAGAGAATCACGATTACTATCGGCGCCACGAATGCAGCTCCAACTTGGCGGTAGCAAGAGCGCCACGAGCCATATACAGCATCCGATGGTGAAAATACGCGTAAAATGCTATTGAAAATGCAATCCCACTATAGATCAGCGCACTGGCACCAATGAATCCATATCCGATGTTGGAGGATTCCACTGGTTGACTAAGATAGTCAATTAGCCCGCGGATGAGAAATGGCTGGCAGAAGGTAAAGCCAATTAATGCAATTCTCGCTGGAATCGGAAGAATCAAGGGGACCGTTAAGGATTGAGCTAGGGCCCTGATCAACCCGTATTTGTCACCGTTCAGCTTCGAGTAGCTCAAGTTTCGAGCAAGGCGTGAATGGAGCTGCCCGGCAGCCATTTTCTGGTCAAGGGGGTATAGGTCTGGTATTCTCAAAACATGTCGATACCCTTGAAAGAAGAGACGGTTCAGCCAGAAGTAAACACCGAGACTGTAGATACCACTTGTCTCTTCCGGGCTGTGTTCTTTCGAGTCCCATTTGACCCATTTGGATTTTTGTCGAGCCTCCAACACCACGATGACAACTTTGATAACGAACGACGCCGTGAAGATAGAAGTATATGCTACCTCTGGCTTCGTGGAGGAAGACAGCCAATACGTTCGAACTTGAGCGATGTCAAACAGGAATGTCAACGACAGGTAAGTGTTGAGGAGGATAGAGGGTCGTGGTGACCTTCCATGGTCAAAGAACGATAAACTAATCATACACAGAGCAGCGAAGAGCCGAAGAGAGGATGAGGCAATAGTCACAGTAGTGACTTCAAATGACCCTATAGCAACTAGAATGAGCAATGCCAGCTCTAGCGAAGCATATGACACAATTGCCCCCTGTGGTTGGCTATTAGCGTATTAACTACGATGAGTATATCAAGTAAGACCCTTACCAACTTCGCAACGAGCAGCGCCGGTGCATCCACAACCACATTCTCTCTTCTTAAGATAGCAACTCGCCATAGCGAAAGAACTATGAATATGGCGGATGGTACCAAAGAGAAGAATATTTCCTCAAATTTGACAGTGAAGTCGAAATTATCTCGACAGCCGAACACGCTGGGGCCAATGGACTGGTCATTTGTGTCGATGCAAGTAGAGAATGTCATCGTTCTGCCAATCTATAACTACCGGACAAGATGGCTCGAAATAAGGGGAAAGAAGACCGAAAGGAAGTTGGTTTGTAGAAGCCTTTACCAACTGAAGAAGAAGCTTCAAGCCGTAGTTATGGGCAGTTGTGTCGACTGCGTACTAATTGAACAGAGCATTTCCAACTTGATATATGACCAATGTGGTGGTGAGTGATACTATCGGGGCCATGTTTGAACACTCGAGTAAGCACATGGAGGCTCAAGGCAGCAACGAAAGGGCAAAGAAGATACGCCCTAGACCAGCATATAGAAGCGTGTCCGCGGCGCGTGGGCCAATATTCTTTAGGTAGGTGGCTTGAAGGTACACTCTTAGAGCCTCTTAGAATACAAGAAGTCCAGAGGAATTTCCCGATCTCGACTCGAGCAGATGGGCTGTCGTCATCAAACACGTTGCTCATGATTAGGCAACTATTTATTCTCGAGGAGTTGTGTGAGGTTGAAAATTACTCGATGACGACAAAAAAGAACGTAGCGGTCTGAAACGAGCGGCAGTGGCCCAGATCCTTGAACAGTAGGTAGCACTGCTTGAGCAGGGATTGGTAGCGTTGGTGGGATAGTTTATCAATATAAGCAGAGGTGCAGAAAGACACAGTTGGCGAAAACGACGATGCTTTACATTGTGAAGCTATCACTTACGCAGTGAATGAAGCAATGAATGATGTTTTCAGCCTTAACTATATAATAGAATCTAAGCCGGGAAACCTGTTTTGGTTGCTCTTGGCTCATCGACTGAATATAAATATTGATGTTTTCTAACACAACATGCAAGTTTGGGCGGTGTTTGTATAAGTTCTAGGTAATCACAAGAGATGCCAATGTTGGCTAAACATAATATTTTCAATTGATATTGACTGCAACATAGGACGAAACTCTCCTATGCCGGTTTATAATCGTTTTGAGTTCCACATAGGCAGTCAACGTCCACGTCCACGGGTCTGAGATAGCCTGTCATGATGACACAGCAGCGGCCGTAGTTTTCGTGGGTAGGCAGATAGGCTGCACGCAACCGATATTCGGGATGGAAGATTATTGGCTAACTTCCAAATATCTTGAAGCGATAGCGAATGCGAATAATCCAATGCTCTAAACCCTGTATTAGCGAAACTCACCCGCAAGTCTAAGTTAGTTGTTTCGGGGCCCACGATTTACCGTCTTACATTGATCTCAACTGTAAACCCAGTCTTTATCTCGTGCTTGGCTGATACACTCTTTCGCATTAGGTCTTGAAATATATAGATTGCCCATTGGAACTTGGTATAGACAATCTACTCCAAGGTTACCCGTTATTAAAGGGCGCCATTGCATTAAGTCGCATGCGCAGTTCCGTGATGGTTTCCCCTAAACTACCCTGATAGCGGGATGGCGCGGGTGTTGGCATATGCGATGGGCCTTGATGCAAGCCGGGATCTACACTAGGTATTTGAGAAACACGTGGATCTACACCACGACCAAGACGTGTGCACCCCTGGACGAATCTAATATTTATCCACTGGCCATGCCCCTCCAGAAAAGAGACGCCTAGGTTACCTCAGTTTATTTACTTCGCTAGTCCAACTAATAGCATAAACCACCTCGCCATGACTGATAGTACTACAGACGCCCAGGTTGACGATGCCACGCAAAAGGCTCTCCCACTCTTGAGCCGCCTACGCACTGGAGCAATTGCGTATACTTTTAAGAGCGCTCTCAATGGCATTCGATGTTTGGCGAACCTACGTGGTTACTTCTACCCTGCCGAGTGCAAGCCGGACATAGTGAAGTCATATGGCTGTCGCCCAGGTTTGCGTATCAGGTATTGAAGCCCATCTCCAAAGACCACTACCGCGCAGTGCGGAGACCTCGGATCTCTAACCCCAGCCAATACCTATTCGCAGCATATATTACCCCAAGGCGTACGACCAGGACTCCTCCCAGCTCCTCCCAACGCTTTTCAGTATCCACGGTGGGGGGTTCTGCATCGGCGACCCCAGCGACGATGATGAGCTGAATGCGCAATTTGCGAATCTAAACAACGTCCTAGTAATCGCCCTTGATTATCGCAAGGCACCACAGTATCCCTTCCCTACCGGGGTGTATGATCTCGAGGCCTTGATGCTGGCAGCATACAACGATGAGACATTGCCCATAGACAAGTCCCGGATAGCCGTGGGCGGCTATTCCGCAGGAGGTAGCCTGACCCTGAGCGTATGCCAGCTGCCTTCAATCCGGGAGACGGTCAAGCCCGCAGCCGCCCTGCCCGTGTACGCCATCGTGGAACACACCACGCCCCTGGAGACCAAGTACACGCTGCGACGCTACAAGCCCGGCCTCGGCCCCGGCAAGCGCAGCGGGCCAACCGACATGCTGGCATTCATAGCGGACGTGTTCGAGTGGGCCTACGTGCCCCTCGGCCAGGACCTGCGCGACCCGCTGCTGTCGCCGTACTTCGCGCCGCGCGGGGCGCTCCCGCCGCACGTCTTCTTCGTCGCGTCCGAGCTGGACATGCTGTCGCACGAGACGTGGAGGATGGCGAGCAGGCTCGCGGGCCGCCCGGTGCCTGCGTTCGCGGACAAGGTGGGGCGGGCAGAGCCCGCGAGCCAGCCGGGCGAGCTCATATTCGACGACGAGAGATTCGCGTTCGAGCAAGTCGACGACGGGGGGGAGAGCAGTGTTCGCTGGCTGCTGGTTCCTGACCAGATTCACGGGTTTGACCACTCGCGGCCCTCTCTCCACGGGTCTGAAGAGGCGATGCACGATGCTCGGTTGAAGACGGAAGCGTACCAAAAGGCGCAAGGCGAGTGGCTGCACCAGGTCGCTTGGAAGACACGATAAGGTAGCGCTTTACTGATTATAATGGTCGGAATCTCATTATCCACGACTATAGACTTTTAACGAATTCGATTACGATCTCAACATGCAATGCTACGCTCTTGTTCAAAGTGAGAATAATGTGGTATCACTCCATAATCTCCAATATGAGGTGCTGAGCTTCCTCCACCCCCAGTGCAAGGGAAGACCACGTCCATTCACCCAGAAGCTCGTTCTAGAAGTTATACCAGGTCCGACGGACCCGCATACAACAGACTGGTCCATCTAACCTAGTGTAGTCTTTCATCCTTAATATATTGGCTTTATATGCGAATAGTGTAGCCTCGCGAGGGTCGAGATAACGAGGCCCCGTAGCATCTTAGTCGCTAAGATTTTCATCCGAGTACACGAGCTATGTTTGCTGTTGGTTAATAGTAAACTAGGATTGATCTGATTATTGATGTATAGGTAGGTAGATAGCATACCGATTGAGAAACGGGGTCAGCACCGCAGCAGCAACGGCTAGCGTCCGATGCTATTCGCCATCACTTACTTCAACCTCAGCTTCGCCATAACGTTATACATTACGTCTATCATTACTTCTTGCTTTTAGATGATTTTCACGAGTTAAACCACCTGTAGACCGGAGTGGGTAGATATGCCTTCACGTGCTCCATGGGGTCCTTGGGGACCGACTCGGTGAGTTCAAGTTTCGTACAATCGACGGTCCAATCGCCCATGATATAGCAAAGAACATTGGAAGCCTCGCAAGCGCTAATAAACCTCTTATGGCCCTCTACCATAAAGTTGCCTCGCCCAGGTACGCACACATTTCAACACCATAGCCCTCTACGAATGGATCGATCTTGGAAGCATCAAAAGCACAACCCTTAAAGAGCTTGGCTCGAGACGCGGAACAAATCTCCGGTACGACTTTACTGGAACTGCGAGAGTAACCACGGAGCAAGGTCTTGTTGTTCCTTAGTAGATGACTGTCAAGGCCAAAAGCGAACGCTAATTGCCTTTAGGGCAATTAGCTCATATATAGATAGCATCCCGCAACAATGACTGACTAGAAAATGGCCAAATTTGCCAGTAGTATAGACTAGTCTAGTTGTGATAGTCATATTTGGTAAACCTGGCGATATTTTATAATACACTCGGTGTAGTGAAACTGTAGATTTTTGAATAAGACGGGATGTTTTATAGAAAAGAAATGCACCAGAAAGCTACTATAGTATTATCGTCTGAAATATTTATACCACGAGAAGCCAGTAATTGCGTTACTAAGCATGGAAGCAAATCCTTGACAAAGACCTGCCTAAACTGTCATCTGAATCCTGGTGTGGGCGTCCCGGTGTCCGAAGTATGCCGGGGCCCGATCCGCTGAGGATGGGTCCATCGGAGTCCGTCATGATGATTTCACGACTGCTACATCATATAGCCTATTGGACTTTTGAACATATCGTAGGATTAGAGAATCTGATTTCATAGTAAACATCATTGCTGAAATTTGAAGGAAAAAAGAAATCGAGTTGGACCATTAGTTCACTTGGCTTTAGTGCTGCTGTCAATACCTACGCCCGACCCCTGATTGATGTAATAAAGGGGGGAAACTGAGGTTTGTCAGCATAGCATTCTGCGCCAAAGCTTTAACATTTCTCTCTTATTTTAATTGCAATTTATACATAACTATGATCTAGTATCGTCCTTAAATGTGTGCTCAAGAGGGAAGCACGAAAGGGGGGAAATGTAGTGAAAGGGGTAGAAAAGCAAAATTTAATGAAGAAGGGATAAACATCTAAGGCTATGTCCTTAGTATTCGGAATTCTCTTGCACTTAATTTCGCGCAAGAAGGTTCAAATGTGATTGCAGAAAACCCGCCAGTGGTCGCTGTGTTAAGTTGGATGCAGAATGTGTCTAAGGTTACCCAAGTTCCAGGAAACTACCGCCAGGGAGACGGAAGAAGATTCGGGAGCTCGAAACGAAGTTTGGTATGTCTATATTATGTACTTCCCCTAGCGCAACTCGAACATGTAGCTCGTAAGATCAAGGAACAGAATGGTCTGAGTACGGATGAGATGAAGAACTTGAGAAGAAACCTGCCGAGATAGAGAGAGAGAGAGAGCCCTAAACTCGGCAATGAATACCTACGCAGAAGGAATCCAATCTCAGCCTCTATACCGCTACGAGATACCGAATAGGAATTCGGATGATCACGTTATCGCTATACGGGAGGCCAGAAGTACAACTATCTAACCTTGGTGCTGCACGACGTTGCCTTATACCTGGAAGCAGTCTACCATCCACACCCGCTAACGTATCCACCCCCATTTTGGATACACTAAAATGTATAGCAAACCACCAAAACACCATAACTTCAATTATAAATAAAAAACCAAAAAAAAATAGTAAAATAAAAAAAGATACATTATTTTAAAGCTCTTTTCCTAATTAATCCTTATACCTATTTAAAATTTAAATTACCCGACCAGATCGCGTGCGTAATAGCAAGTAAACAATAAGCTCATCTAGCCCCTTATTAATAAACTCAACATCTAACTCACCTTCTAATTCACTCCCTAATTTCTCACCTAATTTTAATCCGTTTTTAATTCTAAAAACTGCAAACTATTCCTTAATAATATCTTTATTTGCAGCTTAAATTTCGATTAATTTCATAAACGTTTAATTAAAGTTAAAAACCTTCTTGCGCTTTTTTTACGTTTAGCGCTTTAATTCCATTTTAAAGGCATCTAACTCCTTTTTACAAAAAAATAGCTTAATTTTCTGTATTTTAAAGGCCCTAGCGACCTTATTAAACGCAAGTCTCGATCGAAGAGTGCAAAATCTGCTAAAATCTCTAATTTAACAGCTAGTAGTTAATATTAAAAAAAAAGTCTTATTTTAAAGGGTTAGCTGTAAATTTTTATTTACATTATTAACCAGATTTTAAATTTTTAAGTGCTATAAAGCTTTTTTACAATTAATAAGCTAGTTTCTAATTGTTTTAAACTCTGCTTTAATAGTCTTTTTAATAAAAACTATCTCTTTTGCTTTAAAATAAATCTTAATAAAATTAATTTTATTTATAAGCGATTTATTAGTTTATAAAATTAATTTAACGAGATATTAACGATAATAAGCTTTTAAAGCGTTAAATAAACTATTATTTAAAAATTAAAAATTATAAAAACAATGTGTTAAAAAAAAACATAAGTAAATATTATAGCGGAAACAAGTAGACATAAATTTTAGTTAAAAAAGTTTTTATTAACATACCTTTTATATAGCGCACGCAAAAAAAATCGCAAAATTATAAAAATTACTTTAATTAATATAAAATTAAAAATAACTTATTAATATATAACTTTTATAACCGTTTAATATTAAAAAGCAGGCATTTAATAAATCGCAATAAAAGTAATTAGTTTAAAATAAATAAACGTATTGTAATTATTTTACAGCAATTACATTAAAAAACTATTTATTTTTTAAGTATATATAATGCTAATTTATTATATTTTTAAATTTTTTAATAAACTACAATGTTTAAATAAATTTACTTTTAAAAATAATTCTAAAAACTAAAACTTTTTTTATAGCGCTAGCATATTTAATAAATAAAGTCTAAAAACAAGATTGCAAGCTTTTTATAAAAGTTTTTTAAATTTTAAAGCTTTTAAAAATTAAACTATTAATTTTTAATAAAATAATTAATAAATTAAACTAAATAAACTTTAAATTAAATTATAAATTAAAACTAGCTATTAAATCTTCTTTATTTACGTTATAAGTTAATTTTAAGCAAATCTAACTATATTTTTTTTTTTATATGTTAAAATATTATTTAATAACTTTAAAAGTAAAAGCATTAAACTTAAATACTTTTATTTTACGGTTTATTTTAGTTTAAATAACTAGATTTTATTATATAAAACAATTAATTTAATTATAGCTTATTATTTTTTTATACCCATTATTAATAAAAAGTTTTTATATAATTTTATAAACTACACTATAAAATAAAATAAACTTTAAGGATTTTTAGCATAAAATCTACTGAACGAAACTTTTTTTTTATTTGCAGGTTAATTTCGTGCGTGTATAAAAGCTTACGCGGCTACATTGTTTATAGAGGTAGTAAAAAAAAGTTAAATAAAAAATATCACGTTTTGCGGCTACAACCCTAAAAAATAAGCGCTTTTATTTAATATTATAAATAGCACGCATTAAATTAACAGTTAAATATAACGGCATTTTAAAATAAAAAAAAATAAATGTAATTTAATAAAGTTATCATGAAAAAATTAAAAAAAATGCAATATTTTATAAATAGTTAAAAATAAAGTTATTTGCAGCATTAATTTTATAATAGTCTTTATATAAAAAGCTTTCAAAAAAATTACGTAAAAAACTTTAATTTTAGATTTATATACTGCGTTAACCGCTTATAAATAGCATTAAATACGAATTTTACACGTGTAAGTGAAGTGGTTGAAAATATGGTGGTTTATATGTAATTTAGTGTATCCAAAATGGGGGTGGATACGTTAGCGGGTGTGGATGGTAATTCGTACATATTGGAACTCAGGTGTATACCTAGGTAGTGTAGATTGATATATCGTACGGAGCCTTGTGGTGGGTATTACAAAGTCTTAAGGTCACACAGATATCGAAGTGTTATTATAGGTTTTGAACTAAAGTCCCTCTCCCTTTCAACGTGTAGGTAATAAGTAACTCGAGTCCTCAAAGAGACCGAGCCACAACCCGGCCCGTCAACCATTCGCCACTTGCGCAAGCCACACAGCCGTACAGGTCCCCGTCCCACGGGCTGGCCGAGGTCAGCTCAGCCTGCCGACAATCAGCCGAGCATGCGCTCGGCCGGAAATGGACTTAACCTAGGTACGTACCTTACATACTTGGTAGGCACCGCCCCACCACGTTGTACATATGTACTACCTACCTAGTGTACGAGCTGACTGGTACGAGTAAGATCGGGCATTCCTAAAAAGGGTCAGACCAAGAAAAAAAAAGAAAAAAAAAGAGAGAGAATAAAAACCATTTGCTACACCACGAAAATCCCCGGTGAGACTCAATTGTACGCAGCAAAAACTATCATGACCAGAACATAAAAACCGCGGTCACTTCCCGGGTTATGGCCGCGATTGATTTCTTACCCGTACAACAAAAAAATACTCAAAAACATTTTGAAGAACCAAAGATTTGTGAATTTATTTTTATTTATTCGCTCTTTTTTTTGGTCTTTTTTTCCTGCTCTTATTCGAGCCAGTTTCAATCGTTCAGATGTCGTCGCCCCTGTTCAGATCATGTGCTTTATTGCTATATCGGGGCATGCGATCAAACGCGCATTTATCAGTGACTGTGACTAGACCCTTGTCGTCGTCGTCGTTGTCTGTATTGTCGCTCCTCTCGCAACAGAAGCAACAGCAGCAGCAGTATCGACAGCAGCGATGGAGCTCGCATTCACCTCTCGGTGTG
Source organism: Biscogniauxia mediterranea (assembly GCA_018398605.1). Classification (NCBI taxonomy): domain Eukaryota; kingdom Fungi; phylum Ascomycota; class Sordariomycetes; order Xylariales; family Xylariaceae; genus Biscogniauxia; species Biscogniauxia mediterranea. The sequence goes on along the minus strand of JAGXTR010000007.1, from coordinate 1,136,364 downwards.
TCTTCAACGCCCCCCAGAAAGAAGGTCAGTCTGGGGGCCATCCGGTCCATGTATAAGAAAGGCGAGCCCATCAGCGTGATCACAGCGCATGACTTTCCCAGTGCTCATGTCGCCGACGCCGCCGGGATGGATATCGTGCTCGTTGGCGACAGCTTAGCTATGGTCGCGCTGGGCATGGAAGATACTAGCGAAGTTACAGTTGACGAGATGCTGGTGCACTGCCGGTCGGTCGCACGTGCCACCAAAGCAGCCTTCACGGTAAGTTCGCCTAAAGGCCAATATATACACATATATATATTACGGTTCACTAACTCGTCCAAGATCGGAGACCTGCCGATGGGATCCTATGAAATATCGCCCGAGCAGGGTCTCGCAACGGCTATCCGGTTCGCCAAAGAAGGCCGTGTTCAAGGTATCAAGCTCGAGGGCGGTAAGGAGATGGCACCGACAATTGCGAAGATCACCCAAGCAGGTATCCCTGTGCTAGCCCACATTGGTCTTACACCACAGCGCCAAAATGCGCTTGGAGGATTCCGTGTTCAGGGAAAGACATCGAAGGGCGCCATGAAGGTTCTCGAGGATGCCCTAGCGGTCCAAGAAGCAGGGTGCTTCGGCATGATTATCGAGGCTGTCCCTGCGGAGGTAGCTAGCATCATAACCAAGAAATTATCGATCCCAACCATCGGCATCGGCGCAGGGAACGGGTGTTCCGGCCAGGTACTAGTCCAGGTAGATATGTGCGGATACTTCCCACCCGGCCGCTTTCTTCCTAAGTTTGTCAAGCAATACGGCAATGTTTGGGCAGAAAGCCTCCGGGCTATCGAGTCGTATCGGGATGAGGTTAAGTCCCGCCAGTATCCTGCGCCCGAACACACATATCCTATTTCCAACGAAGAGGTCGAGACATTTGCTAAAGAAGCTGAAAAGCTTTAATTACAGGATCCTAAGAGCGTGGTAGTGGTGGTGCGAGTTGGGTTTGTCCAAAGGTTTAGCATGAAAGGCGTTTTGTTATAATGTACTTCATCCAAATGCCGGAGTTATCGAATAAACTACGATCAGCTGATCGTTTGAGTCCTTGAAGCACTATTTCACATCGTATTAGCGACACCCGTCTATCGTCCCCAGCGTACCTGCATAGACGGTGATAGAACGGCTGAAAGCGTGAATGAAAAAAAAAACTCTGATAAAAAGATAATAATAATAAAAAGCCCGTACCCTGTGTAGATTGCCGACGATCTCGTCGAGCGCGGGCGCGAAGGCGCTGTTGACGTAGAGGAACAGGCCGTCGGTGGGGCCGAGCTTCAGGGCCTTGCGCAGATGCGACACGACAGCCTCGAACTTCTGCGTAGCGCTGATCTTGCGGACCTCGCGCTTGAGCTGGGGTGCCGACCCGATGGCCTTGAAGCGCACGACGACCTTCTCCTGGTCGAAGTTGCCCGCACTCGCCAGGGCCGAGCTGGCGTCCTGGGGCAGGGCGGTCAGGACGGCAGAGGCGGTCATCGTGAGCGGCAGCTCTGGCGACGCTGGCCGGTCCAGAATCGGAGATGGTGGGGGCGACGGGGAAGACCGCTCGGGGGCGTCTGCAGACTCCATGGTGGGCTGGTTCCGATATGGGAGCGTGCACGGAAAATATAAACTAGTCGCGGGTGGTGTGCTGTATAAGACAGACGTGGGGATGTAAGGAGGCTGGAAAAAAAAGACGAAGAAAGAAGACGGGAAGGTTGTCACAACTTATGAAGAAACCGAATCTCATGTGGTGTGTGGAATTGATGAGTGGAGTATGTAGGTATGTACGTAGTATGCATGCATATAAAAAGTCAGATACGTACCTATATGCAATGGACCTGGATGGATATCGATAATGGTGAATATGGGTCAGCATTATGTTGAATGTGGCTGTGCAATCATTCATCACAACCTGGAAGTGGCTGAAGACTTAGGTTTGGCTTTTTAGGTGAGATCATTACTGCCCCTTTTCTAACCCCTATTTATCCAGGGGTAACAACTGGTAGGCACACGTCACACCGCGAACATTCATAGATGAAGCACAATCAACATGTACGTACCATTTATAGATCAGCACCATGGTGGCCACGATATCGACGTAAAAGACTCCACCGTCCTTCAGGTCTACTCCATCAACCAGAGACTTAGTGTCGTAGAATTCTGTCCAAGGGAGCTTGTACATAGTCAACGTCCTCATAAAGCCGCTGAAACTATTCTGGTACTCTGGGAAGGCAATACACTTGTTGAAGAAGTTCAGCTTCTCCGGGCACCAATCGGCGTAGTTTGAGTACTTAGCATCCTCTGGATTCTTGTAGCCGATCTTGGCTAGATACTTGGGTAAGTTGACACATCCGTTCTGCCAATGGTGTGTTCTGTCATGTTTTAGCCTTTTATTCTCGGCCTTGTGTAGTAACTTCCACATACCGGCACTGAATGTTCTCCGCCATGACACGTTCCTTGTCTCCAAGTGCTAGGGAGAATGGTGTTGAGGTGTAAGTGTCTTCACCGACCTCCTTGATGATGCCGATCGCGCCCAAAAGACGAAGCAAAACGACCGGTAGGGATAACTAGATTTGGAGTACTAGAAATTCGTGCAAGATAGAATACATACGAATCATTTTATGGTCTGCTTGAGGTTTGCTCAGTTTGCTGAGCTCCTCGATCTTCTTCATACTACCACCAGCTGCTGTCCAGGCCTCCCAGAGTCCTAGGTCGACGCATATTTGCAACGCCGCGAACACGATAGGTTGAATTAAGGTGATGTTTATGGTTATCCCTAGTTAGCAACGGTTCTGCGTCTCGGAAGTGTTGTGATGGCAAGTAGTGGAAACCCCGAACAATGGCGATCATGTGCGATGTGCTCGACTCGCTGGATCTGAAGTCCATGGCGGGAGTCAACCCGCGATATCACTACGGAGAGCTGCGTCTGAGCCGGCTAAACATGCTCACGCGGTGGCTCGTGCTATGCCTTTGGTCCCGCAAGTCGTTCATATATGGGTATAGGAGGAGCAGCACATGGTATACGGCCTTTTTCAGACGGCAGTTTGGGTGGCTACTCGGAGCCTTCGCGTACATTAGCCTGCTCCTGAGCGCCTTGCAGGTAGGCCTCGCAACAGAATACCTGAACGCCCGGGAAGGCTATCGGCAACTAAGTTACGGGATTAGTTTAGCAAGCATGGCGGTGTTGGGACTTGGGCTCGTATCCATAGGACTCGTGAGCTTTGGGCTATTTTGGTACCATGTGTCATCTACCTTGAAGCTATTAAGGAGAGTTCGGTTAGACAGGGAGCGAGTCAAGAGGAAACGAGCGCGCGAATAGATATCCAGGTCTAGGATATGATGGAGGAAACACCCTACAGTTCCCAAATTCGTAGAACCTCTCGGGGAAAGGGGTGAATATAGATATAGACAATGATAAATTATACCTGCTGTGTGTACGCAGCTACCAATCACGAACAAATACAACTTGAATCTAACTACATATCCAACTACAAAAGAGCCCTGTATAGTTCTCCTCCAAAACGATACTCTATATGTGGACTAAATAAATCTCTGAGCTCGCAACGCTGGGCTGGGTATCTTCTCCTTCTCCTTCGTTCCAACGAGACCAACATTCTGCTATATTACAACTCAAATTGCGATTATACATCCGATCGATTCCAGGGAAAGTATAAGACACTCCCTTGGCCCCGTATGATCAATTGCCCTGTCTTGGTTGCAAGACACAGAAGAAATCATATCTATCCTCTGGTGCGTGCACCTTCTCAGCCGGAAGCAACTTCGATAAATAATTAGCAAGAAAAAAACAAGACGACCCCAAAAACGAACTTACCTTATACCTGCAGACCAGCGTCGCCACGAGCTTGTATATCTGCATCAGCGCGATGCCCCTGCCGATGCAGCCGCGCGTGCCGGCGCCGAACGACATGTCGCCGCGCTCCATGCGGGCCCGGCGCCCGTCGTACGCGGCCGGGTCCTCGCCCTCGGCCCGGAGCCAGCGCCCGGGCCGGAACTCGTACGGCCGCGCGCCGAACGTGCGCGCCTGCACCGAGGCCACGCTCGGCTTGACCCCGACGACGGTGCCCGGGGGCAGCGCGACGCCGCCCGGCAGCACGAGCCCGTCGGCCCCGACGACGCGCCCGATCGGGTTGAAGCCGTCGCTGGCCCGCAGCCGGATGCCCTCGCGCACGAGGCCCTCGAGGTACGGGAGCGCCTGCGTCTCGCGCCACGTGGTCGGCCAGCTGACGTTGGCGGCCTTGAGCTCGGAGTATAGACGGTCCTGGTGGGCGAGGGGGAGGTGAAAATGTGTGTTAGTGGGAGTCTGGGTAGGCTGGTAGTAGGTAACGGTTGAGGACTCGGTGTACTTGCCTGGGCTGACGGGGTATCTACAAGGTACTGGAGAATGTTTCGGGTCGATGTAGCCGATGTGCCCACTCCACCGATTACGTTCACCTCGCAGTGGGCGATGATCTGGTCTGTTGTCATCTGGTCCGGATATTTCTCCCTGGATGCAATGTAGTGATCTAGGATGTCCGATTTTGCCTCGGTGGCCTTGTTCTCGTCCAGTCTCTCCATCACTTTCTTCTCGGAAAGCTGATGGAAAATATATTGCCTGTTGACCTTGAAGAAGCGGAGCGGGATACGCAGGATCGTATCAAGAATAGGCATTGGCATCGTCAAGTTGACATATCGATGTAGTGACTTGGCTATAAAGGAGGTCATAAGCTCTCGAATTTTTTTTTTTAATAAGGGCTCTTGTGTTACTTACTCTGCTTTGCTAGATGCATCGCGTCGCAACGGTTCTCCAAGTACCCAAGAGGCTGGGAATATGTCATGTTGCCGGCGACATCGTAAATATCTGGACATTATTTAGCCACAGAGCAACTCGTCGAGGAACAAAAATCTGCATCTCTCACAGTAATGAATCCACCGGCCAAGATTAGTCTCTGAATCGACACTCTCCAATATGCGAAACAGAGCTGTTAGAGTATCATCAATGCGCGGTTCATAATGAATAATTGTCGATACAGCATAGGCGTTAGCGATCGCTCTTCGCATTTGACTATGGACTTTGTTATCCCGAACAGAAAAAAGGTTGTTGGGACTCGTGCCTAGTGGTCGTGCTGCACCCATAAGATCCGCCTCGAGAGAATCCATTATTAGCACGCCATCCCACCCGAGAACAGTAAAAGATATTAACCTATCTCACCTTATCGAGAGCTGCCTTCACGCTATAGATGTGCGGAATCGCGTCTGGGTTACTGACACTGACCCTCCGGGGCGCCACTCTAACCACATCGCCATATTTCTCGTGGAGAGCCCGGAGGTAGCAAACGTTGCTACCCCAGTTTCGTTGGGCGTTAGTCCAAGCGTGGAGGTTGGTGTACCGGGCCAAGAGCGGCCCAGGGATATGATCAAGGCCCGCCGCTTTGCTATACAGCATAAAGTATAAAACGATCCCCAATACAGCAAGGCCAAGACACAAGGGCAGACTTAGGCTCCTCGATGCTCCAACGACCATTCCAAGAGTCATCGTGACAGGTCCGTTAAATATTCCCAAACTGCGGTTATTTTATAGGATGCAATGTCGCCGAGCACTGAATACTACCTATATATACCCTAAAGCGACTCCTAAGAGAACCTATTTCAGGAATCCCTATTTTATTGAAGGCATGGTGGAATACGCAGAGTATATTACTACAAAAATGACACCGTCTGGGACGAGGGTGCCGGGGCGGTTCCAAAGAATCCCTCAAGTGTCATCTTGAAGCATTTTCAGGTCTACGGACAGAATTATTCATTTCTACAGGACTGCGCCGTGATTGCCGAACCAGGGGTAGATATGTCAGCGCACGACGCCTCATAATGTGTAGAGGCTGCTGTGAGTTAATATAAGAAAACAGAACAAGCTTTTCAGGGGAAGGCATGTCAAAAGCTTGATCTATGTATGGTACTAAAGCGAAGGATTATACGCGACGGCGCATTCGAGGGACTACGGATGATCATGACGAGATAGGATGTAAAATCATGCATTTAAATGGTGTGTATATGCGCTTAACAGGTGTGGAAGTCAGTTTAATAGAAATCTCAAGCGTCCTGGGCTAGTGTATTAGTCGGCGCACAGCTGAAGAGCGGCGTTCAAGTCAGCGAAAGTCAGCACAACCTTAGTCGAGTCAGCACAAGTCAAGTCAGCATAATGCTTTGATTTAGTTCAAATATGTCTGAAACTAACTATAACGATTATATCAATTCCAGACATCACTTACAATTATATCAAATATTCAAGTACGATAATAAAAATCTGTAGTTTGGTGATCAAGTTAAAATGCGAGGTGTAATACCTAGTAAGCTTAGTTATAGAAAGTCAGCCCCCCCCCCCCCCCCCCCCGGCTCACTGCTATAGTAAACCATAAGGGATAGCTGTTCAGGTACTTAGTTTAAACTACAATACTGAAATCGGAACCTTACCATCGTTGGTGAATTCGTTGATATTTAACTCACGTACCTATGTTTTATGTCGCGGAGAGTATATACATCGCGTTTATGCTAGCAAGCATAAGCGGTGTCGTTTTTCAATATTATATATATATCAATGGTTCGCTCAAATATAACTTTATAGTCATAATACTTCTTTCAATTCAACGAGGGAACTACCGAGTATTTACATGAGGTACCATCAAACGAGGTGAATCATATGGTCGGAACAGAATGATAATAATATATCATTCTAACATTGATCCTATTAGGAAGTTCAAGTGGATTGAAGAGCAGTACCTATGCAAACGTTGATAATCAGACGCCAACAGTTGATGCAAACCTGAGTTGAATTGGGCGCACACGAAGTTGTTGGTACACAACCTTATCATGGAACCAGGGATCCCTAGCAAGCGGTTTGTTTGATGTACCAGATGCAGGTCAACACTACTAACCTCTGTCAGTCTTATATCTCGATTAGGGTTTTTTGTAACATGGTACGGGCAATCCATAGTTTGCCTCACCGCTTCCAGCCTCAGTCAGTTCAAGTCTTGGCATTCAGCTGATAGCAGAATATCCTTGGCATTCAAGAAGCTCTATGATAGTTTACATCCTTAGTTCCCCATTGCTCCCGACTTGTTGTAGTGTGGGTACCTTAGCACGACACCCGAAACTAAGGAGGCCAACATACATCAATACCTAGGTAGTTGGGGACTAGGTATTATATTGGAGTGCATTTACCAGACGGGGGAACTAAAAATTAGATACACGACGTGCTTAAACATTCACTAGAGGCAAAACAACGCAAATTCCACCAACTAGGTCTCCAAGAAAGAAATTTGTATGGTTCATATTAACTTTCTTATCTTTGTGGTGTTTGATTTAACTTGGTTGCAACAACCTTGTGTGATTGTAAGTACCGACGTAACCAATATGGGGTCACGGCAAACCAACTTGAACCAATGTTTTTACGGCAAGGCTTCCAGCTCTCCTAAATCGTGGGGCGCTATTAGGTACGTTAGGTAGGTAGTACCCGGCAATAGCTATCAATCTACCTATGAACATCGGACCACGATGATGTGTAGAAAGATCAGTGACATGTGGATATGTACTGGATGTTCCTATGTAATGTAGTGTAACTACGGGTATTTAAGTAAGTACTTACCTACCCCTATGTTTGTGAGAGGCAAGTTCGTATTCCGTACTCCCTCCCCGGGTCGCACCGAGAAGAAAACGGGATTAGCGGTCTAGCGCATCGTAAAAATCGGCTGGTGATTGGCGGGCTCTTTGTTTTCGCGCTATTAATAGCAAAACCTTATCTACGGGCGTACGGCACTGTCTACTATGGGGTCGATGCTCCCTTGTCCCAAAGCGAGGCTAGGTAGGTACGTACCCTACGTCTGGTACAGGTCCACGGTGATATGTATCTTTTCTAATTGCTGCCACATCATTGGACCCTGCTTACATCATAAATGAACAACATTTTGACACGGGGAGGCCTTGACATATTTAAATTTATCATTAGTACAAAAGCCTAAATCTATTAACCTTCTGTACTTATCTACCTAGGTCCACGGGTATTCAACATCCCTGGGGAAGTTGAGCGATCTGATCTCACGCATTCAGAAAACCTTGTATTGGGAGCAACAATCCCACAGGTTCTTTGTTTCTCCGAACCAACTTAACCCTGTCCTTGTCACCCAGCCTTGAGGCTTCACCATGAACCGTGTAGCCGTACAGCAACTTGCATCCTTGGGAGTTGCTGTCACCCGGGCATCGCGGCATGCGACACACAGATGGCGGAACATTACAACAAACGCGAGGCGACCTATGTGGGCGCCGGCAATAAGGGGCTACCCGCATGTGTTCCAGTCTCGATCACTCAACACGACCTCATCTAGCTCTGATGGCAACGATGATGCGCAATCAGGGACCTACAGCGAAGCGGATCATGAACACGCTGTCATTTCAACTTTCGATCTCTTTTCCATCGGCATCGGGCCATCCTCGTCTCACACCGTTGGTCCAATGCGCGCCGGCAACATCTTCGTGGCTGATCTAATCGAAGCTGGTCTCTTGCATAGAGTGCACAAGATTCGCATATCAATCTACGGCAGTCTGGCTCTTACGGGTGAGGGCCACATGACGCCTTCAGCCCTATTGCTAGGCCTAGAGAGTGCGAACGTCGAGACAGTTGACACATCCTATGTGCCAGCCCGGTTTGCACACATCAAGAAGGAAAAGAAGCTATTCTTGGGCCATGGCCTCCCCGAAGACAAAGGCAAAGAGATTGCATTTGACTATGAGAAAGATTTCACCTGGGAGTGGGGTAGGAAACTCCCTTTACATAGCAACGGTATGCGGATTAGCGTTTTCGACAAAGAGGGAACCATGATAGCAACCAACGACCTGTTCAGCGTGGGTGGAGGTTTCGTTGTTAACGGTGCGCTATCAACTGCCGCTACTGCCACTTCGTCGAATGACCCGGCGGGAAGTGCAGTACCGGCTACCCCTGAATCACAAACCGAGGGCACTGGTCGACACCCTGCTGATCTGGCAGAAAATATGTTCTATAAAGAGATCAGGAGAGCAGATGCTGCAGGTGACCGAAGGACTGGTTCTGAGGTCAAATATATCGATGATCCTACTAATGGAACACCCCAGCTTCAAGATAAGCAAGATGTGTCAGGTACTCTTTCGACAATCTCATCTGCTACGTCTTCTGTAGCGGACAGGAAAACTGTCGGCACGGATACCAGCTCCCAGCAACCAAGATACCCATTCCGTGACGGAAAGAGCCTTCTAGCACTGTGTAAGAAGCACAACCTAACTATAGCACAACTGGTATACGAAAATGAAAAGAGCCACGGATATACAGATGAAGAGATCTACCAAAAGTTATACCGAATATGGGAAGTCATGGATAACAGCATCCTGGAAGGTGTGCAAGCACCATTAGATACGCTACTCCCCGGTTCACTCAAATTACACCGAAGGGCCCCAGGACTGTACCAGCGATTGACGAGAGGCCTCTATCCTTCTCATCCCCAGAGTTCTGCGGCGGCTCCTGCAAATGCGCAAATCGATTCTTCGGGAAAAGGTAATGATGGCGAGGCTACAATAGCTGAGAAAAATCTATCTATGTCTCCTGTACCAACAAAGTCAACTCTATGCTTGAAGAAAGCTCCTGGAAAACGAGGCCCGCCGCGTATACACGGATCCTTATACCACCCGATATTACCCTCGCCCCCGCGCCGAACCGCATTTCCTGCCATGGATTACTTGACCGTCTATGCTATTGCAGTGAACGAGACCAACGCGGCTGGCGGGCGGATCGTGACAGCTCCAACCAACGGAGCAGCGGGTATCATCCCAGCCGTACTGAAATACACGGTTGAATTCATCAGTGACGATGTCGAGCGGGACGTCCTCACCTTTCTTCTGACAGCCGCAGCTATTGGCATGTTGTATAAACGCGGTGCTACCATCTCAGCAGCCGAGGGTGGATGCATGGCCGAGGTCGGCGTGGCCTGCTCGATGGCAGCAGGCGCCTTCGCAGCCTGTATGGGTGCCAGTCCAGAGACGATAGAGCAGGCTGCGGAAATTGGCATCGAACATAACCTCGGATTAACGTGCGACCCTATTGGCGGGCTGGTGCAAGCACCTTGCATCGAGCGCAATGCGTTGGGGGCTATCAAGGCCATATCGAGCGCCAACCTTGCTCTCAGCAGCGAAACTGGCACTCAGAAGGTCAGCTTAGATGATGCCATTCGTGCCATGCGTCTGACGGCCCAGGGCATGAGGAATGAATTCAAGGAGACGAGTCTCAGTGGATTGGCGACCAGCGTGCCCCTGAACATCCCCGTTAGTGTGCCCGACTGCTGACCAGGTTTTTTATCTTCATTTTATTCGAATTTCACGATCAATCAAATACATATAAAGTGGGGGTTTCGGTTTAGTCAGGCGCATCGGGATAGACTACAATTTCGTTTTATAGTTGAGCGATTAAGGGAAAGAGAAAAAAAGATTCACATATCATGATCACATTTGGGAGGGACAGTAGGAGACTATACACTTAAGCAGGTATTTTAATTCGGAGCTTCATAGAAATGGCACCCCGGCCACCCAATAGGAAGAGTCCTACTCTCAGATAATAAAAACCGACCTCAAAATAAATAAACGTATTTGCACGGGCTCAGAACAACGAGATATATCTAACAAACCCGAGCCGTTTCTCCTCCTCCTTTCCCCCTTATTTCTAAGGGCGGAACTTCTTGTTGGAATATTGGGTTACTACCCTACTATACGGTACTACACTACTACACCATGTATATATATATCAGGGCTTCCGCCCCTCTACTAGACTCTCACCTGGACTAATACACTCTATCCTATTCCCTCACATTCGTCTCATGCCAACACTTCTCCAGCGTGCTGCGCACCGTCTCGCGCGCGAGCATCTTGTCGAGCCAGGCCTTGAGGTGCGGGTACCGGTCCACGTCGTCGTCGTACTCGTCCTTGGCGAGTATGTGGCCGGCGGCCACCTGCCACGGCACGAACGCGACGTCGACGAACGAAAACCTGCCCCTTCTTCTTCCCCGCCTCCCGCGCCAGGTGCCCGTCGACGACGGCCGACACGCGGTTGACCTCGGCGGGCGTAGCGCGCCGCGGCCAGGGGGGGCACGGGCACGGGCTCGGGCGCGAACAGCCTTGAACCAACGCCGCCTGCCCTGTAGTACGTACGAGCCCTGGGCCCGACACCTGGAAGTGCAGCCACTACTGCCGCGCGAAGCTCAGCTTTTTTTTTTGTCGCTGTTCCTGTCGTACCGCTCCGCGAGGTACTCGAGGATCGCGCCCGACTTCCCACAGCGTGACGTGACGCCCGTGTTGGGGGGTCCGAGATGGCGGGTTGGGGGTTCACGGACACGTACCTAGGACGCGGACTTGACCTCGCCCAGGGCCACACGGGGACGATGGCGTAGGGCAGCGAGAGCAGCTCCTCGAGCACGGCACGATGGCGACTTTGCTCGGGTTGATGCCCCAGTTGCCGTAGAGCTTGATGGGCTGGAGGTCGGAGGAGGACATTGCGGAAATTATTGGGGCGGGTGGATGGATGGTTGGGGGGATTTTTCTTTTGTTCTTGTTTTACAAGGCTGGGGGGGGGGGGGTTTCTCGGAAGAAGCTGAGTTGTTTGTGCTGGAGGATGAGACTTGAGCGATGATTGCGAGGGAAGATGGTGGGAATAGACATCTTTTGCTCTACGAAGATATCACGGCTCCTATATATACACGTTCTCTCCCCAGTCGCGAAGCTACTCTACGCCACTCTCTACGTCTACATACTACCATCTCCTCCAGTAGCTACCCGAAATAGAGCTATACTCACTAGATTGGTAAGTCCGCGATCGTCTGGCTGATCTTAGTCGTACTTTAATTTGTAATCGGGTGTGAAAGTTCAGAGAGAGGCAGCAGCCGCATCACGAAGCATTGCTTTAGTGCATTTAATAATCTACCTCCTCGAGCACGCAAGTGCTTAGATGCCTTGAATATGAGCTACCTGGCTATAGTATAGCGTAGCACACGATCACTTGGCGGAAAATAAAAGGGGGAGGAGGGTGAGTGGGGAATGGAAATGGAAATAAGCTTAACACCACAGGATTGCCTAACACAGCGTATTACGGCCATGCGGCTGAGATTGAGGCTATTCTGAAGACCATACCGTCCTAGCGTAGGCATAGGCACAATAGATGTGTAAATGGAGGTTTCCTGGAGCTTACCGTTTCTGCTCCGGAGATAGGACAACTCTGTAAAACTAACCCCGTCTATGGTATATTGCAGGGCACTTCTCTTTTTGGTGACATAGGGGTTCGGTCGTGTAAGCTCGCGATCCTTCGAAATTTGTAAGCGTAAGTGATTGATGTACGTAGCTGAAAAGAATCAACGCGCTTCGAATTATTGTATCACTGTTCTTTCCTCATCTCATCTAGGCCGTCATATAATAAGTATGAAGTCTAGTAGATGGATAATAGTCGAGTAATCGAACTATTCTATACACTTAACTCCGCGATGCTTGGTACCTACCTATATCTAGAGTGGCTTTCCGCATGCTTGATGCTGACGTGACACAAAACAATGCCGATACAACATTCTCTTTAAACCGGCAGTAAGCACAATGGTTTAGAAAGATGATTTACTCATAGTAATGCGAGATATCTCTCCATACTAACAAAACGATGGGGTTGTCTGCCGCCGACCCTCACTAGTATCAGAATATCACGGACAGGGAAATCTCCCGCGTATTTCTAGCTTTAGAAATATGGCACGCTTGAACAACACTCAGGACATCAAGGCTATAAATCCGTATGACCCTAAATGACAAGATGATTCTCTTATCGGGCAAGTATCCGTGCATACGAGCATGTATATGGGGGTATGTGTAAAGGGGGATGGGTGGTTAGTAAGCAGCAGATGGTGGTTCTAAGGTTGCTGGAGGTTTGCATTAAAGTATGTGTACCTAAGTAGGTACATCACAACACATAGTGTCTGCACACAGCATGGAAGGAAGGTGTCTTCAGTAGCCACCTCCCCCTTTTTTTCATGACGCGATCAGACACATAGGAGACATGGGACTGTGTGCAGCAGAACGCAAGGGAGGGAGGTACCTACCACATATAGCAAGAGCGTGTGTATCTAAAAGGCGCATATTAGTACCTATGTAGCATTATGTAATTTTCTGTATATAATGCATGCAGTATACTGAAGCTATAAACCTTGTATATTTATTGATATTATGCTTAAATATTTAATTTTTTAAATATTATAAACATAAGCATGTAAACCTGGTAAATATAAGTTGTACAGGTTTTTAAAGCAAGCACTAGCTTATATTTCTTTTATATTAAATACATTAATAAATGTCTTATAATAGTGTGTGTATATAAAGGATTTACTGGCTGGTACCTTATAATATGTATGTAGGTAACTACTTGCAAGGCAGTATACATGTATATATATGTAAATCTTGTAAATACATTGATACCAATGTAACTACCTCCTTATGTATATATGTATGTTTCATGTGTACCTTTTTGCATTACTGGTACAAACATAGGAGGGGTTGCTGTGGTGAAAGATGCAACCTCATCCATTTTCTGCCGCATGATTCTTTAATACCTACTTACACCGACCTAATACCTACAACAACATAAGGACCTCTCATACAAGAGGACAAACTGCAGGCCATTTCTGCACTAAAGATTCTTCAGTTTAGATGCACCTATATTAAGTGGGCGTGTTTATTAATTTGTTTTCCCTTGCCCTTCTATTTATTCACTACTACCATCTCTCTTTTCTCCCCCACCATTTTCCCTCTTCTTCTTCTCCCAACCACCACCACCCCACCCTTTCTTCTATATAGACACATCCTCGCCGACACCATCCTTCTTCACGTATCTTGGAGTAAGTATTCACAAAGCAGTGCAGTGGTTTTTTCCTTTACTACTTGAATTTTGTTTTCACTCTTTTGTATGATTCACAATACTGATGGACATTGCAGCACATAATTCACTTCTTGTCGAGGTGTGCTAAAGCATCCTATACAGATAGCCATATTCACCTCCATCCTCACCGTAGTCATCATCATCATAACGGTTACTATCATTGGCTAGTGTGTTACCTGCCATCTTCTAAGTAGGTGATTGGAACACAACAAGGTACCTCCAAAAGTCACTCGGACCTGTAATGGCTACCATCTTGTCAAATACCTAAGCTAACCGTTTCTCAGAACCACTCGCAAGACGTCTTCAAGCTCCAACAACAATACTTTGACACATTCTATCATAATCTCGGCAGACAAAGCCAAAAGTCTTCTTGGGTGTCCAGACCTTACCTACACGATAAAGTCAAGCTACCAGTCCGCGTGTCTTGGTGTAGACATTATATTGGAAGTCTTCGCATGCCCTCTCTCTAGTCAGTAATGGCAGGTCCCAGCCTTCGGTGTAGAGGAACCATGGAGTACATGATATTATCCCAGCGAAAGCCAAGGCTCAAGGAGTCAACAACCACAATGTTGTCACGACTTCGACATTTGAGCTTGGATGACAACATGCCTGTTGCGCAGAGAGCCAGAACTAAGGATACACGGGCTGATAGCCCTCCTACACCCACACTTCTCCTTTGCTTCCTAAGTACCCTTGTACCTCATTATAATATCATTGTAAGTCCCCGCGTGGTGATTCAAGATGTCGCCTGCTACCGATCTAACAATTGGCCTAGGGAGACCTCGCCGACTATAGGCGGGTCCAAAAGATACTTCCTCTCCAGGTCATAATGCAAGTCTACAGATACTCTAGCACTTGCGGGAGAAATCCTTTTCTTAATTTTCCCCAGGGAATTCCTAATAATTCACCTCATAACCATTCACTTCAAGCCCGCGTTGGTTTGTTTTCTCCCATCATTCACTTCCTAACCCATCACCTATCACTACACATACATTCCGCAACCTCCCTTCCTCTCTTCTCTCTCTTCTCACTACCCGCACTCCCTTTTCCTTCTTCTCTCTTTTCTCTCCCTCGACGTACCCCGCGTACCATCATAATATCTTCTTCGAAGACATACCAACCTTCTCCTCCCCATCTCATCCCTCGACCCAGCCATACCTCCCATCAACCGCCATGGACTGCCGCCGAGACACCAGAAGCAGCGGGCCGCGCTTGCCGATCGTCAGATCGGCCAGCGCGAGCCATCTCCCCAGATCGCTGCGGGACGGCGCGTCGACGCCAGCGGGGCGAAGAAGTCCGAAGAGGCAGTCAACGCCTGGCTGCGGGCCTACCAGTACAGGCGGGTGGCCTCGTATGGTATCGGCGGCGCTGGTAAGTAATTCTCTAATAATACCTCCAACCTTTTATTTCTGTCATCCCATCCTAGACGAACCTTGGAACTATCCTTTCTTTTCTTTTTTTTCTTTTTCTTTTTTTCGTGGGCTTGTTACGAAAATTGAGCGAACCTCAACGCCTTGAGGAGGGTGTGACCTGGAACCCTCCGAGATGGCTTTCCCACCACCCCTATTCTAGCACGTCCAGTATAAGATTTATCTATCTTGCTAACCATCACCATAGATACCATGGATATACCGGTGGTGGCCGCGATCACCAACCAGTATATCTGGTTCATAAAGGGGCGTAACGTGGACGAGCTGCGCCGGCGGCTCGAAGTCGCCTCGATAGCCTTTTACAGGCATCGACTCCCCCCTCGTCTTCCTCCCTCCCGCTTCCCCCCTCCTCCACCACTCCCTCCGGCTCTTCAGAGCCTCCCAAAAGGTCATGGTCGACTGTCGACCTGGCCACGAACTTGATGCCGGCGGCATGGGTCCGCGCAACCATTGTTGCGTTTATAGGTGAGATCGAGCGGGGGCGACCCTCGTCCGCATCAAGACCCTGGAGGGCCTGATAAACCTCATAAACAACAACGTGACCCCCGTTGTTCCGCTGGCTCGGTTCCCGGAGAAGGACTGGTGTCCCGAAGTCATGCATGACGTCGTGGACGTGCTGTCTGGCGAGAGCCGACACGCGCGGGTGTGGGTGGGCGGGAAGGGCGCCGATAAGATCGAGCCCGCGAGGAGGGTGCTCCTCTCGCGGAGGGTGGAGTTGAGTAAGTAATCCTGGCAGTCGTTTTATTCCCCCTTTCTTAGCCTGTTTCGGCAGTAGAAATTGCCCATCCCAGCCCCAGCGTATGAGCACTCGCCCCGAAGACACAATGTCAAATAAATAAAAAGTTTACCCGATATGACAATTACTGACTTCCAATGTTGCAGTCCAGCCCGACGCAGATGAAGTGCGGGCGATCGTTAGGAGCCCTGCGTACGGGGTCGGTCTCTCCGCGCTGTCCCTGAGCTCTCTCTCGGGGTCCCTCCACCTCGCGCAGCTCTTGACAGCTTGCCTGGTGGAGGTGACCGGTGCTGGCCTGAGTTTCACGGACCGGCAGAGTCACCAGTCGCCGGGCAGTGCGGACGTGGCCGCGAACATCGCGGGGTTCCTGCGGTCGTCCAAGAACGTCACGTGGGACGGCTGCCTCATGGGCAGTGAGGAGGCGGCGGCGCTCTGGCGCGGGGCCGTGACCGGCGTCCCTGCCAAGCTGGGGGCGATGCTGGAAGATCTTGGGCTTGCCCAGGGGCAGATCAACCAGACCCTGGCGAAGCGGGACGTTCGGCTCATGAACGCCCTAGACAAACGAGCCGACAGAGAGGAAGAACGCGCAAGCGCTAGTACCTCGTCGAGCTCTTCGTCCGAATCGTCGTCCGCGCACGCGCCTATCCCCTCCCCCCTCGCCGATCTCGACGTCGCAGACGTCTTCAAGGCCATAGATATGGCACACGACGCGACGAACACGGCTATCGTCAGTGCCATGAGCAAGGCACATGACTGTATCTTCCGTCTCGCCGAGCTCGTCTGGGCTCAGATCGAAGGTCTTCTTGACCCGAAGACCAGCGGCGATCTCCCGGCATATCTTTCTCTTGACGGGAAGGTCTCCTCGTCGTATATCAGCAAGGTAGTTACCGAAGCTGACGGTCTCCTTTCCGAGATCACGGCGCGCAAGACCAGCTACGACACGTTCGAGGGCGATGTCGGCGGTAGCGGCTGCGAGGATGGGCTCAAGCAGCGCGCTACCTTTGCCGCTGAGACCTGTGCGAAGATGATGGAGAAGCTCACACGCCTGCAGGCTTGTCAGGTCTACATCGTCACCCAGGCAGCCGACGTTCACTATATCGATGATCATATCCTATTGCAGATCTTCTGGGACGCCCTATGCGTGTCGATCCCGCGAGTCAGCAGGGAGATATATAAGCTACTCGAAGAGAGAAAGGCGACGGACAGTCTGTGCGTGTCGATGTACGATGCCTTTGAGAAGTCCTGGCGTAAGACTGGAATCTGCAATGCCGGCATCCATAGTGACCTGCCTTCGTTTGACGAGCGCTGTGACCAGGCCATCGAGAGTTCTGTGAACGTCCTCAACACCAGTCTGAGGAACTTGGCTGTCTCTGGTGTGGTTAGGATGCAGAAACTGCCGCTGTGGAAGAAAGTCACCAAGGATGCCATCAAGAGCCGTCTCAAGCTTTGGCCGAAGACCAGACGACCCGCAACCGAAGAGCAGCTCGGCCGCGGTCCCCGTCAGTTGTACCTGTTTGTTCGAGGAAAGCTTGGCATACCTATGGACTCTGGCGATATCCCAGTGTTCAAGTACGGCGAAGGTCTATATACCGCAGGAAAGACGTTAGCATCAACTTCTCCGTCTGGCAGCAGCAGCAGCAGCATCAGTAGTAGTAGCAAGGGCAAAGGGAAAGCCAGGGCCATGGACACGACCTTAGAGGACATCCCAGAGGAAGAGCGTCCAGCCACAGATCACGTCGCCACCATCCAGCAGTCTATGAGTGCCCCGAGCGGGATCATCGACCTCGTCATGGCCCTTCTCGCTCGGCGTATCTCGCCCCCACACTACATCCTCTCCGGTCTTTTCCCCGTGGTGTCTGATCCGCTCCCCGACCACCCGCGCATGAACCCGCACCATCTCGCGCGCAAGATCATGAAGGACACGACCCCGGAGCCGCCCGTCGAGCGCAAGGCCGGCCCGCGATCCGCGCAGTCCCCGTTCATGCATCTCCGAGAAGAGCCCCTCAGCACCGCCGAGTCCAGAGACGAGAGCCCTTCTAACTATGAATGTGACTTCGACTCGGACGCTGCCGAGAAAGCGAGACAGACCCTCCCCGAGCGCAAGCCCGGCAGCCGCCCGCCGCGGGGAAGCTGGCGTACCCGAACGCACACCAGCAGCAGTGACAGCAACCTCGCCAGCCCAGGAATCAACCCCATGCGCAGCCACCCGGTGCACAGCAGCAGCCGTGCCCCCTCCTCCTCCTCCTCCTCTCACGAGCGATCCCCATCTTTCAGCAGCAACAGCAGCAGTAGCAGCAGTGTATCCTCATCATCATCCTCCAGCACCTCACCCCCCTCGGCCCTATCGTCCAGCGGCCGCGCGATCCTCGCCCAGCGCGCGCGGACCAAGAAGAAGCTGACGCGGACGCGGATCCTCGCGCATCATCACCACCACCAGCAACAGCAGGCGACAGGTGCAGCAGCAGCGACGACGCCGGCGCAGGTGCGGCTGCATTCCACGTCCGTCGACGACTTCGCCGCGGTGCCGGAGGACGAGCAACAGGCTGGCGGGCAGGGGCAGGACAACAACGATGCGTGGAGTAGTAGCAGTAGCAGTAGCAGCAGTAAGGATGCTGATGACTATGACTACTATTACTACGACGGCGAGTCGTCGCCCTCAGAAACCGACGTCGAAGCCGCGCTCGCGGGACCCGTCGAAGAGCAAGTCCCTACGTATCCCCCCCATGTCCCGCAGCAGCAGCAGGAGGGATATTCATCCGCCTCTGCTCCTCTCCCGCACGCGTTATCCACCCCGTCGCCCTCGCAAGAATGGGAAGAAGAAGAAGCCGTGCCGCAGGAGGAGATAGACGATGATGCCTTCGAGCGCGACCTCGCGGCAGCCGTTGCCCTGTCCCTGGAAGAGAGCCGCCAGGAGGAGTACAGCGACGACAACGACGCGATGGCGTCTAGTTCCGGATCCGGATCCGGGTCTAGTTATCAGACTGCTGCTGCTGCTGCCGCCGAAACCGACGAGATTCAGAGCGACCCCGCCATCGAGAGACCTTTCTCGGCCCTGGGTTTCAGAGACCAAGACCAAGACCAAGACCCTAAGCTTGATGATGGTGATGACGATGACGGTCCCCGGTCCACGGACACAGCGGCGCCGCAGGGCGGATCCGAGTAAATACCTCGTTTCCATCTCCCTCTCTTTCTTAATCTACATCTGTCCCTCCCTCCCTCTCTACTTTTTCACAACATACCAATCCACTCTCACCCACCCACTTACCTACCTAAACCTACCTTACCTACTCACGCCCACGCAATTTCCCCGAACCCACGTGTTTTTTTTTGTGCACATTGGCATCAGAAAGAAGCTCTCTCTCTCACACACAAAAATCACACCGTAGGTACATAAAACCCGTATATCCAACAGGGGACCGGGGGACCAAACAAGTCCTTGTATATTCATACCAACCAACCAACCATTCTCGCCAAAAAAAAACCCCCCATTGTTTTTAGGGGGGGAGGCATCAATCAATCCATCATACAGGAGTTTTTTTGTTTTTTTTAAGGAGAACCCATGGAGTTCGGGGGAGAGTAAAGGAAGGGGGAAAATAAATAAAATGTCATGATCATGAACAAACAATTGAACGAACGAACGAACGAACGAACGAATGACCTAAGTTAATGAATTGGTGTTTTCTTAAAATTCTTGCTTTTCGCATATAATTCCGTTGCTTGGTCCCGGAAACCTTTTTTTCTTTTTTTTTCTCGATACACAGGGTACAAAAAGGAATAAAAATACGGTGTTGAAGGTAATTCAGAGCAGAGCAGCACAGGACCTTTTTTTTTTGCAGGTGCTATACACACACACCTTGTAATATCATGACTTGAAAAAGAAAAGAAAACCCGCCCACCATAATGCTTTTTATTTACCGGAAAATCGTGAAGCCATTTTTAAATTCGTAATAACCTCACTAAAAATGCCTATAACACATACATAACAACCAATTCGCTGGTTTATCTCTTTAAAACTATTTTAAAAAGTCTTAACAATTCATCGCTATAACAGTCGCACGTAATGATCATCACAGTCACTCTTATCCAACAAATCCGGAAAACAGGGGAAAATATAAACTTTTTTAATATATCTTTTAGTATTTGCATGCATTAACCTTTTTTTGTTTTGTGATTCCAAGAGTGAGAAAAAAAAATACAACTTATGCACATGCCCGACCTAATGACCAATAATATATCTACACGCCGGCGCCTCGACCGCTTTTTGTGGTGAAAATGCTACGCCGGCACTGTTTTTTGTTTCTTCCCTGAGCCGGGACGGAACCTCCAAAGAAAAAAAAAACATGCAGTCAGCTCGACTCAAACCGTCTTAGATGCTGGTCACATCCACGTCCACGTCCACATCCACATCACCTTATAAGAGGGGGTTGAAAAAAGGAGAGAAGGGGTGGATAAAGAATATGTAGAGCACCGTCTTCGCCAACAATGCACAAACGAAATGCGGCACGACCGAATGTCGAAAATGTAAGGTAGAAAGCAAAACCACCAGGACTCCAAATATCATGCTACGCCGCGCACACAATCCCATGTCATGCCACCGAACCTCGAAGCAGGACATCAAGATTGTAAATGAATTCCAGTTGAGACCAGAACCGGAGAAAGGAAACTCATTAAATGTAAGACGGAAAAGGGGGGGTATCACCGCTCCGCGAATGCCGTGGAAAGGATTGAGAATGATTTGCTAAGAAAATAATGTGGCTTCTGCTGGAGGAAAGGCATCGTTTGACAAGAACATGGACAGTGTGTGATCGCGACAGCAGGCCAAAGATGGAACACAACCGCGGTGGATTCTTCAAGATTCAGCAAATATGAGTAGTATCTGATTAGTTGAATTTTCACTAGGCGGAACAAGCCGACCAGGAACCAAAGGGCTTGCGCTTGGGGATACGCTCCAACTGGGAAAGTAGTTCATCCAGTTCAACCCAGTTCTCGTCGTTCTCGGCGAATTTACGATGTCTCTTCGATTCGATATGCTGCATTTCATGTTAGCCGAGGTACAATTCAAGAATAGAGTTTGGTCATAACATACCTCATCAAAGTCTGCGTACTTCTCGGCACAGTTCTCACAGTACCCGGGCTTGAGGTCACGCCTCTTCTTAGTAGCAGCACGTTTTTCCACCTTAGCTTCTATGCTATCGGCTTGCCTGACTTTGGTCTCATCTACGGCGTCCACCTTACGACTAGAAGTGCGGGCCAAAGTAAGTGAACGTTTAATAGAGTTGTCATCCTTGAAACTAGTTTCAGCAGTTCGCCGAGAGCTAGGATCCTGGGACGTAGCTGTGCTATTCCGCTTTAGTACCTGGCGTTGAAGACCGTGGACTTCCTTGCTCAAGCCAGTAATGACACCAGGCGTTGTGGCTGTAGATGAGACCATCTGAGATCGGATGGCCGAAGTCACATTAGAAGGCTGGACTCCGGAAGCGACCGGCTCCCCACCAAAGATGCGACCCGAGGGCGGGCGACCGGTGAAAATATTGGGACGGAATTCCGAGTTAGAACCGAATAAGGACTTCGTTGGTCCAGTGAATTCAAGCGAGGTAAGGCTAGACCCACGGTTATGGCCGAGTTCCATCTCACCCAAGGTGCGTTTGCGTGGGACGGGCTGAGAAACTTCCATCTTAGCCACAGGAGCGGCAAGCTTAGGTTCGGCGGCTGCGGCAGCCTTCGCCTTGGCCTTCGCCCGGGCCTCATGGGCTTCCTTCGCTTCTCTAGCTTCTCTAATCTCCGAGTCTTCTACAAAGGGGCACCGTCCCAAGGCAGCAGTCTGGAACTGCGGCCATTCGCCCTTGGCCTTATCAGTCACCTTCGGATACTCTCGGACCATGACCGGCTTCTGCTTCTCCTCGATATCATACACATAGATGTAGGGACCCTTGAAAATATGCAGCTCGCGTGCCAGCACGGTAGGGTCCCGATCGGACGGGCCATTCACACGTTCATTGTGCAGGAGGCGGAGTAGGTTACGGTCTTCGGTCGTTCGTTCGGTATGGGCCGTTCGGCTACTTCGGGCTCCGTAGGCAATCTCAGCACATGTATACGGATCTTCCTCCAGCAGCAACATCATCATACGCTGCAACTTGTCGGTGGACCATATCTTCTTTCCCATTTCTCTTGCGCGTAAAAGCACGTCCACGTTCCGCTTAGGCTGCTGCTTGACAGCCTGTTCCTGTGGCTGGGAAGCCAACTTCCGGGCCCGGAGTTCGGCATCGAATATCCTTCTCTTCACAGAGGACTCGGAGTAGCGGGTAAGCAAGGAGGGATTAATAGTCTCGGTCGGCTGCTGGTCCGCCTCTTGGGCCGTCTGGTTGACATCTTTCTTGGTAGCCGCGTCCTGTCCTTCGCGGTCGGTGGCGCTCTTTTCCGAGGGAATCTGGCGCGTCGTGATGACATGGGTAATGTCAATGGAGAAGAAGGCAGCCTCGCGCTATAGGATTACACTGTGAGCTTTCACGACTTGAAACAATTGGACAGGTCCAGCAGGTAACTTACGCCACCCAGTGCAGAGATCTGTTTGGTCAGGTTATGGGCGATGTCGCTGGGGACCTTGTCGAAATAGAAGACGAGCTTCGGGAACCTAGCCCGATGGTGGTTCTGCCACGTCCGGATGTCATTGATATCCTTCTCGGTGTACTTGTGGGAAGTTGACTCGGTCTGGTGCTGATGGTGGTGTTGGTGCTGGCTGGCCGATCTCTCCTTGGCCAGCTTGCTCTCATAACTACTGATATTGCGGCGTGGCTGGGCAGGGACCTGGGACTTGGAGGCTCGTGGTTGCTGAGAGGGAGACTTGAGAGCACGGTGTGCACCACCCTCTAGGATTTGCTTCTTGGCTGGAGGAGGCTGACCATAGGGTTCCTCGCGCTGCAGCGAAGCCAGGTTCCGTTTCTGCTTAAGAGCGGTAGCATGGCCTCGAAGGGGGGAATTGGCAATGTTCTGGTTAGTTCCAAGGGGGATTCTTCGGCTCGACATGACGACCAGGTCAACAGGGGAAGGCGATAGGGATACAGTTGCCATATAAATATCTTTTTACCATGCTAGTGTAGTGGGTTGGTGAGGTGGCGATGACAAGTCAATGGTAATGGTGTTGTTTTTGTTTTTGTTGTCGTTGTTGTTGACAAGTGAGGTGGTGTAGGTTGTGGAGAGGAGAAATCTCGTAATTAGATGTGGAGGTCTGACGTCCGGTATGGGGGAGAGGAGGGATGGGGGATGGTGAATGGGATGGTAGATAAGTGTCTCTCAAGGGCGGCGTGAATATTGATACTCCCAAGGTTGGTTTGGTTTTCGTTGTCCAACCTCAGATGCAGCCCGAGGAATCAATTGAAGTGCTCACCACCTTTACTCTTGACTAAGAAAACCTAGAGACCCGGTCAGGTAAAGGAAGGTGTGTCTAGGTGTGTGTCTGTGTCTGTGTGTGGAAGAAGGGCACGCGACGACCGTGACACACAACAAAGACACAACACAGGCCACAGTATTGAATGTCAGAAGGACATTTGGACCAGTCCAAGAGAAAGAGAAAAAAAAGAATTTCACTAGATTCTACGACCCCAATGACACGAGAATCTGCCCCAAGATGGACGCGAAGAGAAGAGGGGGAGAAGATAGGTGAACGTTGGATGGTAAGTAAGTAGGTAGGCAGAGCGATGTGCAAGTGGAAGCTTCTTTTTTACCTGTTGCTTTTTAGGAGCGTGAATGGCGCTAGCACTAACAATTTTCATTTGCTGCCTACACTACCTAGTACATAAGCTTTGGCTCTGCTTAGGTACATACATAAGGTACTGTGCTTACACTAGGTACAAGGTACCTAGGTGGTCCGAGTCCCTAAGGTTCAAAGTCAACAATAATAATCGAGCACAGACCAATCACGGATGTCAATGCATGCATGTAGTACACATAATGTAGTGTAGCACAGCAACCGTTGTACCTCTGTACCTCTGTACCTCCAACTTGAACGCTTCAAAGTTCCAAACGTTCTTTCATCAGCCAAGCCACATGTTCCTCGCTCTTCCCCAATTCTCAGTCAGGTGTAGGTAATAGGTATACATATCTCTGTCTCTCCATTGGCTCTAAAACTACTAATAAGGTACTAGGTAGTAGGTAATAAAGTATTTTTTTTCCTGGCAACACTCATTCTTCAAACCTTGTGTATTTCTAAATTCCTTCCAATACCAATTCTAATTTCAATTCTATTTTTATTTTTATTTTCATTTCTATTTCCATAGGTATTCACATCAGGTCTCAACCTTTTGTTTTACCTACAATGCGGGAATCCGAACAGAAACATACCACAAGCCATTGCAAATAACCAGTGACCTCAAGTCATTTACTTCACCTATTTATTTACCTGACAAATATGAAGCTGCGCCAACTGCCCTTAAGGCAGCTCCAGCGCCACTTCAGACAAGCGGCTCGCCAGTCGCCTCCACCAATCACACGATGCATATTACCGAACTCGTCTACCCGAATATCACCGCAACACCATCTCCATGCCTCCAGACGCTCCTATACCACTGCAACCCCTGCCTCCGAGCTCCTCTTTGGCCAGCCCGTCTACGAGACGCACCCCCACCTGCTCGCACCCGGAGAGCTCACCCCCGGCATCACCGCCCAAGAATATCACGAACGCCGCGCCGCTCTTTGCCAATCCTTACCTCCCGATTCTGCCGTCGTTCTCCCTGCCGCCCCTGTCCAATACCGCTCCGGTGCCGTCTTCTATGCCTACCGCCAAGAGTCCAACTTCCTGTACTTGACCGGTTTTTCTGAGCCCGAATCCTTTGTCGTTCTTCGCAGGACCGGCGATAATCCCGGGGACTACGTGTTCTATCTCTTCTGCCGTCCCAAGGACCGCAAGGCCGAACAGTGGAACGGGCCATGGAGCGGGGTGGACGCTGCCCGCGATGTGTGGAACGCCGACGAGGCTGGGGATATAGGCCAGCTAGACACCCTGCTAGCTACGGCCCTAAAGGGCGTAAAGAAGATTTTTACAGATGCCGAGCTGACTAAATATGGTGTGTCGACAGACATTGGCAATACTCTGCGGTCTGCGGCACCGGGCACGCCCACCGCCGTGCTGAAGCCACACATTAACATACTCCGTGCTGTCAAGTCCCCCGCCGAGGTCGACAATATGCGGCGTGCGGGGCAGCAGTCCGGCCGCGCGCTAACGGAAGCCATGCGGCAGACGTGGAAGTACGAGAAAGACCTAGAAGCCTTCCTGAACTACCAATACCAAAAAAACGGCCTCGATGGCCAGGCGTACATACCTGTGGTGGCTGGCGGGAAGAAGGCGCTGCTGATCCACTACGTGCTGAACAACGGCATGCTGGACGAGTCGGAGTTCGTGCTGGTCGACGCGGGCGGGGAGTACGGGTCCTACGTCTCGGACATAACCCGCACGTGGCCCGTGTGCGGCCGCTTCACCCGCCCCAGCGGGACCTGTATGAGGCAGTGCTCCGTGCACAGCGCTCGTCCGTGTCCCTGTGCCGCGCGAGCGCCAACGTGACCCTCGACAGACTTCACAGCATCACCGAGGCGGCCCTGCGCGACCAGCTTCAGCAGCTTGGCTTTGACCTGAGCGGGAACCTCATGGACGTGCTATTCCCGCACCACGTGGGGCATTACGTTGGCCTCGACGTACACGACGTGCCGGGGTATCCGCGCAATGTGATTCTGAAAGAAGGACACTGCATCACCATCGAGCCGGGCGTCTACGTGCCCGACGACGAGAGGTTTCCCAAGGCCTTCCGCGGCCTAGGTGTCCGTATAGAGGATAGTGTCTGTGTAGGCGAGGAAGACCCAATCGTCCTGACCCCCGAGGCGGTTAAGGAGGTCGTTGACATCGAGGCCCTGAGGGCTTAGGTTCATAGAAGGGGAGAATATGAATAGAAGGAAAAGCGAATTATGAGAAAGGAAGCCATGCCCATTATAGCCTAACAGACATTTGAAAATGATTTTTTTAGCAAAGGAAAAGGGGGGCACCTCATATATATATATATACCTATGTCACGAATATAGCATTGCTGCATGAATGTACTATACGTACCTATATATAGATAGGATACCAAACAAGCCATCCACTCGGTTTGCTTTGATGAAAAAAGTCCACGCGACGAAAATACAATGATTTCTGCATACCTGGAGAGCCTTCTTATGTCTGCCTCCACGGATGGACCGATACCCCACCTACCTAGTCAATAGGTACTACCTATGTATATATCGGGTTTTAAATCCAAAACCGACTTATACATAAATTCGCGTCTACAACGCATCAATCTCTCAAGGCCCGTCTTCTCTATATTGGCTACCGTAGTCCCCATGTGCCGCCGCCGCCGCCGCCGCCGTCGATGGCAAATACGGTGGTGGCACGAGACAGAGGAAACCGATGAACGGGCTGAGACAGGGAGATATACGTGCAGACGAGCAGCACCATCGTCGTAAGTAAGTGGCACCACGAGGTTTTTTTCAAACCCTGGCTCTAATTAAAGGGTCTTGAACATTGGTTTGGACGTTTTAATATATATATATATATATACCCAAGGTTAGGTACTACATACAAGGTCGTCTTTTGCGGCACACCTAGGTACTTACTACCTTTAGTAGTAGTAGTACGGAGAGCGAGGGGAGGGATACACACCGTGACGTCGCGGTGCTGGCCTCCTCCTGGGCGGTTGTAGGTAGGATGTATACACGCAAGGCAAGGCAAAGTTCTGGGATAAAACGAGATTCGTCCTGTTCTTCGAAACTCCGCATACTAACTAGGTATATGTGTTGGATGTCTCGAGATTGATATAAGGCTGTTAGGTTCGGGCGACAGCTGAATCAATCCCACGTGGCGCGTGTATTATTGACAACCTGCTACGTGGCGTATCAATGCGGGGGAGAGGGTTGAGAAGGAAGGAAAAAAGAAAAGAGATGGGAGGGAGATAGGGATGGAAGGGAAGGGAGGCAGGGGGAGGGGGGGAAAGAGTAAATAAGACAGTATACCCACCCCCCTTTAAGCTTTCATCTAGGTCTGGTATGTATAGGTACTCAACATTTTAATTATCCTGTTCTCCCGGTTATGTAAATGTTCATCTGAAGTGTGACGAAAAGAAAAAAACCAGAAGAAGAAGACAACTCCAAATAAGAGAAATCCCGAAAATTTTATTTAGATAAGGGTATGTAGCTGGGCTGGAAGGCATATGTGACATAAACCGATGACAAAATCCACCATCCATTCCCCTTTTCCCCCTTATAGCTCCACCAAACTGGCCCTCCCCCCCTACCCCCCTTCCTCAGACAGCAAAACGCTTATTACCAAGGCCAGTATGCGTATGTATGTCAGAGACTCAACTCTCACTCCATGGGAGTTAGTCATTCCGGGGGTGGCTAACATCCGACCTCCCCCCCACCCCCCTCCTTTCTTTAAGTCGGTTATGTAGGTAGGTAGGTAAGTAGGTAGGGGGTTAAGAAATAAAGCTAAGCTCGGGTTAAGCGAGCTGCGAGATTGCAGCAAACACACACATGGGGAGAAAAGAAAGAGGGGAAAGATCTAAAAGAGAAGGCAAGAAAAAAAAAGGGGGGGGAGCCTTATCTCCCAAGACATCGACAGTAAACCTACTAACCTAACCTAACCTACATAGTAGTAGTAATGGTGGTTAAAGTTAGGTACTGTACATATATGTAGTTTATGTCGTATCCGTGATCAGCATCAGCATCAGATCATTTCTTCCTCCCTTTCCTTTCCTTTCTTTCTTCTCTGCCCCCCTCCCCCCCTCCCCCTTATACCAATCTAACCTCACACTATACTGCAATTACACTACCAGACATACACTGTAAGTACAACAACCCTACGCCTTTTGTCCAATTCCCCTTTCCGCTTTCTCATCCGGCTACGATAGATACACACACACACATAAGCAGAAGTAGAAGTAGAAGTAGAAGTAGAAGTAGAAGCAAAAGGCTACAAAATACACCCCTTATCATCATCATCATCAGCATCAAACCCATTGAGCGAGAGACAGAGACACAGAGACAGACAGACGAGTAGAACCCCCCCCCCCCCTCTTCTCTCTTTCTCTCTCTCTCTGTAATCCCAATCTCATAATCGTAGCGTGGGCGCTTACAAAGAGGACACTACCCCCCTCTGCCCCCCTTTCCCCCTTATTACATGCATGCATCGTTCATCATACTAGGTCTAACTAGATCCGAGCACGACGATCAAGACCATGAGGGAATGGGAGAGAGAAAAAGAGGGTTCTTCAAATCCGATAGCTTCGACAACAAAAAGAAGTGTCCTCTATTCTTTTTTTTCAGTTTCTCATTTTCATCTTCATCTTCATCATACCCCCCATACTTCGGTTCGCATCTCTCGACTCTCTCTCATTTCTATCGCAATATCACACCCGCAACGAGTTGCTAGTTTGTCTGATCCGTGTATCTCGTCCATCTCCCATACCCGAACCCGAGTTTTTTTTTTGTTTCCAGCACTCACATAAAATACATATCAAATCAAATATATCAAGCAGTCAAGTCATCAGGTCTCCTCACACAACCAAAACCGCTGAGGAAACTCGATTAAGTTAGGTATGGATTAAGTTCGGGGGTTTTCCCTTATATCTGGATTCAGATGGGTGATTCCTATTCCTAGTTTCGTCTGCCTCTTGGGGCTATTGATAAGATAAAAAATAATACTCTGACACCCCACTCTCCTCCTACTTATGCTCCTTAAAGCAAATCAAAAACAAAAACAGTCGAGGTGAGGTATCATACAACAGCAACATATGCGAGCTTATGCAGCAGTCGCCAAAACAAAATGCTCCCCCCGCCACCCTTTTTTTTTCGCATTGCCATGAAATCAAAAGCAATAAAAACCTCCCTCAAAACCACTTTCCCTATGTGCTCATTACTCGTAAGGCGAACAATCTCATTGATCGTCCCATGCCTCTGTGTAAAACCTTTGCACGCCAAAACGCCATTGAAATATTTTTTGTTCATTCCCCACCAAACCCCAGTGCCATCATATGCAAGATTCCGTTGTTCTTGAGTGATAAATATGCTCCATTACTGACCCGCGAACTCCGCTGTAGTGAGCAAACCCATGGAGGATACAGGTTTTCGGTTATATATAGTGAGATTCGTCTGGGGCGAGGTGAGAGCCGGAGACTAGGTAGTCGGATTCCGTGAATGTGATGAATATTGTTTGTGACCTTTCTTTTTTTTTTTCGCAAGTGATATGATAGAACATGATCGTCTGGGTCGTGGGGAAGTGAATTTTTTGTTGGTGTAATATCAAGTGTTCAAGTGGTCATTGAGTTGAGAGGTTATAGTTTCGGATAGGAGATTGGTCGTAATTTGTGGCTTATGAGTATCGTGGATTGAAGACAGCTGCTCCGTAGCCCTGAGGTTGCCAGTTCGGCCCAGGAGCTGCGCCAACCAGCTGCTCAAAGGCGTGTAGTCTTCGGGCTAGTTCCTCATTCTTCTGAGCCATCGAGCGATTTCTCCGCTCTAGCTGATGAATGTATTCAGTTGCCTTGGTGAGTACCGTGCCCTAGGAAATTGGTTAGTTCACATTCATTACGTTGACATTTCCTCCTTATGAAATCACTCACTTTGCTCACTTTTGGTGCTGTTCTTGAAGCATTTACTGGAGAATTCTCACCATCTCCGTCTTCGGGGATGGCACGAAGAGAGGGGATCGCATCACGTAGCTCCGCGATCTTGTCCTTCAGGTTGGTGCGGTACTTTCGCTCGATGTCGTTGTGTGCCGCCCGGTCACTGTTCTTCGGCTTCTCCTTCTTCTCCACTACTTCGGATGAGTTGGTTCGCGACGGCGCCGCTGGTCTCGAGATGGCAGCCTTCGCTCTCGGCTCGGGCGTGTTGCTCGTCGTGTCACTCATCGTCGTGGGGCTTTGGTTGATTTCAAAGCGGAAATCCATGCCGGCTGGTTGTCGCGAGTTGGGTTGTGCTGGAGCTTGGCCCGTGCCCATGGCAATTGCTAGGAGTCTCTGTCGCTCGGGGTCACTGAATGGTTGACTGACGTTCACGTAGTCCATATGAAAGCCGGGCTGCGGCGGTTCCCAACTAAGGGGTGTAGAGTAGAGCCTTTCTCGAGGAGGTACCTCAGATGGCACTGGAGCAGAATCGTTTTTGGATAGTTGATCAGCTAGGGCCATAGAAAATAGGTCATCCTCATCCGACAGCGCGTGATCCAGAGCGCTATCGTCAATTAGATCGTGCGTCGGCGGAAGAGCCACCTTGTTCACGCTGCCGGGTCTCCCGACTGTTCTTGGCTTGGGAAGAGGATGAACTAGACCCGGCGATCTGACCTGTGCATCAGCCGACAACTCAGCGCCGTTCATCAGGAAATCCACGTCCTCCTCGTTTCTCCTTAAAAATGTAGGCGCAGAGTAGTTGGGACTTACGTGCTTGCTTGGAATGTCTTGCTCGAACAGCTGGTCTAGGCTCTCGTTGTCGCTGTCGAAACGAAGCCAGTAATCAGAGCAGTCCAAAGCTGAGGGGTCCTGGCTGAACTTGGACTTGGTGTTATCAGAGCACCGTCGCTTGCGTGGCTCCGACTTCCCACCGAGCTTGTGCTTGTGAGAGTTGATGACGGGGGCTTCCAAGGACGAGGTTGAGGCTGGTGAATCAGCAGCTGTGCTGGGTGTCTGTAGTGACACGGAGGCCGACGCGGAGTTTACAAAGCTGGAGTCGGCTGATCTGTCCACGTCGTCCCAGAAGTTGATAGAAGAGAGTTGTTGAACGTAGTCTGCGGAGTTGTCGAAGAGGTTATCGATAGCCTATAGAGTATCAGGACCAGTCGTAGCCCGGAGCTACATACACCCATATAGGAATAAATGAATGGATGGATGAGTAAGTGCTCGAGGGTTGTGTTAAGTATCCCTCACCTTATCGTTGGCAGCTGGGTAGACGTCGATGTCCTGCATAACACCTGCATCCATGACGAGTCCCAGAACAGGTTCAGAGGCGACCAAAAGGTCTTATAATGAGTATTGACGACAGGCTGGTTCCGTCCAGGCTAGATGACAGTTTGTCTTTGGATGTCTAACAGAGAAGACCCAAGGGTGTCAAGGTAGTATAATACTTTTAACGAGATGGAGAGAGAGAGGTCGTCTAGCAACGTCTCACTCGAGCCTCGGGCTTGGCGAATTTGGTGAACCAGCTGAGTAACTAAGTAACTGTCCGGTATAGGAGAAGAGGGGCGACAGGGAACCAGTCTAGTTGGATGTAGTCAATACCAGATAATCGGGCAGATGAGAAGGCGATCTCGGTAGAGAGAGGGGGGAGGTGTGGTGTATGCGGGTGTGGCGTCGCAATGATAAAGTTGCCGGGTGCGGTTGTTGTTGTTTGTATTTTTGGATACTATTGCGTAGGTAGTTGACGGATGGGTTGCGTGATTCGCTATGCTATGCTCTGCCACATGCAAAAAAAGAAGCAAATACAACCTTCTTTCCTTCTTTGGTCTTTCCCTTTTTTTTTTTTTTTTTTTTTGCCTTCCTTTCCTTAGGAGGTGGCGATCTCAGATCGGGTTTGTAGATGGGTTGGGTGTGTAAGTGTGTATGAGTGTGTGTATGTAAATGTGTAAGTTTGGAAGGATGGTAATGGTGGTAATGATGATGATGATGATGATGGTGGTTAGATAAGATGGATGGATGATGGGATGGGATGGAAAGTTGAACGATGTCGAACGAGCATTATAGGAACGGCAGATCTAAAGGCAAGCAAGGAATAAGTATTAAAGAAAAACTCAATGGACGTTGGACATGGCCGGGCAACCATCGGGCGGTCTCGGCCACTGTACATGGTTGCAAGCAGCAAGTATGGCCTGACACTTACTTCTGCCACGGAAAACTTGGCCCGATGGAGCAAATACAAATTCCGATATTCGTTTTACGGAGCTCAGGGTGTTCCACGGGATGACCCTGCGGCAAGGACACGCACACGCGCGCACACGCACACACACACACA
The DNA here is from genome assembly GCA_018398605.1 of Biscogniauxia mediterranea. Classification (NCBI taxonomy): domain Eukaryota; kingdom Fungi; phylum Ascomycota; class Sordariomycetes; order Xylariales; family Xylariaceae; genus Biscogniauxia; species Biscogniauxia mediterranea. The sequence continues at coordinate 1,104,203 of JAGXTR010000007.1, read as the reverse complement.
CTCACACACATTCTCTTTTCTTTACATTGACTCGAAAAACCACACCCCAAGTGGGAATCGTGGGATGCGCCGTGGTATTCCAGACACTTTGGCCCCAGTTGGAAGCACGCGGGGAAAATAACAACCTAGGATTAGGGGGGGTAGGGAGGGGGGTTGGTGGAAGGGGGTGTGTGAAAGATACCCTAGTTAATACCTAGGTTATGGGTAATGTATGGAGAGCGAGAGAGAGAGAGGAGAGGGTAGGGGGAAGAGAAAGGAAGAGAGAAACGGAGTAGGGGCTTAGGTAAGAGAGTAAAGGGTGTGTACCAAAAAAAAAAAAAAAAAAAAAGGGACCCGGCGGTGGAGGTAGGTAGTGTACGAATTAATGTAGGTAAGGTAAGGTAAGGTCAGGTATCAACTTTTTTTTTTCTTCAACAGTAACAATAATAATCATAATAATAGTGTAGGTATTATGATTTCTCATACATGTTCCTCCTCCTTTAGGCCGGTACCGAAATATCTACGGGGTTGTATTGTGGCAGATAATTCTCCAGCATTCAAGATTGGCACAAGGTAAGCGAAGGGTACCTTGATTTGGGGGGGGAGGGGTGTAAAGGAAAGGAAAGGGAAGAAGAAAAAAAAACCAGAAAGACACATGATTCAATACAACATTATTCGTATTTCCCCCCTAACGCAAGAAAAACAAAACTCCCCCAAAAATTACCTAGTAAGGTACATGTAGCGAGATAAAGTTTGTATTAGGTAGTGTTAAAGAAAAAGAGAAAGAACAAAACAAAAAAAGGAATACAGAAAAAAAAGATTAAGGTGGACTCCACAAAACTACGGCAATATGGCATATGGCACCCCCCCGGGCGCGAATCAGCGGTATGTCGGAGACTCAGCAATTGTGGTCTGACTTTTTTTTGCCGCGAAGCAAAATAAAAAAAAAAAAATTTGTACGACGTAGATACGTACCTAGGTACACTAGTGTATGTACTGGGTAGGTAGTAGGTGAGAAAGCGAGAGAGAGAGAGAGAGAGAGAGCACAGCAAACGTCAAAGACCTCGGTGGTGGAAAGTGCCCATCGAGATGAAAAGCCCTTCAGGCCTGGATTCCAACTAAATGCTGTGGGGGTGAAATAGTGACTTAAGGTAGAGATCAGGCCATATGCAAGGCTGAGAGGGGGCATATCGTATGAGAAGCGCTTAGCAGCAGGGGTCTCGGGGGGTGGGGGGGGGGTGTCAAGTGGATGGTCTTGCCCCCCCCCCTCCTGATTGGTCCGGTACGCTTGCCACGGATAACAGCGTGGTCTTGATTGGCTCTCCTCGCACATAGGGGTCTACCTATCACAGGCCGAAAAGGTCAAAGGGAAGTGAAGAACAAATTTCGAATGGATTCATTCATACATAGTCGTAATTCTTTACCATAGCAGATCTTACAATATAGCCCCAGGTACAGAGGTATTACCTAGGTGGTAGTAGTCCATAGGTTAGGTACATGTGCTATGTACCACCACATGCATAAGGGAACTTCTAGCCTCGCTTCCCGCCCCCACCTGCCACCGTTGAATCCGCCGAATGCAGCTAACTTAGCTAGTAAGCACGTGCTAAGTATCGATGGGATCCATCCCACTGCCTTCACTTCGTCCGTTCTGGCCCCGATATCCCTACCCCCACCCCCTGTCGATGGACCAACTCCGATGGTTTCTAGATCGTTTTTGTTCCTTTTTGTAGTTGATCCAGACTTTTTACCAGCACTAGTACCAACCAAATGATCACCTTTCCTATACAGACCTGTGACATTGGCTATCTTAGGCCTCTCTCTCTATTCGGTCCAGTATGTATTCCCACAATAACACCGGGCGGGCATTCAACGTTACGTCCTTGCCAATCATCAAATTACCTAACCTAGGTAGTACATTGGCATTGAGCTGGTTTGATGTTGTATCCGGCGGACTGACGTGTTTACTTACCTCACGTTTACCTAAATAATAAAGAATACTGTTATGTATTACGTATCTTACTACGTATATACCTCGTGTAGTATGTAAGATAGTTGGCAGCCCTGATGTAAGTTGACTTAAGCTAGGGAAAGTTAGGTTGCGGCGGAATACCTAATCTTGTAGAGTATAATCACCGGGTTCTAGTGTATAGGGGGGTGATCGGTATCACATGAGAAGAAGAAGAAAAAGAAAAGGAAAAGCTCAAGCCAAAACCCAGTTGCTGGGTCGGCTATCTCGAGTGGTATAGCACAAGATCTATTCTATCCTTCTCTAACAGGAAGTGGCACATCATACCCCTCTGAATACTGTGTCTGCATCAGGAAGTCTCGTCGAGTTTGGAACCGACGATCACCCAACTCCGCCAGCAGAGCCTGGAATGTGCCCAGAGGAGAAACTATCAGCTTGGTAGCTCCGGCCTGGGGTCTATGGGTTTCGTTGTGACGATCATCTTACTCTGGCTACCCGTCCTCGGCAGGTTCGGGTGAGGAAGGCTGTAGATACACCATAAAAACTGATGCCAGATTCCCATAAGGAGTGAATGGCAATCTCAAACCTCGCATTCACAATTCGTATCTTGTCTTGGTAAGAGCCACCTCGAATCTTGGTTGGTGGTCTAGATGGGATGCAAGTGTCTTAGCCCCTGCAGCTCTCGCAGCCGATAGGTAGGTACACTATTAGATAATATTTCATATCCCCCCCCTCCCCTTTTCCCCTCCCCACGTGCCGGGTATGTTATGTATGTACGGCTGCTTTGAGAAATGTGCAATTCTTTGCAGCCTTGCTGGGCGAGGGAGCCGAGTGCCCGAGATAGTGTACCTACTTAACCTACCCAAACCTTGCACAGTTGCTTACTACTGCTAGAATCCTTACCTGCGATCCGTAAGATCTACAAGATCCTCCAATGCTTGGACCAAACGAACCCCCCAAAAAGTCTGAACTACCCGCAGGGTGGCCGGCGCATACCGACAACGTGTCCGGGCTCATGGCAATGCAACTATATCTCCGCGACGGTATAAATCCCAAGGGTACCTGTATAGGAACATGGGAAAAGGACTGGAAAGTAGATCTGAGCTGTCGCATGGATTGTCGCAGATGAGAAGATCGACCTATCAGCGTCTGCGCAATTCCCTTTGCGGGCCGCGACTCGAATTATCTCAATTCCCATTGGCTATCGGCCGCTCCCGACGGATGCAGGTGTCAATGTGCTAACCACACCCCCCTTTAGCGAGGGCAATATAGCGTGACATGTGCATCACGGAGCCGGGGTGTGTTTGAACGGGAGCTATGGGGAATAGGGTTATTATTTTCCCTAGAATCAGCTGAGTTCAAGGCGAAGGGATCCGAGAGAGAGAGGCAGAGTGCCGGTTTCCGCCGGCGGGCTTCTCCTCTCTCTCTCTCTGTGGGTGTTTCAATTGTGCCCTGTGCTTTCTAATAAGCTTTCCCGAAGGCTGAAAGAGGCTATTTACTAGTGGTAACGAGATGACGGTTCAGGGATTTTTCATTAGTCGTACTTCCTAAAAATACCATCGGACATTTACGGGCATCCTTTCTCGTGCAGACCTACCTACTATACAAGGCAGACAGACAAACAGGCGGATAGCCTGCTGAGTAGATAAGTGCAGGTAGGGTGAGACAACTGCAGGCAGTGAGGTTTGTCCAGCAGGACTCGGTCACTCCTAGGTTGGTAGGTATGTAGTAGGTATCGTGAGTATTGTTCTTGCTAGGCTCACACTTTTTGGGCTGCAAGCAAAAGAGACCGTAGTAGACAGGTTTCGACATCTCGCATGAACCTGCCGAAATCGTATGATGGCGATCTTGCCAAGGGTAGTAGAGTCTGTCAATTAAGGGACGGCGACGGAAGAAATTCCTAGTGACCGATGGGACGCCCAGCAGCGACGCAATGTTGCCGCGAATCTATGTGATATGGAGGATGCCGCCGAATGTTGCCCCGGGGGCCAAATTTCATAGTCTTGGGGACTGTCCGTGTGTCGTCTCATTGCTATGACGTTCCCGCACGAACCACAGGTGTAGAAGGGCGTTCAAGTGTATCATTGGTGTCTCACTGCATTGCGTCATGGGCTGCGTATAGTAATATACCTGTGATTTTTCCTACGTTATACTACTGAAAAATATAGTGGGCGCTTCGGTTGGCGTATTCGTATAGGTGGCATTTTCAACGGGTTGGGATAAGAAGATGGCGAGTGAGGGGGTAGAGTTAAGGAGGAGAAAATACGGAAGAGGTGGCCAAGAATGGATGGGGAGAGGGAGGATCGGGGATTTAGGTAGGGTATGAAATATTAGGTACTTTAGCCTAGGTTAACTCCCATCAATGTGATTCATCTAATCTAATCTTATCCGTATCCTTATCGGTTGCATGTGGTAATCAAACCGCAGAGAGAACCGAGAGAGCTAAGGTTGCCCATGTTTAGTACACCACTAATAACACTATATTGAGTTAAGACTAGTTGCTTATGAATTCCTATACTCGAGAACTAGTCCCCTAGAGGTCAAGTTCGCCCCGGGACGGAGCCGAACGCGACCCCTCTCTTCCCCCTAAAAAGTCATGAAATTCGCAATCCACAGTCCACAATCCACCTTTTTTCCCATGTATGTGCATCGCATCCGGTCGTGATTAGTCCTGTTTCTTTTCCCTCTTCCGAGAATTCCCTTTTGGCGGCTCTGCCCTAAACTCTACGAAGTAAGCTCTTCATTGCCACCATCGTCAGTATTCGCGCGAGGAGCAGCCGGGGCGAAGTAAATTCAGTCGGGGCCACGGGGTCCCGTTCGTTCGCGGCCGACTCCTAGGGGTTTTCCTTTTTTTTTCTTCCCCCTCCCATGAGGCGATTCGGAGCGTCTCTTCTCGCCGGGTATATCGCCGGGTGGCCTGATTATACGAGCGGTGTATTCTGCTATTCTGACTCATGCGCAAAATTCCCGTAGACGCGCGTGCCGTTCTGTCGGACACTTCTCGAAGACTTTCTACAAGTTACACGGGATCCTGTTCGTTACCGTCACCGCCACCGCCCAAGGTTGGGCTCTCTCGATCCGATGTTCGGTGTGTGGCCTGATTATCTGCCATACCGAACTTTGACTGTCTGTTGTCTGTTTGCGTCCCATTGTCGACATTGTTGATCGAACACTTGTGTATCTGTTGTATACGGGCCCAGTATCATATCTCTCAGCTTACCTTACCTAAGGATCTACCATCTCAGACAACAGTTCAACAGTGCTTTATGCTTAAGTTCTAACCAAACATTCACCCCTGGATTGCACGTGTGAAGATAAGATCCTAATTGCTGGGTCTCCTCCGCTCTGTTACAGATATGTTACAATGTTCCTCTTGCCATGAACTCCACTATTGACTTCTATGTTCTGTGCGAATATGTCTGTTCCTCCCATCTGGTCAAACAAGCCTCGATGCGGGTATCCGTGGGGTTCGCTGGGAGGTGTGTAGCATAAATTGACAACAAGGACGTGATAGTTGCGCCTCGGGTAGGTCGATGTTATCCACAACGGGTCTGTACATGTTTTAGACAACTATTGAACTGCAGTAAGTTGACCCTCCCCACCGTATGATGCTTGCAATATTCACAGGACTGCCGACGATGTTTGTTGGTGGTTGAGAAAGCTTTCCTTCTTCGGTATGTTCCGTGGCGCTCTGGAAATCGAGGGAATCATGGTAATCTGACCTATCATTATTGGTCCCAGTTCGAGGTTGGTTTCAGGTTTCAGGCTTCATGCTTCGAGTATTCATTTCGCTTCGTTAGACGAAATCCTACAACACCATAGTGTTTGTTAGGACACCTAGTTCAAGTGGCCGTTGTACCATCGTGAGATTTTCTTTCCCCTTTGCCCCTTTTCCCCTTTTCCCCAATCCTCTTTGGGACACGATGATTCATTACCCCTACTACCTCGGTATTCATTTGATATCTCTTATTCATCGTTTCGGATAATATCGAACAACGCATTCGTCGTCTCCGTATTTTGTTGGCATTCGATTTGTTATTTCTCGTGAGGTCATCGTTGTTTGTTTCGCACTTTTTCGCACCCCTTCCTCGACTTCACAAACTCGAACTCGATTCTTTGCTTAGACTAGACGCCCCAATCCCTCTCAGGTTCAAGTAAACTAGTATTGTAATATTTAAATCGTATGATATTGACAGAATAATACTGATAGATATTAGCGATCGTCATTTCTTAGCCTAGGAGCAGGTTAGCCTGGGAGCAGGTTAGCCTCGTATAGTAGTGCACTACGCAGGGGTAACCGTTGTTTTGAAGACAAATATTCGCACGCCGCCCGTCAGCAATGGCTAAATCTCCTGTTGGCTGAGCCTAAAGACCTCTTGGGGAACCCCTTTATTACGGTGTATGACTATCAAAGTGTATCGTAGATAGCAGTAAACCTCACAATAACAAATCGTGGAAACGCTTCGAAATACAAGTAACATAGGATCAAGGTGTATACCATTACCATGGACACAAGCTGACAGGACAGAATTATCTTACCCCTGTAAAGGTGCACTGTTTTGAACTTCCCCCCTTATCATTATTTTCATATAACAAACACGTCGGCTTGAACCCGAATACGACAGTCAGTTCCATTCCTAGTTGAACCGACGACATAGGTAATATCTATACCTATTCCATCAACCACGTAGGTGCTCCTTGATTCAAAGTCATGACTTGTTTTCCAAAATTTACAAACTTAATGCAACACAGTCAAGCCACATCATTGATGATCTGGCAAAGGCACGAAATACGTTTATGAAGCTCCTTATTCTTCTAGCTTAGTCTAAAGTTCTTGGTTACACGTAATAAATCGTGAGCTGATCACTTCTCCGTCCCAATCTCACGTACCGCCTCGCTCCAGGCAGCGCCGATGTCATTGTCATAGATCCACGCCATCGCCGATCCACCGTCTGTGATGATCTTAGCTTCGACACGTTCGTCGTAGGAAGGGTTTCCAATCTCTCGAAGCTTGGCGGCGCGCCGCGCCGCCTCTGCCGCCAGGTGCGCGTACATGCGTGAGTAATATGGGACTCGAATGGCGTTGAAGAGCGCCAAAGCTCTCCTCCTATCGTTGCCAAAGTGTGCAAGCGCCTGTGCTAGAACCCAGCCATCCTCCATCGCGAACCCGGCACCAGACCCGAAGGCGCCCGATAGCGCATGCGAAGAGTCACCGACAAGCACAACTTTGCTGTCCCAGGCCGTCAGTTCAGCCAATTCAGGCCCGGCAAAGGCGGCAAATTCACGCCAGTTTCCAGGCGGTACTCTGGAGAGCGCTTCTCTTATCTCTGGAAGATATTCCTATGGAGTCATGGTTGGTCTTATAACTTAACGTCGAGATTAGTGATCACTTACCGTGAAATGGGACTCTACGTGAGCATTGTCAACTGGAACCCCCCAGCTTACTTTGCTAGCACCGTGAATTGCCGGGTCGTGCCACGCCCTCGACTGTATCGTCATTTGTCAGTTAATCTTGTCGATTTGCCCGACCCTCATCGTGGGTCAAGACCAAGTCATTGGAGTCATAATAAAAACAACCATGATTTTTGGAAAGACAAAGGGGGGGCAGTTCCCGTGCCAGAACAGGAGAACTAGTCGTTGATTCGAGGGATTCCTTACCGCGATTTCCCACAAACCATCGCCCACTGGCGAGAAATACACATGCGTGGTTGGACTATGCCACCAGCCGGTAATTTTGAAAGTTGGGTTTAAATCTTTAACGTCGTCCCCAGGGAGAAGAGTCCGCCATATTGTTGTCCCCGTGAACTTGATTTCGTAACCTGGCCATGCCGTATCGCGCACCACCTATTCCTAACGGGTCAGTATTATAAAGCCCTCACCGAAAACATGGAGGTTACATACAGATCGAATACCATCAGCACCTACAACGAGATCTGCTGTCGTGGTTGAGCCATCCTGAAAATGCAATTCAACCCCTACATCTCCAAGATCAAACATTCGCACGAGCTTCTTGGACAATTGTAGGATCTCTGGGTCGATATGTGCTAGCAGAGCAGACTGTAGTTTTGTCCTTTGCGTTCGAATTGGTGGGCGCTTAGCACTATCTCGGGACTTCTCTCGACGATGGACCTCTTTGCCTGAACGACCGTTCCTTGACCGACCCCTTTAATCAGCACCACTTGGGTCTGTTCTGATTCAAATATAAGATGCTCACATGTTGAGAACCGTCCATGTCTCGTGCCAGCTGGTTAGCGAATCGGCCACACCCAACAACTCTAGGACATTCCAAGTATTCGTCCCAATGCTGATTCCAGCCCCGGCCTCGCGCAACACGCTCGCTTGCTCGTATATCGTGACTTTCACATTGGGGATTTTCGATAACGCAATCGCAGTAGCGAGGCCGCCGGGCCCGCCCCCTACTATAGCAACCTTCAATTGTGGAACAAATGTATCTATAGCCATTCTAGATTCTATAAAATATTTCCCATTTGATATATCCTAATTCTTAACATTATGAGACAAAAAAAGTGACCCCGCCAATCCTCCTTAGAAACTCGACACATAATCGTGTGATTAATCATGGTGTAGTAGTATAGCGTCAACTATCACGTGAATTGCGTGCGAGCAACTCACGATACCTTGCCCGTATGTATTGATTTTTTTTTTGGCATAGAAAGCTACACCCGCGATCCTTCTAAGTAGCTTGTTCATAGAAGATTCCCCTTAGCTTGTGTATCAAACACCTCGCCGGCCCTATCCCGACAATCGCCCACCGGGCTGCTCCTCTACGACCGGCTCGCGGAAGACGATCTAACATGACAGCTGAGCACGGACTTTGATCGCCATTCAGCTACAACACCAAACCACCCTATACTGTTGGATTGAATGGGACTATTGCTCCCGGTCTCGACACTAATGGTTTAGTCGGAGCTGCGCGCTGCCGGAACCAATCTGGTCTTGACAACACCGGTGTCCATCCCTGCGACTTGTTGCCAAAAAAAAAAAGAGGACAAAACCGGGCGATGCGCTTGCTTGTTGTTATTATGGTTGTGCGATTCTTATGTGGGGAAAACACAAGTGAAAATATTGCTAGAACGGGCGTGGCCGTAGACCAGAAGTGAGTGTTACCTATAGGAGGACGAGAGGGTCGAGCGGATTACTATGAATGGTCAGGGGATGTACCACATGGCGAAAGGTCAAACATCTCGAATCAAGTGATGAGAGATCTCAATCTCGACGCAGAGTTAGTATCGGGAGGCTATCCGGTCAACTCCTACTCGCCTTTTTGGGCTGCCATGCCTAGTAGATGGTTCAAGTAGTGCTCCTCCATGTCAGGAACATGCATGACTGGGAGGCTATGTATGCATGTCCCCGGGGGCTTAAGATTGATTGGTTGGCGTTTTTCATGATTTCATTAGGGGAACAATTGCTTAAGAGGACGACGTATAGATAGGAGAATCTTGAATGCCTCTTCCAAGAACTGGTCTTGGCAAAGGAGAGAAGAGCTCTCAACATATGCCACGAAGCAGTGGATAATGTATCCTGTATACTAGACAGTAGGACCCAAGATAATTGACAAAATATTCCCATTTCTCCTTATTGACCGTACGGTATGAAGCTTGACCACCTCGGGCCTATCATCTTCTTCTCGGTACCTTACAAAATCGCCATCTTTATGGTGGCAACGGCATTGCATTCCATTACCCCCTATTGACCAACAAGATTAGTATGCATATATGTTTACCGTGCCCTCACTGGCGCCCTGTTGGACGCGGCGGTTCTGGCGCTTAAGCTGACAACGCATGATCCAAGAGCATATGAGCGAAAGCACCGAGAATGCAGCCGATGTGCTGAATCCAATGACATATCGTGGCCCGTCGCTCTCGGGCCAAAGGTACGCTCCATAGATCTGTGCTATCTGGCCACTCACGTTTGATATGGCCAGCGCGACCTAGGGGGAGAGGGAGGGAATGGTCAGTCGTGGAACTGAAATGTCCACCGTATACAGATAACCAGGTTAGGTACATACTGCTTTCCTCTCCTGGCTCTGGGATAGCGTCGTGGCCGTCCACCCCACAATGACGGAGTTGACGGAATACACGCCGGCGGGGAATATGAAGCACGCTATATACCGACCGACGACGTCTAGCGTCGAGACTGCTGTCACAAACCCCACGATGGCCACGGCGAGCCCGACCGTGATGTGCAAAGTACGTTCGTGGAACCGCCCGGAGCTCCAAGCCAGGGCCAACGAGACAGCGCAGGCGCAGATGTATGGTGGGCACGTGAGCAAGAGGGCAGTGGTGCTAGTAAACCCCAAATTCTTCACCACGCTGCGTATACACCCAAGTCAGTCTACCGTTGGGGTCTCGAACTGTTATGAGTTGGGCTGAGGCTCACGTGGGGAGGAAGTTGGTAAAGGAGAGCCCGACGTAGTGGAAGTCCTGGATCGCGCAGAATAGCCACATGCGCGGGTCTCGGACAGTGCTTTTCAGGGCGCCCAGAAGGGGTTCGTGTTCTTGGGCGCCAATCAACTGTTCTCTTTGCCTCCGCGCCCTCCCGATCTCGCGCTCCTCCTGGCTTAACCATCGGGTCGTTTCGTTCGTGTCGGGGAGAAGCCACGAAGACGCGATCGCTGTCATTGCCGATGCAGCCCCTTCGATGATGAATAACCTGTTTTGTTTTACTGTGTATGAGCTAAAAATGAAATATTGCCTACCAAGAGCGGGAGAGGATGGAAAGAGACGAAGGGGGTTGGTAAGGGATCTCTCCCTCTCACCATCTCCATCCATGTAACCCTTTAGTCCCATCTAGGCCTTCGAATACCCCTGCGGCGATGAGGTTGGCAAAACTCAGACCTGCCATCTGAGCCGTGTATAGCAGAGCCATCCGGGAGGCGACCTCTATCCACGGTGAGAGATCGTATACAACGACAGAGTGTCTAGAGAGATAGCTAACCTTTCCGAGTGTAGAATATCGACAACAGATAAAGAGCACCGGGGTAAAACTGAGGCTTTATCAGCATGAACGGCCAACTTTGAATTTCGCCAGATTTCTCGCCTACAGGTGCCTCGAAGAATCCCAGGAGAAATCGACAGGCGATGAGGGTTCCATAGGAGTTTACGAGTCCGGTGCATGCTGTCCGGCGTTCCCATCAGCGTTCGCCCAACAGCTCAAGCAAGGAGGCGAGGGGAGGCTAAAGCACACCGGAGATAGCCGACCAGACGAACATGACCGCGGCCAGGTAAAGGCTAGGCCTGACCCGGGTGAGGAGCATGTTGCTCGGGACTTGCATCACGACGTATCCCACGGTCAGGATCGAGACGGCAACGTTGAAGTCGTTCCCCTCCATGCGGAGGTCGTCCTCGAGCGCGTTCAGACGCGCCTGCGCGAGCGCGCCGCGGTCGACAAAGTTGAAGAAATACATCAACCAGAGTACCGGCTAGAGCCGAATAAGCATTTCTAGCCACTAGAGAGAGAGAGAAAGAGAGAGAGAAATGTCCCACTCCGGGATAAATCAATGAAAGCCGCCCCCCGCCCCATTACTCTACTGACCATAACGCGAAAGTCCAATTTTCGAACAAGCCGGATCTCGTCCGGGTCGCTCTTGGCCTGTGCCCCGGCATAGTCCCGACGAACGAGAATTGCATTCTTACACGCTTCTGGGTTGTCGGGGATTCCGTCTACATGGATATCCACGCGCACGTTCTGAACGGTCTCCATGGGGGCTACCTATGTAAGCATAAATTGTATCTCGGTCTTCTTGTATATGAACTCTCTGCTGAGAGACGATTGAGGTCGAGGCACAGGTTTACAGATTCTCTCATAGGTATATCAAGTCACCAACGATAGAAAAGAGTAGCTCTCTTCGCCTGGTACCCCTTAGACATATTCTAATTATCTATAAGAGCCACCATCATCGATCATCGTTGCTCCGCTTCCAATCACATACTTTCGATACGGAAAGTGGCGGACTCTGTCAACTTACAAGGTCACAGGAGGGACCACTGTATTGGAGATATTTTCGTAAGTAGCCAGTCGTTCTCCTTCGATGGAGCGACTACGTACTCACGATGCGACGAGACGTGCATGTGCTGATATTGGGCGTTGGGGTAAACAGGCGCATCTGGATCTGATGTACGGCCCTAGCGCTGGAAGGAGGGGGGGAACTGGAAGGCTTTGACCAGCCCCCACGGTGGTAGAGCTACGCGGAAGGCTGCAGCTGGTGTTGTATAGATGTAACCCGTCATAGAGCTAGCTAGGTAGCCAGCAGATAGAGGAGATATGCCACGACCGGGAGTTGGCTGGGGTACTGAGCTGGGACGACGCAATGGGTGCCCACCGGCAACGGCTTCGTACTACCTTAACCGTTACTATATTGCATCATGTCGTTCTCGTCAGACCAGAGTCCACCTACGCGAACCACGGCAATTAGCCGATCAGATATAGCTGATTGCTAACTACCTGGGCAGGATAGTCTGTAGATGAAAAGGGGAGCGTGTTGGGTAAATCCCTAAAAATAGAAGAGCCTATTAGTACCTCGGGAGTTGCATGTATTTGTTCACAGGTCATATTTCCAAGTGCATCAGCTTCTTGCTCACTTCCTACCACGTCTAAAAGAAATGCGCAGCGATAACCTTCCCTCAGAATCGAGCGACAACATTGATGTCAGCACTTGTTCTTACAAGGCCAGCCACAGTCCCAGTTGAATATAGACATTATGTTGTTCGTGTACACTATAAAGTACCAAACCATGCGTTATGAGAATACATACCCAAGGTCTTAGCATGAGGTCGAGAACACCTAGACTGCTACGAACTAATCTCCAGAAATTAGCTGTCAAAGTCTATAACATGCATCTTCACTAAAATTGTATCGAATAGGTGAGTTTAGTCTTAACGCTCAGCGAATTGTTTAACTGAGGATTTAACCTAGTAATCTACAATTTTTGAACGTTACTAGATGCCCATTAGGTAGAGATAAACCCAGAAGTCGTGATAGAGTCCGGCAGGTAAGATCTTGGAAGCTGAAGTCGAGTGTCAATATGGCCAGAGGAAATGAGCAATCTATGCAGTTCTTGACATTTCTTGTATACCAGGCCGATATATATGGAATAAAGCGCTAATATATCAACCAGATACATATACGTGTCTGGCCTATTGACTTACATAAATGGAGGTTTAAACACACTAGCGATGGGCTCGATCCGGTGTTGCAAGATAGGTACGTAGGTAGTTCGAGGTAGTTCGACAGATGACAAGCCTGGGGGAACGGACAACTTTGATTGGCGCTATTTATTAAACCGGTCTGCCGGTATTTATGAATGGCTAGTGCATGTAACCCTCCCTATCGAGGTCAATGCGGAGAAGGGCCATAGCTCACATTTTGCTGCATCGCATGAACGAAGGAGAGTACGGAGTATAGACAACATTGAAAGACATGATTTCGTAATCAGGTTTCGGACGGGGTTCCTCTTCGTACATAACTTCTATGGCCATGTGATATTGATATCTAGTAGTGAATAAAGGTTGTGTTACAGCAACGTTGATTAACGTCTATATTGATGTATAGTCTGCTATTTGATGGAATTCAAGTTATACCTCGCTATGTTGTTTTACATAACTCCTTTTATATAACATTGATATTCGTGCTTCACTAGAAATCAATACACTATCAATAGATGTACTGCCCATAGCTTTGAAACTTAACCTTGGTCTATAAGACGCTACACGGTTGATGCCGTAATCTAGTTCGTTGCTTAGAAATCCAAGACTATGAAACGGTCCCGTCTGCCCCGCTGGTTTTGCTGCATTGCGGTGGAGACCCTTGATTCGCTGTTTAAAAGCACGTCATCGAGGTGCATCAATTCACATTACCGTTCACGTTCACGATATCTCTCTACATCTCACTGGACGCCACCACTCTTGACTCAACGACATACAGATACCTATAATACACTGTCTTTTAAAGACTGTGTTACATATCGGTACCAAAAAAAATTGTTGTTATAGAATAAAAACAAATCATGGGCTATACCTATCCTTCGCCGTTAGCGGGATACGAGAATGCCCCGCCACTGCCGGAAGAGAAGGCCGCAGACGGGAAGAGCTTCGTAAACCCGAAGAACGACAGTCTGAGCAAGGCCTATGAGGAGTTTCCGGACCCCCTGGATAAAGGGCGGCGCGGAGGGTTGTCAGTTGTCTAACCTCCTCTCGATCGGTGTCTGCATAACATAGGGCGGAGGAACTAACCGCAGCTAGCGACGTGCACATATACTATCTCCCCAACAACGAGCAGCAGGCCAAGTACGGCAAGGAGCTGTGGGAACGAATCAGACGAGAATGTAAGGTTCCCTCCCTCCTTCTCGTATTTACCTACGTATATATATACTGCACGCATTACCTGCGGACAACAGTCCCGCTGACATGAGGCCCCTCTGCTGCAGTCCCGGAGCTGAGGATCTATCGTTTCTGGGATCGGCCGATAGGCCCCCACCCCGTCGCCATGTTCGAGGTGAACATCTTCACGCCGGCTCAGTTCGGGGCGTTCGTCAGCTGGCTCGCGATATACCGCGGACCGCTGTCGGTCCTCATACACCCCAACACGGTGGAAGAAGGGGTGGCAGCGTCGGAATCCGAGTATCGCAACCATTCCGAGAGGGCGATCTGGATGGGCGAGAGGTTCCCTCTGAATTTGGGTCTGCTCCAGCAGTAATCAGTCGGTCTCAAGAGAGATGGTGCAGAAAGCAAGGGATGGGCGGGATGTTCGATGGTGGGTTTGGACTCGCGTTAGCTCCCCCCCCCTTTTTTTTTTTTTAGAGCTCTGTTGTCAAAGGGAATTGCATTGACTGGGGGAGGATACTGGATCGTATATGTAAACTAGAGTGTCTCGAATAATAAAGCTTGCCCTTGTCATGTAACGGGAAATCTTTTGCTATCTAATGCCACAATAGCGAAAGTGATATTGATGTATTTGCTAGACTTTGTGAATGTATCGCATACCGTACATACAATGCATACAGCGTATTGATATAAGAACTAATTGCCAGCACGGCAATTAACTTTCGCTTTTGTCACAGAATATTTATGTCTAAACCCGGTTTCCTTAAGAGTTGAAAGGTGCTAGAACATGGGTCCATCGTTGGAGGCAAGCTGATCTGGGCCTTCTCAAGTTACATTTAGACAACCAGTTCTCTAGGTTAGATATAACGTTTTGGGCTCGGATAACTTTATAGCGTGTTCAGATACTTATGTGGAGATGTGAGGTCTGTATAAGATTAGCGGGGTTCGCAAGCACCCGAGCCCCTTTATTCATCGAGTCGACAGCCGGGGGGATTCGGCTTATACGAGATAAGGGGGAGGCATATATAATATACCTAGCAAGTTTAGCATTTTTCTAGGTGATCCTCGCTAGGATTTATCCAGTGGGGGTCGATGAAATCCCGAAAGTAGACCAGGTATATCCATGCCCCTGGATCCATGGGGTGCTTAAAACCATCCCTATAAAATGCAAGAACGTAGTTAATAGTGGCATCATACTCCAAGGTCTTGAAACATGTCATAGTTGGGGAGAAATCGAGTATCCTACCATTAGGTGTTCTTGGATGGTAGCCTTGAAAAGCAGCTTGCAGCCTTCCTCGGTACATGGCTGCACCAGGCCATTAATGAAGCTGTGCCTCTAACGTGCGGCTGACTGTAGCGTCACGGCACGTTGCTAGGTAATTAGTATTTCAGCTTATTTTGGTCCAGTCCTTGGTAGCATCTACTGACGCCGTCAGCAGCGTATATAGACTTCGCTTCTTGGGAATAAATATAAAAGCAGGGCGCGGGAGTACCGTGCTTCAGCTACAAGCACCGAACAAAGTAACGCGTTGCATCTGAGGGATCTCAGTCTGTGTCGTGAGCGGATTGTCTATAGGCTTCAGCAGGTATAGAAACAAGTCGAAAGTTCTGTAAACAAGCCCAAGAAGAATCAGTAACCATGCGGTCGGCTTCGAGGAGTACGCTGATCGGCCTTTTGGTCGCTGTCGGCGGCCCAGTGTTTCTGTATGCTAGCCTCATTTCTATTCTCAGCATTCCTTCATTCGAGGCTCGTGTCCTGTATCAACATCGGAGGACTGTGGATATAAGGGAATTGAACATACCTGAACAAGTTGGATACAGTCATCGGCAAGTCATCCCCCTTTAACATCGCCACCCCAGACAGGCTCACGCTTCACGCGTGGCATATTCTGCCCATCGGTCTTTAGTACAAGCACTTGACAGACCTGCAGAACGGTGAAGGTGGCCTCGAGGACATCGAACAGACGCTGAACTTCCAGCTTCTTCGCGACGACACGGAAGCAAGGCTGATGCTGCACTGCCACGGTGCAATGGGAGATTCGGGGTGGAGCTGGCGACCAGATAACCACCGAGCGCTGGGTCTGCGGCTCCCGATAAATTCCACATTATTGCTTTCGACTACCGGGGTTTTGGGCTCTCGGAAGGGTCACCAAAGGAAGCTGGGTTGCAGATAGATGCGCCCTCTGTGTTCAAATGGGCCACTGACGTCGCAAAGATACCGTTTAAGCGCATCATCATATTCGGCCAGTCGCTTGGGGCAGGGGTAGCGATATCTCTCGCAAGGGAATTAGCTCTCCGGAACATCGCAGTGGCAGGTATCATCACCTCTGGTGTGTTTACTGATGTCCCAACAATTTCCACCACCTATCGTGTCGCAGGGTTCCTCCCGGTCGCGATGCCGCTGGCCAGGTTCCCGGTCCTGATGAACTAGGTACTTCGTCAGCCGCTTGGCGAGCACGTGGGATAACAAGGGGAGGTTGGTTGAATACGTCCAGGCCAGCGAGCGGTACTATATCCAGCTAATCCACGCTGGGGATGACCCCATCGTACCCATTTCTCATTGCGACGAGCTGTTCAGGAATGCAGTCAACGCTACGACCTCGAACCAGATGGAACTGGAAAAATTTTGATGGCGAAAATATAGCTAAGAGGACAGAACTGGCACAAGGGGGGCAGTAGTGGAATGGGCAACATCGAAAGGTCTGATAGCAGGAGGTTTTCAAATTCGACTTACATGACAAGGTTTTGTCTTTTCCACTCAACGGAATTGCTGTTTTGAGGGCATCCAAAGTGTTTGACCCAAATTTCGCGGCATGACTGTTTATTGATCCAAATGCCCCCAATAAACTAGAGAGATAGATAAAAATTGTTTTCATATTTCGAAACATTTTTCTGCGTGCAAGTACGCAACTTTGGTAAAACGCGCTGAATAGAAAGTGCTATGATGGACGCTCAAAAGGGGGGGAGAGATGGCGTGTATGCACGGGACTTCATGAAAAATAATATACGTTAATGCTTCGGTCTATTTATATACTCACTGCTCTGATCCTTACAAAAAACAATCAAATGGATAAAGTATCACCCTGAAAATCTACTACACTAGGTATTCTATACTCTCAACATTGCTTGACAACTTTGCCCCGCCCCCTTCCCCCCTTTTTTGGCAGGGATCTAGAACGTATAGAGGTCATTTTACATGGGCTAAAAGTGAGTTCAAGTGTTCAAGCGTAAAACTGGACGGCCTCCCCTATGAGATGTACGGAGTCTGTCACCTAGAGCTATACTTATTTTGCAGCGGGCAACAGGGTCCATTTCGAAATGTCGGAGCATATGCCGCAAGAATTCTTCCCGCCCCATCCTGTCATCGGACCAAAAGGGAAGTGAAGGACGTGCTGGATACTGCTCGTAGATTCTTAGATGGGGCGGCTTAAGGGCTTAAATGGTAGGAGGAGACGAATATATGTCTGGTCAGAGGACTGAAATGAAGAAATTGGTATCACCTCTTAGGATAGTATACCAGAGGTATATCCGGGGTTGCCAACAATCGGCATTCATGGTATTGTAAACTGTAGGTGGGATTGGGGGGTTTATAGCACGAGGGATATTAAATCAACAATTTAATACCTTATAATTAATATATTTTAAGCATAGGTACCTATATAATTTTTTAAAAATAATTTTTATTAAAAATGAAAATAAAAGGAAATTAAGTAATTATTTAGCCAATGAATTTATATTTACAAAATAAAACATATGCTTTTAAAATATAACAAGTAGGTAGTTAAAATTTATGCTGCATGGGTAATGTTGCTTTACCTGCCTGTTGTGATCTATTTCACGACCTACAATCGTGAAACACCTCCGTGGTAATCACCCAGTGCACAACAAAAGATCACGATAATAACTTTCAGACTTTGTTACCATGATCACAGGCCTTTCTATGCTATTTTCCATGGCTCCTTCTTCAGCGTGGGTTTTGGTGTCGATTTCCCATGAAACTTGTCTTGCCACTTACGCATCATGGTGAGTCGCCTCAATCATCTTGTACGTGTACACCACCCATCAGGATATCTCAAAATAAAGAGATTCCGACTATCTACATTTTTATGTTTAAAGCCTAGGTAGGTATATATACGCAAACCTCTGTCTGATGCTCTCTGTCCCAAAGGAAGTTCTGCTTTTAAGAGATATTGCTATTTTTTAACTTTCATATGTGAACATGAAGCCATAAATATTACTGCTAGCTGTGATGTTTTGGTTGTTCTAAATTATCATTTTAGTAGGAAAGAACATACGCACATTACAATGTGCTACTGTCATGCCATCACACCCCACGATCTTCTTTTGTCTTTTTTTCTCTAGCCATGTGCCCAAATGTGCATGTACAAATAAATCATCTAATAAGCAACACAACATGGAAGGAATCAACAAAGATACCTAACCCTGACTGCTACTTGAAATGTTCTATGTCTACAATCACCCGAGTACTACATTTACCTAGTTGTACCTTTACGCATCACATTACTTATCCACTCGCATCACAAGGAAGATGATACTGGTACAGATGTGTTTAATCAGTCCCGTAAAAAAGCTATTACTTGAAGAACAGCAAGAGAAGGTACAATCCTACAAATGAACTAAACACGGAATACTTGATGGGAAAGCAAGAAGGCACATAAGTGATTGTCATATCCCTCGGTACTACTTGGGTACTAGAGCATAAAGATATTGAAATTTTGCTGTTGCTCTGCTTGAACGTACTTAATACATAGAGAATGCCCTTGGTTTGCTGAGTACTCGTGGTTGAAACACACTATCGCCGTAAGATACAACATACATAGCTAGTTGGGCTGGTTTACCATTACTGATTGGACTTCCAAGTCCATGCTTCCCTCTGCCTACAAAAAGCAGAGCTTCCTCCAGACCCAGAGCTTCCCTTTCCAACACACCTACAACCTCAACATCCCCAGAGAACACTTCTCATCTCCCAACTCAACCCATCTACACCTATCTTCACAACCCCCAAGCAGACTGTAAGTCTTCCTCCTGTGGAATCGTACTTGATTATTACATCATGGAAAACCAGAAGCTAACAAAAATGTTGGTATGAAGCAAAATGTCTACTCCCACTACTAACCCTGCCAACACCGCCACCCCTGCCGCCATCGCAGCAGCCAACGCCAACATGGCCAACGCTGCCGCGGTTGGTACACCCACTGTGCCGGCGTCCTCCCGAATCCACGGAGTCGCTTGGTCTCACAACAACAAGGACTTCTTCCAGTGCCGAGAGCCCAACCCGAAGAAGCCCAACGGTATCTGCATGGCTGTGTTTAAAAACACTGCGCACTCCATCAGCAGCCATGCAACAAAGATTCATGTCCACGACAGTATGTATCAGCATGACTCTATGAAGAGCAAGAAGTTCCATTGCCCTATCTGCTACGGCGTCACTCGCGGCTTCAATGCCTATGTCAAGCACTGGCGTGACCACCACCCCCGCCAGTACAAGGGAAGCCGTCCTCTCCGCTTCCACCAGCGATAAATGCCACGTCTAACTCGTCCTGGCCCTCGTCCAAGTAAGTGTACCTTCCCACATCTGAATATAATTCACTTTCAAGTAGTATTCCTCAAGTCACCACCGTACTAACCCGTTGCTAACAGCAAACCCTACCGCTAACCAACTGCAACCACATACGACAAACAAGCAAGGCAGAATAGGAAGGAAGGAAGGAAGGAAGGAATGATGGCATCGGACTCGTGACGAACTTGGCAGAATCATGGAAACTGGCAAAAGGACAAACTGGAGAACGTCATAACTCTGACTGAAGAAAAGGATCAGAAAAGCACAAAAAAAAGTATTCACTCGGTATTTCGGTTCATAGGCAAGGCAAATAAGCCCAGGCAGGTACGGAATTCTCACAATGGCACAATGAATTAGTTGCCCTCGTTGGTGGTGTCGTCCACCCTTAAACAAAATATGCGCCTCCCCGTGCGTGACACATCGTGGTGATTGGCTTCCTTTTTCCCCTTTGCTCCCCGTGACATACTACATGCCTCTTGTTTTCCCCTGTCTACCTAGATAGTAATACCTAGTCATGGAATCCTCGACCCTCTGTAGAAGCCCCCCCCCCCCACTCCCGCCCCCCATCTTTGTGTACTTTGTGTATATATGCTGGTTTGCTTGCGTTCGTGGTACGCGTCGTGTTCTTGCAGCTGTGGTAACGCGAGCTTTTGCCCTTCCCCCGCCTCGTGGGAGGGACGGGAGGGAGGGACGAGTTCATGCAAAAAGGAATTGTATATAAGATAGAGGGGAGGCGGAGCCTCGCTTCTCTCATTTCTTGCCTTTGTCGTGGTTGTAATCTAATTCTTAATTCTCTATATAGAAGGCTCTACCTCTGCCGTTTAGGTACGTTACGTAGGTAAATACACACATATCACAAAGTCTCAACTCGTCAAACCCGTCGCTATTCCACTCAAGCCTTCATTGTTTTTCCTTAGTTACAGTTTTCTTTTTCCTTTTCAAGATGCTACCACCGACCCCTACATTAACTATCTCTACCTTGATCGTTCTTCCTGTTTTACATCTCTCTTCCGTTGTGGAGGGCGCCTGCTACAGCCGCGACGGCTCGCTGATGGCGTTCTGGGTGCCCTGCAACTCGACCGACGGGATCGGTTTCTGCTGCAGCTCGGGGGATTTCTGCCTCTCGAATGGGCTTTGCCTAGGCGGGCAGTTCGATCAAGGCTGGTCTGTACAGGGCTGTACAGATCGAGCATGGCGCGTACCTTGTGTTGACTGGTGTGAGCGCTTTCCGCGTGAGTATCGCCCTCTCTGCGTCACAACCCCCCCCCAAACCGCATTCTATAGCTTCTAGATTCCATGACGTGCTCGCTAACCATCAACTCAACGAGCCCTTCTCCCTACCCCTTTTAGCGACAAACGACCTCCTATTTATCGACTTGTGCGACAGGAAGGCAAACCAATACTGCTGTGGTGGAGGCTGCTGCAACGACGAGGAGCCGCTCATGTTCAAGAGGCCCATCGCGACGTCGATATGGCGGCCCGAAGTGATATTTACCATTCCCGAGGGTACTTCGAGCATATGGGGCCCGGATTCTACGACAACGGGCACGAAGACAAGCACAGGAACAAGCACGGCGGCAGCAACCCCGTAATCACCGAATCGTGCCCACCTCGCCAAGAACAGACGCCGAAAGGGGTCGTGCTGAGCGTCGGTCTCGGCGTTGGGGTCCCCTTGGCTCTGGCACTGGTAGTTATGAGCTTCCTGCTATGGCGGCAGAGGTCGCGTAGGTGGCCTGGATACACGGGCTCGGGCACTGCTGTCGACAACCGGCGTCAGAGCACCAAGTCTGCCGGGACGATGGGCAGCCCGCCACCACAGAATCAAGAGACATCCAAGGGGCCCATACCAGAGTTGAGTGGTAGTGCTGTTCCGGGGCAGTCTGATAACGATGTGATAAGCAGGGCGTAAGGGGCATGTTGAGGTTTAAGGGGCTCGAAATACGGTTGCTATGCTTAGGGCTGACATTACGAAAATGTTGCTTACGAAAGACAATTATGGTTAGGGAGGGCTGAGTTCTGTGACAACTGCTTTTCTTTTCCGGTTTTCCTTCAAGGAAGGTATCTGCGTTCTTATTTTGGCAACATCTTTAGGATATTGATAACTCGGCCAGCGAGCCGTCTCGGTCTTTATGTTTCTGCTCTACTCTATTCATTGCGAGTTACCCTAGAAAGCAAATGCAAGAGGCCATCCATATTCATCCAAAAAGATAGGTTTCCAAGTTCATGATCGGGAGAGTGGTATAGACTGTGCCACGATCAACCAGAAACCAACATATTCCTCACCAATCCTGCATAGGCTCATCACACAAGATGCTGACTGTTCGAATAGGTGATTCTAGCATACCCTCTGCTTTTCCATAAAACACACACATAACGCATACCTTATTCCCCGGGACAGGGGATTGGTCCTCTCCTACGGGCAACACCCATCCACAAACTCGACAATCTCCCGGTTGAACCTCTCGGGCTCCTCGTAGAACAGCCAGTGGCCGGCGTCGAAGAGCGACATCTTGGCCAGGCCGGCGCGGTTCTTGTTCACCCTGCGCACCGTCTCCATCATGCCCTCGAGGGGGAAGCAGCCGGTGCGGCGGCCGGCCATGACGAGGGTGGGGCGGCGGATGTGGTCCTCGATGGCCTCGCGGTGGTCGTAGCGGGTGTGGTCGGCGAGCAGGCGGGCGAGCCACTCGCCGTCGCACTGGGCGCTGACGGCCACGAAGAAGTCCTCGTCGCGGCGCGCGCGCTCGGGGGACACGCCGTCGCCGGGCTCGGGCGCGCGCCGGTACCTGAGGCACCCGCGCACGAGGTCGCGGTGGGCGGCGTCGGGCCGCCGCGTCCAGGCGTGCTGGGCGGCGCGCGTCGTGGCCTCGTCGTAGCACCCCAGGTGCGCGTGCCGCTCGTCCCACGCCCCGCCGCCCAGCTCGCTGCGGTCCTGCAGCGGCGCCTGGTCCACGAACACGTACCCGGCGAAGGGGGACGGCACGGAGGAGGAGGAGGACAAGAAGAGCTCGACGTACGTCCACACGACGGCCGCGCCGATGGAGCACCCCACGGGCACGAACCGCACGGCGTCTTCGTCCTCGCCGTGCTCGTCGCCGGGCTCGCTCGTGCAGCGCCGCAGGTGCGCGAGGATGTCCCGCAGGTCGGCGGCCAGCCGGGCTACGTGGTAGCCGCCCCGGGGGCGGCCCGAGTTGCCGTGGCCGCGCATGTCCGGGGCGACGACCCAGTGGCGCGCGCTCAGGGCGGCGTAGTTGCGGGTGAAGTAGGCGCTGGACCCGCTGAAGCCGTGGAGGAGGAGAATGCAGACGCGGGGGCCCGGTTCCTTCCTCCTCTGCGGTACGAGGGGCCTCGATGTCTGCAGGGCGAGGGTGCAGCCGTCGTTGGCGGTGAGGTATGCGTATTGCATCCCCGGCTCGGGGTTATTCTTGCCCCTTTCCATCTTGTCTTGACCAACCTAGGTGTTTTCGTCTCTTTCTTCTCTCTATTTCTCCTTTTTCACTCCTCTTTTTCTTCACACTGCGGTGTTTGAGCCTACGTATCCCGGGATTTGCGAGGATGAAACAGGTTTGTATATCTCCTGCTGCTAAGTTGGTCACGATGTGGGACGTTTTAGGAACGATCAACTGCTTAGTCATGTGCCAACTATATTTACGGCGGATCCTCACGATAAGTGCCTAAATTGCGTCATGAGGCGCTCAGAATCGTCGAGTCTTGATATTTTGAATTTATTACGAACTTGAAGGGTTGATAACACTGGATGGAGGTAGATATAGTAGGTAGTAAGTACCCAGGTAGTTGCTGATAACGATTTAAGAATATGACGTTCCACTTTAGTACCTTGTAAGACCTTGGCATGTAGGTTAGAGAGTGAGATAGTGAGGTTCAAGGTTACACTGATAACTAATAACCCCCTGGCTTAGGTAGTACAATCTGGTAGTACTGATACCCCTGAACTATGTAGATGACATATCTCGGTCTCGATCTAGATATAACTACAAACTACATACCTACTACATAGGCAAGTACTTACTAGTTACATATTCATCTTCTAGAAGGACAGACTGGCTGACGAGTTGATTGATAGGTGGGTCCGTTGATGTTGAGCTTTAGTGTAAACGCGTCGTTTTAACGTCTTGGCTTATGCGGGAAGGTTATTGGGGTATGTACCAAGTTTCTAAACCCTCTCAACGATGTCTTATTAGGATCAATATTATTGTACATACGTCCAATGCATGGTCCAACTCATCTCGACAGATAGTGAAGTACCAAACTACATTGGCTAGGTATAGACAGCCATGGATGCCACGACACCTGATTGCCGGATCACTCGAGGGAAATCGCGGTTCATCAAAGGACGTGGCAAGGACTGGAAAGCCCCATATATACATCGTAGGTAAGGTTCAAAGTGGCTTGCATGACGTCAGCTTTAGGCTCCTACATAAGGTATCTGCAGAGGTATCCAGGTACCCTGCCCCGCCACAGCACGGCCAAATACATGCGTACATACTATGTAGGTAGGTCTGGACCATCATAAACTCTTACCTACCTACATACATACCTAACTACATACCTAACTACTATCGTCGGGCGAGGGAGACCTTGGAGGCTACCTGCATCAATGAAACATCTCATTAACATATTTTAACAACAACAAACGCGGAACGGCAAACGAAAGCGAGAACATATTCGCATTGCCCATAAATCAAATCCATCCCTTTAGCATCATCATACTTACATACCTACCTAGATAGGTACACCACCACACCGCAGGCCACACGATAAAAACCCCACGCTCTGAAATAAACATGACTGTGGTCAACGAACCTTATGTCGTCTCGGATGACGAATTCGACGTTGTCGAGACCGCCCCGCTCCAGCCTGTCAGTGATCGGTCGACGCCCGAGATGCTTAGTAGACATAGATCGCGTATGGGAAGCCGCCGACAAAGTAGGATATCTCCCTCAGCCCCCTACTCCGAGAGCGCCCCCGTCGACAGTCCTCCTGTTCAGAATCCCGTCCCCGTGTTGAACGAGAGCTCTCTTGACAACTCGTACACATCAGCGTCGAGCCGGAATCTCAGGGAAGCCGAGTACGAGTCCCAATACGACTTCCAATCTCCATCCCAATCCCAGTCTCAGTCCGGGGAGAAAGGCGGCGTGCTGAACTACACAAAGTCCATGGCTAAACGATTTTTGGGCCATGGCGATCTACTGATTGCCGTTATGGGGTAAGGCGCTCCGAGATTCATGGTAGCTTCGTCCATTGCAGTATAGTTCTAACTCCTTAAACCAGAATGACGGGATCTGGCAAAACCACCTTTATATCGAAAGTAACTGGGCGGAGTGATCTAGCCATTGGACACAGTCTTACCTCTTGTATGTATTGGGAACCCCCTCTCCAGAGCCTACTTATTACCAGAGAACCTGACCACCTCCTAGGCACGCGTGACATCCAGGTCATTGAAACTAAAATCGACGGACGGACAGTGCGTTTCGTAGACACGCCGGGTTTCTCTGACACCACATTATCCGACAGTGAGGTGCTTCAGCTCATCGCCGACTACCTCGCCACGGCCTATAAAAGCGAGATAAAGCTCTCGGGCATCATATACTTGCACCCCATATCTGACACGCGTGTAACCCATCACGCAACGAAAAACCTGCAGATGTTCCAAAAGCTCACGGGTGACACAAACCTGAAAAATGTCCTGTTAGTGACGAGTATGTGGGATAAGGTCACGGAGCCGCAGGGTCTAGCACGCGAGCAGGAGCTGAAAGACAAGTTCTGGAAGATCATGTTAGCCTATGGGGCAAAATCAATCCGACACAACGGCACACCTAAGTCGGCTGAACGTATTGCACAAATGCTCATGAAGAATGAGCCCTTCTACCTTCAGCTGCAAAAGGAAATGGGCGAGAATAATATGACCCTGAGGGACACGGCAGCAGGTCGTGAGGTCATGGCTGAGATCTCCAAAATGAAGGAGGAACACCAGAGAGAGATCGCGGAGATGGAGACGATGATGAAGAACTCGGCCAATGAGAACAAGTCCGTCATCGAGGCCTTGAAGGAGCATTATCAGACCCTCCTCAGCGACATGGAGAAGACTCTCAAGGACGAGCGACGCATGAACGAGGCGGCGGTTCAGTCTCTAAATGAGCGCATCGCGGCGCTGGAGAAGAAAGGCGTGTGTGCTGTTATGTGAGATGAAACTGAAATGCAAAAAAGGAGGTGAAAAGAAGAAGAAAGCGGTGGGAGACTAGACCTATTCATCCAATTCGACTAACTCGGTGGAGACATATTTAGGGTGATGATGGAAATGATGACGGCGTTTGCTTTTTCTTTTTTTTGGTCTATTCGTTCGTTGAGATGATTTTACGTATGTTGGTTAGGTAGGTATGGTACTTATCCTGTATGTAGGTGTGCATGAGGTCCATATCCACTTACACTTACGGAGTAGGTAGAGTCTGATGATAAAATTGATATACACTAGGTAGTGTACCTATGCTTACGTATCACGCTACACTCTAATAATCGTTATTTGCACCCGAGTTTAGTTAGTAGTAGTATGTACTTACCTACTGGAAGATTAGTGGTTAAGGCTATCGCTATCGGCGATGAGTGAATCTACACTAGTATAGTACATACTACAGTAGTATGTACCCTACCTATGTAGTGTAAAGGGATTAGCCTGAAACACTATCAAATAAAAAAGCAAGCTGCCAAGTATCGCATAACCTACAATATGGTAAAGAGTACATAGGGGCCTCTAAAGTTTCTGGTTCCCTGTTTTCTTCCCGCCAGCTAATAAAATTCCCTTGCCGGGGTCCGGGGCGATGGAGTATGCGGGCGGCAACCAAGTGGACCGTATGAGATCATCATTTAGGCAGTATGTACCTAGGTTAGTACCAGTGCCGGAAACTCAAAATGACGAGGATTCCAACTTGCCTTTCCCAATTCAACAACAGTGGAAGGGCACCATCCACTACACTACTTACCTTCCTTCTATGGTCATTGTGTAGAAATAAGATGCCGGTTTCTAGTATAATATTTCTTGTCCCTTCAATATCCTTAGCGTTTTTTGGGACCGTTTCGTCCATCGTTTAGAATGTCTATATCTGAAGAGCGGCATGTCCATTTTCCCGAGATACCGCAATCAACAGTCGAACCGGTGCTTCCGCCCTCGCCGTCGCCCTCGGAACCCGAGCCGCAGCCGCAGCTTCAGCATTCCCAGACATACGATGACAGTGAAAACCACCGCGACGCGAGCGGCGGGAGGCGCCGTTCGAGCTCAGATCCGCTGGGAGGTAGCAGAGCGCGACCCAATATAATTCCCGTACAGCCTCGAAGAAGAGGCCAATCCGTTTCCGGCATATCCTCCGTTCCTGAGAACCGCAGGTTGAATAGCACTGCCCTCTTCAACGCTCCGGATGGCCGTAATCAGATCGACACCGGTCTCGCTGACGTGCTCGACGTGATCGGTACGTATATTTCTTCACCAATTTGCACACCTTGAAGAGGTGCGAAAGCGCGACGATGAAACTAACTAGTCTTTTCTGCGGTGACCAGACCCGGAGGTGTCGACGTTGAACAACGTAACAAACATACAGAACTCCCTGTTTATCCCCTCGCTAGGCAGATTTGTCAATCGCCAGCCGACTTATCAGCTCACTCGAGCTCCCGAGCTGGTACAAGGCCGAAGAGAAGATGGGCGGGAACCGAGTATTCCGGAAGAGGACGAGGAAGGCTACGAGTTCAACTTTAACCACGCCGTTCTCCCCGAGGGTGTATCTCTCGACGGCTGGACGGCGGAGGAGAAGGATGAGTTGAACGATCATGTCCGGCATATGCTGCACTCGCGTCGATCCAAATTCAAGCGCACCATGCGGGCGTTCGGCCAATACGTCCGAAAACCACTCGGTTTCTTCGTGACGTTATATGCGACCCTGATCACCCTCTTCGGTTTGGCCTGGGTATTATTCCTCATCGGCTGGATTTACGTCGGCGAGAAGCAGCTATACGTCATCAACGTAATCGACTATGTTCTCGTCGCCCTCTTTGCTATCGTTGGCGACGGGCTTGCGCCGTTCCGCGCCGTCGACACGTACCACATGATATACATCGCACACTACCACCGGCTTACATGGAAGCTGCGGCGGAAGAAGCAGATGGCTAAACTGCGCGACAAGAACGACTTGCCAACGAATCCGGACCTTGAAGCGCAACGCGACGAGATTTCCGTGCTGACAGCGCAGCAGCAAGAGCGGCTTGTACACCACCAGACCAAGTTCGCCCGCTCGCACACTTTCTACAGGCCACACGAGACCAAGACCCATTACGCCTTCCCACTGAACCTGCTCATCGCCATCGTGACGCTGCTGGACCTACACTCGTGCCTCCAGATCTCTCTCGGCTGCACCACCTGGGGCATCGACTGGCACGTGCGTCCGGCTGCCGTGACCGCCACCATCCTCAGCTGCTCCATCGCCGTCAACATCACGGCGGGAGTGCTCATCAGCGTCGGCGGGCACCGCACCCGCAAGAAGGACGTGGTCGAGCGCATGTTCCGGCAGGAGCTCACGCGCGAGGCCATCGATAAGATCCGCGAGCGCGGCAAGAAGGCCGGAGACCTCGACAAGCAGCGCAAGGCGGAGCGCGCGCTCGAGGAGAATCGCCGCCGCAGCGAGGCCCTCGGTGAGAGGGAACGCAAGCACGACAGGCTCATGGTCGAGATGGGCGGCCCGGAAGACGACGGCGGACTCGCCGGCCTGCTCGCCGAGAAGATCGGATACCCCCGGAAGAGCACGGATGCGGCAGATAAGGGGGACAAGGATACGGGGAAGGAGAAGGAGAGGGGAGTGGTGGATGATGAGTAGGAGGTAAATCCAATAGACTTTTAATGTATAATTAATTGTTGTCAGAGCTGATTTTCGGTATAACTTTTTTTTTTTGGTTAAGGTTTTCTGATTATAATTTTTTGTTTACAAATTTTCTTGAGGGAAAAGGGGGAACGTTATAACAGCGGGCACGTTGTTGATTTCATACTGGGTTTATTGATATACGATAGAGCGAGCGCTTTTTACTTACCTACCTACCTACCTAGGCTATCTATTTATCCTAGCTGGGGTTCTTAAAAGAGGGGAGTAAAGTAGGATTGATATTGATGCATTTTTACTATATACACTATATATAAAGAGAGAGGGAGAGAGAAGGTGGGGAATATTGATTGATATACAGTATTTCAATGTTAGGTATATGAATGAATGAATGAATATATGAGTGAAGTATATTTGATGGATCTAGCTATTTAGTTACCTAACTTAAGTATGTAATAGGCTAAGCAGTTGTTTTCATCGTTGTCGTCGTTATTATTGTCAGGATAACACCTATCCTTAGGTACCTAGGTTAACATACAACACATTTAATAAGTACCTACTTTACTTACTTACCAGTTATCAACGCCCAATAATACCTACTAACTTACCCGACCTATCATGTCACGATACACAACAGCAGCAGTAGCAGCAGCAGCAGAGAGAAAGAATAAAAAAAGAGATCCCATTAATGTGCCCGAGACACCACCCGATAAATGAACCTCTTCTGCAGGCACCAAGGGAAAGGGGCATGGACGTTTTCTTTAATTAACCTATGTACCTACCTATCTACATATGTACCAACATAGTTGATGACACCGTGCGACCTCCGTACTTAGTATGTATGTACGTATATATATGTGTGTAAGGGGTCTTGCCATGATACTTACCAATGTACCTAGTAATGGAAAGAAAAAAGGAAAAGGTAGGTATGATGGCTACCTACCTACTTTACTCTAAATACATAATGTAGGACCACTAGATTATCGGTTATTTAGTATAACTAGGTATAATGAATAAATGAGCCCGGGAAGGTTTTTGATACCTACCCAATCAGGAAAATAATTTTTTTTCTTTTTCTCCTTCTATATTGGCGTTTGCTTCGTCGTTGCGGCGAGGAGTAGGTAGGTAGGTAAGAGGCACGTGTAACGTAGCGTGTACGTCACCGTTGGAGCGCAATGTAGTGACTATAACGTCCAAGTCATGTCATGAATTGCGCATTTCTCAAAGGAATATTTGCTTAGGTAAGTAGGTAGTGATTATGTACATGGTGACGGGTAGGTAACTTTTGAGGCAAAGTGTAATAAGGCAAAGGTGTCGTACTCTCGTTCTCCACCCACCCACCCCCCTGGACCGTATTAAGCTGCTCAGGCTTTCTAATACAGATGTTTTAATTTTTTTTGTCTATTGACCAGGCGCGATCAGCTTGCCCTCAGCTCGGGCAGTAGGATGCCATCCACCGGCATATGTTTGGCCTCCATGTTCTGCCGCATATTTCTGCATTCTGGCCTCTAGTTCGGGCCGGAAATGACGGATAAGACCCTGAATGGGCCAGGCGAAGGCTTCCCCGAGAGCTGTAGTTACGTCAGTATCAGATCTAGCTGTAGTCATCAGGGGTTGGGGGGTGGATTAACTGACCGCAAATAGTGTGTCCCTCGACTTGCTTTGTGAGCTCCTGGAGCATGTCAATTTCTCGCTCACGGCCAATTCCCTTCTCAAACCGGCTCATGATTTGTTCTGTCCACTTGCTACCCTCTCGGCAAGGCGTGCACTGTCCACATGATTCGTGGCGGTAGAAGTGACTTAATCTAGAGATAGCTCGGACAACATCAGTGCTCTTATCCATGACGATAACAGCTGCAGTTCCGAGACCAGACTGGCTGTCTTTGAGAGCATCAAAGTCCATTATTTGGTCGTCGCAGATGCTCTTGGGGAGGATAGGTGTTGATGAGCCACCGGGGATAACTGCGAGCAGGTTATCCCAGCCGCCTCTAACACCACCGCAGTGCTTTTCGATGAGTTCTCGGAGAGGAATGCTCATTTCCTCTTCGACAGTAACAGGGTTATTGACATGGCCAGAGATACAGTAGAGCTTAGTTCCTTGGTTTCGTTCCCGACCGAAAGAGGCAAACCAGCTACCACCTCTCCGGCAAATAGTGGGGGCGACGGCGACGGTTTCGACGTTGGTGACGGTAGACGGACAGCCGAAGACACCAACGGCAGCCGGGAAGGGGGGCTTTAATCGGGGCTTGCCGGGCTTGCCCTCTAACGACTCGATAAGGGAAGTCTCCTCTCCGCAAACGTAAGCACCAGCACCGCGGTGGATGTAAACGTCAAAGTCGTAACCGGACCCGCACGCATTCTTGCCGATCAATCCGTCGGCGTAGGCCTCATTGATAGCATTTTGGAGCACGGCTGCCTCGTGGATAAACTCGCCACGGATGTAGATGTAGGCGGCAGTGGCATTCATGGCCCGGCCGGCCACTAGACATCCTTCGACGAGCTTGTGGGGGTCTTTACGCATAATCTCTCGGTCCTTGCAGGTTCCCGGCTCGCCTTCATCGGCGTTGACAACGAGGTATCGGGGCTTCGTGTCCTTGTCCCAGTCTTTGAAGTTCATGAATGACTTTTTTTTTTTTGCGCGAATGCAATTAGCATGCTTATGCTTCGTGTAAAGCACAATCCCCTTTTGGCATCAACATACCCATTTCAAGCCTGAAGGGAAACCGGCTCCACCTCTGCCTCGCAGGCCGGAGGCTTTAATCTCAGAGATAATCCAGTCGTGGCCCTTGAGTATAATCTCCTTCGTCTTGTGCCAGTCTCCCATCTTCTTGGCAGACTTCAGATCGGGAGGGAATCTCCCGTAGAGGTTCTGAAATATGCGGTCCTGGTCCTTGAGACCTCCGTATGTCCGCTTCGGGGCGCCATCTTGGACTGTCGCGAAACTCCGGCTCGGTTGGGTGGAGCTGGTCTGGGGTATTCTCGAGCAGGAGGGCAGGGCCACGCGGGATAGAGCCTTCGCAGAGGCTGCGGACGGTGCGGTTGTCCTCGACAGCATGTTGAAGGCGGGTTTCGGTGCCCAATTGAGCTCGGTTGGTGTAGGGTGCAGGCGGGTGCAGGGTGGCAGAGGGCGATGGAAGTTTTGTGGTGGTTTGGTATCGATGAATGAATGAATAATGAGGCACTTGAATGAAAGATGGTGAATTAGCCATTGTGTCATTGGTTGAATTGGCTGGGAGTGGACCCTCTGTGGCGGATGGGAGCTTTGACCACCTGTTGAGAGTGACCTCATGGCCCATTGATCGATCTCGACAATCTCGAAGATAAAGCAGATAAGGTACAAAGTACATGTACCCCAGGTACGTACACTACATAATTTCCACCCCTCTAAAGATTGATGCGCGGTCTGAGCATTTACAACTACCTACCTACCTTGGTACTTAACCGGCTTATTGAGAAGAAAAGAAAACATTGAACAGAGACTGGAGTGCCCTTGTCTCTGTTACCAACTCCTGGACCGTTGGAACCCACTAACCAACCATCTTATCTCTCTGATGTTGTCGTAGCTATGAGCTCCATCAACACTCCCAACATTCCCAGCATACGCGCCACCCCTTAACCTCCTACCTAGACCAACATCAATATGTCGTCTTCCAAGCGCCAATCCATCCTCCCACGCGTCCAATCCGGCCCGAAAGCCCCCGTCAACTTCTCTTCTACCATAACAATAGCCGACTCGGCCATCTTGACCGGGAACCACACCATTAATATCAGTGCCGAGTCCGTTGTCCACCCCCGAGCCAAGCTTGATTCCTCTAATGGACGAATCACCATTGGTCGGAGGTGCATAGTCCACGAGCGCACAAGCATAGGTGCCGCATCTGCAGATCCAAGGCCTAGTGAGTCTCGTGATGGCGTGTATATCCATGATTACGTGACCATCGAGGTCAACGCCGTTATCGAGTCGGGGGGTACCAAGATTGGCGAGGGATGCCACGTAGGTGTTGGGTGCAAGATTGGGAAAGGAGCGAAGCTAGGGATGGTAAGTTTCTCTCCATTACCGATATTCATTTTGGACGGCTGGTTCTGATATTGAGGGTAGCATTGCACTCTGACGCCGCACAGCGTCATACGGCCTTTTGAGGTCGTCCCAGACTTCACCGTCGTTTATTCCAATGGCACCAGGCGCATGGATAAACGCGGTGTAACCGACTTGAAAAACAAAGCACAAGCCCGCCAGATCGAGGTCTTGCGGAGGTTGATACCCAGTAACCCGTCCAAGTTTCAATGATACCCAATGCTTTATTACACTAGTTTCATATGTGCCGGACATATTGTCCCTCACCAGGCCTTGGGAACTAACTCGGTGACATACTAACATCAAGTCCCCTAACCTATATACAGAAGTCTAAGAGTCTTTCGACAGACTCGGTCGCAAAGTGATTTCTACAAACCACATCTAACCCAAAAACTACCATCAACTAAAAATGAACCTCTTTACCTTGACGTACCATGGCGTACCCATCTTCTTTCCTATTCCCTCAACTTCCGAGTCATGCACATTGCTTTTAATGAGATCATCTCTCCTACCCGTTATAAGGTCAACTTCCATCAATGAGACGATTTTTGTGCCCTTAAAGATCTTCCAAAACAAGTATAGGAGCGTGAAAATAGCTATCACAATATATGCGAAGACGAAATCGACCGCATGGAACCCCCCGACAAAGACCGAGTATCCCGAAATGAAGACCAGGAATAGGTTTATAAGTACCACGAACCACGCCCCATACGGGTAAAGGAGGGCCTTGTAAGGGAGATCTTCGATGCTATGTCCTTGCATTACCCAGGCCTTGCGCAGTCGCAGGTGTGTGATGCCAACAAATGCCCAGGCAATAAAAGTTGCCGCTCCAGAGATGTCGATCAGATATGTAAAGACTTGTCCGGGACTTGACGCGATGTTAAGTAGGGCTATAAGCCCGAGAACATTGGAAAATATTATGGCGTTGACGGGAACTCCGTTGTTTGTCGTCTTGGCAAATAACCTAGGAGCACGTCCATTGACAGCAAGCGCTACGAGACTTCTCGAAGCAACGTAGATCGCACTATTCACAGATGAGAATTGAGCCGTAATCATGACAACATTGACGAGATTACCAGCACCGTCCCATCCTGCTTGGACAAGTGCAATTGTCCACGGTGACTGTGCCGATTTGCTAGTGGCAGTTAAAAGCTTGCTGCTGTTATACGGGACGAGAATGCCAGCGAAGAAAACCAGACCTAGAAATATGACGAGGATACGCCAAAATGTCTGCCGGATCGCCTTGGGAAGATCTTTCTTTGGATTCTTGCTCTCAGCCGCGGTCAAGGCCAACATCTCCGTCCCGCAGTAGTATACAGCAGCAAGGACGAAGGTCTTCCCGAACCCAGATATCCCATTAGCGATTACGCCGGGGTCGCGCCAGTATCTGAAGCCTATGTATTCGCCACCGATTGCTCCTGTGTTTACGAGAATAGCGACAAGAAAGCCGCCAACGACGCAGATGAGTTTCCAGCATGCGAGGTAAAATTCCATCTCCCCGTAGAAGACTATACCCAGCAATGACGTACATTGGAAGCCGAGCCAGAATATCAGGACCCAGCCGTAGGAGGGCACAGCATTTGTCCATAGGCCCATGATTAGCGAGATGTTATTATAGTCATTCGCGATATTGGTCACCCATAAGTACCAATAATTCCAGCCGAGACTAAAAGCCAGCGCGGGGTCGATAAAACGACCGGCCAATTCAATGAAGGCGCCCTGGATGGGGAACAGAGTAGACATCTCTCCAAGACTCTGCATCACGAAGAAAACGTCGACGCCGATTATGAAAAAGCAGACCAAGGCACCAATTGGACCGCTATACGCGATTGCAGAACCGGTTCCATACCAGATCGAGGCCCCGACAACGCCACCGAAGGCGATCATTTGCTAAACGTGCCCATGTTAACTTGGCAAGGCTTTACGCATTAAACAAGGTAACCTAGGTAACTTACGAGATGCCTGTTCTTGAGACCGCGTTGCAGACCATCGTCGATAACATTGCCATTACTCGCCAACTCGACCCTGCCGGTCTCTACCGTCGCATTATCTGGCGATGAAGTTGAAGCCGTCTTCTCATCAACGACATCGGATACTAATAACGTCGCCGTCATGATATAGGCCTAATTCACACCCGTCCTGCCCAGACGCTGCGTAGTCGACTGGTTGCTAAATATAACTCAGTCCAAGGAATGTTTAGGTGCGCCTAGAAAGCCAAGGACGGGAAGGGCAGGATACCGTAAGCTAGATGTTAAAGGTGCAAGCGACAAAACCTAGATCGCAGCAAAAGTAGGTCTTGGCAGGAAGATCAGACAAGTCGTCTTCAAGGATGGCAGGCCAATATTTAAAACCGCCGCGGAGCCGGGCCGCCTGACACAAGACAAGTTCTTAACTGAACCGACGAACTCACGGGGAAAAAAGAATAACGACGATAATAACAGAATGGAAACCGCTGCATGAGTTTTATCTGCCATTCCTATATTTCTTTTCAACCACCTACTACATGCGGTAACTCAGATATCCCCGTATAGATATCCCGCGAACTACTATTACTTACCCCACTTCTTATCAATAGTCATATTACCCCTAAGCCAAAAAAAACGTCAAAGGTACGAGTCGTGACGTGATAATCAGATCGGCTCGCTGATAAGAACACCTGCCCTCGGAAAAGTTAAGCGGAACCCGGAGGAGGATCACTATCCAATTCCAACCCTGCAATTTACGGAGCGGGACCGGACCAAGTCCCGGTAGTATTGCATCGGCTCCCCCCTTTTCTAAGCACGTGCCGATCCACCCCGAACAGGCCTGAAGAGCATACTTCCCGGTGCGTGACGGAAACCAAAATGGCTGAAGAAACTACCGAAGTAGTGCTGGCTGGGTCGCCGCCCGCGCCGTCGACCAGCCCCCCACCCGTCCCCAGCGAGGCGAAGAAGGTCACGCTCGATGTAGGCGGGCGCAAGTTCGTGACGACGAGCGACACGCTGGGCCACAGCACGTTCTTCCTGGCGCTGCTGTCGGGGCGGTGGGAGCACGCCCGCCAAGAAGACGGGAGCTACTTCATCGACGCGGACCCGGGGCGGTTCGAGGACATCCTAGCGTTCTTGCGGCGGGGCACGATGCCGCTGTACTGGAGCGCCGAGGGCGGTCACGACTACCCGCGCTACCACCGGCTGCTGGACGAGGCGCGGTACTTCGGCCTGCCGGAGCTCGAGCACTGGCTCGCGACCCAGGCCTACCACAAGGCCGTCGCGTACCAGACCCAGGTCGTCACCAAAGACGCCAAGGGCACCGAGGGCGGCGCCTCCACCACCACCACCTTCCTCGACCCCTGCCGGCCCGAGGTCCACGTCCGCTGGGTCGACGACAACGAGTACTACTGCTGCGCCGGCATGCGCCGCCACCACCGGCACCCCGAGCTGTGCGACCACAGCTGCTTCAAGTACCGCGAGGACGTCGAGATCCCCTTCGAGAGGCGCCAGAAGGCCCAGGTCACCGTCGTCAGCACCAAGGTCCACCTCTTCGCCGCCGAGTTCAGGGCCCCGCAGCATGCGACTAGACCGCCACCGTATCAGGCTGCGTGAGGGGGGGGGGGGGGGTGGTTTTATTTAAGGCTTAGGTTGTGGTAGATAGCAGGGACGGCGGTGTTTCGGAATAGGTAGCTTGCAGCCGGAGGGGTTGGGGGTTTAGGGGGGGGGGGGATCTGTCAGAATTTTGGTCTGGATAGTAGTGACCCTTACTGACTCGTGCTCCCAGCCTGTGTATAATATCTTCCACCCGAGGGCAAAATTACTATATCCACACAATGCTTAACTCAGACTGTCAGACGGTGTATCATCACATGGCTTCCACGCGTTTGTGAGAGGTATTATGTATGGTGTGGGTCCACGTTACTGAATAAAGAAATACAATATGTTTGTTGCTTTACCAAAACACCGGGATACGGGAAATTATAACGAGCTCAGCTCAAGGTTTTAGTTGTCGTTTCTATACCAGGAGTCCGGAAAGAGCAAGACATCCACTGGTTGACGAATACGAGAAGAAAGTGAAGATCAGGTGTTGTATCACATCTATCGCATTGATGCGCTGCTATTACGTCCCATAATATACATCAGCCGCACGGCATCTGTGTCCGGCTCATTCATCATACACACACACACACACACACAGATACAAGCGCCCTTCACGAATCCAGGGCCCTGCGCACGGCGAAGAAGTAATTCCCGATCTTCTCGCTGCCGGGGACCACCTTCCACCCGAGGCCGGGGACGTACACGACGCCCATGCAGCGGGGCTCGGTCCAGTAGCCGCTACTACGACCGGCGGCAGGAGGGCGGCAGTTCAGGAAGTACTCGCGCAGCTCGCGCTCGTCGAGGTACTTGCGCCAGTCGTGGGTGCCGCGGGGCACGACGCGCAGCAGGTCCTCGGCGACGAGCACGGTGGTCAGCCAGGCGGCCCAGGTGCGCGCCATGGTGCTGAGCACGAGCCAGCCGCCCGGGCGCACGAGCGGCGCGCACCGGTCCAGGAACGCCGCCGGCCGCTCCACGTGCTCGATCACCTCGAACACGGTCACCACGTCGTAGTAGGTTTCTGCTTCCCCAGGGGTTGTTTCTCCTTCCGCCGCGGTAGAAAGCCCCTCGATCGACGTCTGCACGTACCGCAGCTTGCCCCCCCGCGCCAGCGCCGGGTCCCGCCGCGCGTGCGCCCGCGCCACCCCTATCACGGCCCCGCTCGGGTCGATCCCCGTCACGCGCGACGTGTCCCGCAGCCGCGCCGCCGACTCGGCGAATATGCCCCCGCCGCACCCCACGTCGAGGTAGGTGATACCACTACTAGTAGTAGTAGGCTCCTCTGACGACGACGACGACGATGGGGCGTCGCCGACGGAGGCCCGGCACGAGCGGATGAAGTCGTGCCGCAGCGGGTTCATAAGGTGCAGGATGCGCGAGGGGCCGTGCGGGTCCCACCACGACGACGCGAGCGCGTTGAAGTGCGATACCTCGTCCGGGGAGACGGTGGTGAAATGCGGAGACGAGGATGGGGGTGAGTCTGCAGAGGGGGAGGGGGAGGATAGGGGCCGCGATGGTGAGGCGACGAAGGCCCTCCGGCTGCTGGGGTGATAGTTAGGTGTGGACTTCGGGGTGACGTGGGGAGCGCGCGCTCCTCCGCGGGTCGATGTTGCTAGCCACGAGCCATTGGGTAGTCGTAATGGCGGTGGCATGGTCAGGAATTGCTCAGTGTTGGCGGGTGTGAGGATTGTGTATATTTTGGCTATAGGTTGGAAAAGTTCTAGAAGCTGACTTACACTAGACCGGGAGCTCAGATGCAGGGGTAGAGGTGTGTGTGGTACACGTATAGGTAGTGGTGGCTGTACACTAGGTTAGTGTAGTGGTGGTGGGGGAGGGGAGGGGTGAATTTCAGCTAGGTTAGGTACATCAAATGTATTGTTTGTCAGCAGACCCGAGCTTTAGTACTGTAGCTATATCAAAGAGCTCGAGTCACGAATATGCAAGTGCCGAGTCAAGATATGCATGTACTAGGTTAGGTAGGTATTTAAACTCACCCTGTACTACGTTTGCTGACTTTAGTACACATCCCGGCCGAGTTTCGGAGTGTACGACTGACTGGAGCTCTGACTTTTCTCCGAGTCATCATCAGTCAGCAAGTCTTAATTCTTACATGTGAGAACCCAGGCGACCGAGCAATCCGAACAGAAAATCTGAAAAATATCATATAAGAGTAGAGGGAAGAAGGACGGAAGAAAGACTTTAATCTATCTATCTTATCTTCCCAACCGATATTCGATAGCCAATACCCTACCTACATATTTACCTAATTAAGGTATTGTACCTAAATTTAGGGTTGTATGTGGTAACATGCATCGTACCGAATAAGCTTCCAAGCCTGCATGATCTCCAGCCAGTGACGCAAACCCTTCGTTAACAATCCCCAATTCTCGATCCCCGAAAACCCAATCGCCGGGTTTCGCTCTGGTCCATTCATATTTGTTCTTCTCAAAAGCCGTTTTCTTTTCCCGCTTCTTTCCACAGACGGGTATAATTCCGTTCTCTCATTGTACAGAGACAGCAAAATAAAACCCCTCGGTCCTCAAGATGCCGTCCACCACGATTGACCACAACAAGTTCGACTCCATCCCAGACACAATCGCAGCATTCCGTATGTCCCGCAGCCCAAGATAGAGAAAGAGAGAGAGACAGAGCATGACCCAATTGAGTCTGGTCCACTGACCTAAACATGCCCTCTCTTCTAGGCAATGGGGAATTCATAGTGGTCATGGACCACCCGAGCCGGGAGAACGAAGGTGATCTGATCATCGCCGCCGAGGGCGTCACTACCGAGCAGATGGCCTTTATGGTGCGGCACTCGTCGGGTCTGATCTGCGCCCCCGTCACCCCCGCCATAACCGAGTCGCTACATTTGCCCCAGATGGTCCCCGATAACGAGGACCCCCGCGGCACCGCCTACACCCTGTCCGTCGACGCCGCCGACCCCTCCGTGACCACCGGCATCAGCGCCCACGACCGCGCCCTGACCGTGCGCTGCCTCGCCGACCCCAACGCGACCCCCGAGACCTTCCGCCGCCCCGGCCACGTGTTCCCCCTGCGCGCGCGGCCCGGCGGTGTGCGCGCCCGCCCCGGCCATACCGAGGCCGCCGTCGACTTCTGCCGCCTCGCCGGCAAGCGGTCCCACGCCGCCGCCATCTGCGAGATCGTCGACGACGGGGAGGAGGTCGCGGGCCAGGCCCTGCGCCGCGCGCCCGGCATGCTGAGGGGCGAGGGCTGCATCGCGTTCGCGCGCAAGTGGGGGCTCAAGGTCTGCACCATCGACGACCTCGTCGAGCACATCGAGAAGACGGAGGGCAAGCTCGGGGCGAATGGGGGGATGAGTCGTGAGGATATGATGTGGGCGGGGATCAAAGACCAGGGAGGGTAGGGGTAAGGGGAAGGGTAAGGAAGAATCATGTTCCACCTAATAAGGAGTGGAACAAGAAAAAAGAAAAGGAAGAAAAGGAAGAGAAATACCTATGAAGTTGTTGACCTGTTGGATATTTGTTGGTGAGAAATTGTACCTAAAATAAAAACTATGTTTGGAGAAGTTGCATATGTGCATATAAGGGGGAGGGGGGGTGGTGATAGAGAAAATACGGATTTGCATATGATTGTCAAGGTAGGTATCGCCGGAACATATTCAAACGAGTGTCTTATCTCATGTATATGAATATAGCGGTGGATGATACGTGAGATATCTGCAAAGGAAAAAAGAAAGCAAAAAAGGGGTGGAATTCATACCCGGGACTCAACGTCATGCTATTCGTGTAACTGTCGATGGAGTATATGAGGAATGTTGGGTAGGTGGGGAGTGGGCGTTCGCGAATTATATTGACTGGTTTACTACATAGGTATCTAACCTAGTTACCTACAACTACAACGTCTGCCAACGAGACATGATATCCATCTTTGGTTCTTATTCCTGTCTAGTACGAAGGGAATCACATCGAGCCTTGATACGCACTGCAATCACAATGCCGCCTTTCTCACTTACTAGCCCCCCACGAGAGAGAACTTCATGATTCTCTCTCAGACCCTAGACCTGACACGAGCTGAGGACCTCACCATGCTACTCGGCCAAAATGCTCTTACCACCATCGACAGTAATCCGGTTCCGGACACGTATCTTGAGCACCTCATCACCAAGCCTCTTGACGCTCATACGCACCGGCTTCGGCTTCGCCTCCGATACGCCGCTCGCACCACCACTACCATCATCACCACCACCATGTTCTCTCCCCCCCTCAACCACCCCGTCTTCTCTCTCTTCTCTCTCTCCTCCCCGCTACTAACCTCCATGCCCACCAGCGCGCTCGGCGCAAACAACAGCGCCTCCCCGACCTTCAGGCTCACGACCTCGTCGAAGAGCTGCTGCTGCCCCCGTCCTTGCCCCCGCCCCCGCCCCCGCCCCGGGCCGCCAGGTGTCCGCGCAGCACGCCCATCCACGCCGGCGACGTGAACCGGTGCACCACGGTCGCCGAGCACAGGTCCAGCAGCCGCGGCGACACGCTCGGCTCCTGCGTCGACACCACCACCCGCACCCCCAGGTGCCGCTGCAGCCGGATCGTCGCCAGCAGCGTGCGCGTCAGCCCCGCCGCATCCGTGCCCGTGTCGGCGGACAGGTACTTGTGCGCCTCGTCGAGGGCGACGATGCGCCCGATAGGGGGGCGGCAGCGAGGAGGTGGGATGGAGGACAAGGAGGGGGCTGGCTGTTGTTGATGGTCTTGCTCTAGGAAGAGAGAGAGGCAGATGTTGAACAGGGAGCATGCCATCTCCGGGGTCACGCACGGGCAGGACAGGTCGACTATGGTTAGTTGGCCGGGCTGGGTTGGGGGAGGGTATAGTTGGTTAGTGGGTTGGAATTCTGTTACGATTTCGGGGACTGCGTGGGATAGGGGAGGAGCGTGGGGACGGAAGACAGCACCAAGAGGGGGGGGGGGGTTATTGTGGGTTTCTAACAAAAGAAAAAAAAGGGGGGGATTGGTCATAGCACATACCACTGGCGTCCAGTCTGTCCCGCCCGGGATCGGCTTCGTCTGCTTCCAGACGCCGCTCGGCGCCTGAGGGCAGGCCGTGTGCTCCTTCACCATGAAGCTCTCCAGCGTATCGAGGCGCTGGTGCAGCGGCGCCATCTGCTGGCCCGTGAGGGCCTCGTCCAGGAGCCGCTTCTTGAACTCGCCGTACCTGAACGACGAGGTCTGCCAGCTGGGCTGCTGCTGCTGCTCGATGCGCATCTCGCGCAGGATCCTCTGCAGCACGTGCAGGTACAGGGGCATGTTGCCGTCGCCCACGGCCATCAGGTCCAGCATCCGCTGCGTGTTGAGATCCGACTGGCTGAGCTGGAGCATTTCCACTCTGGCATTAGGGATGGCTTTGTACGTCTCCTGCGGAGAGGTGTGGTGTGTTAGCAAAGTATTTTCTTACAACCCATTGATATTTTATCAACGATGTTAAAGGGAGCAAGAAAACCCCCCTAAGAAACCGCCTCCATAATAGGATCTCAATGACATGGAAGTGGCCATAGCTCTACTCGGAATCTTGCCGCGAGCAAAAGAAAGATGAAAAAAAAAACCTGAGATACACAAACCTGAATGGCCCTGAAATTCGTCGGCGGGCACAGAACGCGG
This sequence comes from Biscogniauxia mediterranea, assembly GCA_018398605.1. Lineage (NCBI taxonomy): Eukaryota > Fungi > Ascomycota > Sordariomycetes > Xylariales > Xylariaceae > Biscogniauxia > Biscogniauxia mediterranea. Next base: position 1,062,192 of record JAGXTR010000007.1, on the reverse strand, counting down.
ACCTTGACGCCGGGGTGCGACGCGATGAAGGCGGCCTCGCACGGCGCGCCCCCGCGGTCGGAGATGAACGTGTCGTAGTGGAACACGACGCCGGCCAGCGGCCGGGGCAGGTCGCTGACCTCGGAGGGGATGAGGCAGCCCTCAAGGACACATGACAGCGTGTGGCTCTTGCCGGACCCCTGGCTCCCGCAGATGAACATGCTCGACGGCGCCGACACGTTGTAGAACACCCGGGTGTCCTCCCGTTCACCATAGCCGCCACCACCACCACCCTCGCGGCCGTCGTCGTCGGCTTCGCAGGCGAGGAGGCACGATTGCGGAAACAGCTTTTGCGAGATTCGGCCGCCGCCGCCGCCGCTGCTGCTGCTGCTCTGGAGTAGCGTGTTGGCGTGCTTGCGGACGGACGCGGTAAATATGGGGGATGTGGTTGCTTCCTTGGCTTCGTCTTCTTCTACGGGCCGTTGCAGGTATGTCAGATGACGCTGGAGCTCTTCGTCTATTTTCCCGCTATCTGGGATAGCTGGCGGTTTCTGGAGAGTATCCGCCATTCGTGGTAACTGGCTTTGCTGGCTGATGCTAGGGGGTCGAAGGGATCAGGAGTGCTAAAATGCTGGCAAGAAAACTTGGCAAGAAGATGTGCAGAGGGTGTACTATTTTTTTTTTCAGATACTTTAAAAGTAGCTTTGGCAGGGGAATACGTGAAGTGGTTTTCACCATTGATGGGGACTGCTTTCAGTTGCCAGGACAGCAGCTTGCTGTGGTAGTTGACTAGGGAACCTAAGGGGAAGAGAATGAGGTGGTCGACAAAGACTGATTCTTACAGAGTGCACCAAGGAGCTTTATGATTCAACGACGCTCTGCTTCATCCTCTTTCACGATAAATGGGAGACTGACAAGACATTATTATATTTTCTTGCAGAGCTTGGAAACTTCTAGGGTTATTGATCCATGAGAACAGACACTCCATGATAATGGTTTACACGGAATGATCCCATGGACACCATCCCATTCTTTGGTGTTTCTTCCGGCTTTCTGCGTCCTCTCTCCCGAGGCGTCGTTTGTATGAAAAAGAAAATATGAGGCCCTATAGATTTCCTCCGCATCCTGAAAGGGAAATACACAAACGAAGCTACCAAGGATATAAGTTCTTAAAGTTTAATACACCAGCCTTGTACTAATCTTAAGATAAGGTTGCCGTTTGTGTTCACTGATAGGGCATGTCAGGCGGGTTAGCGCACATAGTAAGATATGTAGACCGTTGGCTAAGTGTTGATTGGTCCAACGATATGCAGACCAAATATAGAAGCGCAATCGTTACCAGTCACGTGATGCTGCAAGTCGGCATTTGATGTAGATTTGGGAGGAAGTGCAGGGTATATTTCAGAGGCAGCAAGAATGATGCAGAGCTAAGTCTCAATCATATCGCTCGCTACCAATTTATAAGGTGCGCCACATTCTGAGTCACCAATGTCCATTGATATTTTCATACGACTCTTTGTAATTGGTGAAAAGTTATGTAAATTTAGAGTTTCTTGGTTTTAAAGAATGAAGTTTGACAGTATGTGGCTTGAAGATATCATGCTGACTAGTAGTGATGCTCCTTTAAGGTGGGTTCAAGGTGGTCTATCTGAATGTAATATGTATTCCTTTGCTACTACTAACTGTCATATAGGCATATCAGCTTTAACCGGGGGAGCGTGTGACTGTTTACAAGATATTTACAAAATAATTTTTATAGTAGAATCTATTCGTAGGTTCTGGTCAACCTTACTATTGTTATATCGAGATGTTTTAAATATTTATATATTTAACTAATAAATAAATAAATAAAAATTAAGTCTGGTTTCTGTATATAAATATCTTTATTGTTAGGTAGGTATAAATGCTTTAAGTGAAGTGTGCTAAGCAATGTGACGGCGCTGGCGTGGTAGTTAGATTGAGGGAGCTTGGTTGTTGGTACAAGATTGACGTAAATTCGCTTTCTACAATTCGTAGGTCTCATATCAACTTCATTACATCTATAAATAATCCTTTGCTAAAAAAAAATAGCAATTTTTAGTTCAAGTATATTCATATTCTTCACCTTAACTTGAACAACCGACACTTTAATATCACAATGAGCTCGTCATCACATTTGCCGGTAAACGAGGCTCGTATCTCAGTTACTGTTAAGGGGGTATGCCTTGTATTTCAAAAACTAGAATAACTGTTTTAGAATGGCCTGAAGGGAGGGCCTTTCAGATAGTCAGGAAGGGGGCTTTTTATAGACGGGACCCTTTCAAGCCGCCGACCTTCGCTGACTCTTGCCGACTTCCTTCATTCGTGCCAACAGCTCAGTTGGTGATACCGCGTACGGCGGTTAGGCATAAATACATTCTTTGGTTCAGTACCCCTCACGGCGACCACATGCCTTCCACCTTGCATATCGGCATCTGCCATGACCAACGGATAGTAGTGGGTCCTGACCCGCTTCGTAACAGTTACGGTAGTGGTAGGAGTCGATAAGATCTCATTAGATTGTCCCTGGTGCTCTTATTCATACGACAAAGCAGGCAACTTCAGAAATCATTTGTGGCGTGTACACGCGCGACAATTAGCAGGATCAGCCCCCTACCTAACACTACCACAAGGCTCTACGAATTTGACGACTCCTCATGTCAATGATCCGACTTTACTTCAAGCACAAGACCCGAGACTTCCAAGCACAAGCTACACCCGACTACCTTACATTGATAATCCCAGGCGGAATATGGATCACCTCTCTTACAATAACTCGGCCATGCTTGAAAGAAACGAGTCTACACTTACTGGTGGAATTCAATCACAGCCACCCAATCCCTCCCTATTACCACAATTCCCTTCTTCACTCTTCCATCAGCAACCAGACCTGGTTACTACCCCATCATTCAGAGACTCCCAAGGTCATAGACCTGAGCACCATAGCCTCGACAACACACACTCCCCACCTCCTCAGTCCCATACCATGCATTACTCAAGTCTTTCAAACCATAACGACTCTCTCGCGACGGATGGTTCTGTTAGTTCTGACGATTTCCTCAGATTTCATCATTCACAAAGTTAGGGGTTTATATTTTTCGCTTCATCCTTCGGCGGCTAAGACGATTGTGCGAACACCAGACGTGTTTTGAGAAGGATTGATCATTTCGTATTGATAGTGAATGTGGCCTTTAAGGGTGGAGGAGAGTTATAAGAAAGAAAGAAAAATTATAGTTAGAACTACTTGCAGAAGTGATGTTGTTTTTTACAATATAGGCGAAGTATGGACTTCATCTCTCAACTTATTAGTGTATTTAGCTACCTGGCATTTAGGAGACTTGTTAGTCCACGGAGGTAGTTCAATTAAGCATTGCGGTGGCCCCCCTTTCTTTGATTAAAGCGCTGAATGGCAGCCGGCAACAGCTGATAGTTGCGTACAAAGAGTATAATACGCCTGTAGGCATTTAAGACTTCTTTAATATGTGTGGATTCTCGGATGGACAGATAATTAGTGTTTACTTAATGATGAATTAGTTTCACTTTTTATTATAATGACATTATCTTTTAAAAAAGGCAACACGGTTTTCGAGGAGGATGCATTAAGAAAGTTAAAAGTCACATGCTTATAAACAAGAACTGCTAAATATATTCTTTTTATGTGACAATAACAACTACATACCTGCCCTCTAAGTATTCTTCTTGTTTACGGGGAAGAAGAGGAGAGGAAGAAGAGAGGAAAAGAGAGCATAGGAGGGGGGAGAGCCAGGTATTTATGTGTTTCCCTGCGCGGTCACCCTCGGTTGCTGATTTAAAAAAAAAACCAATATAGCGACTGCCAACTATCAACGCGATCACGGGCAGGTGCTCCCCCCCCTGTTTTTTGGAAGCTGTCTGGTAGTCAGTTATCCTAGGTACCACAACAGGTAGATACCTAGTTACTTTCACTCGCCATATGTTTACGCCGCCTCGCCGTTCTCCCTTTCTGAATCACAAGTCTTGGGACATCCCCATCCAAGACATGACCATGAACATGGAAAGTGCCGCCATTTTTTTTCTTCTCAAATCGAACAGCGATGTCACAAGGTGCCCCCCTAAGCATGATTAGAATTTGGTTTTCGAGAGATCATGGGCACCTACCTTGAAGATACTTAAAATATAGTACCTTCTAGATAGGTACCAATTTACTCCTTATTTTATTCCTAGATATGTACAAGTATTGTATCTACTGACCTTAAGTTTCTTATGACGGATGGAAAGAAAATCGAGAGTTCCGATCATTTGGTTTCAATCCTCCTCTTTCCATCAACTATAGAGGTCTTGAAATTTGATAGGTATAGTCTTAATAGCGCATCTACATAGGTACACTGAAGCCTTTATCCAATATTGATAGACATAAATAGGGAATTGTTAAATCCTGGTGACTCTACTATCTAAGCGATCATCCGTTCTTCTTCAAGTGGAAATAGCCTAGAAATTTCAAAGGATGTTTAAGAATTCTCATCCTAGACTAAAACTTTCCGAAATGGGAAAATCGGATATGCCAACTTCTCGTTAGTTAGAACGTCAACGGTAAATATGATGACATATGGTTGCAGTTTAAGTTTTTACTCGGGATCTGGGGTTTCCACTCTTAAGGCGAGCGTTAGGATCTCCGCGACATCTCCGCTTACGGAGGATGGCACTAATACCTAAACATCCGGAAGGGCACGCAACTTGAGGGATTCTGCATTTGAGCATGGTTCACGCAATCATCCATTTGTGACTTCGGGGTTCGTATAGCTCTGACTTTCCACCATCTACTCAAGACACCCTTGTGCATGTAGACATGTAAGACGGCTCAGAGTGAACATGATGAAGATGTACTCGAAAGGGATAGTTGCGTTAGGTATGACTAATTGTTTCGAGCATCAGCGTAAAGTAAAGACTTGCATGTATATATAGGAAAGGGGTTCCGTAAACCGTTGGAGACTTTGCGTGGACAACCCAAGTCGCGGTATTCATACTAAGTCCAGATTCAGTAGATATCATCAAATAGCCCACGGTGGAGCTCAAGCAAATACCCAAACGATGGATGCTACAACCATTGGAAACGTCACGGCGGATGGCGTTAACATATTTTACCGCCCGCATCCCCCCCGAGACGTACCACCTCGCCCAGGCGCTGCTGGACCGCCCCGGCGGCCGCGACCGCCAGCTCGACCTGCTGTGCGACTACCGCACCAACGTCGCCTGCCCTGTACCCGCGCTTCCAGGCGTAGGTACCTCCGCGACTCGCAAGTGCCGGTCCTGGCCAGGAACGACGCCATCTTCGTGCCCCCCGGCGCGGAGGAGTTCGCGAGGCATGTAAGCGGCTTCGAGCTGCACTTCTCGGACGCGGGACACTTCGCGCGCGCTGGAGACGAACGAGGCGCAGATGGCAGGGCTGATCGATGGGTTCTTGAAGAAGCATTGGAGATGGGATCGTGGAAAGACCAGTTCGCGATGCCGGTTGCGTTAGGATGGCGTTGGTGGTGTCCCTGGGTTTATTAGGGGTGGTTGGTTGACTGTCGTAATGTCTAGAATTGGATTGGGGAATGTCGGTTTGGACAGCTCGGCTGGATAAAAATAGATTTTTTTTTTCAGTTATTGCATGAAGTTTCGTGTGATATATATATATAATATATATAACAGGATAATACTTTCGTGAAGGGGGTGGATAATGTGGTCCTGGCCGTATGGTAAATTTACGTCGGTTGTGTTATTAGGTGCCTGAATCCATCATGTTCGCTGCCTTCCATGTATCGCTGAAGGCCTGTTCGCATTTTCGTTGTTTCTTTATAAGCTTCAAGCAGCGTATGGCGTCGTCACCAGCTTGGCATATTCTCATTCGTTTGCCTCTGTTTTTGGTGATGCTAGTCTTAGCTACTCTTCTAGGCTACGTCTTTCACAGGCGTAGTATGGATACATCCAGTGCTCAAAGGGGCATACTTTATAATATTAGAAGCTAGCAGTTTGGTCTGGAGAGGATATATTGAGAGCTAGGGTGTACATGTCAACACCTCGCGCGAGAGTTTTGGGTAGAGTTTTGTAGGCCACCCAAGAAACCATACGGAGCGTGAGCTTGTACCTAGTGAGCTTGTATCTAGGTAGGCAAGGGAGCGAGACATTTCCACAAAGTTTTTGCATAAATCGAACGGGGTTTGAAATAAAGTTTGAGGCAATGAGCCGGCTTGCATTTACCGTTGTCAAATCGGAGAGCGAGGATAGTGATGGAGAGGCAACGAGTGTCGGGGTCTAGAATCGTAGGAGGCACGATCAATGGATAACAATCTCATCTACAGTTGTTACGAGGATTTACACAGGCAGCTACATTCATCTGGTACAGACTATTAGAAGACCGTAGGTACTACTATCCTTCCGCAAAGAAGCTACCAAATGGCCTACATCGAGAGTCAAGTATTTCACGATGGCCGGGGAACCGAGTCCCCAAGCAGAGATTTCGGGGTATATTTGTTTAGGGAGATCGTCTATTCATTGCCGTAACTGTACTACGTTAGGTCTGTATCGATCTACCCACTAGCGTTGCTCCTCCCATCTTGTGTCCATAGAGTGTTTTTCCTAGTTGGTCCTCACTTCCAGTTAACTGTCTCGGACAGGGCGACATGTCGGCGGACCTTGCATCCTGGGTGAAGCGGGTGAGTCTCGCGGCAGCAGGTCCACTGCTCGAGGTCGTCAACTTCCTCGCCCTTCCAGTTCTTTCCACTATAGAGCCACTGGGTGAACATGCCTAGAATTTGTCAATAGTTAGCCGCCAGTGACATCCCAGCAGTGTTCTCGTGACGCTCTTACCAGGGTGAGTGTAGCAAGAATCATTCTTGTTGTCCATCGGGTTGAACTTGCCACCGCAGTTGACACAGTAGAATCGGAATTCAGGGAATCGCTTGGAGATGGCAGTCTCGTTCTTGTAGTAAATATTGTCAGCAAACGTGGAAACAGATGGTGTAAAATAGGTCAAGTACCTGAGTCTCGACCTTAGCTGTGATATCAACCATGGCTTGGAGCTGAATCTTCTCGTTCTTTGGGATCTGAAGCTGAGAAAGGTGTCTCTCCAGCGAGCCAGAGCTGGCAATCTCCCGGGCAGCCTGGATGGCCGTGATGTCGGAATCGGACAAGCGACGAACTGATTGGTGAGCCATCGCGAATTATTTCGTAAGTGATGGTAATAAGGTCAAGGATGGTTGGGAAGGAATGAATGTGTTGGTTTAGGATAGAAGTTCTGGTTTCTTGAATGCCTGACACATTTAGTTCGCGAGGACGAAAGATATTTGTGACGAAGGTGTAGTGGATTTGGAAGTCCATGCACACTGATGGGATGTTTTGTAGAGAAAAAATAGAGCTACCACCATTGAATGAGGGTCAGGTGAATGCAATGAATTTTTTTCCACTGCCCATCAAAATTCAACTTGATTTTCCGTTTGGTAACCCAGGGAATGAGGAGCGTACTCCCCCTAATTTGAATACTGCTGGTTCTGAGTCTGATCAGCTCCCTCATTCACCTAAGCACTTTCCCAGAAATTGAATCCCTCTTTTATCCTACAGTCATCTGTAGCATCTAATCTAATACGTAAATATATTTGAATATAAAAATAACATCATACCTAGCACCATTTTCTTGCATTATAACTTTATAGTCTCCTATCTCCTATCTACCTAGGAGTGAAAGTTAACGGGCAACAATTACACTAGAACATATCACTATTAATACGCTATATGGGTTCATACGAGGGCCTCACGTAAGGAAATACATGCTAGTGATTTTATGGCGTATCCTTGTTTTTCTAGTACTAATTTTAAAGCAATATTTCGATGTTTAATTCACGATGGTAACATAATACCACACATACATATCTTACACTGTAAAATCCACATAGCGAGTATTGTACTTAGGTATTTTGTATTGGTAGCACCTAAGTACCATAAGGAGTATCTTGGTATTCATATAGTACAAATACACAACCTAGAAGTAGCAGGAACATTAAGGTCACTTTGGGAGGCAAGTCTAGAATCATCAAATGTCCTTTCACGATTTACCCTTACAAGGACATTGTCCCCCGCGAGACCAAAGCCGAGTTTGTTGAAAATTTGAACTTATGAAACATGTTTACTAGACCTAGTCTGGGGTTCTTTCCTTCTCCTTTACAAAAATAGGTGAAGGGAGGGCGGGAGCTAGGGTGTAAAAGAATACGTATGCTGCTTTCACTACACAGTAATGTCTACAGCAAGAATTTTTGTATTTAACAAGAGGATAATTTGCACTTACATGCCCTCTGTTTCCCTATTCTTGGTGAATTTATTCACACAATACAACCAAGTGTTGACCATGACAGGTTAGCAGCTCTCCTGCCCGAGACAACAGTTGACAGTACTTGCTTATCCTAATTCACCTTCCTATATTCCCTTAATCGTCACGGATACCAGCCCCATGACAACTGTATTCCCACGATCAACGGAGTTTTGTATTTCTAATAAGAAAGTGCAACTTAGTGACAAGGAGGGAAGGTTCAAAAATGGTACCTGCAGTGGTACTTGGATACTTTAAGCATGTAAGCTCCCCGAGCTATGTTCTGACTTATTTTCCCTTCCTGTTTTGTTTCTTGTTTCTATTCTTTTCTGCATTTGCATGGATGAGTATTTCTCAGCAGCAGTGGTCTATTCATTCTACTTACCCTCAAGCCCTACTCTTATGGTACTGCTCATCTTCTCATTATTTCATCTTCCAGTCCTCAAAACCCTCCCCTCTTCGATTTCTACGTCTTAGACAGCAAGCAAGATGTCGTCTTCCGCAGCTGCAACGCAATCTGAACCCAGGCGTCGTCTTGTCACTGTCCGACGCATCGACAAGATTACCCCAATCAAGAATTCACGACGAAACGTCATTACCGTTGGAGGATGGAACGTAGTGGCCAGGCGGGCAGAGAACTTCTATCAGCATCAGCTTGTCGTGTTCTTTGAGATCGACAGCTTCTTGCCCAATAACTCGACATTTTGGGAGTATGTCAGTTCATGTCCCACCACCCTCCAGGGCGGCCCTCCCGGTTTCCTAGTCAAGACAACTATGATTGATCGAAATCTATCACAAGGTCTCGTCTTTCACATAAGTAGCTTCCCAGAAGTCATCGCGGAGTTGAACAAGCTCGAGTGCAAATACAAAGGCGATGAGAATGCCGCAGTCCAGGAACTCATGTCCATGTCTTTCGAAGACGTCTTGGGAGTCAAAAAGTGGGATTACCCGGAAGTCACTGAAGGCAGCTTGATCACAGGCGAAAGAAGTCATCCAAAACCTGTATTCTTTCCTCGCGCTGGTTGCGAGCGCGCGCAGAATTTACTCTATCTATTCGAAGACCATTACCTTCACCATTTCCAGATCACCGAGAAGCTGGACGGACTTTCCATGTCGGTATACTTGGTACAAGAGTCATCGCAGTGGTACTCGGGTATCTCCTATCTTCCACCTGGCCACACACAACGCGTTGGCACAGCGCACATAGGTATCGCCAGTCGAAGCAAGAGTATACCAGCTAATGAAGCCTCTACATCCTGGTTCTGGAAAACAGCAAGCCAACAGGGCATACTCAACAAGATCGCCGAGGCAGGAAAGAACATCGCAGTCCAAGGCGAGCTGTGCGGATCATCAATCTTGACTAACAGCATGGGATTCCCCGAGGGCGAGCACCATTTCTACGTCTTCGACATCTTCGACATCGACAAGCAGATGTACCTGCCTTTCCACAAGGCCCGGAAAATGTGCAGGGACTTCGACTGGGACTATGTGCCGGTCATAGAGCACAATGTGAGATTGGGTGAATTTGCCCAAGACTTGGAGGACTTGATCAGAAAGGCCGACGGCCTGGGTATGCGAGGCCGAAAGAGAGAGGGCTTGGTCTTCAAGGCTGTCTACAGAGACTACTGCTTCAAGGTCATTTCCAACGAATGGTTGATGGAAACAGGACACCAGTGAAACAAATCGACTGCTCAATTCCGCCTCAATATTCAGGAACTTGTCGTCCATCCCTTAGGTTGGACTTGTTGTATCGTCCAACTTCTACCTGCACAGGCACTTCAGGTTAGGGTCTGAGAAAGGCGAAACTTCACCTACGTATCCTAAACATGCAGGATAATTCATACTCAATGCAAAGTTTGTGAGCTAATCGTCTGTACGAATTATAGTGAATATGAGCCCGAACCGAGTACTTACATATTAGAGTGAGATTGCAAAAATACCCGAGTATACCTACGATACCTACCCCCTACCTACCTACCAAGACAGAACCTTACAAGGGAATGACGTTAGTAATGTGGGGGCCGTCTACACAATTCCCCGCTCAAATGTCTTACCATTACAAGGGTGGATAAGACCCATCTCCAACAAGTCTTCGTGGCTCAGTTGGTCAGAGCGTTGGTCTCATATGAAAAATGACTCAATTTCAGATTGGGATATCCAAAGGTCGTGAGTTCGAGCCTCACCGAGGACATATATTTATTTTTTGCGATATCTATCTTTCCTCTTTTCTTGCCATCAACTTCTTTTTGCCCTGACTTTGATGTAGATCATCATCAGTTAGTTGTCTATTCTTGAATTCTGAGATCACGTACGCCTGATTTGTTGACGCGGCACTGGTTATATGGTTCCTTTAATACAAAGGGACACCAAATCGTAAAACACCAATTTTTTTATAAAAAAATACAATTCCATAGTTATCAATCATTGTGACTCGATGGTATATCTAGTATAGAAGACTACCTACCAGCTCGTTTCTTCCAGGTCTATTAGGTACAAATTGTGGTCAAGGGGTGAGCGGTTACAAAACTGCTAACGAGGTTTGTTGCATTAAGTTGGAAAGGAGAGTGAGGTCTATGACATCTACTAGGGAAAATAGCTTTTTCCAGTCGTCAGGACGATACTTTTGTTTCGATCATGTACACAATATGTAGTGTCTGATATAATGATTGATAATAAATAGGTGAGCTACGTCAGCATCGAATTTCAAAACCGAGCAGGTGTATTGTTAGAGTGAAAGAAATTAGAGATATTTCGAAGCAGCACGAAAAATAATCAACAAAAGAAAATGCTATTCAAGTCCCATATTATATCACTCAAATATTTATTTTAAATCAGGTTCTCTGGTGATTTTGCGGGAATAGATATCTATAATAATATTGCATTGTGATCCCTAAAGGCATATTGTTTGTTTAGTCGAGTCGATTCGAGATTGCGAGATCTGTTGCAGATATCAAAAATAGATTAGGCATGACAAGTACGGCTAGTATATAAAGGAAAGAATATAGGATGGATGGCGAGCTAGGCTGTTTCTTTTCAACCTGAATTTGGTTGAGTACCTAGGTACTAATCTTTACAAATGGTCTTTTTTGGCCTACCTCGTCTCTTCCATTTCGATCTAATAGGAGCGCTTAAGTCCGTTACCTGATCACTTCATCCCAAGCCAGTCTGAGGGAAAACTCAAGGACGTTCAACCCTTCCATCTTCCACCCCATGAGTTTGATGATTTTACCAACGCCTCCGTCGAACAGTTCATTCCCATTCATTTTCACCGTTGTACCTTAGTACATCATCACCGCCATCATTTTCCCTGCCACCTTTCGTTTCCGCATCGCGATCGCACGTCAGTTGTGTAAATGACGTGAACAACATTTTGGAAGTACACTCTTGGTGATGAAACCCTCCGTACAACCTACTTCCAGAATACTTGCCAAAATGGCACAAAACGCTTTCGACTCCGAGCTGCAAAGCCTGAGCCTCGAGCAGTTGCGCGAAGTGATTCAGCAAATATACACTTCTTCTAACGACCAATCCGACAATAGCAGCGTCGACACGAAAGATGGCGACGATCGTAGTAAGGATACCAAGAGTGTGACCATAGAACTAATGAGATCTGTCAAAAATGGTCGGCCGGAAGGCATCAAAGGAAGAGAGGATGCGGCGCAAAAGAACCCTTCGTCAACTGTGACTCCTGCATCGACCACCCTCGTCACTTCGGCCCCCTTGTCACAGAACGAAGAGTCGGGAAGCTCATCTAGCATCAAACAAACTCCAACACCCCCAAATTCGCGACCACGCCACCATAAAACACATGGTCTCACGGCTGAGCAAGTGCAGAATCTCGTCGGTATGAAGGACCTGGAGCCTATCCAGCGCTGTGGAAGATGCCGAAACTGGTATACCGAGAGTCACAACTCGGAAATCGCCTGCACATACCACCGTTGTACGTGACCTGTTTCCCAAGCGTATCCTTTTAGATCAGGTTGAAACTAACTTCGATATCTACAGCGCGAGTGCAGTTCCGTGAGGCCGAGCTCATCGCTTTCGTGCCTACCTACGCAGCCTGGGAGCACCGCTACGTCCCATCCTCGTTCCGCTGGACCTGCTGCGGCGACCAGGTGGGCGTGAGCGCTGGCTGTGTGAGCACCAGACACGACCCCTCCGCGGGCCCGCACTAGAACTGCTACCCGGCGCCGGAGAGTTACGACAACGTGTCGTCGCGATGGCAGGTACGCGGCGAGTCGGCGCAAGCTTGGATGTTGCGTAGATAAGTGCACAGGAAGCTGGACATATGTGTCTGTCTCTGTTTTAGAGAAATTGCATAGGCATAGTTCATTGGCAAGGGCTTTTTTCAGATGATCGGTTAGTCACGATATGGGAACCTGAGAGATAATATCACGAGCAGACTTGGCACCCGAGAGAGATTGGTTTTTTTCTTCTTCTTTTTCTTTTTTCTTTTTTCTTTTTTCCTTTTTCTTTTTTTCTTTTTTCGTTTTCCCTAATTCCCCCGGGGGCGATACCAATGCTATAGACACCATGATTCTAGGACGGTCCCCAAGAAGTGGTTAGATAATCTTGGTTGAGAGGAAAGGACGGCGTCAGAAGGAGAGACGTTCCTTAGATGTTATAGGAACGATTGTTAGATAAATCAGTACATAATGAAACTTCACCCAGACCACCACCTTCTTTCTTGAACTATGCACACTTCTCGAAACATGAAGCATGTTGGGAGAAGTGCGTAAGTATTTTGAGCAGCCTATCTATAAAACCAATGGACGATAGCTAAGGTAATAGGAAGTAATCAGGACGAGTATGATGAAAGTCAACACGATGATGTAATTATTATTATTTATTTACTTCGCTATAGGGAGACCCCAGGCCCGGGATTTGGATACGCTATAACTAAGCCTCCAACCTTGTCTGCGGTAGCCCCTGCACCGACTGAAGAAAAAAACACCAGTAATTACCTACGGGGACGAGCTCCCCAGGGTTACATTCGTCGCACACCTATGCACATTACCCGAGCACATAACCACTCTATATGAAATCGACCTTCAGGGGTTCTTGTGGCCTCAGTTCATCTCAAGTATATTGCCAAGACTGCCCCTCCCCTCTTCCTCTCCGGAAAAAAAAAAGAAAAGAAAAAGCACCCCAGTTGGTCCAAGTCATAAGTTTCTCCGAGCATCATGGTTCCTAATCCAGCACGATGATCCATAATTACGAAGGACGGAAGATACCTACCTACCTACCTATGCACAAGCATTTGGATCAGCGAGACCAGCAACCATGGTCTCGGGAATCTGCCGTTTCGTTCAGATTGATGTCGATCCGGGGATGTGTCCCGTCGCCCTCTCCGCCAACACTCCTTTGCAATTTTCGATGACCCTCAAATCGATCAATTAGAATCTCGTAACGAGCACCTTGATCAACAGGTTGTTGCATATACGAATGGATATTTACATATGACATCAGCGTGGACTGCTAGCGAGTTTCTTTTAATATGAATATGACCCTCCTCTTCCTCCGATGACTGACTGACTGACTGACTGACTGACTCCACGGCCACGTCAAAGAGTAGATCTCTGAACCGAATGGGAAATTAGGCAAAATTCATACATGTCTCTCTAGACAATCTATATATTCTTCGGGCTCTTCGTCCCTCGTTCCCGCCACTCATTAGTTACACTTCAGTTCGGCTGCCGGTGCAGGTCACCTTGGAAGACAATATCAAGACGCCCCCAACCAGGTAGCTGGCTCTCTGTTCTTTATATAGCCGCCCACGATTCTGGATATTTGTCGATCTTTCCCTGCCACTTACTATAAGCACTCGCTTTTACCACAACCATATTCACCATGCGTTATCTTTCCTGTGCTCTTGTAGCTGCCCTGGCTGGTGGAATCTCTGTCACAGCGCACAGCTTTGTCACAAATCTCAATATCAACCAGTTATACTACGACGGGTTCTCTCCTATCGAGCCCGATGCCCACCCCCTAGCTATTGGATGGTCAACTACGGCTTTCGACCAGGGCTACGTCAACCAGACGGGCTACCAAACAGAGGAGATCATCTGCCACCGCGGCGCCGGCAACGCCAAGGCACACGCGCGCGTCAACGCCGGCGACACCATCAATATCCAATGGAACGGGTGGCCGGAGTCGCACAAGGGGCCTGTAATGGACTACCTCGCATCTTGTGGCACATCCTCCTGTGAGACCGTCGACAAGAATGCGCTGCAGTTCTTCAAGATCAGCGAGGCCGGGCTTGTGAACGGGTCCTCGACTCCCGGGATCTGGGCTACCGATCAGCTCATCGCGAACAACAACTCCTGGGTAGTCGAGTTGCCTGCCCAGGTCAAGCCGGGGTTCTACGTGCTGCGCACTGAGATCATCGCCCTGCATAACGCCAGTAACGTCACCGGTGCCCAGAATTACCCCCAATGCTTCAACCTCCAGATCGAGGGCAATGGGACACTTGTCCCGGAGGGCCTGCCCGGACAGGCGCTGTACGACCCCGAGGACCCGAGCATGTACCTTGATATATACGGCAGCGCGCTGTCAACATACAAGATCCCTGGGCCGACCCTAATCGCTGAGGCCAAGACCGCGTCATTGAGCCACCCCATGCCGACGGGCGCCGGTGTGGTGTACAGCGTGACTGACACCACGGTACAGGTACCTACCCCGACGTCAAACGCCATTGGCTCAAGGAAGATACATGCGAAAGGCACAATTGTAGCCAAAGGCGGGATGTGATGTCAACTTGAGAGGGGTCGCTCGGTGTGTGGGATTATTGACCACTCTCGCCCTGACACTCGCACGTCTTCATGTACATATTAGCTGTTTATGAACACAGCACCCAATACATAAATCACCAACAATTACTTCAATATACAATGTCTTTATGGAGAACAGCTAACTGGCCTACCTCTCGTGGTGAGTATTCTTTTACGTCTTGTACAATATCGTCACCCAATCTCCATCGAAAGCGGCGTTGAAGTCGTTAATATTACGTCGGATTAACTAAGCCAGACATCTATCTATAGGGTATAAAATCTGTACCGATGAAAAAGGAACACCCGAAAACCAAAATCGGAGAAGTGACAACGTACATTAAAATCTTGTAGTCTAAAGGCTCCCAAATCCTTGGAAGCAGCAAGATATCCAAAAGGGAAAAAGGATCAAACGAAGAAAACAAGGGCAGAAAAACGAGACCCGAACGGAGGTTTCATGTGAGTTGTAGAAAACGCCCGGAAAAAAAAAGAATGTCTTTGTCTCTGATGACTCCGTCCCCTGTTTCCTCCCTTCTCTAAGTATTTAATATGTATGCAACCAGGACCTGTGAGTGATGCATTTTCCGCGTTGTGATGAAAAGCCACTGACGTGGAGAAAAGGAAAAGAAAAGAAAAGAAAAGAAAACATGGCATTGCTCCATGCTGTTCTGTCCCACCCCGTGTGGAGGAATAGGAGGGCGCCATTGCATTACGTACCCGTGACCGACGCAGGAAGGAGATATACTACCCCCGTTTCCCCAGTCGACAGACTTAAACGGGGGCTGGCGAGAATCGAGAATCCATCATCACCATCATTCATCATCAGGCGGCGTCGCCGCCCTGCTGATTCGATATGTACGAGCCCATCATGAACCAGTCGAGCTCGCCGGCGATGTCGAACTGCGACGTGGCGACCGAGTACTCGGGCGAGTAGTCGAGCGACCCGAAGCCCGGCTCGCCCGTGATGTGCGACGGGTCGTTGTTGATGATGGCGGCCATCTCGTCGCGCGACTCGGGCGTCGCGTGGAACAGCCCGTGCGGCAGCGGCGGCGGCTCCGGCGTCAGCAGCCCCTGGATCGACGGGATGCTCTCGGGCGCCGGCGCCGGCGGCACGTTGTCCACGCGCAGCGGCCGCAGCCGCGGGTAGCTGTTGTGGGAGGAGGAGGAGGGCGCGGGCGCGGGAGCGGGCGCGGACACGGGCACGGGGAAGGGCCCGCGCGTCGTCGGCGCGTTCAGCGGGTGGCACTGCGCCTCGTCGGGCTCGGCCCGGCTGTCCTCGTAGTCCATCGCGAGCGGGTGGTAGCGGCTCAGCAGGTCGCGCTTCTGCGCGTCGCACGCGGGCGGGGGCGGGTCCCGCGCCGACACGCTGCTCGACCGGCTGCGGCTCTCGCGCTCGATCATGGCCTTAATGTCGCGCTGGATGACGGCCGTGACGGGGGTGGCGGCGGCGGGGCCGTCGAGGAAGCTGACGTTGCTGGCGCACAGCACGCCGAGGTACTCCTCGTCGACGGAGAGCGGCTCGCTCGTCAGCGGGTCGAACAGGCTCATCATGTAGATGCCGAAGCGCCGCGCGATCAGCAGGATCTTGGTGCACTGGTACGCCGTCATGGCGGCCATGGGGTTCAGCGGGATGATGTCGCCGCACAGCACCAGCGCGCGCGAGTTCTTGAGCTCCTGCACCCGCTTCAGCATCTTGGCCCAGCACACCGCGTACGACACCGCCAGCGTCTGCCACGACTCGACGAACCCCGGCGGCGCGTGGCTCAGGAACTGCGCGAACGCGTTCTCCCGCGTCGCCCCCGGCAGGCAGATCTGGAACAGGTCGCAGCAGCACTGGAAGAACCAGATGTGCAGGCCCAGGAAGTTGGCGAACTCGGTCGACTCGGAGAAGGAGAGGATGTTGTGGTCGGTGAGCTTCAGGTTGGGAGGCAGCAGGGCCTTGAACGTGAAGAGCTCCTGTCGCAGACCGTTCAGGGTCTCGATGGCCGTCGCGGCGCAGACGGCCGGGTTGTTGATGCCCCTGGGGTTCCTGGTCATCAGGGACTTGGTAAAGCTGCGATCGGCGTAAGCACGGGAAACTAGTAAGTCACTGGGAATGGAGAGAGAGGAAAGGAAAAAGAAAAGAAAGGGTTCTTGATCGGCCCTGATGTTTTCGGGAACTTACTTGAGGATGCGGTAACGCAGATTGTGCAGAATCAGGACAAAACCGCTGCTGTCGAGTCCGCAGGTAGCAAGGTGATTTATTCCATCAGCTAGCGTGCCTGTTCTTACGCGGCACTCATGCTGGAAGGAATACTCGTTCACTGGGAGCGATAGATGCATCCAGTCCGGCGGCAGACTGACGAACTGCTGCACGCCACCCGAGAGCAGCTTGTCCTGGATAAATAGACCCCACATAAGCCTTCGATGGCACTCTTCCTGGGTGAAGGATGAAGCTTCCTGGGATAAGGCCTGGTCCAGATTCAGCTGTAGAGCAAGGGCAAGCCGAACGATGGCTCCTAGCATCAACCACACGCGGCCAAACTGCCGATAAGCGTAGTGCTGGAACATGGAGAGAATCAAGACCTTGAGGTTGATGAGCCTCAGCCGGTTCATGTTAGTGACGATGTAATGATCGACGTCTTTGGCCCACTCGATAGACAATGCGCGTCCCTCTTTCGTACGTGATATGTACATGGCCACCGTGGCACAGATAGCGCTGCAGAGAATCGGGGGTATTCGATCATGGTGGAAGTCGTCTAGTAGTGACGCTTTATGGAAGAAGTCAAGGCCCTGGAGCGGGTAGATATATACGAAATACGCCTCGATATGCTGAAACATGACGTCCTTCCTCAGCAATGACCGGTCCGCCTCCACGTTGACGGTGCCGAGGCTCTGGGTGCTGCTCTCTGCCCCAGATGTGTCCATCTCTTCCGAGTAGGCCGATGACGACCTTAGCGGCGAGGGCGAGCATGGCTGGGACGGAGCAGCCGGTCTCGACCTGCGCATGGAATACTGGCATGGCAGGTTCCTCTGGGCACAACGCTGGCATTGGGGCTGGTGACCGGAGCACTTGGATTTCTTGTCCCGGCACTGGTCGCACGCGGCGCTCGTCCTTATGCGAGCGGTGCCGGCCTCGGTGAGGGCATCCGTGGGCGTATGAAGACCCGTAGGCTGGCCCGTTTCTGGAAGCAAGGTCAGTATCTTGATCGCCACCATGACGGCATGCAGACATCGCGTTTGGCTCACCTGACGCGCGACTTG
Organism: Biscogniauxia mediterranea; assembly: GCA_018398605.1. Classification (NCBI taxonomy): domain Eukaryota; kingdom Fungi; phylum Ascomycota; class Sordariomycetes; order Xylariales; family Xylariaceae; genus Biscogniauxia; species Biscogniauxia mediterranea. The sequence goes on along the minus strand of JAGXTR010000007.1, from coordinate 1,043,865 downwards.
ATGAGTAGATGAAGGTGCACTGCGGCTCCAGATGGAGCCGGGAGCAGTTGGCGCACGGCTCGGGGCCACCGCTGCACTTGACCTTTGACGATCGGGTAAAAACGTATTAGCTAAGCTGCGACACACACACACACACACACAAACGGAGACGAAGCTAGAGACGGTTCGTACTTTACGCAGCTTGCAGACTAGGCACCTCGACCGTGGAGCGGCTTCGGGCATGGTAAAGCTAGCTTAACTAGGATGGTGGATACTGGTGCTCTGTCTCCAGACCCGCAAACTCACCGATCAGAGGCTGTCCTGGCACGGATAATCATACCATCTAGTCTGAAGTCGGTTCGTCTGACGTTCGGAGGGCCGGCCGCGGGGGAAGGTTAGAGGTCCGGGTGGCCGGAGGGTGTTGCAGAAGGTGGTATAGCGCTAGGTAACGTCTGTGATGTGCTCGAGAGCTGCCGTGTTGCTCGACATGAGGTTGCACAACGTAAATAAATCCCGGGACAAGGAGGACTGACGGGCACGGCAAAGATGCGAGGGTGCGCCCCCCTGCCCTGTCCAACGGCCGCCCCGCATATATGCACCCTGAGCTGGCTTAAGCGAGGTTTATTAACCTGTCATGGGCAGCATGGTCTTGATATGGGGTAGAAGCATGTCTGGCAGTGAAGCCCTACACTAGTGTAGATAGGGATGATGTGGGAATTGACAAGTGACACCTTATAGAACGAGTTGCTATTGTCAATATGTTGCAACGTCCTATAACGAAGTTGCCATTAGTGTAGAGGGACTAGCCGTGTACTACATCAAGTTACGTGAATAGAGTTGCATATTCTAATAGTATAACCTACCTAGTTGACTTGAAGTCTGGGTCGGCTGTCACGGTATGTAGTTATTAATATCAATGGACTGAACCATTGGCTAAGGTTAAACAAGTAGGTAAAAGACTACCTACTACTTACATATACTACTTGGCATACCGAATGTTACTGTCAGGCATTGATGTATGGTGTATATGCATACATAATTCAAGCTGAAAAGAAAAAAAGAACCTTGCCTTGAGTCGGTATTAGCTTACATAGGCTCAAAGGGGTCCCTATAGACACAGTAGTTATAGATAGTGTAAACAAGAAAAACACTGTCTCATTCTTGTCCATCAATCTCGACTTAGGGGTCACATGTGAGCAGATATTGATATTATTATTAAACTTGCTGTCTTTCTCAATGTCAAAACCTCTATTTATATACTCGGAGAATAACAGTCGACGGGAATCATAATATGTAGTCCTCGTAGTCTCTATCCATCCAATCTGGCTTTGACAAAAGACCAGCTGTGTTGTCACGACACGAGCCAATCCGACCCAGGAGCTTACGACTTTCCACTTATACCCATCCCCACATCCAATTTCTTTTGCATACAAACAACGTGGTTTATGTCAATACAGGGACTACACTACCTTGTTTCCCCTTGGGTACGAGAATGCCGATTACCATGTCATCTATAGGTAGGCATCGGGATTTCAAGTCTTCCGTGTTCCATCCTGGTCTCATCGACAACACAACATGGCAGTCTGTAGTGTGGTTTTCTGTCATGTGAGATAGACATCTAAACACCCGACGGAAGAATCGAAAAGTGATAGAAGGGCGAAGACGAAATGTGACAAGTTGAAACAATGACGGCTATAACACACACACTTATGTTTTTACACTAATAGGAGGAAGGGTTTCACGGTGGGGGAGGAAGGGGGGGGTATTTCGTCAACTCCCTTTAGCCTCACTAAATATTGACTCTGTCCATTCCTCAGGACATGAGTATTTTTTTTTTTTTTTTAAATTTAAAAAATTTTTTTTTTTGCTTCTCTCTTTTGCTTCTTTCACTTCAAACATCCTAACCACCTGATGTTTCGTCGTGGCTAGAAGGCCAAGGCGTAACCATAGGCTAAGCTATTTTGTTGTCAATCTAGATGCTGCATGCGCCTGCAGGCGTTTACATCGACCTCCGAAAGCTGCTACGAATACTCCAATTTCTCCGCCAACGGCGTCCGTCCATTGCCACGTTTCGACCTGTTTACCTGACTCAAATACTACTATGCTCGGCACGTACCCTTCGCATCCAGATTCTTATGCAATGTCACCCCTCCCCAGGATAGGTTTAGCCTTTAGTGCCCTCCTCCCCCCCCTTTCGTGGTCTCGAACAGCCTCCTCTCTCTCGACGACGTATAATCCACCAGTCGTCTGCGTCGGCGGGAACTGTATATAAAGGAGTGGCGATGGCGTGCAGTTTGTGCATCTCGAGGGCATGTAGGTGTGATACCGGCCTGATCTGAATTACTCGACCCAGTCTTCCGTCATGAATACCCTAGTCGTCGGTCTTACTGCCTTCGCCGCCACGGCTCTAGCCGCGGGTCACACGTCCGCTCCGGACGGATGCTTGAACGTGGCCAAGAGTGGCGGCGACTACAGCACGATCCAGTCCGCCGTCGATTCGCTGTCGACGTCTTCGTCCGACGACCAGTGCATATTCGTCAACCCCGGGACCTACAGCGAGCAGGTGCTCGTGAGCGCACGTGCCGCCCAGCTGACCTTCTACGGCTACACCGACGATACCTCGAGCTACGGCGGCAACCAGGTCACCATCACGTCGAGCCTGAGCCAGGACGACGGCCTGTCCAACGACGAGACCGCGACCCTGCGCGTCAAGGCCGCCGACTTCAAGATGTACAACATCAACGTGGAGAACGGCTACGGTGAGGGCAGCCAGGCCGTCGCGCTCAGCGCCTACGCCGACAGCGGCTACTACGGCTGCGCCTTCTACGGGTTCCAGGACACCCTGCTGAGCAACGTCGGGTACCAGGTGTACGCCAAGTCGCTGATCTCGGGCGCCACCGACTTCATCTTCGGGCAAGAAGCCGCCGCCTGGTTCGAGCAGTGCGACATCCGCGTGCTGGGGAAGTCCCTGGGCTACATCACCGGTAAGTGATCAAATCAATCAACCTGGGCTTTCCCCCCCCAAAAAAAATGGTTGCGCGTGCTGCCCAACCCCCGTCACCGCTTGCTAACGCATCACGCCGCAGCCAACGGCCGCGAGTCGTCCTCGGGCATCTCGTTCTACGTGTTCAACAACTGCGACGTGGCGGCGGGCGAGGGCGAGTCGGTGCCCGACGGGGCGTACTACCTCGGGCGGCCGTGGCGCGAGTACGCGCAGGTGGTGTTCCAGAACTCGGCGCTGTCGGCGGTGATCAACGCGGACGGGTGGCACATCTGGAACGACGGCGACGAGCGGACCGACAACGTCCTTTTCGGCGAGTACGACAACTCGGGCGACGGCGCCGCGGGGCCCCGCGTCGACTTCGCCACCGCGCTGGCTGCCCCCGAGACCATGTCCGGCATCCTCACTGGCGGCTACTCGAGCGCGGGGTACTATGATGCCAGCTATGTGTGAGAGTCAGGAACCGGGGAGGTAGGCGTGTGCAATGGAGGAAGTAAGTCTGTTCTCTTAGAGAGGCATCTTTTTGTTGGGATTCCTTGTACCTACCTACGTAGTGCTTATGGCTGGCACATTCAAGCCGGACTCATCGAAGGTGTATAAACACTTAACGCTTGGGCGAGTATTTGAATTCCCAGTCTTTGCCAAACTATACCATGAGAGACTATCATCACTACGCACTCATTTCCCGCAGAATTATTAGACTAGCTCAAAATGATATAATATCATCTTATTGTTATTTTCGCTGCATGGAACAAATATGCTTTGGTCTGTATATCTGAAAGTTGACGGCCATAATATCTGTTAAATACGTGATTATAAGTTCAAATGGTGATAGTTGGTAACGAGGGGTCCCTAAAGAAAACACTCGGTTCTTAAGGAGCTATCTTGATATATACGCTCACTACCTGGGTGCACTAGTTAGGCGCAAATCAAGTAGATAGGCGCTACATATTATCTGCATTAGGTATGCTCGAGCTGCCTATTAGGGGAGTGAAACGATCCTAACCTAGAAGAGGGGGGAAATGCACATCCGGTCAACTCCGATCGTGTCTCAAGGCCGATCGGGAACTATGCGATCGGGGGATGGCTTTTCGTCGCTAACTCTATGGGCGGCTTACCTTTACAAGAGCGGGACTTGGCAATAACAACCCCTCTCATGCATGAGTATTATCGCTATGTGATCTTTTTCCATTTAGTTGGCAGAGTTGATTTGCTAGGTATACCAAGTTTCAATCCCCATTGTTCGATTTACCGAAGTCTGTTGGACACTTCACCTGGGTAGAAATGGCCGAGCCGTATCTCATGTGGGTGGGTGGCGAGGAGAAGCCAGGTGGTGAGGAGCTGTGAGTCTCATCTTCATTCATATTGAGATCGGATAGTGGCGCTGACTCTGACATTAGCATTCCGGTGGAAGACCCAGCTACGGGGGAGATATTCGCGCAGTAAGCAATATCGATCTCATTATATCTATCTCACCCAAGTCATTTCCTCGAGTGGCAATGAGGGGGGTTGAAGGCGGATGGCGCAGGCTTGTGGGGATGTAAGACAACATGATGTATCAACTTGATTGGGATATATATCTTGACGTTGGGATATCTCTCTCGTCTTCTTAACTAACCCCCTCCCAGCTGCCACGCCGCCTCCCCCTCCGACGTCGACGCAACCGTGGCCCTCGCCCACGCCACCTACAAGCGCGGGACCTGGTCGCGCGCGTCGCGGCACCACCGCGCCGACGTCCTCGACCAATGCGCGGCGCTTCTCGCGGCCGCGCTGCCGGACCTGATCGCGCTCGAGGTGCGGCAGACGGGGCAGTGCGCGCGCGAGATGCGCGCGCAGGTGCCGTCGCTGACGCGGTGGTTCAAGTACTACGCGGCGGCGCTGCGGGTCGAGGAGCGGCCGCTGCTGCCGACGGCGGGCAAGCTGCACAACTGGGTCGACCGGGTGGCGCTGGGGGTGGTGGCGCTGGTGGCGCCCTTCAACCACCCGCTGCTCATCGCGGTCAAGAAGATCGCGCCGGCGCTCGCCGCCGGCAACAGCGTGGTGCTGAAGCCGAGCGAGCTGACGCCGCTGAGCGCGCTGGCGCTCGGCCGCGTGCTGCGCGCCGCGGGGGTGCCCGACGGCGCGTTCAGCGTGCTTCCCGGGTACGGGGCCGTCACGGGGGCGGCGCTCGTGGCGCACCAGCTGGTGCGCAAGGTCGACGTGACGGGGGGCACGGCGGCGGGGCGCGCGATCGGGGCGGCGGTGGGCGGGAACCTGGCGCGCTACACGGCGGAGCTGGGCGGCAAGGCGCCGCTGGTGGTGTTCGCGGGGGCGGACGCGCAGGCCGCGGCCAACGGGATCGCGTTCGGGAGCTTCGTCGCCAGCGGGCAGACGTGCATCGCCAGCACGCGCATCGTGGTGCAGCGCGCGGCCTACGACGACGTGCTCGCGCGCCTCAGGGCCAAGACCGAGTCCATCGCCCGCCGCATGGGCAGCCCTGCGAACCCCGACTCCACGATGGGCCCGCTCGTGTCGGCGCGGCAGCTCGCGAACGTGGAGGCGCTGGTCGACGAGGCGGTGGCGAGCGGGCACGCGAGGGCGATCACGGGCGGGCGGAGGATGAGCGGCGCGAGTCCCTTCGACGGCACGGATTTCTCCAAGGGCTACTTCTACGAGCCGACGATACTCGTATCTACCGAGGGCGACAGCATCCGGCAGACGCGTATCTGGCGGGAAGAGGCGTTCGGCCCGGTGATCGTGGTCGTCCCATTCGAAACTGAGGAGCAGGCCATCGAGTTGGCAAATGATAGCGAGTTCGGCCTCGGGGCGGGGATCTGGACGCAGGATCTGGCGCAGGCGTTCCGGGTGTCGGAACAGATTGAGGCGGGTATTACATGGGTGAATACGCATCACCGGAATGACCCGAGTAGTCCATGGGGTGGCGCGAAGACTTCCAGCGGCGTCGGCAGCGAGAATGGCCTCGATGCCTATTATGCGTATACCGCGACCAAGAGTACGATTATCAACTATGCCTCGATGGAGGAGACGTTGGCTACGGATGATTGGTTTAGAGAAGGCACGGGAGATGTGAGATATGGCTAAACTAGTATTATAACTGATGTGTTTGGAGATATTATAAACGAATGGTAATATTGCTGCATTAGTGAATTATTTATCTATATATGTATAGGTAGGTATGTCTAATTAGGGTGTAATCGTCATGCTCATGTCCGTGTTCATGCTCATACTTATGCTTATTATTCTTATGCTCATCACCCGTGTCACCGCTCGCCGTAATGTGCCTCGTTATTCTTCAAAGCCCACCCGCATCTTGCTAGCCAGAACATGACCATGAGTGGTGTGGTCAACAATCCCAGCACGGCTCCCTGGACAAGCTTGAAGATCTCAGGTGTCCACACCTTCTCATACCACCAGTCCCCATCATGGTGTCGCCCGGTTAAGGCGAGAAACCCGATACTAGGACCCCACACGAACGGGAAAAAGACGACAGCGACTATCAGGGCACGCATGACCTGAGACCGGAGGAAGGCCAGCCAGTGCACGAAGCTCCTAACGGGGTGCGTCTGCTCCTTCCGGTCCATCAACATAAACCACCGGAGCCACCGCAACTTGGGCTCGGGGAAGAAGCCGATGGGCTGTACGCCGCCTTTCTTCAGATCCCGGTTGACGATGATCACCTCGATAAGCCAGGTGATGAGGCACTGGATGATGACCGTGACGGCCGCATCGCCAGCCAGTGTGTTTGGGAACTGAAATAGCCGTATGGGCTTATTCGCGGCCTGGGTTGAGTACATGGCTGCAGAGCAGAGTTAGCCATTCACTCTGATACTTGGCTGAGTATCTATCTAGCTATAGGTATGCATGTTTGTAAGCAGGGAATTGACTGTACCATATGCGATGGCGAAGTTAATACCGCCAGACAATATGGCGGCACCGATGCCATCGAGGATGAATATATAGAATATCTGGTGGGGGGTGAACTTGTTACTGGGCGGTCTGAACCCAGCTTTTGTCTTGGTTGTTGTTGTAGTGGTGGTGGCGGCGGCGGTGGTTATGTCCCCGGAAGCTTGCTGCGCTGGACTACCCTTAGCAGATTCGAGGTCTGTCGAGTCCTTCTCTCTAGGCTCGTCGGTGGGCTTAAAGAGGGGGTTGGTTGCCCAAGGCATAATAATGTGACAAGACAACGATGCTCCAGCGAGACCCTAGGAAGTAGTATGAAGTACGAGGGTGGTAAAAACAACCCGGCGTCACCTGATTTACAGGCGGCGTGTGTGGTGGTAGGTTTATTCCGTGCTAATGTTGACTTGGATGAATATGTATACTTCCTACAATGTAGAAGTATACGTAGTGTAGTTGGTGGGTACGGGTTGTGATTGTTGTTTTTGTTGTTAAATAAAAGCAACAGCTTCGGCTTGCTCATAAGCATAAACAAAGCAGAGAGGCAAGTGGGAGACAGACACAGAGAGAGAAAGAGAGATATGAACTATGAATGGTTACCCCTGGAACTCACAATGCTGATGAAAGTCAACTAGGTTACCTACATAGTATTCCCAATCATTCTAGGAAAGGGGACCTGGACCCAGACCTCGACCTGAGCCTACCTAGGTAGTGTAAGTCTTAGTGTAAGTGGGAAAGCTAGCACGGATCTGTCGGTGGTCCGCTAGTTGGTGTTTTCTTATTTTATTAGTGTTGTAATAAGTTAAGATGGGAATCACCACTTTTCTTTTCCTTTTCCTCTTTTTTATGTCTCTCCCATCATCTTCATCGAACCGGAATGCCCGGCATTCTGAAGCCGCATCGGGTTGGTAAGCAGGTCATCCATCCTTCGGTCATGTGTTTTACTCTTCTCTTTTCTCTCTTTCTTACACAAGTGTCAGGTGGGTCCTTATGTAGATAGGTATTTGAGAAACTCTTGTTCCCCTCCTGCTTTTTTCTTGAGTTGCGCCGGCCATAAAAACAACAAAGCCAATGTGGATTGAAATAGGGATGATAAATTTTCTGGAAAGGTTCTAGGGTTGAGCTGGGGAGATTGAAATGGACGCAAAAAGCCGCTAAACCTAGTAAGAGATCTGCCCATTTCCCGCTGTGGGGCTATCCACCCAGGTGTGCGTACCTACCTAGGTACCTATATTAAATATGTCATCGTGTTAAACGCAATATGCATCTAAAAGGAACCGTCATGTATGTACATCCTGCCTCTTCTACCATCATCAATCAGTATTACCTCTTCTCCACTCACTCCGTCTTCGACCTTCGCAATGTACACTAAATACCGATATTGAATAGGATACCATGCCATTGGACTTATATAAGAAGGTAGTGACGTTATAGGCAAGACTTACCTAGCAGCCAAGAGACCTTCAAGTCGGAGTGCCGGGTGAGCCGTCGTCAATGCTGCTGTTGAACTCGGGAACATAATCACCCCGTGCTCTGTCGAGGTTTCCCGGAAAGCTCGCGTCCTTGATAGCCACCGAGGCATGGCCCCCGTCGTTATTCATCATAGCGTCTCGAACAGCGTCGCTGGGGAAGCCGTTATATGACACCAATGCGCCTTTGGCGAGCGCACACCAGTCAGTATTTACACTGCGGCGAACGACTCAGATCACATGGTATCCCGTGAAGGGTGAATGACGGGGACCACGGGTATGGCGAAGAGATTTCGGTCGAGGGAGGACATGTGTACTGGCAGAAGAAATAGGGGGTGGGGCGCAAGGGGGGAAGGACGGAAGGGTGCCGGGACTCAGACACACCAAGAAACCATACGCCTTTATCATTCTCGATGTTTTCGTCGTCCTCGTTAGCGAACCGGAAGTTGTGCGTGGTACCGCCGTCTTTATGATACATGGCCTTGGGGTGTGTGTGTGCCGTCCCAGCGCACCTTGTCTGCTGCTCTCGTCTCGTATTTACCATGCTGCAAGACGCTGACATACTTCGCCTCGTCGTTCTGCACGAACACGGCAATGTGCTCCCAGCCGTGGCGGTGGCCCCCCCGCGTCGGCGACGTACGGAACCGCGACGTCCTTCTCGAAGTAATAGTTGTACAGGTAAGCACACCATCCGTTGTTGCACCGCTGACGTGAATACACATTATTGTTGTCCAAGCCCGACGCGTCGCGGCAGTCCTCGCTAGGGCCGCTGTAGTTGTGGCCCAGCCCTTTAGCAACATCGCCCTCGGCGTCTACCGCTGGCACATTGTAGCAACGAGTCTGTGTCGAAGTCGAGAGCGGGTTGCCATTTCTTGTCGTTATCTGTCACCCTCTCCGGGAGAGCTGTTGGCGGTTCTTCAACAGCAGCTGTGCCGTTTACAGAGCGCGTAATAAAAGTTGGTGTGCTCGCGGTTAGCGGGAGTAGGACCGCTAACACAAGCCCGGCAGCTCTGCATCCGAATAGCATCTGAACAAAGTTGTTTTCCAGAATCGGGGCTTCCTTCAGTTGATATAAGGAACCACTTGCTATAGACCGATTTCACCTCTTTTGATGATCCCCCGCCAAACGTACGAGCTGACCGGTCGAGTCCTTGTATGGTTCATATAGTCCTGGATCATCCATCATGAGCCTCGGGTTTATGTTGTTGATCGAGGACTAAGGGCCTGCTGCCTTCCTCTTCCGGCTCTAATACGCCATATAATAGGACGACAACGGCGTTCTGCCGCGCCATCAAGCCCATTACATCTCCCGGTCCTGTAGCAGGGGCCTGTCAGCTTAAGGATAGACACCTGCCAGATGAATAGCTTGGCTCTGTCGATCACCACTATGCACAACACCTAGAGGATTAAGCTTCTCTAATGATCACCATACTAAGGTTAGATGGAGTAAGTCACACGCTTGAAGGATCGAAGGATGTTTTATCCCCACACTCATAATAAGATCTCTATGTAGTCAATGACCCGCTACGTCATCGTTAGACCCTGTGAATTCCCACTCAGATCGAGAAATAAATATAATGAGTTAAGTTGGCTTTCTAGACTAGTCTTAAGTACGTGCTAAACTGCCGACTGAAAGGATCAACGCTCATACAATTGTAGTCTTGGGGCATCAAGAATATATATATTTTTTACCTTAACCACCCTTCTAAGCATAGAGCTTGAAGTTCCTCGTTTTACACTATATCGGGAAGTATACGCAAATGCGCCCAGTCAATGAAAGATACCATTCCGCTTCAATGGGACCCGCCCCTATGGCTTTATCCTGTTTTCCATTCAATATCGAGTACTAAAAGCCGTAATAATTCGGTCCATACACGAACACACACGCAGAGGGGGGGAGGATGGCATACATCGAGTTCTACACCCGTAGTCTCTCCTGCGCAAGCTTCGGTAATTTCCATCGTTCTTCATTGAGAATTCACCACTGGTATATATATATATATATATACGATACCGGAGAAGTCCATGACTTCTTACTATTGAAGCCCGAGGTACGGCGGTGTCTTCTTAGAAAAAGATTTGTAGCCCTATGGCCGCCGTTCGCGTCCGTTATACGGTGCTAAACTACAAAGTCCGGATGACTTCAATCACCGCCAATTTATAGCAGTACCTGACGGGGGGCGTGTAATAGCTCGTTTTGTATTCAGCTCTATAGCCGCGTGGTCTCTTTATTCTTGTACAAAAAAAAAGACATTGTCGGAGAGGGGTCATTATAGCGGAGGGGATGGTTTAGAATGCTCAGCGCTACTTAGATCATTGCCGGAATTGGCATAACTAAACTATGCAGACATTATACGAATACGCATCTATTCTCAACTTAAGAAGTCTACGGAGGTCACTTTAGTCCAGCCTTCACCTCAGAGAATGCTATCGCCGGAGCCGCCTCGCTTTGATGAGCGACATGCTCCACCACTGTATCTTCAGGGATCGCAATTCTGACGGCGGCGTTATAGATGATTGCATTTACATCTTGCTCGGCTGTAGTCTTCTTCCTAACCTATTAGGTTAGTTGATTTGTGCACGACTTGAAGAGTTTAGCTTATGTTTCATAAAAGGTGAGGTGCTTTCTTTATGTGCTGTCGCGCGTTGACGCCGTTAGCGGTTTTTACTTGTCATATTCCTATCTGATATCGACATAGCTACCAACTTAACCTTAGATACGTACTGGCAGCTCCTTTGTTCCCTGTGCCACCTGTGCACGATTATGATGTGACTATGCCTCCTTGATAGCATAGACACCTAATACTCCCCCTATGTGAAAGAGAATTTCAGTGTTATGTGTCACTTCTTTTGCCTTATTCTTTGTCTCCGGGGTAGAGGTAAATTTTCTTAGCATGCTTTGTCTTATGTATCTACGTAACCTACGGAAGCAACTCCTTCGTTGTATCACCTCTTTTAAATTGTAACGCAGACGAGCTCAGCAACTAAGAGCTAGACAAAGGCACTGTTCTATTCCATTCTATTACGGTTAGCTTTTCATTACTAGAAAAGAAAAGGTGCCGTGTCGTTCATATTTAAGTAGATGATATATTTCCTTCAGCCGAAGATGTCTAGACTACTTCATCACCCTATTTTTATGAGAAGAGAACGATCGCGCCGACTCAAAATGCAGGTCAATACCACCGCACTTAACCAAATTTTGGTTGTGTGCAAGGTATTTTTGGTACTCTTTGTTTATTCATCGCTTTTCAAGTCAGTGATCGCCTCAGTAACTAGTGTACTTGCTGACGGAATGCATTGGGTTCTCAACGACTTTGTTATACCTGTGGGAGTTCAGTATCTCTACGACTTTGGCGAATTGCTCATCGACTGGTGGTTTTTGAACCCGTTCAGATACATGCTTATTGGTGCGCGGTTCCTCGTGATGGTATTTCCTGAGATTAAAACACATCGGGCCACGCTCTCCGGTCCTGTTACCACCACAACGACAATATTTAGGGATATCGCATCCAAGGTGCCCGATTCTAATTCAGCACCGAAGTTGGCCATGGGTCCCGAAGCCCCTTCAGAAATTACAAAGATTCCCGGGGATCCTCTGGTTTCCGGCGGTGTTGCTCGGGATGCACCCTTAGCAGGAGAACTATATCCCAACGTGGTCCTTCCGGATGCCTACGAGCTACCTTCAAGTTTGAAGGGATGGAGTCACAACTACTTGAACGAACTTAACTTCAGTCGACCTGTTCAGCTCATCGAAAACTCAAGTCTATCTGATTCGACCCGATTAACAGCGCTGTGTGATGCTACAAGCGCAATAGCCGGGGGAAATAGAAGGTCCTTCCGTGTGTGGTTGATCTGTCTTCTGACCTCATCGTGGGAGGGCCTAAGCCGGCCTGATGGCGGCTTCAGGGCAGCATTTGTAGCTGGGACAATACCCTATCTTTTGTATATATATTCTTTGCTTACCATCACCGTCTTGCTTCCACCTGTTATCGTTTACGTGGGTCAGATGTTGGTATGGCGTATTATGGACTTTGGCCGACAATACAGCATTGCCTTCCACGGGCCGCGCATTTGGTTTTCAGCCTATCTGCTCATTACGATATTCATATCCCCCAGCTACCTAATCGCGTCGGTGGTATACACGACATTCTTCCTGCAAGTATATGCCAACCTAGCGGCTCATTCGTGGGTTGGTACGATCGTACTTAGCATCATTCTCCTGACTACCTTCATGCTGTTATATCGGCGCGCTACCATGTGGTTGGAGGACCTAACGGATTCGATCACTGCCTATCATCTGGTGGAAGAACATGGGGAAGATTTGGAGGAGCATAACGTCCACACTTGGCTTCTACCAAACTGGATCGCTAGACTGACCAACCGGTTCGCTCGCTTCATCTATAGGTTGTTACTCCCCAGAATAGGAGTCTATGATCCTGAAGGCCCTGACTTTGAGAATCTTCTGACAGCGAGTAGTCAGGTGCTTCAAAGTGTTGGTAGGCGTTGGTTGGTAGTGCGAGAATATGTTAGGCGAGCTTAGATATTGTGAGCAGCTACAGTTATTACTTCTTTTTTATGGTCTAACGTCTTATTGGAGTGATTTCCTAGATACCTACATCGTAGTAAGTGATAAAAAGCTTGTGCCTAGGTTTCAGCTTCACGTATTTACCAATATATATATATATTGCTACAGAATTAAAAATACCAATCCTCCTCTTTTAGTGATATCTAGGTACCTACCTATTCATTTCCATAAAGAAAAGGGACCCTGTTAGCCCAGGGTGTGTTGAAATTTGCGGAAAGGCTTTCCCTTTTAAAATCCGAATACGTTAAAGGCCAGCGTGCCTTTGCTGTCCAGTCGCGCAAGCACGCCTACCATGCAGCCCTGTGACTATTCATTGATCAAAGATCTAGAGATATAGATGTAACTGATTATCCTTTGATAGCATAGCCACCCAGCAATCCAGCATCTCTTCCACCTACTTCAGAATATTTTCAGACTCTGGGTCACCTATAAATCTCTGAACAATGATCTCAACGCCAAATACCACGTGAGAGATTAGAAAGCAATAGACGCCAACGCAACTTGTAGGACTGAAGACTTGCCTCTTAAGGTTTCGAAGACGGCCTACTACTCAAGGTTGTGTTTAATTGCCTCAATATAATAGGGTCGACAAGCGCGTATGTGTAAAAAATGCTCAGTTTTATCCTTTACTGTTTTTTTTATGACTGACACCAGCCCAAGTTCAAAGTTCATCGCCAATATCGATCAAAGGAACTTACTGATCGAATTAGGCGTCGTCTACTCTGGCTTTGACAATGAAGCTATGCTCATCAATACAGGCCTCCAAACCCAGAAGCTAGGGATCCAGAAAATGGCATAAAAGTACTTAACCTGGATGGTTAGGTATAAGGTTAGGTACACCTTGATGTTTCCAGGTAAATTTCTTTTTACACAAGGTTTAGGTAGTGTCCCTTAGATTCAGCCTGGCTGCCAGGTTGAGACCGTAGTTGAGGTCCATCAAGGTAGCGTAACCTGCCCTGCCATATGTATTTAAAGTCGCTGCAAACGCACCAAGCACTTGGCTTTCTCTCTTTCTTTTTCTCAATTTCCCACCTAAGAATAATTACAGCCCTTATTGGGGCTTCGTTTTTCGTCCAAGGGTGATTATTGTCATAAGAAATCTGTTCTTTTCAAAATATGGCCTGTGATGAGACCTGCGGGGATGCTGAGGCCACTTTCCTACGAACCATCTTGAGTTTGTTCTCAATCCATTATTCTCGCGCAGCCGTGTTGACCATTTCGGGCCATCTGTCCAGTCGGGGTCATCAAGAATGCGTATCATTCAAAAATGTCCTTCTGTGGAAGAATGTCAACCAATCAACGCAGCTCTTTTAGCGATGAAGTGGTACGGAATATATATGTCACAAGACGTACTGTCATCAAGGTCTACAATGTGATGTCAAGCCTGTATATTTAGAAATGAAATACCAGTTGTCAAATGCTGACTAGCTACGATCAAGAAACTAATGTGCCAATATGTTTCAGGAAACCCTTTCGAACAGCTCCTTGCAAAACCCCATTCAGGAAATCTCAGTTTATCATCCGCGTCCTGCCCGCCCCTTTCCAATCACAGTATGACTAGGTGGACCGGTAATCGTATAAAAATCAATGGCGGATGCTTCCTGTTTTACGTCAACGTTTGTTGACGATTTATGGGGGCTCCCTACGGGTGTTCTTTTCTAATAATCATAGCATCGGACCAAAAAAAAAAAAAAAAAAAAAACCAAAAAAAACAACAACCAAAAACGCTGGGGAAGGGGGGGGGGGGGGGGGGGGGGGTGCGAAGCCATATCTAAGGAACTATGGGTTACGGAATATTTCTTTTAGCTCTTACAGAGTACGAATCCCGAACAGCTCATAGCACTTTCATTAAGTTGTGTATATTCAGCCTTTCCCAATCTCTAAATGACCTACCAGCGCTCTTTAATTTTGTTAAGCACATTGAACTTAGTCAAGCTATCCATCTGCAATATTCGTCATCACTTTGCTATGATCACAACTCCTTACTGACTGCCTAGGCATATGAGTTGGGCGGTAGAGAAGTTGCTGGATACTAGGCACTTCGTCGTCGGAAGGTATGCTAGTCCCGTCCGTCCATTCAACTCAATTTAGATAGCCAAACTCAAGCACATTTCAACCCGCAAGTTAGCCATCCGCCCCTGCTACTACTATGACTTCGTGTTGTCTCTGTTAGTTCCTCCCGAAGCAAATCTATCAGAGGTCGTTCTAGCCCTTCAAGAGAAGAATATGTCCTAAATCTAGAAATAGCTATCAGTCCTATATACAATCCGTGAGGTCACCATGACTACGACACAGTGGCCACGACACTCTATAAAGCAGCTATGTGTAGCTTCCGCGCTGCATACCTAGTAACGTGCGTAAGACGTTTTGGCAATAAACAGCGACAGCTATTGGCTAATTATGTAGTTGCCAACGCTGTGATTTAGGTGACCTCACAAGAGCTGTGCATAACACGATGCTCCAATCGGTATCGACAGGTCTGCAAGCAAAACAGTTCCCAAGCTTTGATCGTGACTTCTAAATAAGTTATCTCGGGTAGTTATTCATGATCATAAGGGACGGTTCGTGATCAGCAACTAATATTGTATCGTTGTGAGTTTCCTAGTGGAGACTAACTAACGATTAGGCAACTGCCTAGCACGGTAATAAAAAGGGGTAATACATACTACCCTCCAGTCACATATTTGATATTGCAATTAGTTAACGTATTAAACAACAATTTAGCGGCGAATTGTAGTTGAAGCATTCTGTTTAAAGAATCACAGGCAGGGGTTGTTCTTTCAACTTGCATTTGTTGGTAGGTAATTGTTATGTAGGTACTTAAAGGTCAGTATAATCATTACATTCTTAGGTAGATATCATAGCGGGAAGATGTGAGAGGGTATAATAATTGTAAATGAGAGAATTATTGTAGCAACCCTAGTAGTGCCGGTACGGTAAACAACACTTCCTTTTCAACGACTTTATCGTTACCTACCACTACCCAGACGTATCTCACTAAGCCTTCATCTAGTAGTTAACTCACTTTATAACGTTTTCAAATGTTTTCTCTGAGCTGTTGAGTGATTAAATATCCAGGCCAAATTTTTAAGTAAATTGATTACCTGTCTATACTACTTTGTAAACCTGATCTCTTGCAGTACGCCACACCCCTCACGTAAGGCTATAGTGAGAAGGATAACCTGTTACATTGATTCCAATCTTACGCTAATACCTTTGTTCCTACAGACTCCTTAAATAATTGTTTGCTAAAACCCCATAGAATCTATCTGTATTTGATATGCATTGTGTATGTTGCAAGTCACTCCATCAAGCCCATACTTCCTTGTTTTTCTTAAACAACCCCCTTTATCTCTTACACTTTGCAGAATAATAATTCTATTGTTTTTTTTTGGCTTTGTTTCGGCTCTACGACAAAAAATCATCAAGCCCCCGAAACAATTTCTTTTATTGTAGGATACATGGAACCATGTTTTTGAACAACACATAGTTCGCTATGTTCACGAGATTCGTCTATATATATGGTGAAGCCTACGCAGAAACTGACCCTGACTAGACAAGAATCACACACTACCTCGACAAGAACAGAATAATAAAAACCAGCATAGGTATTTAACATTATCCCGACTACAGCCCGAGTCGAAGTCATACTTCATACCAAAGCTAACTAGTGTAAGTACGCAAAAATGGCAGCTGTGGCCCTGGTTGACCTGGATACTATTGTTATCCGCGTAAATCAATTGACAGATGACACAGAAGCAGTCGCGGTTCTCAGCGATTTCGTTAGTAAAGAAGGTCAGGCATCTGCTATACGCCTCCCGAGAGATATTAACTACACCGCTTTCCGGGCTTGGGTGACTGAGAGTTTAGGTATCCCGAATGATAGCCCTCTTACCGGCCAGGGGCCGACGGGTGGTATACTGGTAATCAGCAATCATCTTCAGTTTCGCGTCGCATTGACCCGGATTCGGGCAGGAGTGTTTGCTCTCGACATTGATGACGAGACAGCGCTACCTGTTTTTAGGCTATCTGGGTTTTTACCCGACGCCCCTGAGGGTGAGGGTGAGGGTGAGGGTGAGGGTGGGGGTGATGGCTCGGATGGATCCGAGGCTGAACCTGAACCTGCTACCCCTGTGCCGCGTCACCGTAGAGGACTCCTTAGTCATGACCCTGATGTATCGAGGGTTGTCAGTATCACCCCAGTACGTCCTCGTCCCCCCCCTCCTGCCACTCCAGTTAACACTCTGTTTAGAGGAGTAAGGAGAGACCCCGGGACTGGACACGAAACCCCTGGCGGAGGGCTCTTAGATGACCCACCTGACGCCACTTCAACCCCAGCAGCAACTGCTGGTCGTGGTGCAGCTGGTCGTGGTGCTCCTGGTCGTGGTGCTCCTGGTCGTGGTGCTCCTGGTCGTGGTGCAGCTGGTCGTGGTGCAGCTGGTCGTGGTGCTGCTGCTGCTGGTGCAGCTGGTCGTGGTGCTGCTGCTGCTGGTGCAGCTGGTCGTGGTGCTGCTGGTCATGGTGCAGCTGGTCGTGGTGCAGCTGGTCGTGGTGCAGCTGGTCATGGTGCAGCTGGTCGTGGTGCTGCTGGTCATGGTGCAGCTGGTCGTGGTGCTGCTGGTCGTGGTGCTGCTGCTGCTGGTCGTGGTGCTGCTGCTGCTGGTGCTCCTGGTGGTGCTCCTGGTGGTGCTCCTGGTGGTGCTCCTGGTGGTGCTCCTGGTGGTGCTCCTGGTGGTGGTGCTGCTCCTGGTGCTGCTCCTGGTGCTGCTCCTGGTGCTGCTCCTGGTGGTGCTGCTGGTGGTGCTGCTGGTGGTGGTGCTGCTCCTGGTGGTGCTGCCGATGATGGCGCACCTGATGCACCTGATGATGACGCCCCTGATGCACCTGATGATGACGCCCCTGCTGCTCCTGGTATTCCTGATGATGGCGCACCTGATGCACCCGATGATGACGCCCCTGCTGCTCCTGGTGTTGCTGCTCCCGGTGGTGTACCTGATGATGGCGCACCTGGTGGTGCTGCTGGTGGTGGTGCTGGTGGTGGTGCTGCTCCTGGTGGTGCTGCCGATGATGACGCCCCTGCTGCTCCTGATGATGACGCCCCTGCTGCTCTTGGTGTTGCTGCTCCTGGTATTCCTGATGATGGCGCACCTGATGATGACGTCCCTGCTGCTCCCGGTGGCGCACCTGATGATGGCGCACCTGGTGGTGCTCCTGATGATGGTGCAGCTCCTGATGATGGTGCAGCTCCTGATGATGGTGCAGCTCCTGATGATGGTGCAGCTCCTGGTGGTGCAGCTCCTGGCCAGGACATACCAGATACTGGAGATATTTCAACTGTGCACGGGAATACACCAATAGATGACAATGACTACACTCTCGGTCGTGATATGCTGCCTGGCGAGGAGCAAGATGGTGAATCTGGAGCCGGTGGTGCGGTTGGCGATGAACAGCCGGATGTGCGTCCCAACGAAACATCAATCATGGATGGGCTGGGTATTGATTTCGCCGCTATAACAACTCCTGATTGGGGCAGGGTATGTGCCTTTTTCCAATGCAATACTAACAGTCGAAGCACCACGGTCGAAGGTATCAACCTTCCAATCAAACACTATCAAATGCATGCAATCTGGACTACTTTTAACCAGATCGTTAATGGCAGATTTTCCTTCATGCTAGGAGACTCTGTCGGATTTGGCAAGACAGGCATGGCTATTGTAACTATGGTGATGTTTTATACGATCCGTGTAGCATATGACGGGGTACTTGCCGAATGGGAGGATGACCTGGATGATGATGCTGACGACGACGACGACGCTAATGATGGGAGAATTCATCTCTTCCAACATGGCAGGAACAATAATAGAAGATGTCGAGCAGAATGGCGGGGCTTCGAGTGCCCATGCAACCAAGCATCCCTTTCTTTCCAGCTCATGCAAGTAATGGTGCACGCTCGCCCAAGCATCGTTTTCTGTCCGCCCGACCTGATTCAAAACTGGCTGGATGAGTTCAACAAATGGGTCGACACAAGCATAGGGTCTGTAACTGACACCATCCAAGTGAGCATCTTTCATACATCTTACAATCGAGACGCTCGGTATCACAACAGAACTCTTGTGCAATTACTGTCGGCGCCCACACAGGCCCATTTTCTAAGAGATAATAAGCCTTCGTACACGCTAGATATCCCCGTCGAGCACGGCTATGGTGCACAGCACATCGTACTTGTCAGCCGACATTTGGCTTCGCAATTCCTCTCTTTGTATAACACAAATGAACCATGGCAGGGGGAACAACGGTTGAGAAGGGGTAACCAGCTAACCGTCAACCGCATGATGGCCGGATTTGTTTTCTTTGACGAATTCCACAACTACGCCGGCTCAAGAACCAGCAAGACAGCCCCCTTCGCGGCCTTGGAGTCGATGACTTCGCACTGTCCTTGGCCAACTGTCGCAGTTGGCTTATCTGCATCCCTTCGTTCAAGCCCGTCTAACTGGAGACCTTTCGTCCAGCACTTATTCCATTCTGCCCAAGTGACGGGGAATGCTATGCAGCTCGCTGGAATGACGGCAGCAACGGATTTGGACCAGCACTCAAGCAATTGGGATTACCTAGTTAACCGCCTCCACGACCCCCCAGCCGAGGGCACCAGAAGACGCGAAGATTTCAACCGGCGCCAAGAAAATATTCGGGAATTCCTAAGGGCCTTTATACCTGGTATTATGCTCTGTCGACAGAAGGGCAATTTGTTCCGTGGCGAGCAGATATTCCAACCTGCCCCTTTTGATGAGGTTGCATATGATATGGTCGACGGCCCAGTCCATGACGTTTTCCGCCAACTAGCCCAGCGAGTAGAGACTTGGTGCAACAACACCTTCCAAGACCGGCACACCCGCTGGCAAAGGAACGGTTCTCCCGAGGACGACGAACCGGAAGCTATAGTGGTTCAGAGAGGCCTTTTGGATGATGCAGCAGACAATCCAAGGAGAAACCAAGCCTTCGAGATCATTATGCACTCGTCGACATTTCCAATGGTGGCCCAACTGGTATTTAGCGGGCTTATTGAATATACTGAAATGTTGGTGACAAGGCTCGCGCCCGTGTCATCCAGGGTTTCCAGGCTACTTGGAGAAAATGCGTTTCGCGCAGAAATCTTAGAGGCCCTGAGAGAGTCTCCGTGGTGGCATCACCGGAACGGATTGGTACAAAGCTCCCGAAAGTATACCGCCGTTCGTGCCATGATCGATGAACTTATTCGGATAAGTCGTCTCCCTCCAACACACGCGGATGTCACCGGCCTTGGTCCACTCCCTCCTGATGGCACGAGTACAAGGCATATGCTCGTTTTGACAGACTCTCCGCTCTCGGCCTTCCTCATGTTAATGTGTCTCTATTCTACCTCGCACGCGGACCAAAATGTGCGCTTCATCTACCTCCACAGCGGCTTGTCAGCTATTGAGAGGACTGGGCTACTGAGAGGAGTGCAGGACAACTGCGCGCAAGGGGATCCCGTCAAGGTCGTTGTTGGCACGTACAAGATGGCTTCGGAAGGCTACAACCTGCAGCGAGCAAACCACTGTATCCTCACCGAGGAGCCTAGTCGAACAGATATACGGAGTCAAGCGTTCGGTCGAGTCGACAGGACGGGCCAGACCATGACCGTAGTTCTCCAACAGATGTATGATAACCGCAACCTTGCTGAGCGTGTTCGAAGAGTTCGAAATCAGAATCGCACGGAACTATCCATGATCGGCCATCAAGTGGACGGCCGCCAATTCATCAACCTAGCCGACTTCATATAAGCGGTCGGTTCTCTGCATTTGTCATTATTATGATCATAAAGGCTTGTAAGTGTTTCCTCTTTTCTTTTTCCTTTTTTGGTCGTATGTGTTTTGCTTCTTTTTTATTGTTAATAGGTACCTAAGTACAAAAAAAAGTCGAATGTTTTGAAAATAGTCAATGTTTAGAAGAAGAAAAATAGCCGAAAGAAAATAGACAAACAAAATTTGAATTAATTATGCTCACCTAGCATCATCCATCGCTGTGATAAAACTCGTTTCTTTACTTCTGTTTCCCGCCCTGTTTCCCGCCCTGTTTCCCCTCTACCCTATTTTCTCGTTGAAATGATACACTACTTTGGTGCGGAATTGAACCAGAGTTTCTAGGAATTAAGAAAATTCAGCACAACGAAGCTTTCAGGGGTAACCTCATGTAGTTGTACGTCTTATGGAGCCATATGCCCTCATTAAATGCATGTGCTTCTTTTATTCACTACAACAAGCTGGCACAAGAGGTGGTTTGAACGCATGTATTGGGGGCTTGGCCTAGGCGTGTGGCAGCGAGCCCAGCCACGCCTAGGTCTAGCTGGGAGCATGAGCCTCTTCGAGGCCTGGCCGTGCGCTATGCGCAGCCGGCCACGACCAGGACTCGATAGCTGCCCAAACTCATGCCCCAAACAATGTTCATTCATTTTTTTCTCTTTTTTCTCAAGGCCTTAAGGTATGTGGCAGCGAGCCCAGCCATGCCTGAAGGTCTTGAAATAGGGGAGAAGGGGGAGGCTTGAAAAACACCTCCGACCACCGTGAAAAAACCACCCCCTCGTGGGAGGTGGAAAAGTGTGGTGACGAGGAAGAAAATCCCTCACCTCACACGGGGGGGAAGAGGCCCTTATAAAGGGGCCTCTCTGGCCCGTGCGTACGCTAGCTTGTTGGTGGATAAAAACACCCATTATCTACATAACATGGCCTCAGCCTTACCTCACGGGAATACCTACCTACCTTACTTCAGCAAACACAAATTTCCCCCTTCTTAATCGATATGAAATCGTTACTACGTTCATATCCATTAAAGGGGTAAGACCTGTGGGTTGTCTTGGTAAAAAAAAAAAGCACACGAACTAACTGGCAAAATCCGTGTTTCATTTTGTAATAAGCATGTCTGAGCGTGGTGCGTGGCTGAGATGTCGTATGCCTAATCCATGCCTGATCATTGGCTCGGCATCGTAGCCCCAGGTTCATGGTAGTGATTCCGGGCAGTGACACTTGCATATTTACGTAGTAGTCTCACGAGTGGGTGGACTTATTGGACCGGGTGCACCGTCCGGTGGCGCTCCCGGGAGTGGGCTTACGCGTGCCGGTATGGGAGAACCGACGGGCTGAGCTACCTATAGATCGAGGTACGTATAACCAATATTTCCCATGCCATCAACAACAAACAATCTAGATCTGTGACAGGGATACGAGAAAACCTCGGGAACGTAGGCCACTGACCCAAGATCTAAGGGGATACTGACGTGTTGTGGTGATGGAGATAAATAAATCAGTGGATCGCTTTTTGTCTTGGCTGCGACATGACTGACTTCCGCCGGAATTTCTAAGCCAATTCATGCGAATGCTCTTTAGACCTACCTACACTAGCTGGCCTACGTCAACCTTGCTTGCGACCTCTAAACGTTCTCTTTTGTTTAGAAACTCATATCTAACTTCTCGCGATAGCTTCGCCAGTGAACCAGATATAACGTTTATTATACGTACATGCACATCCGGCTTTTCAAGTGTCTGACCTCATTCAGCACTAAGGCTGGTTTCTCGATAAGCTTCATTTTTGGATTTCTAAAAATGTGGATGCGAGAGGCGGGACCGGCACTGCGCCACTATCTTGTTTCGATTCTAGTATTACTACTGCTATCATAGACATCCCTGGCCCGTTGAAGACGTTACTAGGTAATACCTTGGGAAAAGTCTAGACACCCTATTTTCAAACTACCATGCACCACGTGGGTAGGGCAACAACAACAACTCAGTTCGTCATCCCATGTTCATGTTGGCTGTGAAACACTGGTTGGTTTTCCAACTACCTATTAGGAATCAGAGTCTAGCCATTGGTCGGAAAAAAAAAGGGGGAGGGGACAAAGAAGTCTACGGGAAGTGGGAGGACTCAGGCCCGTAAAGTCCGGGGTTGTTATATTGAGGCTCCATGGTAATGCATTTTATGTATAGTGTAAAGCTGACGCGGTCCATCTTAGCCGCTTTAGGGGGTTCCCCATTTGTGCAATATTATAGAGTCTTCTCTCTCTTCTCATTGGCCAGCCGCGCTCAGTTATACTACCTTGGGAATTAATGCCTGTACTAGTTGCTTGCCACATACAGGCTGGCTCGAGGACTTCAAGTTGGGCTGTCTGCGCAGGCGGGCATGTTTTCATTGCGCGTCACTCGATCCTGCGATGGCGATCCTCTTGGCAAGTCGACATTGCCTTCACGAAATACAGCACGCAACTCGGGATTACGCAGACTTTGAGAGCCCAACACAGACTGCGATACGACCGTCTAGCCAATCAAGCCAGTGTAGAATCTAATCACAAGAGGTCTTGGCCATTTTCCAGGATAGGACATCTTGCTATGGAGAGCATGGCTTCGAGAAATTGTAATGTGTATTTAAGAGGAGGAGCATCTTCGGTCACATCGATGATTCTAGCTCATCATCCTCATCCCTTCTTTCCAATACATAGTCCTATCAAGTAATTTCTCCATCGATATCGTGATCGACACTCTTTATACAAAGCATCATTCGCTACCAGCATCTCGTCTTTGGAAATGTATTTCACCCAGACCGTCGTCTCGGGCCTGGCCCTCCTCTCCAGCTCCGTCATTGCTCACCCCGGGCATGACCTGACCCAGGAGATTGCCGAGCGCCGGGAGTTCCTCAGCTCCGTTAAGCGCACCGATCTAACCCACTGCGCCGAGAAGCTCAAGGCCCGCGGGGTCACTGAGCGCAACGTCGCCCGTCGGTCTGCTATGCTTGAGAAAGCTAGGGCTAAGCGTGAGTTCTCTAATACCATATTATGGCTTTTCTCAAAACAAGTACTGACATCTTTGCAGGTGGCCTGAAGAAGCGTGACCTTGACACCGTCCTAGCCACTTCTCACAACGCTACTTCTCTTGGCTATACTCCGAACACTGATGCTACTACGCTCTTCAGCGGCAACAACTCCTGTATCCTTACCCCTGAGGTAACTCAGGGTCCTTATTGTGAGCACTAGTATTCACACACTCTCCTTTGGAGCTGTGGTACTAACTAAAACTAGACGTCGGTGGCGAATACGTCCGACGCAACCTCATTGAGGATCAAGAGGGTCTCGACACTGTCCTTGACTACCAGGTCATCGATGTCAACACCTGCGAGCCAGTGACTGATGTCTACCTTGAGATGTGGCACTGCAACTCGACTGGTGTCTACTCCGGCGTTGTCGCCAGCGGCAACGGTGACAGCTCTGACGAGGCCAATATCAACAAGACCTTCCTCCGCGGCATCCAAAAGACCGACTCGGACGGTGTCGCCCAGTTCGAGTCTCTCTTCCCGGGCCACTACGTCTCCCGCGCTACCCACATTCACGTCATGGTCCACACCAACGCCACCCTCTACCAGAACGGCACGTTGGGCAACGAGGTGACCTCCAGCCACGTGGGCCAGGCCTTCTTCGACCAGGACCTGATCAGCGCGGTCGAGTCGCTCGCGCCCTACAACACCAACACGCAGGAGCTCACCAACAACGAAGACGACAGCATTCTGAGCGAGGAGACGGCCACCGACGGCGTCGACCCGTTCTTCGAGTACACCCTGCTCGGCGACAGCATCGAGGACGGCCTCTTTGCCTGGATCTCCTTCGGAATCAATGCCACCCTGAGCAACTCGGTCTCCCCCGCTGCCTTCCTCTACGCCGAGGGCGGCGTCACCAACGAGAACTCGGGCGCCGGCGGCGGCAGCGGTGCTCCCCCCAGCGGCTCGGCTCCCCCGACCTCCAGCACCGCTGCTTAAGCTTACTAGGTCTCTTGCCTAGGTTAGCTACCCGTTGGTCAAATGGACCAAGAAGTTAGCAAATATGAAAAAAACAAAATGGATAGAACTATGCATGGGCTTTTCTTCTTTTTTTTTTGGATTGGTTTGGAATTTTGGTGTCATGAGCTTCGCAAGAAAAAAGGAAAAGAAAATCACTATACGGCCGCGAGTCTGTTATTTTTAACCTGTATATATGAACCAGTTCACGTCCGTATATACACGCACACATCCTCCCTTGCCTTTTGCAGATATGCATTGGTTCCCCTCTTCCCCCCCTATTTGTACATAGAACACAGTAGATAGCAGGTTTGTTATCTGAATATAAGCTCTGAACTTGCTTACACGACGATCCTTGACACGTGAGAAGTGCAGTTCTGCTTGTGATTGTTGATTTCTGCAATAGTATTACCTACTTCTCCTAACTATATCCTACGAAGTACGCTGAATGCCGAATTCCACTCCGTCCTGATGCTTCCTCCCGCCTCCTCACAAAGAACTCCATATTTAACCTATTCTATGCTTGAAGAACATCTAAGCAGAAAACCATCAATACCTACAATGATCCCTTTATTGGATAGCAGGTACCTAGATAAGACCAGTCACAGTAGGAAGTCTGGCCTTTAGCTAAATATCGGCCTATGGAATCCTCAACCCCCTAATCCTAGGCACAACACCCAGATGTTTGAAGTTGCGCTCCGACCTCCTCGCCCCGCAAAGCACTTATAAGAGCTTTCCTATCACATCTCTTCACCTACTAGATTCTGTATAAGTACTGTTCAACCTTCTTCGTAAA
The DNA here is from genome assembly GCA_018398605.1 of Biscogniauxia mediterranea. Taxonomy (NCBI): domain Eukaryota; kingdom Fungi; phylum Ascomycota; class Sordariomycetes; order Xylariales; family Xylariaceae; genus Biscogniauxia; species Biscogniauxia mediterranea. The sequence goes on along the minus strand of JAGXTR010000007.1, from coordinate 1,018,309 downwards.
TGCTAACACAACTACTTCCTCCATGGCACTTATCGACTTCCCGAAATGGGACACCGTAGACGCAGACTCGACGCTCGAAACGTCGCCTCAGGAAGTGCCTGAAAACACGAACCCACCCGCCACCTGCAGCGGCGATGGCAGCAACAGCCCCCCACCGCCCGCGTGGGCACTCGGTCCGCCGAGCGGGGGCGCCCTCGACAGCAAACAGGCCTGAGCATGCATATACGCCGAGTCCGGGATGGCGGCAGTCATGCGTGGGCAGCGTCGTAGCCGCGCGCAGATATAGGGGGTCCCTGCCACCGCACTATGTGGAGGGGCTGTGGATGGACTGGGACCACATCTTGGACTTGTTCGGGAAGGGCGAGGAGGAGGAGGGGGTGGTGCTGAGAAAGCTGTATAGTAGGCGGGCCTTGGAGAGGTGGTGGAACGAGATGCGTCACGGGAGGGGAAGGGAGAGTGATCCGAATGAGTGTCGGGTGGCGAATTCGCCTTATGGGGTTTTAATTAATCATGGTGAGCGGAATATGTCTAGGCTCGGGACTGAATCTCTCTTTCAAAGGTACAATACATCACCTCGTCAATTCCGGTACATCGTACTAGATTATCATATTACCTAACTACATATGAAGCATTAAGAAGCGGGCCACGTCGACTTCAAGTCCCGCTGTTCTTGCGCCGCTCTCGTGACTTATGCGGATCGAAGGCCATCTTAATGTTACATATCAGAGGGCGAGCAAAAGGCAGCGAACAAGTCACGCACAACAAGCAATAGATGATGGGTGTAGGCGCGTAGATTCATCGCGTATATCAGTAACTAGCTAATTTAGGTATTTATGAACGGGACTCGTGTGATACCAATCTCTCCGTAATAAACAACCATCATGATCATCGAAACGCAACGAGAAGAAAGATAAAAAATAAAAAAAAGTTCCTTACGCCAAATAGGTAAATGCACCGCAATGAACAAACCCTCGGGCATCAAACCCCCTCCCCATCCACCAACGTCCCGTCAGCAGACCAAGACCCCCCCTCCTCTCTCTCTCTCCCTACTCCTCCCCTCCTTTCCCTTTCCCTCCTCCCCCCGCATCCCCGAACAACCCCCGAATCCTCCCCGCCAGATCAGCGCAGACGCGCACGTCGCCCCGCGGGGCTTCGGCAGGCCGGGCGCCAGGAGCGCGTGGATCCGCAGCGCGAGGTCACGGGGATGCGCACCGTCATCATCGTCGTCGTCGTCGTGGTGCTGCGCCAGGGCGTGCACCACGAAGGCCTCGCGCACGAGGCTCGTCATCATCAGCAGTGTGCCGCCGTCGTGCTCTGCGCCATCAGACGACGACGCTGGAATAGTCTGCGTGCTGCGATTGCGGCTGGGTGGCGATGATGGTGGCGCCTGCTTTGTCGGGATGGGGACGGGGATGGGGACCGGATTCTTGCGCGGCCGGCCTCGCTTGCGGGGGGTGGTGGCGGTGCTCTGGTCCGTGGGCGGGCGGCCGCGCTTGCGGCCTGTAGCTGTGGTGGCCGTGGGGGTGGTGGTGGGAGCAGCGGTGGGGGCGAGGTGGTCATGGACTTGTAGCTTCGCGTGATGGGGGTCTTCGGGGCATTGGTGGCAGCCGAGTCGTCGCCGGTGACGGATTCTGCGAATCGCAGGGTTTTCTTGGGTTTTGCGGGCATGCTGGCGACTGGCTTCTCCGGGCTTGCCTCCTTGTTGTTGTTGGTCTCCGGCTCAGTGGGAATGGTGGGAGCGGAAGAGGAGGAGGAGGGGGAATCTGTCTCGTCGGACGGGTGGTGGTTGTTAGGAGAAGGTGTGACTGTGGCTAGCTCTGAGAGAGAGAGCTCGTCGTGGTCTGTGGAAGCTCGTGTATTAGTGACATGGTGCTCGTAGGCAGGCGTTCCTGGAGGGGGGGAGTACTTACTGTCTGGACCTTTCGGTTGCTGGGTAACTTCCTCGGCGCTCTGAGCGTAGGCAATGCCCTTGTTATCCATTGTTCAGCCTTAAGCGAACTGTGCTAGTCTTGATATATGACAAAGGCTAGTGCTAGGGGGTTGGTGAAGATAGAATAGTATGCTTTATGTGAAGGGATGCAGGGAAAATACCTGTCTGGAGACTGGATTTTATACTAATTTCAAGTCTAGTATTTGTACTTGCAGGTAGCCGTGATGATGCTGAGAAGGTGTTTTAAAGAATATTATGCAGGGCATGTAATGGTTTGTAGTCAAGAGCTCGCTCGATCTTGACAGAAATAGAAGGTTGAAAGATTCAGCTTGATATATATGGGAGGGTTTTTGCCTGCTTGAGGAGAACAATGTCCTTGTAATGGGTTGATGGGGGAACAATGCCTAATAGCTGGGAGGATAAGGAAGTGTATTGTTCTATTGTTTCTTCGTTATTCCCCGTGTCATCAGTTGCAAGGTGTTGTTCAGTACTCTGATTTTTGGAAGGAACTGTGTTGTGTAGGATCATGACACCCTCTTCATGCAAGAACGTAGGCAGTTTTTCATGGTTGCAAGTCAAGTCCCCTATATGCATCGTGATTGTAGATACCTCGTATCTGTTTTTTTTTCTTTGGCAGCTACCTCCTTACCACCCCCTTTTACAGTGTGAACTTACCTAGAATAGGCACTTATCTAAGCATATTGATAAAAGAAATATTTTAAGGGGTGCGTGGACAAGTGCGAATACATAGTTTTAAATGCTCAATATTGTCACGGCATCTTGAAGTTAGAGGTTTTAGTGATATATATCTATTTATATTTTACTTTTAATATAGTAACATGACGTGCACTACAGATGCTAGACCATACCTTTATTTCACCTCTAGATTATTTACCTTGGATAGATAACTTTATGAAGTCATTATCACCTAGAGGTTGCTGGGTTACTCAGGTACACAAGTACCTAACCTAGCTACTGGCTTACACCTGCCAGTGCATGATTGCTACCTAGGAGACGGCATCAGTGTCCACAGACAAGCTACTACCTATATACCTTAGTATGTAGGTAGGTGTAGGTAACTAACCTAAGCGTTTTGGTTTTATTTCCATTACTTTCATTATTTCTCCCGAAGCTTTTACTTCTCACCTGCATTTTTATTTTTTTTCTTTCCTTCTTCCTCGACCGCGACACGGACATCGAATGCGTGAATTCTCAAGCCCTGAGATTACCGCAGCCCGGAGATCGAAACAACGCGATACAATACTGCAAGTTTACAAACAACAGTTTCCAGTGAGCACATCGGCGTAAATCTTTCTTCATACCCACCAGCCTTCGCTAACTTGCATCTTGCATCTAGCATTGCCTTCTTCATCCAACATGGCGCAGTGGACTCGTCTGCCCCCGGAAGTGCAAGAATTGATCTTAGAAGTGGTTCCTCCTTCTTCCGAATATGAGACTGCCTTTCCCCTTTCCACCTATGCCTGTGTCTGCAAATCCTGGCAGCAATTTTTTGAAGCCAGGACTTTCCAAAAGCTCACTCTCAACTCAAATGATATATCTAATTTTGAACGAATTGTCCACCCAGGCAGAGTGAAGTTTGTGAAGCACATCCTGCTACATGTTGATATCACAGCTTATCCTGGCGAGACAAATACCCCATATAGCCCTCCACGACATTTAGTTGATTCCAAAACCCCCCAGGAAGGATCTGATGACCTTGAGTTCACTGCCACTATATGGGAGTTTCTAATGGTCTTATCTAAGTGGGAAACAGAAGGGAGGAACGCAAGCCAAGGCCTGACGTTCGAGCTGGGTGTTTGCATCGAAGAGGGCCTACAGTGGAGTACAAAACATATAAAGACGAAGTATCTGTATTACAAGAGACTCATCGGACGACGTTATCTGAAGGAGCACAAACGTAAGTGGGAACCCCGCCTATATAATATTATAGAATCCATGGAAAACCCTAAAGTTGTCTATATTGCTAACTCACAACCCTCAGCCGATTTGGTCGATGCATTCAATGCATTCATCGTATCTCTAGTAGGCCTCAAGTCTCTAGAATTCCTATTCAAGGATAACCAGGCTCGCAATGCTCCGTTACTCCCACAGGCGAGAGTAGTCACCAACTTTCTGATCAATCGATGGTACATTCCCAACCTTGCCGCAGAGTCACTGGCTGAGCTATGCCGAAGCTTCCCCCGCGCCCAGGGCTTCCATTTGGAAAGATGGCTCTTCGATAATGGAACAAGCAACCAAAAGTGGGATGAAGGTTCGTCATCTTCCCCCCCCACAAATGGGACCATACCCCTGGATGTTGCTAACTTGAACGACACAGGTTACCCGATGCTCATGTCAAGCCTCCCTGCTTCCTTGAAGAGGCTGACTATCATGGAGGAGCTGCACCCATGGTACCCACAGGCACTAGAAAATCGACCCGATAGTATAACCTACGACTTCCTCCAAGTCAGTCAGAGACTGGAACAGCTATGCCTTTCCTTCGCCATCGACGCAACCCAGTTCTTCCGACCGTTCTGGCCCACCCAGCTGGCGGCTGCAGGGCGCCCGCCGCGGTTCCGATGGGAAAACCTCAGGTCGCTAGCCCTAACCGCGACGGTCCTGACCGAACTCTCCAGTCCCGAGGTCAACGAGCTGCTGATCGCCGCGGCCAACGCAGCCATGCGCATGCCCGCGCTCCGGCTGATGGAGCTGTGGGGCTGCGAGCGGGACACGGGCATATTCCGCTACGCCCGGGAGGACCGCACCAGCGAGATATCCTGGCTGGGCACGTGGCTCCTGAAGCTGGACAGGCGCGTCGTCCGGCGCTGGCAGGACGTGGCCGCCTCTCACAACGAGGGCGTGCGCGCGCTCCTGACGACGACCGGCGTCTTCGACCCCGAGCACGTGGACCTGCGGTATCAGAACGTCGTGTTCCGGTACCTGCGGCTCGCGGATTCCATCCAGCACTTCATCCCCCCTCGCGAGGAGTGGGGTGATCCCCTGTGGCCCAGAAAGCACGTATCACCATAAGGATAAAGAAAATGGCGGTTAGGTAAATATGTGGCTATAGAATACCTAAGGCGTTTTATGTACTTTTACTTCTTGCTCTAGGCTATAGGCAATTGTAACAAGCTTCTCTTCCGTACCAGATGCGCTGTGATTTTCTCCCGACATTTCCGCCTCATATAAGTGAAAGTTATCGCTATGATATAATCAATGGATGATATACAAGGCTCCACCCAGCAGTTGACTCGTTATTCCCATCACAGCGTATTAAGTTTAGCAAATCTGCCTATTCCCTGAGACACTGCCTTCCGGACAGTGGGTATTCAAGTTTATGTCGATATAAACTTACCTACCTACGTTATGCATTTATTTGCCCAAAGTTGGGTAATCCAGGTGACACTTGATGATATTGGACTCTACCTAGCACAGGCACCCACCCCCCTTTTGCCCTTTTTATAAAAAAGGCCCACTATATGCAAACTATACGACATGGACTTGGATATGTACCTACTTAAGCGACGGCTCATATTATTGAATTCCTTCCCCTTTCGCACCTTGTGAATACCTACGTACCTACCTATCTATCTCTCTTCGCCTTACCTCGATCTCTGGCAAATTTCTCTTTTCCCGCACCCGCTTAGAATCCACTCCAAGAGGGAGAAAAGCAAATACCTAGGTAGTGTAGTGTACATCGCATTCGCGTACCTACACGGATCCGTTTTAATCGAGCCCGACGCTGCTACAAAACAACGACCGGCACGACGTCTCTCCCGAACCTCCGCGCGTCATCGACGTTCCATGTGCCGTGTGTGTTTTTCGTCGTCGCGGACTTGCCGATCGGAGAAGTAACCACGAAGACGGCGATTTTTTTCCCCGCTCGAATATTGGCCCCCCTCGGCCTGTCGGAAAAGGCAGGTGAGGTACCTAAGTAGGAACGTCCGGTGTCGCTCGCCATCCCGACGACAGCTGGGAGTTGAAACCCAAAAGTCGCATTGCTTGTTTCGGGTGATCGCGTAATGTATTAGTCCGGTCCGCCTCACGTTGGGAGATTTGTTAACTGCGAGTTGAGCGAGGATCCGCTTTGAAGTTAGCCAACATGTGTTGATATCCCTGCGCGGCATTGCTACGGGCTCCGGGAACCCCTGAATCAATCTTCACACTGATGTGATTCTGGGAAGAACGAGAAGTTTCTTTTTTTTTCTTTTTGGGAAGGAAAGAAGTATTCGGAGCAAGGTGAAGATTTCCGAACTTTAAAGAAATTACGTTTTGAGTCCCTCGCTTTACTTAGCTAGTCTTGCTCTCCCATGAAAAAAGGGGGGGCGATCATTTTGGGTCTTCCATCAGTCAAAGTCACGCCTTTACGCACAACCCATAAGATCGATCGGGAATGCATTAGAATATGGTCAGAATCTTTTGAATCCTCATTTGCTACCTTTACAAAATGCTTTCTCTTTCTACACACACGTTATCGTAGTAGTAGATATTCACAAAAAAAAAACATGAGCCCACCCAAAAAACTCCATGCACAACCAGGTTTGACACACACACAAATCCAAAAACAAGTCCACTCTACTCTACAACCTCCCCCATACCCCCCACGAAAGCCATACCTATCCAACCTAGTGCCCATTCGTCCCGTTCGCCGCAGCAGCACAGCAGCCGTCCCCGTTCGTCCCGTTCGTCCCGTTCGTAGCGGTGTCGAACGCGAGCCTGCTCATCCGGTCGGCGGCGTCGAGGGCGCCAGCGCCGCGGGCGGCGACCTGGCTGGGGGTGGCGGCGTAGCTGGGGGGCACGTCCATGGCGGGGTTGGCGGCGAAGAAGTTGCGGGGCCGCAGCAGCAGGGTCATGGGCTCGGCGGGCATGACGGGGAAGTCCTCGGGCGCGGGGACGTGGGTCACGCCGAACGTGTGCCACAGCACCACGTCGGTGTCGTCGATCGCCTCGGCGCCGTCGCCGACCCACTCGGGCAGCCCCCGCGACGGCTCGCCCGACGTCTGCGGCACGTGCCGGCCCGCGGGCCAGAGCTGGTCGTCGCGGTCTGCGGTGTGGTGGTGGCGTTAGAACTTGGCTTCGGGTGTATGAATGGAGAGAAAAAGAGAGGGAGGGATGGAGGGAGGGAGGGAATTGCGCCTGGGGGAACTTACACTTTGTGACGTGGACGGCGTGGCGGGCGAAACCGGCGCGCTTCCACACTAGGGAGCCCTCCTTGGGCAGGAGCTTGGGGACCTCGCGGCTCACCAGCTTGTAGCTAGATGGTTTCTTGCTGTACGGATGCAGCTTATTGGTGTTGCAGATCTCCCACGTCCGGCTCCACGTGCCGTCGTAGTCGGTCATGGCTTCGCCGGTGGTGCTTAGCTTCGTCTTCTTGGGGTAGAAAGCGTTTCCGTAGAAGTTCTCCGGGCTGCCCACTGGGGCATCGGAGGGGACGACGTCCGTCATGAATACGGTATTGTTCGGTCCATCGACATTAGCATCGATACGGAGACAGAAGAGATGCTGGTGGTTGTGTGCGTTGACACCTGTTCACGGGTTAGCGAACTAATTCAAGATCAGGGGGCCGAACGGATCGTAAAGCCGTGAAGGTATCGATGTTTGTACATACCAGGATATACCTGAGTACCATATCCGTAGGTGTCCTCATCCACGTCCATGGTATACGTGTTCAAGATACCCGTGAGCTTGATCTCGGGCTGGATGGTTCCATCTTGCTATAGTAGGGATTAGTAAACTAAATATCCAATTGCACTCAACATGTAGCTCCTTACGTGGAATACCCACTGTAGAAAAATGGTCAGCTATGAAGTCCGGTTGCATCATGGTGAATAGGGAGAGAGACTCACTTGAATAGCGTATTCGTAGTTGGCAGCGGTAAATATTTGCTGAATGATCAACTTTCGCCCTCTAGTGACGATGACAGACTCGTCTCTGAAATCGGTATGTTTGAATAAGATGCCACTGTCTTCCTCGTGAATGCAGATGGCATTCTTGATCGTTCTGATGTCACCACTTCTGGTAGGGAATTCGGCGTCTAGGTAGTGGATTGAACCCTTGCAGTCGCATCCCAATGACAAACTGTTTGTCATATAACCAGCACCGTATTCTCCTAAGTCAAAAGCGTGTTTGCGCTGATGGGGATGTTCGGGGTTTCCGCTGTTGGGGTTAGAGACTCATATTTCATTGGGAAATAGGGGGAGACTAAATCTTACTAGGGAACCACCATTTCAGCAAGGGATAGGCGGTAGAAGATGGGCCGAACGTTTCCCTTGTCGTTAAAGGTAATGTTGTTAAGAACAATACCTTCCCGGTAGTTGAAGCCGATGTGGAACTTCCAGTTCTGCCATTCGATCTCTCTTCCATTCATAGTGAACGAGACACCTTCGGGCTGAGTAATATTGATTGGCTTGAGATTCGTTCGGTAGCCTCCGACCTTCTCAACCGCAGCAGGGTGGTAGTTAATAGGGGCAGCCTTGCTCACTGGCCGCCGCTTCTTGGGGATATCAATAGCGATGATCTCCTGCTTCTCCGCGTCAAAGATTGGGCAGAAGTCGAGGGGGTACTGATATTGGCAGTCGTCCACATTTGGTCGGTAGTACATCAGTGCCTGCTGGAGTCGAATCTTGCTGCCGTGTCTCTCATCGTATCCGATGGTCCACGGATCGCAGTACACCTTGTGCATGTCCTCCTTCGCAATGCCACTTATCACACACTGCTCTATCACCTTCGGGTCCTTGCGGCAGATCTTCTCAACACTCAATAGTTCCTCCATGGTGATCTATGGTAGATGTCAGTTCTATGGGCTGAGCATTAAATATGAGCATCGACACTTACGATAGGTTGAAGTCCGTCCAGCAACTCCCAACTTGTTATTTTTCCCGCTGCCAGATCGACCAAGCCATCGTAAACCTTGCCGCCAGGAGCAATAACGACGACATCTGCAATCCTAGCCGGGGTCGGGGTGTTAGTCGGGTCCTCGAGCCATTTTGTCATCTCCGCCTTGCGTGGCTCGTGGAGAGAGACAACATTGAAGAAGACATCGCCGTGTGCCTTCTTAACAATGCTAATAGCTGACGCGATCTCCGCAGAGCAGAGGGGGTCAAAAGGGTGCGTGACCTTCCCGGAAGTAGCTGAAACCATGTTGAGGAAGAACAAGACACGATAGAGAACGTTGTACTGTTACAAGAGAGCGAAGGCTTAGCTATGGTGATGTGGTGGCTAAAACCATCTACTTATATACATGACTCGGAGATAGAGCTGGTTCTCTGGTGACGGAGGAGGAGGCTATAGGAAACCGAGAAAAAGGGGGGCAGCAAGGCGATCATCACCACATGCAATTACTTAGCAAGCCGTTTATGCAACCTGGGACCGATAAAGGATCCAGTTGAGCTTTCTCCTCGCGGCCGAGAGTCTTATCATGCTCTAGATCATCCACCATACGTTTTCGATAATGAGGACGGGCCTGATAGGGAGAAACAGGAGGGCCCCGCCCAGATCTGAGGAAGCTAAATTGCGGGGAACAGCCGCGTAGACTTGCCCGAAAGCGGCATCCAACTGACAATGTCTACATAAAGATGTCGATAAGTGTGTCCGTAGCGCCAGGCCGATAAGTTTCGGAATTGATACATATGTGGGCGATTGTAGTCAAGCAATCGGTCACCCGATACCGGTTCACTGGTACTTTGCTTGCCGTTTCACACTTTGGTGTTTCTTGTCTTGACCTAGGTATCTGATACACTAATTTCCAAACGACATGTCGCGCCCCACCCGTTTTTCTACTCACACACACACAACTTTTCGTACAACTTACATTTTTACAACTTTTAACATATATTTAAAAATAACTTCGTTAAATTACACTTTTATATAATAATATATATATTAAAATAAAGCTTATATTAACGCGCATATAGCTATATATTTTATTTTATATAAAATAAAAAGTGTACGGTAATATAAGCAATAATGTTATTTTTATTATATTTATAAATTTTTATTACGTTATAATAATGCACATTACCCCGCAGTACAATATATTACCCCGCGGTATAATATATTACCTCGCGGTATAATTATAATTATAACTTAACTAATTTACATGTTTATATAATAACCTATATATTAAAATAAAGCTTTTTTTAATGCGCATTTAACTATATAATTTATTTTTTAAAAAGTTTATAAATTAACTTAATAAATATAAAAATACCGTTTATTAAGTTAAATAATAAGCTTTTAAAAAAATAAATTATATAGTTAAATGCGCATTAAAAAAAGCTTTATTTTAATATATAAGTTATTATATAAACATGTAAATTAGTTAAGTTATTATTAAATCTGTTAAAAAGTTGCAAAAAAAAGTTGTGTGTGTGAGAGTAGAAAAACGGGTGGGGCGCGACATGTCGTTTGGAAATTAGTGTAAGCAGGCCCAAGCCTTGTTAGTCAACATATCACTCCCACTCCGATAGCTCAGCGTGAAGATCCCGATCGCCGAGTTTGCTATTGATACGAACCTCGCAAGGTTAGGTAATTGATGCACGTGGCGCAACATTAGCTAACATGGTGGCGTCTGAGTCGCAAGTTTATAGTACTGGTTACCCAATAAGAGTGACACAACCACGAGGACGAAAGATTGTCCTCGACAACCTGGGACCAACCGCCTTCTCGAGGGTCCTGCTTACGACGGGTTATTGCGTATAATTAACGGCCTTGGCAGTTTAGACGTGATGCACTGGAGATCGAATTACGTACTCGATGAAATGGTTCTTATTAGACTACATTTACTTAGGTGCTTTTTGCCATCAATCATCACATGCAATGTCTGGTGCACTTGAGACCAACATTAAACTTGATATGTATAAGTGATGTAAACGCGAACATCAATATGGCCCATATCCCAAGACATTATCTAATGTCCTAGCCTAGGCCAACCTATCATCTTGTGCCCGAACTTCTCCAGACTCCTGTCAACCATAGCTTCATGCAGATAAGGTGGGGCTGTGAGTGCGAATCCCTAACCAATCTACTTTGGAGGAGGGGAGAGGAGGGGGGGGCAACCGTTCGACTGCGGCCCCCCCTTTTGACCTCTTGGAAGGAGATAGCGAGCTTATAATCCCCGACATTTCTTTTAGAACTTTTTTTCAGACATCGGACGACGGCCTCAATTGGAATCGAATGGTGCGGTATTAACCACCCCGATATAGGCTTCCTACTAGTACTTAGTACTTCTACATTACCTACTAAGTAAGACTAGAGTACCTGACATCCTGTCCCGGCTCCCCGGCCTCCGTGTCTCCGACCCGGAGATTTCCTTTTTGGGGAGTCTGACACCAATGGAATGTCTACAGCACAGAAGGCATCTACTATTGGCAGTCTGCAGGAGTGCTTGGTAGCATTGCTAGACTGTGTAAAAGGGGATCCGGAGATTGGACAGGGAGCACAAAGTGGTATACATAGTCGTGTGGGATAGCAACAGTTAAATGTTGAATTAGGTATTGCAAAGCCAAACATATATAAAAGGAGTCTTTCAATTTAATATGTCGCTCCGACTACCAAAGAATAAACCCCTCAGCTTTTACCCTTAAGCATTGATGATATGGGACAGATGTGTTGGCTAAGTACAATTAAGTCGTGAAAGACTGTACCATGAGTACTCTAGTATTCCCATGCCATGATTCGTTCAACAACTATAACCCGCCCGGTTCCTTGGTCCGGGCAGTCCCACTCGGCCCACCCTTTGCCGTGTACCAAGACGCCTCGGTGTCGCCCTTGGCAATCTGGCCGCCAAACGGCATCATTTTCGGATTGTCTCTCTGGGCCGCATTCGCTCCGGGCTTTGTAACTACATGGCGTGTTAGTATGCGAGCGGGGATAATGCGCAGGTTAGAGTAGGTATTTGTAGGTATTTTGCTAACTAACCATCAGCCGCTTGACGGGTCTTGTCAACACCCCCTTGGAATTTCTCCTTGGCTGCTTCGGTTCCCGATGGTGGCATATTGTACAGTGTTGGGTAAGTAGGTAGCTTTTTGGGAGGGGATATTATCTATTGTTGGATTGGAAAGGATATATGTAGGTTGGCCTATTCAAACTACCTTGCAAGACTAGCTGATGTGTGATGGGAATATACATATTTAAATGTTTAAATGTTTAGTACAATACAATACCTAATACCTATGGAAGCGTCTCACCGAAGATGAAAGAGCATGATCCTAGACGTCATGGTGACGGGTTCACACAAGCCAATCGAATTTATGTAACCTAATCTTGGTAGTACCTATGTAAAAACAAAAACATTGTCCAATGACCGCTACACTACAGCCGTATAGGTTTAACTTTACTGCTGCTACCCACGCTTTTGCTACGCCTGCCACCTGCCACGTTAAATCCGGCAGGGTTAGGTAGCTTCGAGCTGAGGGGGGACAGGACCTGGATTAAGTTCCGGCCCCACTAAAGTACGGTGAGCTGCAGCCTTATCGACAGGCACCCCGGCCATGTATCTATCCCTGTAAAACCTACCTAGCTGTCGAAATCTTTTGAAACTTCACCTCATTCACCTTCACCTTCATTTTATACACCACCCACATTCCGTCCTTCCTCACTTCTTTCAACCAACCAAGTAAGCACCCAGCAAGCTGAGCTGAGCTGCCCTGCTTCCTTACCTACGCTTCAATGCCTACGATATAGATCTACCGGTGATAAAACTGGTCTGTCCAGTTGATATCACCTTTATTCCTTCACTTGACAGTCTCGTGCATGCGATGGTACATCGTCTCGCCCTAGTCACGCTGCGATCGACCTAACACGACACCACCACCACCACCACCACCGCCGTCATCACCATCACCATCACCATCACCTTTCGCCATGTCGGTCAACGCAAATTCGCTGTCTCAGTACCTGGAGCAGCTTCCGGGTACCACATTTAGACGCTTGTACCTTCAGCCCTCCACAGCCTTTGCCATTTTCCGCCGCATGTTGCCGCACCTGGGTAAGCTCTGGCTGCCTCGTCTCCGGTAGTTCAACCTGGCATGCTGCTTACTCAAACCACCCACAGCAAAGACAATAGTCATGGCCATGTTGTACATGCCACTGCCATTCCAACTTTCCGACCTCGAAATATGGATCAAGCCCTCAGCACGGCGAGAGAAGGACCAGGCCATCGCGATCCTGCGATCCCTACATATCATCCAGCGCGACACCCCACAGTCCATGTCCCTGACGCCGAATTTCCGGAAAAGCCTACGGTTAGCCCTCGAAGGCGGCGGTGACCATAACTCCTTCGGCGTACCCTCAACTCAGCCTACACCCCCCGAGATCGACATCGCATTCCTCGACCGTTACGCCCGCAAGAAATGGGACGATATCCTACACTATGTTGTGAATTCTGTTGGTTTTAGTAGCTCGGAGAAAGGGTCTAATGGGCCTAAGCAGTCAGTTAAGGATCTCCTCCTGGGCGGAAGACTCGTTGAACGGAAAGGTAGTGGCTTGAGTATCACCCAGGCCGGCTTCACTTTTCTCTTGCAAGAGGCGAACGCGCAGGTCTGGACCTTGCTGCTCCTCTGGCTCGAGGCTGCTGATGTGCTCAACGCTAACGGCACCTCCCGTGCTGGGATGGAGAGCGTTGATATGTTGTCTTTCTTTTTTCTACTAGCTTCCCTCGAACACGGTCGCGCCTATAACACAGACTCTCTCCCCGAGGCCCGCAAGAACATGCTCCCGACTCTCGTCGACTTCGGCCTGATTTATATCCCGCCTGGTAATAGCCACCAGTTCTTCCCAACCCGTCTCGCTACAACCCTAACGAGTAGCGAAACCACTCTACGCAGCGTGAGCGCGGGCTTCGCTGCCGCGAACAACAATGAGGGCGGCGATGCCACCCAGGTTGACAATAGTGCCATCATCCTCGAGACCAACTTCCGCATGTATGCGTATGTGCAGTCGCCGCTGCAGATCGCCGTGCTGGCGCTCTTCTCCGAGCTCAAGTTCCGATTCAAGGGTCTGGTGTCTGGACATCTGACGCGGGCGTCGATCCGGCGGGCGGTGGACATGGGCATCACGTCGGACCAGATCATCGCGTACCTGGCGTCGCACGCGCACGAACAGATGCACCGGGTGGCGGCGTCGACGCAGAAGCCGCTCCTGCCGCCCGTTGTCATCGACCAGATCCGCCTCTGGCAGCTCGACACAGAGCGCATGCTCGCCACCCAGGGCTACCTTTTCAAGGACTTCGACGACTATAAGGAATACACCGAGATATGTAACTTCGCCGACGACATTGGTGTCGTCTCCTGGCGCAATGACAAGAAGGGCATGTTTTTTGCCAACAAGGTCGACCAGATTAAGGACTTCATGCGCACCCGGAAGAAAGCGAACGAGGGGAAGTGAGTTAACGCAGGAGAGGAAGAGCACAGAAAAAAGAGGGAAAATAAAATCCAAGACGAGGCCAGCTAAAACGTCTCCATGGCTCTATTTAAGTGGAAGGAAAGGGGGTGTTTATCATTTCTCGTGGACGTAGATGGGTTACTATGAGCGAGGATCACGATAGAAGATGACAACCCCGTAAAGGGGAGATGAAGAGAAATAAGGATAGGAAGGAGATTCAAGGGCGGCGATACCTAATGATACAGCGGGGTGATAGGCGTTTAAAGGACGAGGGGGGGGAGCATATGAATCCATCTATCAATAGGGTATATCTAGCATCACTTTAAGGGAGGTGGACTTTTGTCGTTTCCCCTGCCTAGCGAAGTTAAATTTTTTTTTCTTCTTCCCTGTCGATGAAGATTTGTCACTTTCACGGGGGGATCGGAGATTATGGATGAGTCTCAACTCGGCCGGGGAATAGAGAAGAAGAAGAAGGAAAACGAGATAAATCCTGAACCAGTAAAAAAAAAAACCCCTACATCATAAAGTAGGTTAGGTTAGGTTAGGTTACCTAGGTATATCCATCCACGTAGTAAATCCCATCCCATCCCATCCCATCCACGTCTATACTATACATATCATATCTAGTTGTAGCTGGGAGATACCTAGGTTAGAGACAAAACAGCGTCAAGGCACAATAGTGTAGAATCGCAATGCAATACCCTATCCAACCAAGCATCGAAGGAAGTAAGGAAGGCTAACTAGCTATTTATTATCACGATGCCCCCCCAACCAACCAAAAAAAAAGGGGGGGGGGGATGAAGGGGGTGGGGTCTCGCGTGTATATATTATTCCCCTTTCCCCTTTCCCTCTCCCGGGAGTAAACAATGAAGGGAGAGGAGAGGGGGGGGAGAGATGAAAAGATCAGGATAGGTATTTACTACTCGACCTTCGAAATCCTTTGTCATAATCTACTTAAGATACTCGCAGTCAAGAGAAGAATAAGAATAAATAACTTCCCATTACCTATAAAAAAAGGGGTTATAACTAAGTAAGTACGCCCCCCCCCCTATGGGGGACGATTAACCCCCATCGTTCAATCAGTAATATCCATGTTTTTAGCAAGGGGGGAAAAAAACCAAAGTACAAATCGCGTGTCCATCGTATCCCCCGGAATCATACAGAAACAATACATCTTTTTTTCGTCTCAAATTCCATGTTCGTTTTCGTGTGTGTGTGTGTATAGTAATCTGATGAATTTTTCTTCTCCCAAGTCGTCCAAGTTCCTCGGCAAAGATTATTGCATGTTGATTCCTCGGTGTCTCAGTAGCAATGTGTTCTGGGAAACCCTCCGTGAACAGTTACGCAACCGTCTCTTCTCCTGGATGTATGATATTACTCCCTAATTTCTCTTAGAAACCAAAGCTTCCTCTCATCACACCTCTACCATGACCACTGCTATCACGGCTCGTATTGCTACTACCGCTCAGCAGTCTTCCAACCCATGTCTTATCTCTCCACTGGCCATGGTTATGGTGGTTGCCACCCTTGTCCCTATCATTCATCGTGCCGCCTCGGGGAAGCAAAATTGGCTTGCCCACGCGCCGCGCATACCTTTGTTGCCAGGCGTGCAAGCTACGACGCGCCTCACTTGTTGTGCATAGAGCCTCCAAGTGCAAGAAGACTCGGCGTGTACGGTTATCCTCGTCAGTCAGAAGACTTGCAGCCTCGGATGAGCCGTGGTATGAAGATGCAGTGTTTACAAACATAGTCGAGGCGGAGTTAGTATGTTTGTGCTTGTCCTGGTCTAGCATGGGCGTTACTGGATTGACTTGTCGCGGTTGCGTTAGCGGTGGCTGCCGTTTACGAGGACTGATAGAGGAGACATGGGGTGTGGCAACTACATTGGTCACAACTCTCCTTGCAGTCCTTGGAGTGATGTTGTGGCCTGATAAGCAACTCGTAGTTGCGGATGTTGCCAATGAGCCACCGCCAAATGGGGGTTGGGATGCTCCGACCATGGAACGTTTGGCATGTGCAGTGACGAGTGTGTTCATATTCTCAGGCATCAGGAGTTCGGAGCGGAATCGGTCCTGCAATGCCATGAATCGTCCTGTCCAGTACGCCGAGCTCTGGGCTGTGTAGATCTGACGTGGGTTATTGGGGACTGGGGTAGTGTGAACTCGTGTCTGCGAGGGAACTGAAGCCAAGCTACTGCCACTTGAACCAGGCCTCGATGTTGCTGATAATGTGTCGTGTACTGTACGTCCTGAAGATGCCGAAGTGTGTCGAGAATCGCTACGAGCAAAAGAACCAAGAGATGTTCGCGAAAAGGACGACGTCAAATTGGAGAAAACGTTGAAGGTACGCGATCTAGGAATGCCCATCCGAGACTTATTCTTTGTCCTTGATGCTGGCTGTGGAAGTATATGTGCTTGGGATGATGTATCTAGGCTTGTATCACGGTACGTGCCAATACTTGCGGTTGAGGCACTAGGAGGGATATTCTCTGTTAGTGTACGGGGAAGAGCTGTGGCCGTAGCGTAACTAGTCGCGATTGATGCTTTTGATGTGGGAATATTTGTTGGTGAGGCTCGGCGCGAGCCTTTTTGATACTCAGATGAGACAGGAAGGCTGCTATAAGTATGTGACATTTTCAGAGCACCAAGATGAGGTCTTGTATCTAATCTACCGCGTGACTGGGAGGATGTGATGGAATTATACGTAGTTATTGGATGACTGGTCAACGGCCCGGGATGATTAGACGAAAGGTCTCTATTACTACTTGATGCAGTAATGGACGAATACGCAGTGGTTGGATGACCTGATAAGGGACCACCAGTCGAGTAGCTAGCCGAAAGCTTGCGGGAGGAATTGGAAACCGATGACTGATAGGAGCTTCGTTGTGAATCAATCGAGTGGTGTTCAAGCGAAGACTGCATCGTTGTAGACGGTCTGCTGCGAGGTGGACAAATAACACCTCTGATTAATGGTAGCCCCGTACTAGTTGTCTCTTGCGATGTCACAGGACCATGAATGCCTCGAGTTCCAGTCCCAGTTCGGCCACCTAACGGCTTGGATTTGGGAGTGGGCGTTGATGGGCTGGCTCGCTTGCTGTCCATTCGCGGGAGCCTCCTGCGTCGCGTTCCTGTAGGGGTAGGAGATTCTCCACGAAAAGAAGCCATCTTCCGACTGTATTTTTCGTGACCTTGTACAGACCCAGGAGTATGACAACGAATGCCAGCTGCGTCACTGGCAGTATGATGCGTATCAGTGCTAGGATGGTCTTGAAGTAAAGCACGGTCAGCTCGAGTATGCACGTCGTAGATCCGCAAAAGAGTGCGTAGATGACTTGACAGATTTTCAAAATCACCGAGGTCAGCTGTTCCTGAATAGGTGCACTGAGAGTGAAGGGAGGCGGGCATTGCACAGGAGTCTGTTTCTCGGGATACCGGGTTGCCATGGCAGGTGACAGAGTCAAAGTGGGTATGGGCAGGTTGGGTTGGGAGAGAAAAGCCGTTGCTAGCGAGGTAGAAAAATGACATGGAATGATGAGACTCCAAGGTGTCTGTGTTCACTTTGGGTAAATCCTGGGATTGATTTGCTATGTGTAGTGTGGTAAGTGTGGTTTGTAAGGAGAAGGATGAGAGACGGTACTTAGTATCGGGTGGAAGAATAGACTTGGGGATAAAACTCAACAGGGAGAGGGAAGAGCCCGATCCATAGGTACTTGCTCAGGTGAGCCACGACTTCCATCATTCACCCGTGTGGACCTCAAACTTCTTTTAAGTTACATGGCTTTCACTCTTTCCCCAGTTTACCTCCTTCCTCATTACATGGCTCCTACCTGAACTCTTTTCAACCACATCAAGGTAGGTACGTAGCTAGTAGATACTACTAATAGGTTAGATATGTACCCCTCCCCCTTTTTTCCCTTCTTCCTTTTTTTCTTATGGTAACTCCCGCAATACCTCATGTGTACAACGATACTGTCATGAATTTGGGGCTTTTTATTCCATTTATAGATACCTAAATCTACCCAGTTACTTGATAGGTGCTCCCGCCTGTCCTATTCCTCTATTCCTCTATTTTATACTTGATAACCTTATCCCCCTTCCCCCTTTCCACCGGGTTTCCGTGCGCGTCCCATAATGCCCGTTCCTTATAAGTTACATTCCCATCCCAATCCACCAGGATGAGTGTCTGTCTCTGGGTGCCATATGCGCCTTTCATGAAATTGACCGCGGGTTCCGTTCGTTGGTGCTCTTCTGGCTCGGTCTCGTCCTCTATCTCGTCAAAGGGCTCCTTCCCCTTTCCATGCTCCACGGCTTCAGCCATATCCTTCCATTCCTGCTCTTCACCAAACGCCTTTATAAACACAGAGTGACGTAAAGCATCCATGTACTGCTGCATGGTCATATTGGGCACGACAGGAAGCGTGTCGTGGTCGAGGATTGCGAAGAGACGTTCCATCAATTCATCTTCGCCAAGGTCCTTGTCGACTACTTCTTGTATTGTTTCCTCCATCAGCTTCTTTCCTAATTTTATTTTGGGCCACGTTTCGGGCTCAACGTAGACAGTATTGCTGAGTCCGTATGTCTTCCCCCTCTCTCCGGCGACCCAAGGCACCTCACCAGGATGGTCCCATCGATTGGAGATAATAGCGAGAGGCTCGGCGCCGTTTTTTACTTTCGCCTTCAGATCTCCACAGATGAGTGAGAATCCACCCACTCCCTTCACCATGCGATCCTCGAGCATGGTTTTGACGAACTCGTCTAGACTGACATCCGCGGCGGCTCCGAGCCAGCCCGTCACCATGCTGCCCCGACTCCGCACGCCACATATAGCATGGTCCGGATCATCGAGACTGGATTCCCGGTAATTAGTCAAGACGGCAAAGCGGCCGTTCTTGCTGACACCTAGCCAGGTGCCTCTCTCGCGGCGGTGTAGGTCCCGGGCCGAGAGGATTTTATTTCCCGACGGTTGATGGGTCCACCAGTACGGCCGGCTAGTGGGTCTCAGCACGTACTCGTCCCGGTTGTCGATGGCGATGAGCGCGTACTTGGGATGCGCGGTGGATAGCAGAACGATACACATTATTTAAAGGAGAGAGTCAGTGCAGGGGGTTTATGACGCTGGCTAAGAAACGATTTGGCAGGGTTGCACGTATTCCGTGTGCTAGTAGTAGAAGGAAACGTTGAACAAGATCCAAGGCTCTTATGAGAAATTTGGGCAAGGCGGAAAACCAATGTGATGAGAAGAATCCACCCTCGCCACCTGTCAATGCTTCGGATGGAGAGAGAGCTGCATTAGGCGGCGTCCAATTCAATTGTCTGATTCGCATATGCGCATTTGCTAGATCGCATGCTAAGAAAAAGGGGGGCGAGGTGAGTGAGATTAGCAATCGTATAACCGTACGATTGGCTATATGACACGTCTCTTGAGAAAATGTCTTTTGCTTTCGTTTGTCCTGTTATTTTCTTTGCAGTCAAGTTGTTATCCGTCCACGGATTATAGATGACGGGTATGCGAGTTGGGAGATGCGAGGTGCGAGGTGCGAGGTGCGAGGTGCGACTTCGGCTGAGTTTGAGTTTAAGAGAGGCGGAATCGTTAGCGGTTTTGTAGTTTCCCTCTTGGGGGTACATAGGTACATACATACTAGGTTACATATACATACTATGTACTATATCATTTGACTTGGCTGCGTCCTGTGCCCGCTAACCTACCTACTAGTAGGCCTTTATGTCAGGTTAGGTAGGTATTTGGTGCACCGGAACTTCCGTTGGTGAGCAGCTGACAACTCAGAACTTCCAAGCGTGACTTACGAAAACTCCCGACTCCGGCATGGAATAAGGTGCTACTTACGAGAGTACCCGTGGCCTTCGATTTCTCACGTGCGCCCCCATGGTCAACTTTGCATTATGCATCTCCAATTCCACCACTCCACATTCGGGGTATTTTTTTAGTATTTGTCACCAGGAACACAATGCAACCCCATCGCAACTCCAAAGCATCACGTCGGGTATCACTAGCATATGGAGCATCACTTCACAGAATACTTCTAGACAAGTCATATCTCCCCAAAACTAGTCTACTGGGGATAAATATAGGATGATAAGCTGCAATATGACTTGCATACCTACTACATATTTACTAGGAGGTTATCGTGCCGCTTACTAGACAAGCAGCGGGTAGAATGCAGCTGCGCGGAGAACATGAAATGATGTATACAATGTATGTAGACTTTGCATATAGAAGTAGTAACACTCTATGTTGTTGCGGGCACCTACCTGGAAGTCATATAACTATACATAGGTACTTGCCCTTCGAAGATACATAGTAAGTGCCCAGGTGAACCACAGTGTTAAGTAATGTACCTAGTATTACTAAGTGTTTCACTTTGTATCACCGGTGAGCTCGCTCCACTCCACCTGCTTCCAACTTCCTTCTGCCCATCTCTAGCTTTCACCAACCCCAACTCTTCTTCTCACAAAGAAGCATCCTGGCTAATATCCCTATCCCTATATTTCCTTTCCCCCCCAACCCCCTTTCTGTCGTTCATTTCTTTGGTCTCTATATTTATACATCAAGATTGCTAATTGCCATGAACCAACCTCTCGTTGGCCGTCTATCCACCGGGGATCTAGAAGATGACCCCTTTTACAGCGCACCGACAACTAGAATGGCAACCCGGCATTCGAGTATGGTAAACGGGGATGAAATACTAGAAAGAGAGGAGAATGCAACAGGTCAACTATCGGAACCTCTCATGATGATGTGCCAGCCTACAAGCATTCCTACGAATCCCGTATCGACTTTGGAGATGCAGTGTGAGACCAAGCCGAAGTGGAACGTGCCGTTTCCCAACAAGCATAGACACAATAGAGAGCGGTCACTCATTAAGCAAGCAAGGAAGTCCAAGTCCAGCTCAGTGGACGTCTGGCCATTGCTAGATACATGCGTACCTGAAGAGGACCCATCACGTAGAGACGCCGATCTCCCAGATCCATTGATGCCATCTCCAGCATCTGCGGCCGCAACACGACGTTGGAGCTCGGTTTACCTTGAAACCCAACCATCCATGTCCCCGTGCTTGGGAATTTCTCCGCCAATGGTTGACGTGTCACTTGATGGTCCAGTCAGCAGAGAGGGGATCGAGGGAATCGTTTGCAATATTCGAGCCTTTCTATCTGATAAGCACCACGATGACTGCCCCCAGACCGTCGATACATCGTCTATATCAAACGAAAATGACCCCCCATCCTTAACCTACAGATCAGACCACGGTATCATCAATGACGGCCGCTTAAAACCACCAACGCCGACAACAGAAAGCTATTTAGTGACAACAAATGACATTGCCGCTATCCTGGACATTGTAATAACTGGAGTCCGGGGTCTTCACGACGACAGTCTCGAAGTGGGATGTCAGTCATTGATGTTCCCAAAAGAACCACTTGTCAAGCCGGTCCCTGGGACAAAAAGAATTGTGCCGCCGACACCAACTTTAGCAGATCCAGCTACTACAATCAGCTCTGTCCAGCCATGCTTTAGCTTGGCTGCTCTCGCGGGTACCAGTAGGCGCTACGTACAAGCGTCGAAGTCTACAATCATCTCTCGCCAAAGTATTACCGAAGTGAACTAGGGATCCTCCACGGAGACACTGGTTTGGGAAGGATATCATGATATTGATCGTGAAATACTTGGGCCCCGTGAGAGATCAAGACGTGTGTCTTTGTGCTCTAGCTCTCATCACTGTTCAACACCGTTGTCTCGCCACACAAGCCAGAGAGTGAGTTTCAACGTAAGTCCGACGCGAGAAATACCAGATACCTTTAAACCGGTATTCCTTTGCAACGAGCTACGTTCTAGTTCCGCGCCTATTCCCGAAGTGCCACCCGGGAACAGACTAAAGCGCGCGGCTACCACTCTATCAACGACATCTTGTCCCAAGTTTGTCTCTAGGTCTTGTACTGATGACTGGCTGACACCGTTGGGTTTGTTTGGAGAGCAAGCACAATTTTGTCCTCGACGGGCTGGCTCAGATCTATACAACAGTGGCGTAGATGCGCATTGTGGCCTCTTCAAACTCCTACCCCTCCCCATTCTGGAAGAGGTACCCAAATCACGACCACGCCGGTATTCAGCAAATAATGTGTCCTTCCAAAGATCAGAGGCACAATGGTCTTGCCAACCCGAAGAAGTACATGAGACCTATAACAGGGAGTTCGGTCGCATGACAGGTATATCCTCTGATCAGCTGAAGAGTGGTATCTTACTTCTAGGTGATACCGGGGAAGACCCAAATGAGAGTCTATTAAGCAAGCTACGTCGCTATAGTTTCATGCCTCTCTTAGACCAGACACCGGAGAGCATTCGCGGCACTGTGCCGCCGACACGATCATGGACGGAGCCACCTCTACCCCCAGAGTGGGGGCGAAAGATGTCAAGCATGAAACTACTACAAAACATTCTAAGAAAATCATCTCCTCCATCGTCCAAGACGTCTCGGTCAAACTCTGGTGCACTAAAACCTCGGAATCCCCCAAGCCTCTTCAGTGGACCGGGTCGGATATCTTGCTCGGAGGATACAACACCCCATATCTGTGTGGATGAACAACCGACACCCTTTTCGGAGAGGGAACTAGATTGGCTTTACTGATAGAGTCTTGTTTTTGAGATAAAAAATACAGACTTTGAAATTGTATGTTGTCCAGCCCCTACCTCGAACAACACCACGTGGACTTTGAACCATTTAGTGAATTTTTGACATGCGATGCTACACTATGAGAGCACCAAGCTTTGCCTTTCAGATGATTCACATGATGATATAGGATTCATTAAATAGAGATAGGTGATTACTTACAATTAACTAATATGCTTTATCAATACACACGGTAGGTCAAGACTGCAATGTTAATTTAATGGCACATCACTTTTAATGTTGTACCTCCTATTTCGTACCTATCCCATACCTTATATTGGAAGCGTCCTCATGAGAGACCCTGACCCCAGCACATCAACCGGCGCCCAATATAAAAACGAAGGATAAGAACAAAACACCATGTGCCAATCTTATATCAAGTCCTACGACTGCGGCCACTCGGCCCTGGGACACCGATTCTGCGAGGACAGCACCGAGAACGTAAACCAGAACCACAACCACAACCACGACCACAACAGCAACAACAACGCCAAGCCGGGTGTTCTTCCTCCTTCCTCTTTTTCTTTAGATGAAGAGGAGGAGAGAATCCCCTGCCCCCGCGTCGGGTTCACCCTCGACCTCGCGTTCCCCCCGGGACCGTGCCCCGGCCCGTCCAAATGCGCCTTCGGACGCAAGGGCCGCGGCTGGAAGTGTTGCCAGTGCGGTATGGGGGGCAATAGCATCGGCTCGTGCGCGGGGAGGGATGGGGCTGGTCTGAAGTGCTGTCATGTCTGCTGTGAGGGGTGTCAGGGGATGGGGATCGGTGTTTAGAGGGGGGGATTGATTTTTGGGGGGAGGAGGGTCAAGTCCCTAACAAAATAATTTGCACACTTTACCGAGGAATATGAGGGGTTGAATACGCACTTGTAGGATGGATTAGGGGGGGGGGGGGATAGGATGAATGAAGAGAGGGTGCGTATAGCTTGTTCGTAGGATACGTACTCCTCGTCTAATATCCTTAATCAAGAGGCATAATGAAATATATTGCTGAACACACACACGAAGCCCCGTAGATATAGTTTTATTACTGAAAAGTTAACTAGGGCCTGTGTACATGCTACCTACCTCCGCCCCATTCCTCCCTCCCTCCCTTTATCTCGGGCTACCTATTTCCAGAAACTCGCGCTCCCGACCCCCTCCCGCTTCCCCTGCTGATACCGCTCGTTGAGCCCGTCGTACAGCGCCCTCACGCGCGCGATCTCGGCCTCCCACGCGTGCCGCTCGTCCGCGCCGGGCACCTCGGCGGCGAGCTCGGCGAGGCTGCGCGCGGTGAAGAACTTGTTCGTGCGGTTGTACAGGGGTCTGCTGCTCCTCCTATGCCCATCTCCTTTCGCATTCGCGTTCCCATCTCTCTCAAGTTTAGTAGAAGAGGAAGTAGTAGAAGAAGTAGGAGGGGAAGTGGGAGAGGGAGAGGGAGAAGGAGACGGGACCCGGAACACGGCCTCCAGGATGTCGATGTCGTACGGGATCGCGAACAGGTCCCGGCTGTCGACGTGCGCGAACAGGTAGTACACCGTGGCGAAGCCGGCCCAGGCCAGCGCCGACAGGCACAGCGAGCACGGCTCGTGCGTCGCGAGGAAGACGCACGAGCGCGGGCTGGGGCGGCCGCTGCCGAGGGGGTAGGGGTAGCAGCTACTCCTCTCACTCCTCTCACTCCCCAACTTTTCCTCCTCCTCCTCCTCCCCCTCCGCCCCCTTTTCGTTTCCGTTTCCGTTTTCCTTTTTTTCTTTCTCTAACCCCGACTCCCCCGACGACGGTAACAGCGATAGCTCCGGCGCGGGGAACCGCCCCTGCGCGAAGAACGTCTGGATGCAGTTGACCTCGCCGTGCAGCAGCGGCGACCACCGCTCGTCGTTGGTGGCCGCCGTCAGGGGCGCCAGGTCCGCCCCGCTCAGGACCGCGGCCCCGAAGACCTTGCTCCCCGAGGACACGCCCGCGGCGGTCAGGGGCACCACGTGCTCCTCGATGGTGGATAGGAGGGCGCGGAGGAGCGCGGAGGGGGTGTGCGTGTTGGTGGTGGTGGTGGTGGTGATGTTGGTGATGGGAGGAGGTTCGAGGACTTGCATGGCTTGAGAGGGGGAGGACGGATGGTGCGTGTTACACTAGGGGATCTGATCTGATCTGATCTGTCTGGGATAGGGAACTAAAATCTGGATAGGATACCCTGGTCTGCGATCTGGGTTTGCAGATCTCACCAGGTCGATGGGTGGGTGGTAGGAGAAATTATAGGATGATGTACGCGGGGAAGGGGGGTTGTGATAATGTAGAGAGTTCAACGTTCCCCAACCGATGGTCCGTACCTCGGAGCTGCTGTACTACAGGTAGATAGTATAGTAGTAATTCTGAGGTCCTGATATCGGAGGTTCCCGCGCCTTTCAGCTCCGCAGATTAGCCCCGGCGACCTCCGGTGACACGGCACCGGAGGGGTCCTAGACGGCGGAGAGCGGATACAAGGCTCTATAAGATATGTACTAACAGAGACACGTAAGATAAACTTGATAGCCAAAGCCACAGTATAGTTTATTTTGCTCAACTCAATATACTCGTTAGGAGGCTGCCCTACAAGGCGGTCACGCTATTATCATATGTCTCCCTTCGAGCCTCGTCTCGCGGCAAAACGCAATGACATAGCCCTGCTAACGCAACGCAATCGATTCCTTCCTAGTACTCCAGCCTAACATATCCGTGTCCCCAGTCCATTTCTCCAGTATTACTCATATATATATTAGGTAGTTAGGCAATCTCCCGCCATCCCCCGTAATTACTGAGCGGCCTCCCTTTACGACGACTTCCACTGGCCCGCGTTCTCGACGCCCTTGGACACGCTCTCGGCGCCGTTCTGGACGCCTGTCCCCAGGTTGCCGATGGCGTCGCCCACGGGCTTGCCGGTCGACCCCGTCGCGCTTGTGACTGTGTCCCCCACGCCGCGGGTGGCCGCGCCGGTCACGTTGCCGACGGTGCGGCCCAGGCCCCCGGCCGTGTTGCCCACGGTGCTGGTGACGAACTTGGCGGCGCCGGTGACGCCCTTGTCTTGGCTGCTCTCGAGAGGCATAGTTGGATGTATCGGGGGTGGTGGCGTGAAAGATTGGTTTTTTTTATTGAGAAAATTCGTCGAGGGGGGGATTCGAGTCCTCGAGAAGAGAAATAGTGATCTTCTTTTGTGGTAGATTATTGAGGATGATTGTTTTCTCCAGGGTATGGTTGGTCTTTCTATGACTTGGGAAAAGAACTAGAATGTTGTTGGGACTAAATATTGCCAGATATTTGTATACGTCCTTGAAGGTAACGAACTGAGGCATATGGGTAAGTACCTAAAGGTACCCAGGTATGTATCTAAGGGAGGAAAAGGAGTGATGTCATCGGTCAGCATGGCGTTTTAGACGACGTCACCACCACGTGGGACCCTGGATTCTTCCCCAGGCGAGATCCATTCCTGGTTACTAAGCCGCCTTATAGTTAAAAGGTACCTATGTACACACATGTATCTACATCTCAAACCTGTTTATTACGGAAATCATCGTGTATCCCTTTTCCAAGCCTTAGGTCGTACCACATGCCTACCATTTTGGCCCTACTAGAGTTGGAAAACCTGCAAGTTGCATCTAGCTAATAATGCAACTATATGTATTTCTGACATAATATCTACGTATATTAGGTTCAAGAATAGCCGGCTAAATCTAGTATCACGGAGAAGAGGGAAAGAGAAAGGTCGAGGGGCAGAGCCTTTTTTACAGTGTGTTATGTTCAGGTATAGAGGTAATCCTACGTGGTTCACTATAACATGCATCAATGTTTTAAAGAAATTATAATAAGGTACCTGTTATACACTTACGAGACTTAGCATGATATGGCAAATTCACAAAATCCGTCGGTTGGTAGTAAGTACAATCAGATTAGACTAATACGATATAACATAGTGACTACGCATATTATCGGCAACAGTAGATCTACGAAACAGGATGGTGGTGGCTATGAGACATTTACGTTTGCCAGTCTCCAATTAGCTATAAGGTACCTAGGTTTTATTGAAAATAAAACATGACAGTCACTAAAATAAGTGCATCAAAGGCAAGGCGTCTCTATATATAAAATAAGCAACTATTATCACCGAGAGAAAAAAAAGGTTCAGGAAAGAAATACGGACATTATGGCGGTATTAAATATGTAATAATGAATTTATGGATTACAGTATGTTTATCAAACTATGAATAATATCCTTTAGGTATTATGATTTCTACGGGTGTTAATATCGCATCTCTTGGCCACCCCAAGTCCCCATGTGTGAGGTACTACAGCATAGAACTTTTTTCCAATCATTAATGCCTAGTAAACCAAATAAGTATTATGTTTGCCATAGCAGTGATATATGCTCCCAGTGTAATTTATCCCAGAAACTTATTTCTCGAAGTCCCAATATGGCATATTGATACATATACAGCACCACAATATCAACTATGCTTTCATCCTAGCATCAGCAACACCTACCGGATGGATTGAATATAATGCTAATTAGTAGGTCTACAAAAATATGTTAAGTGGTTGAGAAATCGCACCGACATGAAACGAGCCAACAATGTGGCAAGAGTGCCATTCGATACTCTGAACAACAAACCGCATTATGACTCAGGCGTAAAAAGTTATATTGCACGTTAGCCACGACGTCGAAGTCGTGTTCCATAATTTAAGCCCCTGTCTAGCACAGCTATCTTCAGTAGTAGCAACACCACCACATACTTCTTCTATAAGCAAAGGCAAGGGGGTAGAAGGTGCAGAAGAGAGAGAGAAAGACAAATAAAAGAAAAAGTCCCCCGCCTACTACACAACCTCCTAAACACCGACATGTTTTACATAGAGAGAAATATACGCGCATGCACCTCATACCTGATCCGCCGTCTCCTGCGGTGCACAGAGAACAAACCAGTCATCACCCATCTCCCCCCGTTCCTCCCGTATAATCGAGAACAGTAGAACCGACTCTACGTAAGTTCAGGGTCAGCCCTCCCTCCCTCCCTCCAAACATACCGTACCATACGCCTTTCCTTTCTTTCTTTCTTTCTTTCTTTCTTTCTTTCTTTCTTTCTTTCTTTCTTTCTTTCTTTCTTTCTTTCTCCCTCCAGCCCCCTCTTACTTAATACCCGCGTGATACCGTACAAAAAAAATACCTAAGCCCCCCTCCTTTACCTATCCTCTTTGCTCTTCGGCTCTGCGGCGGGCGGAGTCGCGGGGGGCACGGCGACGGCGACGGCGACGACGACGACCTTGTTATGGTTCTTCCGTCGCTCCGCCTCGGCCGCCGCTTTCTCCTTCCGCCGCTGCGCCTGGATGGCCTTGGTGAGCTCGGATTCGCCCGGTCCTCGAGACATTTCTTTGTTTTTTTGCCGGAGAAGGGGGGGGAGGGGGGGGTGGGGGGAAGGAGGAGGAGGGGTTTGGTTTTGCTGGTTTTCTCTAGTCTAATGTGTTCACGCCTCTGGTAGTTTTAGTTTTAGCGTGGTGTTGATGCGATGATGTAGTATAGTGTTGGTCTCTTGTGTAAGAAGAACGAGAGGGAATTTTGTGTATAAGTGAGAAGTATGAGAGGGGGGAATACGTTGAAGAACGAAAGGAAAGAAATAGCCTAAACTACAACCCGAACGTGAGAAACGGGATGAAGGAGGGGGGGAATATTTATGGAGTTTCTTGTTTATTCTCGCTGCCCATCACGGGTTGTCATCTGGAACACTGGTGCAACTGATACTGTTGTTTTGGTTCGCCGCTATGTAATACATACACGTTCTACTCGAGCAACTCCGGTTCCCTCGTTGGACTGGAAGAATTAAGCTTCCTTGGCAGTGTTTGCCCTCCACGGGCTGAGTCACGGATGACGCTACGTCTATCAATATATTCCAGGGGAGTGGGGGTTGCGCATGATCAAGATCCCCTACGTGACCCATCGGTATACTCTAAGGCAGGAGGCAGGTTTCCGTAACAGGCCTGGGTGGAGGCCAGAGCAATGTTCTGATTGGTTTGTCTGGGGTCAGTTGCATACTCCGGCGAGCCTGCCCTTTCGGTGGCTGCTGGATGTTGTAAGTTACCTAACCTAACCTAGGCGCGTACCTACATAACTCATGGAAGTAGAGTTGCGATATTAATCACACGCGAGCCCGTGTAACAGGAAAAAATGAAACATGAACCACCAGCATAGGTATGACAGCCAAAGAAATCAACTCACGCGCGAATTGTCCTGCAGCGACACCATGTACGGACATGCCCCGCCTTATACCGATCTATACGGTGTACGCCAAATGCAACAAGGGTTTGACTGGCGTAGG
Organism: Biscogniauxia mediterranea; assembly: GCA_018398605.1. Taxonomy (NCBI): domain Eukaryota; kingdom Fungi; phylum Ascomycota; class Sordariomycetes; order Xylariales; family Xylariaceae; genus Biscogniauxia; species Biscogniauxia mediterranea. The sequence continues at coordinate 989,007 of JAGXTR010000007.1, read as the reverse complement.
TTAGATGGTTCTTAAACTGACAGATGCCTCAATGCGTAGGTGGGTTAGCTTTCCTTTCAATATACATCATCCTATTAATATGTTCAAATATTCGGTACCATCCAAATATTCGGTGCCATCCAGGTAAATTACCTGCGAAGACATAGGTATAAACCGCCGTGTAAATGAAAAGCCACTCGTGTAAGTCGCCTCAACTAGAGACTACTACCCTAGAGTAGGTTGTTTAATAAGTGAATGGTGTGTACGGTAGTATTCGGTAGCAGAGCCGAAGGTGTCAGAAAAGCTGCTGCTACTATAACTTAGTTGGTGAATTTGGGTATCCCTTGGCATGCACTCAAGCCTTGTATGCATTCTACGTTTTATGTATTCTAGAACATGTGGGAAATATTACTCATATCATGGATTCGTCCGTCTCATCAACTACCTGCTTAGGTTAGGTACTTGTGTGTTTTCGTGCAATCAATCAACCATATGAATACTACAACTGTGCCATACGCAAACCACCCCCCTAAAGACCACTTTTTCGGACCCTAAGATACACATTGGCTAGCCCAGCATGCTTCTCATCACATTTTGACAGCAGCCTTGGCCAAGTCTGCGAGAGCGTCACGACGCTTGAACTTGGCATCCTGGATGACGCCTGTATCGTCACGTCAGCACGCCGAATAAGTATTACCAAGAAGAGCGAGATGTGTAAGTATCAAGAAGAAGAGCACGAACCGGCATCGGCATCACTAGAGTAGTTTGCGGTCCACTCAACGAAGGTGCCGCCCTCGAGCTCACCGCTGGTGATGGCGTAGCAGCGGATGGTAGAGAGGACCGAGGTGTACGGAAGCTCCGGTTTGGCCGCGATGACGCTGTAGGTGATGTAGTGGTTGATCGTCTGTTGCTATAATTAGTAACCCCGGGCACGATCAACGGGTACCTGGGTTGGATGCAAGGGGCGGGAGGAGGGGAAAAGGGAGCTAGATAGCCCATACGCTGTGCTCCTCCTGCTTCACTTCCAGCTCGGTGCCGTCCTTGAAGACCCACTTGACAACGTCGGTCTCATCGCTGACGCCCTTGTCGAACTGGCTGGACTTCAGAGCAGACCAGAAGTCGCTGAAGTTCTGAACTGCACGTAGAGAAACAGCTTGTGTGAGTGATGGTCCGATAGATACTACAAGTAGGGGAGCTTCTCATGTCTTCTCTCTCCCTCTATGACGTACGCTTGATGTGGTGCCAGACATGGCTCAGGGGAGCTCTGATGACCGCAGACTCGACAACGGAGGTGGATGTTGGGATGGACATGGTTGCTAGTATTTATTTCTTGTAGCGTTGTAAGGATGGAGAATTGTCCGTGTGACGCTGGTGAGATGATTCTGATGAGTTGAAGGGGAGGTCAGGTAGTAAGGTCGGTGGGAGGTACTTATTCTAGTAATTCCAGGCTGAACCTACTTCGTTTGCACATGCACGCAAACGAAGTCGCAACGTCATGGGGGGCGATTCTGAGGTAGGCGTGGGAGGCTGCCGAGCGGGGCAGGGTCAATTACACAGCTGATGTCAGTACAGTACATCGATATATGTAGGTACTGTCTTTGAGGACTATAAGTAACACTACTAGTATGTAGCACTAAGTAGGTACCTACATTAGTACCTCCTATATACATTATGTAGGTAAGTCGATACTTCCTGTTCGGGTACATAACCTTCAAGTTCTTCTTTCTAACCAGTATGCTACTAAGTTTTAGTGGATGGAGGTCACGTGGCACCCCTTGTGGCGTACCTACCTGACAGGTGCAGATGCCCGGATACCTGGATACTGTAACACAGAATACATAGTAACCTACTAAACTTAGGGAAGTGGGAAGTGGCTGGGTGTACAGACAATATACATAGTACCTAATGTAGATAGTAATTAGTAAGTCAGGGTCAGGTGTATCAAAAATAGAGGGGATGAGCAAGAGCTTAATTCCGATCAGGAGACTGACCTAATATGGGACCCAGGCCGGCGCGTGTAGCGCAATTGGTGCAAATTCCTGACCCAACGTTCCGGAAACAAACAGTGGCGCTTCCATTAAACTCAAACCACCACAGCGGTAGGTACTGCGCATCGCATGGGTTCCGAAACAAGCCTCTTATTGGGACACGGAGCTTCAGCATCCCCTTTTCTAATTTCGCTTTCTTCTCTTCCTAGCCTCTGCTCCGATGGGTGGCACCACAACGCGCCTCTAGGCCACCATCGTCAACTCGTGTATATATATATATATAGGGGCATAAACATATATATATATATATTCGCCAGGCCCGGCTGTGAAACTATAACCATGACTTGGTCTCCCCTTACGTTCGGTTTCTCAACATCGCTGGGTTCGATTCTCTCTTTTCAGTCTTATTCCTCTTCTTATTTCTATTCTTGTTTTTATTTTCACTCTCCTTCATCATGAGGTTTTCGTCACTTCTCGCCCTAGCCAGCAGTCAGCTGGGTGCCTGCGGTACCATTCTTTGGGATGGCCGTTTCAATGATCTGGAGTCGGCCACCGATCTAGACGAGTGGTCTTGGTCGAACCAGGTCGGTCCTTACCAGTGGTATATCCACGGGTCGGGAGCCACAACCGACTACGTGAACCTCTCCTCGGACTTCAAGAACCCAGCCGATACAAGTTCGAACCAAGGCGTCAAGATCACCCTGGACTCGACGGCATATTGGAATGGCCAGACCATGCGTCGCACGGAGTTGATCCCCCAGACTACCGCGGCGATCAACAAAGGCAAGGTCTGGTATCACTTTAGCATAAGTCGCAGCGACACAAATGCCCCTGCCGAGACGCGCGAGCACCAGATCGCCTTCTTCGAGAGTCACTTCACCGAGCTGAAGGCCGGCTGGCTGAGCGGCTCTAGCAACACGTCAGACCCCAACCTGCGCTGGATGGCCAACAGCCAATCCCAGTGGAACACGGAGTTCACCGCCGGGGTCTGGCACAATGTCGCCTACGAGATCGACTTCGACGCCAACACCGTCGGCTTCTGGTACTCCACCGGCGCTGACGACCTAGTGCTGACCGTCGAGCCCGTATCCGTATCGGCCTCGAGCAACGGCGCCGACTGGCATCTGGGTGTCTTGGAGCTCCCGAGAGATGGCTACGCGGACACAGATGAGGATCTTTTCTTCTCCGGTGTCTACATCGAGAGCGACAGCCTCACGACTTCCGTTGCTGGACCTGGTGGTGGGTTTGCCTGATTTTCCCCGCCGTGGAGTTTAAGACAAGTTGTTAAATGGCTTATGTGATAATAGGAGCGGCGTCGGGCGGCGATGGAAACTCGAATACGACTACGACTACGACTACTTCTGCTGTGGCTGCTGCTACTTCATCCGCCACCCAGGCTAGCACCACCGCGGCCCCCACTACCACGGCTCTTACCATCGCGACTACGGCGACTACCTTGAAGACGTCGACGACTAAAGCCCCCTCCGTGTCCGCAACTTCTAGCTCTACCTCAACGTCCGCTCCCGCCACGACGAGCACTACAGCTGGTACCGCGGCGTGTGCTCAGGCCAAGTGGGCGCAGTGCGGAGGCATCAACTGGACTGGCTGCTCGACTTGCGCGTCAGGGACGACGTGCAAGTTACAAAACGACTATTACTCGCAATGCCTGTAGCCTGACAGAAAGAAAAGGAGGCAGCATCCCGGGACAGTTACGTGGCTGGATTCTTGTATATAATTATTTCCCCCCCTTAGTCTTGTCGGCCTGATGTACATATTCCGCATGATAGGGCTTGACTACCTAGGTGAAATACATACAATTCCTCGAACTTCTTATTTAACGCCGTCCCAGTGATATCATCATAATGCTTTGTGGTTATATATATCGCTCATTTCTCATCCAATCTCATATTGATTTTGCCATGTTACAAGGATGGAATATGAACTCACTGCGCTGGTTACGTACTAACTAGTTTAACCTAGCATTGTATTGAGTGATCTTAGTGGATCAACTCTTCTGGAGAGCGAGACTACTACACTCATCAGCATTCTCATTTCTTATCTAAACTTCATATTCTACGATGATGAAGACAAAAAGATATTGCATGAAATAGAACATAAACCTTTGTTCTCCTGGTCGGTTTCTTTAGGCAGATTAATTTTGGTCGGCGAGTGAGCCAAAGAATCCCTACAACCGGAGGGGGGGGGTGTCAGCGGACATGTTCCAAAGAACAATGCAAGTCGAAACAGGCGCTATAAAAAGCGAAGCAATCTTGGCTATACGGCTATCTTGGGAATTATTCTTTTCAGCTACGAATTACCTGTATAATCTACAATGGCGCATGGTAATTCGAGACCTAACAAGCGAAGACGACCTTGTCGAAAAAAAAAGACACCCTTATCGGGGAAGAATTCCTAAACAAGAATGAGCAGCAGCAATCGCGCTCACACGAGGGGAAAGATAGACTTCAAGCACTCGGGTTGAATTTTTATGCATTACTGCCGGCCCCAACATATCAATCACCGTGGGAGGGTGGGCAACCATACCATACGCTCCCCGAGGGAAAATCTGCCATCGATGTTGCGGGTAACAACTACACTACGTCAGCATCGCCGAGGGCGCAAGAGTCTCTACGAATAACATGGAAGAACGGTGGGGATGGATGGATGGATGAACTCCAGGAGACGACCATGGCCGTCCCCGAACTCGCGAGGGAGACATTCAAGTACTTAGGTTATAAGCATGAACGGTGGAAGCAGAGAGAGAGCCCCTAGGCCAAGCCCCCTCCCCGGACCTATACCTCACATTCGAAACGAAACGAAGCGCGTCGCCTCCGCGATAAACCCGCGCTCCGTCGCATACTACCCGTACCTGGAGCTGACGCCGGGGGATTCGGCGGCGTATGCGGGACGGAGGGGAGGGGAGGGGAGCGTGAGCGAAGAAGAGGGGGGAGGTAAAGAGGACGCAGGAGAGGTAGGTATGCGCCCAAGCACTGGGGTGATATGATATTCGAGTTTAAATCATATGCTGCTATCCGCTTTTTTTCCCCTTGACGAGCTGTGATTACTCGTTGTGATTCTATAGGTCCCCTTGTGCAGTGTTTCGGTCACTGTATCCCGACTTGCAAAGCGGCACAGCTATGTAAGTGCCGGGAGTTAGCCTATTAAAAAAAGGAAATAATAAACGAGTGAATTGAGGTCTTGATCGAAGCAGTCTTGGTAAGTCTTTGGTTGGATTGTATCGTGTATCATATACGTTGTAATAACAGCAGCATATTCTACCCTGAGGAGTGGTGGTTTCTTTTTTCTTCCCTCCCCTTGTGTGTTCCCCTAGGTTAGTCAGTTACTCTTATTTGATACGTCAAGTAGTTGGATAATTTCGTTCAACTAAACTTCCGACTATATCCAATGGAATATGCTGACTCACATTTTGTATAATCCAATGAATCGCGCCAAGGTTGAGTATAGTGACATTCAACAACTACATACATAGCTAATCCCCCCAAAGCATGAAACCTACCTACATCAACTCTTATTAGGGATTACAGTTTTCGTTTTATCAATAAACCCCCCAAGGCACCCGATAGTGTCCATTTGAATTCTTTAGCGAGGTGTGCTCATCTCCAGAAAAGCTGTGGGGTTCAACTGGAGGTAGAAGCCTGAACCCGAATACGAACCAGGGGCACCTACCTAGCTGTTGAAGGATTTCTACGGAGAATATCAGCACTACGCCGCCAGCCAGTCGGTCTACCTACCTACCTAGTCCCAGAAACCCTAGACTAAAGAATCCCTCCAATCTAGTTGTACATACTGCTTAAAACGTCCACGTAGGCGCAGATCCGGCCCTACGAAAGAACGGGTATAAAAACCCACGAGCCAATGAATAGCCAAAGAGGAATAGTGAGTTCTAGCGTAGATATAGTAATCACCTATCCTAGACCCGCAAAGGATTCTCGATATGTCTTCAGCTCAAAGGCCCTACCCAGGTGGGCACTTTTCCGCTGCCTTTGGTTGGGGATCGCATACCTAGACATATGCTGGGGTTCTTTTTTCTTTTCTTTTCTTTTCTTTTCTTTTTGGTTTCAAAAGCTAGGAGCTTAGGCCGCGGAGATACTCCATCAAGGGGGATCTACTTCACAGGTCAAGACTTAAGCCCACCCCAATTGCCATTGGGTTATTATCGTACATATTGCATATTCCCTCTCAGCATGCCCCTGTCTTATGGTCTTGGTATTCGGGATCCGCGGTCTATGTATTTTGCGGTGTGCGCCAGACCACGTTTCTAGGATTTAGGTAGAACAGATGTACCTACCCTTTAGAAATATTCGGAGGCTACTTACATCACCTCTCCCAAGATATTTATGTTCCTCGATCTGTGGTGGTGACTTATCTATGCTATCATCTTTAAGCCAATACAGAAAGATGCTTGTGCTGTGGTGTGTTGCAGCGGGACTGGCGTTGGTTCGGGGGCAAAGGTCTGGGACACCAGACCTACACCCTATTGCTGGGCTTGCCGCGAAGGGAATCAGGTCAAGTCGGTTAGACGCCCTTTTTCTAGGCGCAGGTGGCGATGACGACAGTAGCTGTTATTGTTCCCTTGCAGTGAGCTTTTTCTCTTTTTTTTTCTTCCCCAGGATCTCGTTCCCTACCAGTGAATACCGCTTCTCACTATCACCAAGTGCGAGACCCTAGCTACCACATTTGGCGATGCGCAAGTCAGCTCTGTCGGCCAAGAAGCCTACGGTGCCAGACTCGATAGATTCTGGTCAGCCCAACAGGCCCAGGAGACGAAACCGCAATGCTTCTTCCACCCGTTTGATGCCGAGGATATATCCGTCGCCATACTTGTGTCCCGTGCGACTCAATGCCCGTTTGCTGTGAAGGGCGGCGGACATGCTGCTTTTAAGGGAGCCTCCAACAGCGATGGCGGCATCACCATCGACTTCGTGAACATGGCCCAGGTAATCCCCAGTGCTGATCTGAAGACTGTGTCTATCGGTCCTGGAAATACCTGGTTCGACGTGTATAGCACTCTGGAAACCTACAATCTTACTATGGTTGGTGGCCGAGTAGCGTCAGTCGGCGTAGGCGGCTTGCTTCTAGGAGGTATGTCCCACACCCGCATACTCTGGGATGGGATTATCGCTTATGATATTTGATAGGTGGCATTTCTTTCTTCAGTGGACAGCATGGCTGGGCGTGTGATAACATCGTCAGCTACGAGATTGTTATCGCGTCGGGCGAAATTCTTCATGTCGATTCGGCCAATCATCCAGATCTCTTCTGGGCTCTCCGTGGTGGCGGCGGCAACTTTGGTGTCGTCACCAAATTTGTCGCTAATACCTTCAAGCAGGGACCCATGTGGGGAGGTTTCATATTGTACGATATGCACAGCACGAAGTCTGCTATAATTGACCCCATGATGTCTTGGGCCAAGAGAGGTGGACTGGAGGACCCGAAGAGCGCAATGATCGTATCTTATACGTATGCACAGCCATACAGCGCGTGGATTCTGGCAACAATTCTGGACCATGCCGAGCCACAAGAGCCGGGAAGTCACCCGGAAGTCTTCAACGATTTCTTCCTCGACAATCCCATTAGTGACTCCACTAGGACAACAACCCATTCCAACTTGACTATGGAAATAGATTCGATGAGCCCTTTCGGGTTACGACAGACTTATTGGATGTTAAGTATTTATGTGGACAAGCAGCTTGTTTCGGATCTAGTGGACATCCAGGAAGAGGAGGTCGCTCCCATCGCTAATGTTCCAGGCCTGGTCGCCTCCGTGAGCTTCCAGGTAATCAAGGGCAAGCAGCTTCAATGGATGTCAAGCAATAGGGGAAATGCACTAGGTGTTGGAAACAAACCCTTCCTGGTTGCAAACCTAGCTTACACGTGGGCGCTCCAATCAGACGACAAGGCGGTCTTGAAAGCAGTCAACAATATCGTTACCAGAGCGAAGTCTGTATCCAAGGAGCGTGGACTGTTCCACCCATTCCTGTACATGAACTATGCTAGCCAGTGGCAAGATCCAATCGCTGGATATGGTGCTGAGAACAAGGGGAAACTCCTTAAAATTTCGAAGAAGTACGACCCGGAAGGAGTTTTCCAGAAACTTCACCCAGGATACTTCAAACTTCATGGTCCACCTATGGAATGGAAAGACGAATAATACGATACAGTAATTTCAACTAGGGAGGCTCCGTTAAAGAGTGAATAGCTCTTGACATCGCACTACAGAGAGGGAATACTATATGTACCGTGGAAATGTCAAAATCAAAGTTCATCCAGATGAGTAATGAATTGGAGTCCCTGGAATTTCTTTTCGTCAAGTTCAACGGCGACTTGGATTAATTTTAGAGTATCGTATGTTAGCCAATACCGATGTGAGGGGTCCTCCTATATACCTGTCAACTATGTTTGCATGCCAGCAGCCAAGAGTGACAGCTGGTGGACCTCCAAGTTTATCTCCCATGACTAGATATGGTACATCATAAAACGTTAAATTCACCAGGTGCCAGAGCTTTACAATATCCTCTGAGCAGCAAGGTCTATCAAATTCTTAGAAACTCACTAGGTTAGGTATATATTAACTAACCTAGGATATTTGTAGCTGATGAGTTAAGGAGATACTTGCGCAACGAAACAAACACTTCGCATATCCCCAATATAATGCACTTCGTAGACCGCCATTGAGGACAATGAGTATTGTAACAAATCTTAGCATTGGATAATACCTACAGCTTGAGATCAGATGGTCGACTAAGTACCTAGTTTCATACATGAAGTAATACAAGATTATAGTACGACGTTGGACAACAATGAGAATTACAAGACATAATTATCGGTAATATACTTCAAACAAACAATGATTTCCACTTCGTGGTACATTGATACCTCCTCGTCCGCCTAGCACTAATCTCGTATAACAGCAACTGCTCTTCTATTCACTCTCTATTAAGATGGTTTCGACTATTCTAACCTAGAACCTTAGTAGATCGACACTACCTACTATTATATCCAAACCATGACAAGGTACAATAAGGTTTCCAGTTTAGCAAAAACTTTCCTGTATCTAGATTTTCCCCTTTATATTCTGTCGATATTCACACCAGGCTGTTATCGTTTCCCAGAATTCTTATATGATCAACATCCATCGTTAGATTACATACGCCGCGTACTTCCCAGATATTCTATACTCCCAAGATGCTTCTCCTAAACATCGCACTAGCCCTATCGCTGGTTCCGGGTCTTTGTTTCAGCAGAGACATCCCCGAAAACATAGACCGTCTCTACCGCAGAATCACAAACCTGGCACAATGTACAGCGAATGAGCAAGTGGGTTATTACACCTCGCCGGGCTCCGATGAGGATAGTAAGCTCTCCAAGAACACCATGACTGTCAAATGAGAAAATCCCCCCCCCCTCCCCTTTTTTTTTAACTCCGGTCCAGCTTTCGGATACTGCGCAGACTTCTACCAAAGCTACGGCATCATGTACATCCAGGGCATGCAGCGGCATCTCGCGGACATGGACGTCACCTGCAAGGGGCTCCACGGCGGGCCGGCAGACGACGGGAGATGCAACTCTCCCAGCCCCCCTGGATCCACTTCCTTCAGCCAGAAGGTCGCGTCGTACAAGAAGTCCATCCCGGATCTGAGCCCCTACATCCACCCCTACGTCGTCTTCGGGAACTCGGGCACGACGCGGCCCTTCGAGCCACGGCAGTACGGCATCGAGCCCCTGAGCGTGATGGCGGTGGTGTGCAACGGCAAGCTGGTAAGTACCTACCGTGCATGTGCATTACATTTTCTTTGTCTTTTTTTCCACCCTTTCCTCTCCTATCCACTTTTCTCCTATCCCCCCCCCAACTAGACTACACATGCTTAAACAATAAGTAAAAAAAAGATCTACGGCCTCTGGGGCGACGAGCGGCACGATAGCGGCGCGCGGGCCCTGGTCGGGGAGGCCTCTCTCGCGCTCGCGACGGCGTGCTACGGCGACGCGATGGGCGCCGGCCACGGCCACCCCGGCACCGACGTCCTGTACATCGGCTTCAACGGCACGGAGGCGGTTCCCGGCCGGGACGGCGCCAAGTGGGACGCCAAGAGCTACGGGGAGTTTGAGGCTAGTATCGAGGGGCTGGGAGACAAGCTCATTGAGCGCATCACGCCCCCCGAGTGAGTGAGCGGGGGAGTGGGATTTTGGTCGATCGCAGGTGGCCGGGATTGACAGAAAAGGGATTCGGGATACCTTCGCCGTCCTAGTAGTTAACAGGCTTTGCAGTGTCCTTGGATGCGTATAGCTTTCATAATATGGCGGAAGCCCCGATTGTGCGTATGTGGGTAAAGGGGTTGCACAAGAGATTGAGAATAGTTATTGGAGCTCTCTCTCTCTCTCTCTCTCCCGAAGTCCCATGGTCCTCATGTCTTCTCTATACCTACTTTACAGTGAACCTTCGTCTTAATACCATTGCCCTGGAGGGGACCATTTCCAGCCCGTCACAGTAAATAATTCGCCGGCAAGTATATAACCTATATCTGTTTATGCCACTCGTTAGAGCGTTCATGCCCAGCTCCAATCATTTCCCATTCTCTAAATATTACTGATCACTTGACTCTATAGTGAAATAACTACTTCGCTTCTATAGTTGTTGAGAGGCTGGTTCACCACATCCGTATAACCATGTCAGCCACAGAGTCATCAGTGGTATGTGCGATTGCGAAACTTAATGTCTATACACGAATTGACGCCGTGATTACACAATTACTTACGTTGGAAAATCTGAGGATAGGCATGATGTTGTCCAGTTTCCTGGTTAGCCCTCGGATCGCCAGTACGACTCTTGGACTTACTCCTGGAACTGAACGCCTGCTGGATTTACCAATGCTCTGTTCGGCGGTAACTTACCCTACCAGAAACAAGTTGTAATGTTTTCAGTCAACCAACCCGCATGATTCGTACCCTAAAGTACTTGCAATTTTCCTTCATGTTCCCTTGGCTAGTCTTTAACAGCTAGGTTACATTAGGTACCTATTCTATCACGTCTATTCCAGTCAATGTTAATCGCAGTCACTTGTTAATGCACGACGTGCCTTTCGTATGAAGCCCTATTAGCTAACGAGAACGGCCGTGGGACCTACCGAATAGAGTATGTCCTATTTCGGAATGCGATAACGCAGCAGCCTGCAGACGAAAAGCCCGCCGGGTATCTGATACGAGTATCGGCACTAGGACCTTGGCGGCACCCAGATGCATCGCCCATCGAGCCAATCACGGTGCAACCCCGCTGATTAAGATCCGTGCTAAACTCCGAACGTTCCCCGAGATATCAGATCCTATAAGATTAAGGGCCTGGCTACGGACATCAATAGGTTGCAAATAATGTATTGCCATGGATTTCGGAAGGATTCTTGCTATGGAAATCAAATTGTATAGGAGACTACACTAAATCAACGAACGAGTAGCCAGTTTCTTGTTTACCTATTCAAGATCTATTGAAATAATCATAGCTAGGTATCCCACATTCTGGTGGTCATGTTACCGAATAACGAACTATTAGTATAAGGAACGAATTTACAACTCTATTCGTGATTTCATTCTGACAATCGTAATGCATCTTTCAAGGTAAATAAGATGTCGTTCGTATTAAATAGGTACTTGCAGATTGATATGTGTTAGCATAAATAGTGTCAGTTCAAAAGTTCAAAAAATTAAGTGACCTAGAACTATCAGATTTAAATCTTCCCTAATTCACTCCTTTCAAATCGTCATTCAAATAATTGTATTCTATACACTTAAGTTCTATTGAGACTTGGAAGATTTAAGGTTATAATATTTATAGTTTCAAACAAGACCGACTATCCAGAGGTTCAAAGACTGACGGTCCATCATTGATGCTGTCAAATATTGTTTAAAAGCAGGATAGACAGTCCTCCATACCAAGTCAAGAAATACAGATCAATAGTATGGTTTAATAAGTGATACAACTATTCAAATGGCCCGGGTATTTATCAAAAGGTCAAAGGTCAGGGCTCGCCATGAGTTATTACATTACAGAGTATCCTGGTGTGGATGGGGAATTCGAAGGTAATATATTAGTATATCGATACGTATATTACAGATAAGACTTATAACGGAGGATCATTCGACACGATTTTCCAAAGCGGTCACTATATAAATTAGGGAAGGTTTTGGGAAAGTAATATGCTATGATGCAGGGAGATAAATATTAATTTGGTGGTGGTTGTAAACAGATCAAGAAAAAAAAATAAAAAATACGCCATAATCTACAAGATCCAAGAGCACAGAAGCTGACCTCTGGGCAACTTCTGTAGCTCTGCCAGCTCCGTGGTAGTGAATCCCCTGCCCAGAATCTCCGTACAGATTCCGTCGACCCATTGAACCTTATCCTTATACATCGGAAGGTCTTCGATGCCCTGCTGCAAGTTGATACCGACCTTGATGGCTGCCTCCCGCGCCATGTTATTTACCACGGGGATCATGTACTTCACGACGTTTGATTCGTGAAGCTGACACGCCCTCTCGAGAATCACGATGCGGACACCGTCCTTGTCGGGGCCGGGGCACTCGCAGGTTTCGCAGTGCGCGATGTTGGCGGATATCGGCTGTCTGGTTATGGGATCTATAGGGACTGAGCATCCCCACTCAAAGTACTTCTTTGCCGCCCTTCCGCTCATAGATCTCTCGGTGTCGTCGCAGATATGGTCTACGACTTAATCTAGGTATCTTATGCTTAAATTCTGCGTTCCCTATTATATTAAATCTACAGTTGGGAGAATTTATAGCAACGTGGTTCTTATTCTATTCACTGAAGTACATAATCTCGTCATCGTAGTTATTCATTATACCGTTCACAGTATTTTGGTTACTCACTGGACTGTCTAAACAGTATACGGTAATTCACCGAGTAACCAAAAGTCATACTGTTTAGTTTCCTCCTTAGGTGATACTCATATAAGTTTTACCAGGCAGAATGATGCTGAATGAGTATGGCTGTGCCGTCCAACCGCCACCAGGTTGCATATAATGCCCCTCCCGGCAGTACCATTACCCCATAGACGACTAAGGTTAGGCTCTCATCACGGAACTAAATATGCAAAGAACTATAGCACTTTTAGATGGGGCAAGGCAATTGGGGGGGAACATATGGTGTATACTATGTATGGAAACACCAGACCAGACTGATCAACGCGGGGTTGGTACATACCTAGGTAGGTTAAACGTGTATTGATGTTAGTCCAGCTTATTACCCTTATTATCTCTCCTATCGATCCATGATAATGCTCTCGTAAACCAGATTGACAAGCCACCCAGTGACGATATTGGTGTTATCAATCAGGTACTAGCGCACGGCAACCCAGTCCCCCAACCGCTGCAGATCTATCGCATGGCTTCATAATTAACATTCTATCGATATAGTTAATCCAATTGCTATCTATGATGTCGTGTCATTCTTATCATAAGCCCATCGTGAAGTCCGAACAACGGAGGCCGTTATCGCTATGCATATCTTAGTTGAACTCAGTCTTTCAAGTTAACCACGATCTCCCCTAGATTGAAACTTGAATCAATATGTTGTGATATTAATACAAGTTGGTCACACTAGCTTTTTACCACAATCACAACATTGTCGAGTTGAGTTGAGTACATATCACAGGTTTCGATGAGGCCGATCTCATGAAACACCCCTGTTAGGAGGGTTTGGTTAAGGCGCTTCTTGACATACATTGTTCCGTACCTATTCAGACCACCATGTTGTCTACTATTCTTTGGCCGGCGGTCGCCTTGTGCCTGTCTCTAATCACATTCCTGTCTCTCAGCAAGACACAGAAAGATGTAGTCTTCAGGCGGTTCGGCTTCGCGCGGCAGCCGTCTAGGCCCAGCACGCCGTCGCTCGAAAAACAGACATTCCCCAAACCCCTTACGTCGTCCTCCTCCGACCTAGCTTCGACATTTCCGCCCACTCCCCGCGGCCAGTTGGAGAAGATGACCCCCAACATGTCAGCCGAGCAGCGAAAAGCGATGGGCAACCTGGCGTTCGACCAAGCCACATTCGAACGGTCGGTTTTGAAGTTTGACGAGGATTATCGGACCGCGGATGATTCGAAATACACTTTCATGGGCTTCTCGGTAAAAGAGATAAAAGCCTTGGGCGACTTCCCGGACTATTCGACGCTTTCCGAGGTCCCCATGCCCCAGCCATATAAGGAGTTCGATATCGAGAAAGCCAAGCCGAGACCATACAGACCTTTCCGATGGGCATACCATCAGACCATGTGTTAGTCATGCATCCCCTAACCTCATTATATAGCCGGTCTAACGCAACTATACAGCCTTGACTAAACTGGAGACCGACTGGTGGATAGAGCTAGAATCGACCTACAAAGCCCGCATCGCCCAGCGCCAGGAGCTCTACGCCAAGCATGGCAAGGACGTTTTGCAGTGGCTACCTGGCTCCGAGTTGGCCTGCAAGGAGCTCATGGAGATGGTTTTGCAATTCATATGTGCCCGGTACCCGCAATATTTCATCCTATCCGAAGACAAGACTCAGCTGGAGAACAAGATCCTCGGCACTGTGACGATGATCAAGGAGAAGCATCCGTTACTCGTCCTATTGGACAACGTGCCGGAGGACTTCGGTATTACTCTGCGGGATCCAGAAACCGGTTATTATGCATTGCGTGCCGGTCTGATCTGCTCAGCACTGGGCTGGAACGTGAATAGCAAGATTGGCATGAGGCTCGACGAGATCCACAAGCCTATCCCCGACTACAAGGAAAAGATGCAGTTCAGTATGGATCGGTGAGTTTCCCGAAATATCCACTTCCGTGGCAGCATTAGCTTCGATAGATTCGTCAGTCGCTAACTTTAGTAGGTTCTTCTCCAAGATGCCCGCAAATAAGCCCATCCAGCGAGGTTCCTGGGGTCTAGAAGTAGACCAGCCCCTATACATGCCACCAGGTGATCCGCACGAGGCCTATCGCGAACGCCAGGACCCGGACCTCGAGCGCTCGCGCATGCATCTCCGAGTCGATTGGCAAACGCTGCGGCGCCTCCCGTTATCCGGCGCTATCGTATTCAACTTCAAGGCCCTGTTCACCCGGATCGAGGAGTTCCGGGACGAGCCGTACGTGCCCAGTCTCGTCCTGAAGGTGCTGAAGGAGGGCAAGGAGAACCTCATGAAGTACAAGAACACGTGGCACACGGAACACGTCACGATCCCGGCGCTGGAGGAGTTCGAGCGGGAGCAGAAGGAGAAGGGCCTGGTGGAGAAGGACTGGGAGCCCAAGACGCTCGACGACAGCCCCTGGTTCCCCGGGTGGCAGGAGAAGTGGCACGCGCAGCAGGGCTTTTGAATAGGACGGTGATTTTTTTGTTTTGCTCTCAGGGACATGATTAGGAGACGCGACTACAACCATGAAATTTCGCAGCGAGTTTTTTTGAAAACATTCATTGAACGTTATTCCCCGGGTATTTCTTCTTTATAACGAAATTCGCCCCATCGGAGATTTTCCGCGGCGCCACAAGTGATCATCATGTACCTCTAACAGGAGTATCAAAGGGACAGAAACCATGTCCCAAAAAAATACAATAATATCTCTCCGATATTTGACTTCCCCTTGGAATAATAACAACCGATCACTCTGCAGCAGCAGCAGCAGCAACGCACATACATGATGACCAAATCCCCTGTCAAAAAACGAGCTTCTCCACGTGTGTATATCCGTACTCCAGCCTTCCTCAACCTCTCCACAAACAGCATCCTCCAGCATCGACGGCGTCCTGAACACCCCCCCCTTCGCCCGGCACCCTCGGAATCCCCAGCAGCACCGCCGCCGCCTCCACCGCCAATATGGCACTCAGTGGACCGTACATGAACCCCGCCTTCGCCACCGGCTCCTCCCCGCCACCCGGCGCAAACCCCACGGCCCTAAGGTCCGCGCTCTCCCGCCTGCGGCTCTCCTCTCGATCCGGCCCCGTCCCCGGCGCGCGCGCACGAGGGCCCGGGCCCACGGCAGCGCCAGCAGCAGGACGCCCAGCCGCACCGCGACCCACGGCGTCTCGGTCGTGAAGTCGACGTAGTGCGTGCCGCCGCCGCCGGCGCAGGCGGCCACAACGGGCGACGAGTGCCGGTGGTAGGGCCCCGCGCCGTTGATGAGGGCGGCGGTGCGGCGGGCGAGGGGCGAGAGGTCGGGTAGGACGTGTATGCTGGGCGCGGCGCGGGAAGGGGTTGATGGTTTGCTGGAGGTCCGCGGCCAGGACGCGGCGAGCTTGCTGGGGGAGCGGCCGGCGGAGGTTGGTAGGGAGGATGCGGGCGATGTGCCGCTGCGCGCAGATGGTCACAGTCCAGCCTATGGCGCCGAGGATTATTATGAAGGGTCGGGCGCCTTCCATGGTTTTTGTGAGGTGGGTTGTGTGGAAGGGAAATGTGGAGTTTGCGAGAAAAGGGGTAAGGGTAAGGGTGTAGATATGGATATTATCCGATGAAGGACTTCGGGTTCAGCAAGATTAAATATATAATCTATTTGCCATCGACGATGACGTGCTCGGTTTATATAGACATATCGGCATACGTAGTTCTTGATGGCTTGGTAATACCTCCTTTTCGATGTGGTTTAGACAGATGAGATGACAAAGCAGGCCCTGTTCCCCGGAGTTCACGGCACAACGGCTACGGTCTTTTAGTGACTACTAATGCTTGAGGGGCTTCGTGAAATCACCCATTCTCATACGGACCGATTTTAAGAGCCTATACTCTCGATCTGCTAGCATCGGACTAGTTAAGTCGTCGCATTTGATATACACGTTTCCGAACTGATCGAGTCTCTTTAGGAGCAGTAGCACCGGGGATTTCAAGCTCGAATCTTCAAGACATATATATCTTTTCCATACATGCTCCTTAATAGATACTCTTAAGCAGAAGAAAAGCGGAATGTTCCATCTATTCCGACCAGAGTTGCCAGGGCATCAAAAAATATATATCATACATATAATATAGACAGACCACCAACTAGGTGTGAGAAGGAATCCGGAGTGAGCCCCGGCCCCCCGTTCCCGGCAATAAATAGGAGAGCCATTGCCCAAAATCAGGAAAAGTCCGGCATCATCACACCGGGGCGATGGGGAGTGATGTTTAGATAAGCCCGGATCCGCAGTGAGGAGGTCGCTCCGGCTGTGCCGAAGTTGAGGGTCGACGTTGCTACCTACAGTGCTGCTACTACTAGCTATACGGTCAAGTCCCTTATCCGCGGCTGCTCCGTCGCCTTGTGCGAAGGAAGCGGCCTGCGGTTTGATGTATGTACATTTGCGGGGGAACTCCGCGGGATATGGCACCGCGAGCAACGAGGGCCTCTAGAGGTCGCATCGGGCCTTGGCTAGGGTGCAACGAGAGAAAAGAAGAGTTGTAAGCACAAGCAATAGTATTATTATTATTTTTACCAGGGTGGGAGATAGCTCGAGCGTGACAAGTAATAGACGCCATATTGTCCGTCTGCTGGAGAGTAGCAAAAAAAAGGGGTATATATCAAAAGGAGAGGGGGGGGGGGTGGTTCGGACTCACCGACAATGCTTTCTGACGCACGCTCAACTTGGGCTCGAGAGTTGCATCTCTTCATGCGTCGCACGAGCGACGACTTTGTCAGACACGGCGACGGTCAATCAAGATTTACTACGGCTATAAACTGTCTAACAATCCTATTTAAGAATGAGTCAAAAAACTGTGGGTAAAAACTCGCTCTGTCTAAACGTTTCCCTGCATAGCGTGCACCGGTCCTCCCTACCGGACCTGGCAACCATCTCGATGTCTGCGTCGGCGATGGCAGGCAGCGGTTCAGTAAACACGTCCATCAGCGAGCAAGCAGTAGTTTTAGGTCCAGCTCCTGATCTAGCTGCGAGCCCTCACCTCTGGTACCGCTGCTGTCGGCAGCGGCGACCTGGTCGCCTACTGACTGCTCTGTATTAATGATATGTTGGTGTGATCCGCGGGTGTAACCCGGAATTTCCGGGCACGGAGGCATCCATAGCCCCCCATAAAAGACGATCTCGGAATTCCTAGTTGTTGATGGCTAAATTAGGGGGTTCTGTTTTCAGCTGGGGGGGGACTCGTCAACCATAGCACTATCAGGCTCGTCTACAGACTACCTAGATAACGTCAGTACTATAACCTAGGTCCTAGATCTCAGAGCAGAGGAATTGCATAGTCTTTAAAGCATTTCCGAGGCACGGAGAATTGGCCAGTTTTAATACATAACCGAGACGTAAACCCGGTCGAAGAGAAAAACACCATTTTGAACAACGTTAATTGAATAGGCCCCCTCGTCTGCCCTATAAGGAGACGTGACAAATGCTCCGGGGTCTTGGGGACTCTATGTATAGTACAAGCCTGTTACTGAGATAGAAATCTTATGTAAACTACGTGCATATGCACACTTACAGATTGCTAGTTGACTCATACGAGTGCCTAGACTTCGGCCTCGTTGATCCCATGTTGAATATATCCACTAGCAAGCTCTAGAGATTGAATAATTCTTTTTCCCACTTCGTGATGTTACATTTGACGCCTGAACTCGGAGATGATGCTCCACTCATTGACGTGAGACCCAAAAGCACACATGTCGTAAAGATGAGTTTTGCACAAACTTCACCCCTGCCTGCCGTCAAGTTAGGGGTTAAGCAGCAACGGAACTGCTAAGTTTATATCCGCCTAGCTCCGTAAAGATCGAAATCAAGTCGGGTCTTGCCGTTGCCTCAGATAGTTCCAGGCGGAGAGCAGCGGGTACAGCTGCACGCTGCGTTGGAGATGTACTTTTTCAGGTCATGTAATACTTGGGCCCTTCACCGCCTTGAGGGACGGCCCAGTTAATGTCCTGGTGAGGAGCCTTGATATCGCAAGTTTTACAGTGAATGCAACTAAATTAGGTAGATATGTTAGCATGAGCCCTATCCATCGAGTTCACTCGTAACGATAACCACTCCAAACCAGCGATGGCAGGAAGATGGGTAAATACTTACTTCTGAGCATTGATCTGAAATCTGACGCCAAGAGGCTTTGATTCATCCTCGACGTACTCGTACACACCAGCAGGGCAGAACCTGTTCTCCAGACCCTTGTATTTCGGCCATGTCTCTAAGGCATGAGCATCCCAG
The DNA here is from genome assembly GCA_018398605.1 of Biscogniauxia mediterranea. Lineage (NCBI taxonomy): Eukaryota > Fungi > Ascomycota > Sordariomycetes > Xylariales > Xylariaceae > Biscogniauxia > Biscogniauxia mediterranea. Next base: position 969,871 of record JAGXTR010000007.1, on the reverse strand, counting down.
TCTTTCACTTGCAGGTGAACGGGTTGGTCTTCCTCATGGTTTGTTCCGGTTCGCGAGACGCTCGTCAAGATATCGAAAGTTATCTTCCCATCCGGCTTGGGGTATTCTATCTTAGGACAGTCGTCTGCGGATTTTGTGGCCGCATGGTCGGGGTGCTTATGCTTCAATGTCCAGGGGACACGACCCTTGAGAATGTAGGCTTCTATTCCAGAATACATGACGCCGCCATAGACACCCAGAGGATTATGGAAGGATGGTCGGATATTTCGAACTTCTTTGAGCTCTTTCCAAATGGTTGACTTCCGAAGAGAATCCTCGTAGTCGTATAGGAAGACGGTTTCGGTGCTGCCTTCTGCTAGGGCTGTCCAAGCCGCCTCAGCAGCCAGCATTCCCGACTTCATGGCATTATGTGTACCCTTCACCTTGGGGACATTCACAAAGCCAGCAGAGTCGCCAATCAAGGCCCCGCCGGGGAAAGCAACCTTGGGGATCGATTGAAAGCCGCCCTCAATCAAAGCCCTCGCACCATACGAGATGCACTTGCCTCCTTCCAGAACAGACCTATAGAGCGGGTGTTGTTTCATCTTTTGGAACTCACCGTACGGGGACATCCACGGGTTCGGGTAGTCCAGGGCTACGACGAGACCGATACTTACGAGGTTCTCCCCGAAGTGGTACAGCCATCCGCCACCGTAGGTGTCCGAAGGCAATGGGTACCCCAGGGAGTGAACGACTTGACCCCTATTGAACTTCTCAGGCTGAACCTCCCAAACCTCCTTCACTCCCAGGCCATAGGTCTGAGGGTCACTGTCTCTTCTCAAGTCGAACTTGTTGATAACTTGTTTAGTCAAGCTACCATGGCATCCCTCGGCGAACATGGTAACCCTGGCGTGGAACTCCATGCCTCGTTCAAAGCTGTCCTTCGGCTTTCCATCCCGGGCTATACCCAGATCGTTGGTGGCAACTCCCATGACCGAACCATCAGGTTTGTAGAGCACCTCGGACGCAGCAAAGCCAGGATACACCTCGACACCGACTTCTTCGGCCCTCTCTCCGAGCCATTTCGTGAATTGATTGAGACTGACAATATAATTCCCGTGGTTGTTCATCTGGGGCGGCATGGGTATGGGAATGGCAGAAGACTTGGTCAAAAACCTCATCTTGTCCGAGGTGGCAGGGGTCGCATGTTCAAAGCGGTTTTCGTTGGCCTCGTCAAGCCAGTCGGGGAAGAGCTCGTTGACGGCAGAGGGCTGTATGACGGCTCCGGAGAGGATGTGTGCGCCGATCTCTCCAGCCTTCTCCAGCAGGAGCACGCGGAAGTCTTCGTTGCCATTCTCGGTGGCCAGCTGCTTCAAGCGAATGGCAGCACTGAGCCCAGCAGGACCTAATCAAAAATACGATGCTATCATCAGCACATCAAAGCTACCTACAAGCCGGAAAGGCTCTTTCTTACCTCCCCCGACAATACACACGTCAACCTCGTCACTTTCTCGATCGACAGACTTGGGATCAAAGCTTTCTTCGCGTCTAGGAGCGGTGGAAGAAAAGGCTCGGACTACAGGGGCACGGAGGGGTGGGAATGTCGCAGCAGGAGAACATCGTGGCCGGGGGACCCTTATTGCAGAAGAAGAATAGAATGATGATTGACGGGCCCGTTGGACTATTCTTGCTGGGATCGGCAGTCGGGCAGTCCGGCGCGCAAGGGTATGAAGAGACACGGAGGTGGAGGTGGGCATTGTCATGGCTAGGTAGGAATTATGAAACCGGTCGTTTATTAAGTCGATAGGAGTGGTACACTGGGATTGAAACTTGTCACCGGACTCCAAACGCCATTAGTAGTAGAGAGGAGTGGTGCTATTGTTTCTGTTGCTGTTTCTGTTGCTGTTGCTGTTGCTTTTGTTGTTATTGTTGTTGTTGTTATCATCTCATCTTGGGGCTTTGCGGAGGTGTTAGTGGGTGGGCACAGAGGCCGATTTTAGAAGTGGGAGTTGGTATTTTAAGAGACGAATGAATAAGGGCAATTCGATTGGCGATGACATCAAAACCAAAAAAAAAATTCATTAAAATACTTAGTCTAAGAAGGTTATTTTCTGGAAAACACCGTCCATTTCGTCACACCGGAAAAATGGCCCGAGGCAATTGTCTAAGGTAATTGGGCTAGTGTACAAGTTTTCCGGACAGAGGCACTACGGCGGGGTTGTTTAGTGTGTATTACTAGCGGGACAGCCTATCATCGTGCAGCAATTACCTATAAAAGGGAGAACTCTAAATAACTTCTGACCCGTACAACTGGTAGGTAATGAGGGATGGAAACTCTATTCCGTATCGGCTATCAGCTATCAGCTATCAGCTATAGCTTCTCAGGAGCAACCTTGTTGTACATATGCATATATGGAGTATTCTATAAATATGTATGCACGGAATACATTAAGGTTATATGCATTATAGTGTATACATAGTAAGCCCCCCACCCGAAAACTTCTTTTATGCTTCTGTCGTCATAAGCTTCAATTCAACTTGAACTTCTCCCATGCAACTCATTCATTGCGCACACAACTCACTATACTACACTACCTACACTATGTATACCTAGTACACATCATAATGCCAAGCTTCAATTCCCATCCATGTGCCATCAATCTAAGCCTCCGTCCGTGTCCCTTTATAAACGCAGATCATCTCCCAGCAACGAGGGCACGAGCTTGGCTTCGCCATCTTAAGAGCGACAACCTAAGATCGTTGATGTCGTCGACCTGTTCATGCTGAGTAACTCGTGATTTGCCTTGGCACGGATCACCGCACATGGCATGTCATGGCATCGCATTTGCATTGTGCATGAAGAGGGAGAGAAATGAAGGGCCGCCAATCGCTCACTTGACCGACAGCATCTCTTTTCCTATATTCAGCAAGTCATCGGTCTGACCGACCTTTACGGATCCATCTCCGTCTCCGTCTCCAAAAGTCCAGTCTCCCCAATGTTCACTTTAAGCTTCATCTGTCGTGGAGAGCCCACGAGCGCCCATCATTTGCTCAGCCGTCCCAACATGCGCAACATGCGCAGCGGGGTTCCGCTCGCACACGAGACGTTTGGGTAGGTTTCTTTGTTTCCAGCAACCAAGATCTAACTTGGTAGGTATCTACACTCTACAACTCATACGAAGTAGCAGTGTGGTCTCAAGCAAGTCACGCAATCTCTTCACCTGGTGTAGAAACCCACCTCGTTACCAGCTTCCTACCCTAAATCAGCTGGGGTCTTTCGAATGGACACTCCTAGGTTAACCTAGTTGCAAACCGGAAACGAACTTTCCTGAAATAAGATATCTTGAATCATCAAGAGAGTGAAACGGCCCTCTCTGTCTATCATCATTTTCCCAGTGAAGCTAGCCGCATTCGTCCATCTTCCCTGTCGGCACTCTCGTTTGAGCCTCGTTTGATGTTCCTCGGCAAACGTTTGAGGTCCCTGACACGCTTGGCACCCAGACGATCTACCACTACTTGCAGGTAAAGATCGCCTTTGCGTGCTTGGCGCTATACTCTTCCAATATCAAACTCATATGATCCCCAAGAGAGTTCCCCATCTTTTCTCCAGCGGTAACTCGAACCTGGGGGAGTAGCTTTCCCAACGCAACATGTATGATCTACTCGATGGTGATCTTATCACCCTCGCCTATGTTTTGGCATCTAATAATGCTTGCTCGACCTTATGGCTAGACCCTGTTCGGTCCCAGTGGGTCGTTACTCTCTCCATCACGCCTTCGCTATGAACTGCCAATCTTCATCCTATTTTGGTGTCTCCATCTTCATTATTGACTGTATCGCAGGTAATACACCTTCCTAGTATACCTACCTACCTATACTACATAGTGTGATGTAATGTAAATTCGTGGTGGATCGAGATGGCCGGGATTCCAGAACGGGGCACTCTGTAATCCGAAGCACAGCCTTCACCACGTCGTCTCATCATCATAGGGGTTCGAGAACCTTGCGCCAAGGTGTAGATTCAAGGTTGCAATGTATTGTTCATTCCAAGATGTGATGTTTCCCAAATGTACATAAATTCAGCCTCTTCCCAGTGCCGTTTTTTCCGTTCCCATTCCTCTATCACCACACACATCAACATTTGTCTTGGGCATCGGGTATTCCCTTTCTTTCTTATTCTTGTTCGAAGAGGTATGTCAACTATACGCCCAACTACCCAGACGATGAATTCTCTATGCTAACTATCGGTACAGCTGCGCTCCCCACCTTCATTACACTTTCCCAAACTCTTCGACTTTATTCGATCATTCCTTATTTTCCCCTTCTTCATCCAGCTAAATTCATTCATTCAAAATGAAGAACTTCGGAGCTATCATGGTCCTGCTAGGCGCTAGCGCCTCTTACGTTGTTGGCCTCCCTGCCCCTGGTATGGGCCGAGCCGTTGAAGTCCGTGCTCCTCATGACCATGGTAAGTCGATTATTCCCTGCCGGATATATACGCATACTAATCTCTCTCCCCAGTTCTCGACACCCCCCTTGACCGCCGCTACGTCGGTCTAAATGTCCGCATGCCCAAGAAGAACAAGAACGGCAACGCGGCTGCGAACAACGGAACCGCTGCCGCCACCGACAACGCTCAAGCCGACGAGGCTGCTGCCCAGAAAGAGGCTGCTGCTGCCGAAGCCGACGCCCAGGACGGTGACGCGAAGGCTGCCAAGAAGGCTGCTAAGCAAGCCGCTAAGGACCAGGCTGCCGCCGATCAGGCTGCTAAGCAAGACGCCGCTGCTGATCAAGGTTCTGCTACTCAAGATTCTGCCGCTGCCGCTGAGAGCTCTGCTGCTGCTGCCGCCCCCCAGAGCTCCGCTGCTGCTCAGGACGCTTCTTCTCAACAAGGTGCCTCCACCAAGGCTGCTGCTGCCGACACCTCTGCCCAGGATGCCAGTGGAGACGCCCTAGGCCTAGGTAACCTTCTCGGTGGTCTTCTCGGTGGTGGCTCCTCCTCTGGTGCCGCTGGTGGTGCTGCTGGTGGTGCCGGTGATCTCGTTGGTGGACTTCTCGGCGGTGCTACCGACACTGTTGGCAACGTCGTCGGTGGCGCTACTGATGCCGTTGGTAACGTTGTTGGCGGTGCCACCGGCGCTGTTGGTGATGTCCTCGGCGGCGTGACCGGCACTCTTGATGGCCTGCTCGGTGGTGCCTCCAAGTCTGGCGCTGCTGGTGCCTCTGCCTCGGGCGCCGCCAGCTCCAACGGCAACTTGCTCAACCTCAGCGTTGGCAAGCGATCCGAATAAACACACAGCTCCACTAGCAGTATCAAACACAAACACCATACCAGTCAAAAACTCCCTTTCATCCCTTCCGTAGGGTGGAGCCCAGGAGTCTACTCAGTGTGACTTTTCTCTTTTTCCTTATTTATCTAGTCACTCTGGGATACGCCATGTGTACCGTATAAGCAGCGACAAGCTTGTTGCAACGAATTTAGTATAAACGGGTTTGATCGGATGAGGGCGGAGGGTATACCCCCACCGTCAAATAGTAACTTATTTTCTATTAACTGATAAAATTAAAATATATGTAAACACCAAAAAAAAACCGCTTATGACTCCATCTTCATCGTGTTGTGTGATATGTAAAACGCAGTAATAGGGCTGGCTGGGTCAATGGGGGCACGATAATAATGATTTTTTTGCTCTTTCTACCCAAGTCGGTATATACTAGCAAAATGTCCAACCTAGCCTCCTCCTCTCCACATTGTCAAGAACGTCGACAAGATCAGACGGGTCATTTTTTTCGTCCCATAAGTTTGAGTAGGCAGGCAGGCGGACATGTCCGATAACCCACTCACTCACTCAAGTGGGTGTGAAACTAACTAGATGGAGCATGTCACACACACATATATATATAGAGAGAGAGAGAGATAAAAAAAAACTGGCCTCATCTGTATTTGAGAGAAGCTTCAAACTAGGGGATAGATAATTACCAAGGGGGGGGGCGAGAAACAGTGTCAGTCAGCCAGTCGAGTGCCATATATATCATGTTCGTAGGTACCTACCTGTCGAGCTTAACCTTGGTTTGTGTACCACATTTCCAAAGATTCTAATGGGACAAGATAAGTCAGTGAGACAGAACGTTTTTGAAAGAAGGAAGGGGGGGGCTGACTGACTTCTTCTCTGTCTAGATAGGTAGGTTAGTTAGTTGTCCGTCCACTCTAACCTACCTACCTACCTACCTACCTACCCTACAATTCGCAAATTTCCTAACATATAGGTATATTAGTTTTGTTTTGCTGTTCCCGCGCTTTAACGGTTGTTGTTTTCCAAGTCACCATTCATTTTATTATACGCTATTATTTTATTTCCCATCCTCCTCTGTCGCTATTTCAATATCTTCTTTCTCCTCTATACCTACTCTACTAGGTTATAAGTTTCGTAAGAAACGACAACATCAAAGTCAAATCAACAATTCCGATAGCCATGGTAATATTCCCCGTTCCCCACACACACACGCCATCTACGAGAGATGCCATGACGAAAAATATAAGAACGGAGGGGCAAGAAAAAAAAAGAAAAAAGAAAAAGAAAAAAGAAAGAAAAAAGAATTCTCATATATATCTAGGTTAGGTAGGTAAAACATGTATTAGCTATGATAGATAGGTAGGTACCTACATAAGTAAAACACCCACCCACCCTAACTTAGTCTAAATAGTCAGGCTGGTACACAAGTAGTATATAGGTAGATATGTAAATATGCTTTCTCCAAGACTCCCTACCCATCTTCCCTTTTCTTTTCCTTTCTTTCTTCCTCTCCCCTATCTACCTAATCTTGAGGTTAAGTAACCAACCATACCGACCGTACAATCGTCAAAAAAAATTACATTTCCTTCCAAATCCCCCCCCCCTTCCATTTCCCTAAATCGGCTCATCCCTCGGCTCGACCAGGACCTCGTTGACCGCGACGTGGGGGGGCTGTCGGAGCGCGAACAGCACCGCGTCGGCCACCTCCCTCGGGTCGAGGACCTTGGCGCCCGAGGGCTCGCCGTACTTCTTCACGGCCTCGGCGTCCGTGCTCATGGCGAGCAGGTCCGTGGCCGTGTTGCCCGGCTGGACGGCGGTGACGCGGAGGCCCGAGCCGGCCGCCTCGACGAAGAACTTGCTGGCCGAGTAGACGCCCAGCCCGGGGAACACCTTCCGGCCCGCGTCGGACGAGATGGCGACCACGTGGCCCGAGCCGCGCGCCAGCATCCCGGGGACCGCCGACGCCAGGCAGTGCAGCAGGCCCTTGCAGTTCACGTCGACGGTGCGGTCCCACTCGTCGGTCCGCGCGTTCGCCATGAGCGTGTAGTACATGACGCCCGCGCACGAGACGAGCACGTCGACGGGCCCGCCGAGCTGCGCCTCCGCCGCCGCCACGAGCGCCTCTACCTGCGCCCGCGACGTCACGTCCGTCGGCTGCGCGAGGACGCGGCTCCCGGGCGCCACCGTGGCGATCCGGCGCTTGAGCCGCTCGAGCTCGTCGGTGCGTCGCGCCGCGAGCGCCACGTGCGCGCCCTCGCGGGCCAGGGCCGTCGCGACGGCGGCGCCGATGCCGGACGAGGCGCCTGTGACCACGGCGACGCGGCCGGCGAGGGGGCCCTTCTTCTTCTTATCTCCTGATATCGCGCCGCCGACGCGCCGGGGCGGGCGCGGGAGCCAGCCGCGGGCGCAGAAGTGGCGCGCGTAGATCTGCAGCAGCTGGGCGTCGATCTTGGGGCGCTCGAGGCCGGCGCGGGCGAGCAGGGGCTGGGTGGCCGGGTCCTTGAGCACGGTGACCCACTTGAGGAACTCGAGGGTCGGCATGCCGCGGCGCAGGATGTCGACCGTGAAGATGTTGTCGCCGCCCTTGCCGGAGCCCCGCTTCTCGTTCCACCGCGACACCCACTCATCCCAGCCGAGCGGCTGCGTCGGGTAGCCGAGCTCGGCCAGGCAGTCGAACACCTCCTTCGTGGTGACGGGCTTGGGGTCGCCCAGGTGGAAGATACGCTGGTCTGTGTCGGCGAGGTCGGCGAGCGCCAGGATCGCCTTGCTGACGAAGTCGACGGGCGTCATCTCCGCGTACCAGCCCTCGATGTCCGGCGCGTATCCCAGCTGGAGGGACTCTACGATCAGCGCATTCAGCATGTCATACGTGTTCGTAGAGCCAGAGGTGCTGTGGCCGCTGATAGTACCAGGCCGATAGATCCTCGCAGGTAGCCCCCGTTTTCCGGCCTCGAGAATGAGCCGTTCAGCTACCCACTTCGTCTGTCCATAGCCATCCAGCAACTTCTCCGGCACTTCATCGACATCTACCATGGTATCTTCCGTCCACCCTTCGACGGAGTTAGGTAGCACGCCATTCGTGGAGATGTGGTGGACGGTAGCTCCCCCTATGCATGCAAGACGTAAGATCTCGCGGGTGCCGAACACATTGGCACCCTGCATGGCGGCATACGGGTATACCAGGTTGACAGTGGCGGCAGAGTGGATGATAACTTGCACGCGCGAAGCCAGCTCCTCGAACTCATCGGGCGACAAGCCAAACCGCTTCCTCGCCAGGTTCGCCGGCACGACTTCAATGCGATCGAGCATAGAGTCGTTCCAGAGTCCGAGGTCGAGAAGGTTATTTCGTATCCGGGCCATGCTGGCCGCGTAGTTATCATGGGACAAGTCGGCGAAACGAACAAGACAGATGACGCGGGCGGATGTCATCTCCAGGACCGTACTCAAGAGGAACGCACCCAAAAATCCTGTCGCGCCCGTCAGCAGAATAGTGTCCGCTTCGCTAAGCCTCCGCATCTTGGCCCCGTTAGGTTGGATATCCGCCGGAAGGACCGAGTCAGCGCGCAAGACTCGAGGAAGATCGGCTTGGACAGCTGCGGTGTGCCCGTCGCGAGCATCTCTGACAGCATCTAAATGGCCTTTAAGGGTGGGGTTTCCCGCAAGACGCGCGAGAGGAACAGAGAAGCTGTAAACACTAGTTATTCTCGTGACGAGATCGACCAGCGCCAAGGAATGGCCTCCGAGGTCGAAGAAATCGTGGTCTTGTTGCATCACGGTTTTATACGGTATGTTAAGAGAGGCAGCCCACATCTTCGCGATGTCCTCGATAGTTATCTTCCGATCCGTGTCCTTCTTTTCTCCGTTGGTGGCAGATCTGGTAGGACTCGAAGCACGCGTAGGGGGAGGCAGTCGTTTGAGATCGACCTTCCCGGATACTTCGTGCGTGGGCAGGGCATCCATCTCTACCCATAGCGCCGGGATCATATAGTGTGCTAGGTGCGCAGTCAGTGTTCTCCTCGCCGAAGGGCTAAATCCAGCTTCGTTGATGACAACAGGTGTGCGGTCTCCTGGCTCTTCCTTGTCGGGTACGACATAAGCAAGTAGCTGGCGGTCAAGGCCATCGCCGTGGGAGACAACGGCACATTGTCGAACGGCCAAATGTGTGACAATCGCATTTTCGACAGCACCAGGTTGTACACTGTATCCTCTAATTTTAATCATTGAGCCCACACGGCCCGTGATTTCAAGGAGGCCAGAAGGAAGCATCTTCGCTGTGTCGCCAGTCCTGTATACGCGTGCCCCCGGCGTCGAATCGAAAGGGTCTTGGTTAAATGCCTTCGCAGTGGTCTCGGGGAGGTTCAGGTACCCCCGCGCGAGAAGACCGCCACCGACGAGCAATTCACCACTGAGACCAGGTTCGACCTTGTTTCCGTCCTCATCAACGATATACGTGTGGCTAGGATCTAGGGGAGGCCCAACAGGAACAACTTGGGCCTCATCATCAAACATCTCTCTGATATCTCCGCAGGCGATCTCGTGGGTCTCGCTCGCGCTGTAGCAGTTCAGCAAGCGTGCGTTCGGGAACGCTTTAAGTCCCCTCCGCGCCAGATCGGTGGTGACCACCTCGCCATTGAGCCACACAGTACGCAAGTCCTTCAAGCGCTTTCCCAGCTGCGAATGTCGGGCAAGCACTGTTGCCAGCAGGGTAGGGGTCATGAGGGTCTCGGTGATCTGTTTCGAGCGCAATAGCTCGACAAGGCCGACAGGGTCGTAACTAGTCTCATCCGGGACAGTGACCACGGTGGCTCCCCGCAAAAGAGGTCGCAGTATTTCCCAGACAAAGAAGACATTGCAGGCCACGCGGTCTCCCGGCTTGAGATCACTCAGACCAAATCTCAGGTCATACGAACGCACAGCTGCCCTATGTGGGTTAGCAATGCCTTTGGGACGCCCCGTGGTGCCGGACGAGTACGAAACGAAGGCAAGGCGCTCGAGGTCATCCTCAGCGGGCAACGGCTTTTGGGAAGCATGAGCCGGAGCATCGCCGTTTGCATCCGCAGCCGCCTGTTCGTCGAGCACGATCAAGGGAACATCTCCCTTGATCTGGCCAACATGGGCTCTATGAGTGACCACTACAGTCGGCCTAGCATCCTCCACAACATCGGCTAGGAGCCCGGGAGGATACGCTAGTTCCAGAACGAGAAACGCACCGCCGGCACGGAGGGCCGCGAGACATGATATAACGTAATCGGCACTGCGGCCGAGCAGAACACCGACTAGGTCATCGCGGCCAACTCCGTAAGACCGGAACCGGCGCGCAAGAGCCTCGACCTTCTGGTCAAGCTCAGCATAGGTCAAGCTGACGGGCCCATCTTCCAGGGCAATAGCATCGGGTGTTGCTTTGACCTGGCTGGAGAACAGGGCTGCCAAGTCTTTGTTGGTGTCAATGACGGTCATTGTGTCCTCCCAAGCGGTCCGATTACGGTGACAGGGAGAAGGGAGGAAAAATATAAATGCCTACCGCAGCAATGTGCTGGTGGGCTTCACAGGCTAATCACGTGTGGTGATGTCTTCTTAGCCCTAACAGGGTGATCGTCCCGGCGCCAGTATCTAGAAGGCGGCAGGACAGCGGCAGGTGTTCGTGATTCGTCGTCTTGGGGTGGGAATGGAGAAGGATGGAAACACGAGAGAACGGCGTCCCAGGCACAATTAAGATAGTTCTCACTCACAGGCAGTATTGATGTAATACAGTTGGATTAAAGGTGAATATGTGTGTGGAGAGCGGGCAGACTTAGTTCACAACTAGTGTATGTAGTGGGAAGCACCCAATGGACACATTTCTGGTTTTTCTTTCTTTTTGGGGAGTTTTTTTTTCTTTTTTTTCTTTTGGTTTCTCCAGAACCCGGGGAACGTTAAGTCGGCTCGCCCGCCCCCAACGAAGAACCAACGGAGAACGGGATACTGAGATAATTATGTGGTAATGCGAACAACAAGCAACAACATAACCTATACGTATCCGTCTTCCTCCCTTCGCCCTAGTTGGTTACCGAGTTGATAGATAAGGGGGGGGAAGAGTCGGTTTGGAGAGCAATTCAATTGGTTCCCGAATGCCAGTCTAGATACCATGGACTCAACCAATTGACATGTAAGTCGGGTAGATCTGTGTCCTAGCCAACAAACGAGCGGGTTACACGCATGTCGCTGTTGTGACAGAATGTTCTGGTTCGCCGCTACGTAGCATAGTCGTCAGGGCTATGTACATCAATAACTAGCTAACCTTGGGTAGGTACTTATTATCGTTTAACCAGATTTTCCTTCTCTTCTTTTCTATTCCTTCCTTAACTCCTTACTTACTAGGGGGGAGGCATTTCACATGTCTTTGGTCTTCCAATCCTTCCGTTTTAGTTCAGGGGCACGTGCTTATTTACCAGGGATCTCCTTGGCAACACATCGATACCCAGCCTAGGTTTGCCCAGTCTAGATAGCCTCAAAACCGTTGGGGTAATCCTACTGGTTCCCATGAGCCCCCCTGGACCCCCCCCCCCCCCCACACGATCTCAGCATCATCTCAAGGTGGGCATCGCTCACCATGATCCGGGTTCCGATGATCTTCCGGGTTAACCTGCTCCAGCCCAGTGGCACCGGCCTTTTCCGATGAAAAGAATAGATTGCGAGCTTCCATTGTCTCGGAGCCGACTGGGACATGTCCAGATCTAACGGGTAGGTCAATCTAGGATACAATATCTATTTATCACATTGATGCAGTGGAACCACCAACGGCTCCCTACTTATGAAGTAGCCCGTCGCACCAGACAGCCCAGGTCTTCCTGCGCAGTTAAGTACTTGCTGTTCATTGCGGGGGGGGGGGGGGGGGGGATCTATATCGCACAAATGGATTACGCCCATTTCACGAGCATTTCACGGCTTCTTACATTGCCCTGGCCCGCGATCAGCTGCCTCCCCTCTCACACCGATGACGCGGAGATCCCGTGTCCCCTGTGCCGACTCTTGAAAATGTGCGCGTACGAGAAGAGTACTAGCCTGCTTTAAGATTTCCCCCGGTCCCGAAAACTTGCTGCGTACTTCAATTAAGTACTTAGCAAAGTCAATGGTCTAGAAGCGTATGATCAGGGCAGAGTTAATCGCAACTTGACTAAGGTTTATAAACGCCTCGGTTCCCCGCAGTCATTGCTATCAAATATCGGGTCTACAACAATCATCATTTCATAGGTCTTCGTTTCGGCTCAATATATATATATATATATATAAACGACATTGGTGGTATTTAGCTGATGGGAAATGAGATACCCTCGCTATAGTGTAATTGTAGAATACCACAGTAAACTTAAGTCTGTCGTTATGACCACAAAATGTTTCGTTTATGTAATTTTAGGTATGTCTGATATACCTAGATATGTGTATAATAATAGTGTCACAAAGAGGACGGGCCGGCCCATCCTAGAAGGTCTCAGGTCCCCTTGCATGTGACATGACATGTAAATAAGCCTTCCATTAGTAGTGAAACATAACAGAACTGTATAAAATATATAACCGCTAAATCATATGTGCCGTCCCGCAAGTAATCATGGCGCCGACCAAGGGATGACTCTGTCAGAGAATAGCATGCCCTAGTCGCTAGCTAGTCAATATACCGGCGGGGCGAGACTCTCAAGAGACTCCTCTATAAAATGCCCAACAGACTATAGAAAGAGAAATGAGCAGAGAAGAGGCATATTGGAGGAAGGAGGGGCAGATTTAGCAAAAATGCTTTAATAGAGTTGTTTTCTCCGTGACTGGAGCCATGGTGTATATCATTCGACAACAATGGTTGCTCAAGTCTCAAGTCAGCGCCTTCGTGCTGATAGCCCATCTTGTCGACTTCACCTCTGGCATACGGCGCAGCCTACATTGTCATACTACACAATTAAATAAATCAGCTCTCCAGACAGAATCACATTCCTTGCAACGCACTTCTATTCGAAGAACCATACCGAGTCATCTCTAGGTTTTCGTCCTCCATGATGTGATATTTACCCAAGGTAGGTGCTCCTCCCGCAACTCAACTCCCTCCCCTCCGTTGGCTAGTGGATAGGGGGAGGGGGGGAGAGCAACTACCTGATATCGTATCTGCAGAGCATGGCACAACGGCGACTAATGGCAGCCCTCCAGCAGAGCAGATTTACGAAACGCCATGCTCTCACATGAAGGGCTCAACCTTTCTTTCTCCGTATGATGTACGAAAATAATCGAATCTCGAAACGTGGACCCTATCTACTCCCCATATTAGTTGCAAGCCGTATGTACAAAGTTGTCAAGCAATAAGATAAAGCCTTATTTATTACTCAGTAATTAGGTAGGTACCTTAGTATTTATTACACGTAGGTACCTCTACCGTATCGACCTAACCTACGAGGCGCCGCGGGGATTTTGCTGTCAGTGTTCGGTCAAACCGGGCCACGCGCGAGACGTGTTGTGATCTGAGGAGAGGGACAAACGATAATCTTCCCAAGGGGGGAACAAGCTAAAGGGTTTAGCTGTTAGAGAGGACAAAGTGAGAAGAAGGAGAGGAGGCCAGTTGAAAGGTTGATACGTGGCCACATGTAAGGCTTGTTGTTCCCCTGCGCTTGGCCTGCTGGGCTGGAGGATTAGAGCGGTGTGGCCATGTAGGTAGGTAGTGTATGTCGGATCGGGGACTTTCGATAGTCGGGGGTCCCTCCTAACCTTAATGTATAGTTGCTGTCAGATAAAGAGAGAGAGAGAGAGACAGCGAGTGAGAGAAAGAAAAAACTTTGTTTCTTTCACATAATCGATATTTCTGCTTGGTCATCTGGAGAGCCCCTCGATGGAGTCGTGGGATACTATTTGCGTTGGTCTTATTCTGGGACTGGTAGGTAATGTATGTATTACATCTCGGTATAAATAGCTCCTGACACGTGTACCGCGGGTGTTCTGATAATCGGCTTTTTTGAACAAGCTACGGTCCCATGTCATGTCTTGCATTCTGACAACCAGCCGGACCATGGGATGTCTAGAGAAGGTGGTACCTGGAGTCTATAGGTTGATTCAAGTGCCAAGAAGGATAGTCCCGAAGCATTCATACTCCAAGATACTGGTTATGGGACCTGTAGAGACAGGGGGATGGAAGAGTCTTGTGCCCAAGTGTACCTAATGCTTAAGGAGGTATTAATGGCAAAAAGGAAGAAAGCTATTGGTAATAGCTTCTGACCCTGATCAAAAACTGAAGAAGAGATACGGTCTTTAGAGTTTCCATGCTGGTGCTTGTCAAAGCTTAACTCTAGGTAGACAGGATGCGTTGAATCTTCTGGAATTATCGAGTTGTCTTTTAAAGTTATAGTCTATAGAACTATCAAGATCTATAGACTCAAGAACGTTGCATGTTGATATACCGAAATCCCATTAAGAATTACCAGAATTTGTTATAGACGAACGTTGATCTTTCTATCTTATTCTACGTTACAGTCTTTATAGACGCAACGTAAGTTGTCAGACAAGTTTTCCCGTCCAGAGTTTACAACACCAACAAGGCTAACTCCTAATCCTAGATCTAATATATTAATTAGTGTAGAGGGTTTAGAGAAGTTCAACTGGCTGGTCAAACGAAGAGGGTCTATTGGGCCATACATATACTCAGTAAATATTCTCATCTGATCCACTTCAAGTAGGTAGCAGTAGCCATCTTACGGGCATTATCATTATACTGTCTTATTCTGATTGATACGTCTAATTCCTAATATATCTACACTATAGTATCAAAGGTATACCTTGACATAACATCCAAGTTATCAAACCGTTGAACGCACTTGCCTTCTATTTTCCTTTTTCTGCCTACAACCAACCAACCCTATCCCATATCCATCCGCGGTTGAGGTTGAAGACATGGTTAAGGTATTGTTGAGGTTTATTAATAGCACGCCCACCTCAAATGGCCAGATCTCTGTTATCCTTATCCCTAAAAAAGTGGTCGAATGTGGGTAACATATGTAGCAGAGCTACCTAATCCCTCTTGGATGCCCGCTCGACGACATAAAACTATTGATACTAGGTATGGTAAAGCCTACACTACACTAGGTACACTATAAGTCGTCGTCCACCTTGATGCAAAAATTATTTTTTTTGCTGCTTGCTCGTCCTGCATAGCGCACACCGCTCCAGACGGAATAGGATAAAGCCGGCGGGGGGCGGAAACGACAAGTATACGCAGGTCCTTCAATCAACCAACCATAAAAATATCTGTCAAAGTTGCAGAGAGTGAGGTGTCGCTGAATATGTACAAAGTCAGGTTATTGAAACGACCTTACCTGATTCATTCCATGGGCTTTGAATAGTCTTAGCAAAGCGGAACTTGAAAGTAGATCTACGACGACTGGGTTAGGTCTGGGAGTAGTAATGGATAAGCTAGGTAGGCTGCTGGGTCCGGCCGAATTAAAAAGAACAAAAAGCTGTAAAGGTAGAGGCTCCGTGCCATACTGTTGAGTTAGATCTCCAGGCTCTTCTAAAGATCTACCACCTGCGTACGTCAACTAGGTACCTAGGGATGGTTGTATTTATGTGGGAATTACACATACGTACTGTATTATATTACATATACACTAGACGAACGGGTCACGTGGGCTCCAGGTTGTGCCGGGTTCATAATCCTGCTGTTACGCTGTCCGGGATTACTTAAATTATGAGAGGCAAGACATTTGATATACGAAAAAGAAAGAGCCCTAACCAGTCAATAGTGTGTTGCTGTATCATCACGTGGGATGACCAATATTACTGAACTTGAATGTGTTGTACTCTGCAAACAAGCTGGATTCAAACCCATCAATCCGATGGAGGTAGTTTCCCGTGCGCCACGACTCAACTTGCGGTCAAGTTTACTTACGGCTTAAGAATTTTGTACGCATCAATACATACTGGTGGAGTAGCCTCGGCTTCGGAAATAAGAAAAAAAAAAGAGGTTGAGTGAGACGTAGGCTTAAAAGACGTATTAAGTCGGAAAAAAAAGAGACATGCCGTGTCGATACGAGGGACGAAAGGGCGAATAATGAGAAATAAAAGAAAATAAGAGGCTTCTCTTTTAGACAATGGTTGATGGTTGCGTGATTGTATTTATCAGGAGTCTTTCAGTCAGGTTGTTTGCAGACTTTGCTATGAAAATTTTTTCCTTCTCTCGCCAGATAGTCGGACAGTGTCTCAATACTGGCCACACAAGGATACTTGCATGGTCTAAGCCGTACTCATGCAGCTTGCATGGTCAGCTCGTTTGCATTAATAGAAGTACCCGGCGCTTGCATCCATCCTGTCGCGTCGCGACAGGAATCCATGACCAACATCCAAGGCCATAGCATTTCTGCTGCTACATTTCCAAACGGAATGCGACCAAATATGAAGCAACGCATTATATTTCAACCGGCGCAATTTTCGAAAATGGTACGCAGAGCTGACCACAATGACAGCTGATTGGTGCGTGATGATGAGCCAACTTACGTTGTATTCTGTGAGAACGAGTGCGAGAGTACGCCAAGTGCATTGATTGGCCTGAGAGGCTTCTCAGGAAGAGGCAACAAATGAGTCATAATCAGACGCGCCGAGTTGTGCACAGCACTTTTTTTTTTCTTCTCCTTTGGTTGGGATGGCTGTGCAAGGCTGGAAGCTGCTAGAAAGGGCAAGCGAAGGGAGGGAAAAGGGCAAAAAGAGAAAAAGAGGGAGAGGGACAGGGAGAAGAATAAAAGGGGCGGTAGAAATCCCACTGTGTGTGCGTGTACCGGCATGTGAAACCTAGGGATACGAGACCATAAAAAAACCTGTCACCATAGCAAGTTAGGTATGTTTCCCTCTTGCGCATCCCACACACAAAGCAGAACTGACTAAAAAAAAAAGAGAAATAGAAAGAAAAAGAAAAAAAAGCCACTAGTGGATCCTGAAGAATTTGAACATCAACAGGGAGAGGAATGACAAACCAAAGAGAGTTCGCCAGCTCTTTCAGAAAGAGGATTTAGAGTATTGCTGAACTCTGTACTATGCTCTCTTTTGTTTTCTGGTGAGATGGAATAAATCGGCCTTTTCTTTTAGATCGTCGCATTGTAATAATTGTGTCATCCTTTCTATTGCCGGTCGCGGCCGCGGTTGGGGGTACTACCTCCCAGCCTCCGAAACCACCGAAATGAGACCTGTGACGGATCAACGAAGATCACCGTACCAAGAAATCAATAGTAGCTGGGCGCCATCACCACTACCACCAGCAGTAAGCTGTCACGGTCGCACAAAATGATGACGCCGATTGAATGGATTGAGGGAAACACTTGTTTCCCTGTGGCATCATAGGTAGGTAGTTGATGTTTGTCTGTCCGGCGGCCCCAGCAACGCAGTGACAGAGAGCAAAACTTGATGTGATATTTTTGATCCAAAAGAGAACCAAGGAAGCAGAAAGAAAAAGAAATAAAAGAAAAATAAAAGATAAAACTCACTCTCCCTCCCCCCCCCTGCGCCAGTCCCCAGGAAGGAATAGGCATGTGGTCCGCGGTAACAAGACTAGGACTAGGACTACTAGTGCGCTAGTGGCCAACCAAACAGAAGAAGCATCAGAATAGGGGGCCCGAGTGTGGCAGATTGCGCGTTTCAGTGAGTGGAGTGGCCTTGTGCCAGGCTACCCAGGAGCGGTTGGGGTCTTAAACCTCGTTCGGGGGCTCTGGCCGTACACCCTCCAATCTAGATTCCTTGCCGGAGTGGCTGCTGGATCCGATCCCCAGTGCGAGTTCCAGGTGTCGGACTGGCTGCACTGACTGGTACTGGTTAACTGACGATAGCTTCGTGCAGGCTGTGGTCGACCGAGTCATGCATTATTTGTCGCCTCAGGTTTGCGGATGATTGATTGTATGGTGCGACACGTTCCCCTTTATTTCCTTTCTTCTTTTTCCCTTCCCCTTTTTTTTCTTTTCTTTTCTTCTTCGTAGCATGAGTCGTGACAAGAATCGATGTTCGTGTTTGTTGCGCTAGTATATCTGTTCTTCATTATCCATATGTTGTTGTGTTGCTTCAGGCCAGATCATCGATGAGTCGTGTTGGGTTGCGTTGTGTTGTGATGTGTTGGGATTTCGGATAATGATGGAGGAAAGGGTGGAAAGGGTGCAAAAAATAAAAAGTATGTGGTGGGTGAGCAGGTTGTTTGTTTTGTCCCCCGGAGGAAAATTGAATTGGGAAGAGGGAGGGTTAATGGAAAGAGAGGGAAAAAGAAAAAGGAAAAAAAAAAGAGACTTGTGGGAACTGCGGGTGACGACAAGTAAGAGAGGTAAAAAAATTAAACAGCTAAAATCAGGGGTAGATCAAAACACCTGATTGGATGCATCTGCACTAGCGTGTCTACTAAGGTGGCAGCAGGGAGCAGAATTTTGTGGGTTTCCGCCACACTGGCTGGCACTGGGGGGCGCGTCGCTGCCTGAAAAGTCAGAGCGCACCGCACGGAGGAGGCTGGCCTCGAAAAATTATAAAGGGCAGCTCATCCCCTCAACTTGAATGTTTCGAAAGTCTTGCGCCGAAGTCCGGACCGAAAGTCCCCCCTACCTCCTTCCTGTCCAGCCCACCCCAAAAATCCCATATTATTCACCCTTCAGCCTCACGCACCCATTGCCAGCTGTCTGTCAGTCTGTCAATTGCGCCTGGCTGCCGGAACTACCTGTTCCCTCCTCCCTCCCCATTTTTTAATTCTTCTCTGGCATTCACCGACAGACCGAGAGGATAACATCCCCACATCTCGTCATCGATCGCCTTGCCTACCCCACATCGCCTCCATCGTCATTAGTTGTCGTTGGTAGTTGACCTGGTTTTTTTTATTACCCATTATATTTCTTCACTACCACCATCAATACCAATACTACTACCACTACTACAAATACTGCTTACTCTCATTCCCCCCACAAGCCTCACACTTGCCCATAAAGTGTGTTCTGCACGCCGCGCTGCACTCGTCTTACTAGTACCAGTCATTCTCGACACAGGAGCAAACAAAGCAACAAAGGAACTTGCGCCACCGCTCGCCTTCCTTTGTTCAGTTGTCGCCAACCTATTTAGGACCTCGAGTAGCCCGTCCCCAGAACCCACGATACCAACGTGTTCTCTCTGCCTCTTACCATACTACCAACGGTAGCCCATCCTCGCCGCGCAGGTCACAGTGCAGTGTAGCCAAGAAAAGATCTACATCCAGAAAATAGAGACAAGATTTGACTCCGAGGAGTAAACGAAACTGGTATATCCATTACCGACGTCGTCGTTGTCGCTATCAGACCGAGTTTTCCGCCGTTGTCGCATCGCTTTCAGAGCCACGACCTCAGCGATACTCGTCTCGTTGGCGCTTCACTTACCGTCGAGCACCATTGCAGTTCCCTACGTGCGTGTACCTTACCTGGTCTCTTGATCATCACCTGATCTACCGACCAACCACCGTGATTGGGGAGACATTTACTTGTTTATCTCCGTCACATCACCTGGTAAGAATTTCTTATTTAATGGTCCCTGGTGAAGAGGGAGTATTGTTTGTCTGTGCGGTATGACGGCAAATCGTAGACATTCTTCCATTGTGTATTTTGGTTGCCAGCCAACCAGCTGACCCCTCATTCAATTCACCCCATTCACCCCTCCCCCACCTCTCCGAGCAGCACACAACAATACTTAGGTATTTCCCTGGTTACCCATGCAATTCTCTTTTTCTTGCCTCTTACTACTCCCACAACCATAACAACCTCTTCCTCTCCCACCTTCTCCCCCACAAAATTTTTGTTTACGACCTCGTTTGCGAATCCATCCTTACCCATTTCGCGCACTCTGCACACTTTCGGACCTCTTACGAAATTCTGTTTCCGCTGGGTTCTGACGTCTTTCGCCTCTCTAGAACTGCATACTCTGATATCAACTCATCTGTGGAAACACACTTGAGCATTTATCACGATCAAGATGGAGGGCATCCAAACCCATCCTTCGACTGCCGCGCAGGCCAAGGCCTTCACTGCTCCCGGCTCTCTCTCCTTCCCTGGTGGCGCTGGCGACATCACGCCTCCGTCCTACGACGCCGAGAAGAACGGTCAGAGATCTGTGAACGGCGGTGCCCAGCAAGGCGGCCAAGCTGCCAACGGTACCGGGGTGACTCCCGCCACACCTGCCGCGACTCCTGCCGCCACGCAGGGTGGAAGTGGATTGACTCCTACCTTGCAGTATGTATAATCTGATTCATTTGCATCGCTGAACCCTGGCTTACCTCGCATGCGAAAGAAACATCGTTGCGACGGTCAACCTTGATTGCCGTCTGGACCTGAAGACGATCGCCTTGCATGCGAGAAACGCGGAGTACAACCCCAAGGTACGTCATCTAGAGCCTCACCGAAAGCCTCTTTTTGGCATGCGTTAGGAGGACTGGTGCTGACTGTGCCTAGCGATTCGCCGCTGTCATCATGCGTATTCGTGAACCCAAGACTACCGCGCTTATCTTCGCTTCGGGCAAGATGGTTGTGACTGGTGCTAAGTCTGAAGACGACTCCAAGCTTGCGTCTCGCAAGTATGCTCGTATCATCCAGAAGCTCGGCTTCAACGCGAAGTTCACCGATTTCAAGATCCAGAACATCGTCGGCAGCTGTGACATTAAGTTCCCCATCCGCCTCGAGGGATTGGCTTCGCGCCACCACAACTTCAGTTCTTACGAACCCGAATTGTTCCCTGGTCTGATCTACCGTATGATCAAGCCGAAGATTGTGCTCTTGATATTCGTCAGTGGCAAGATCGTTCTTACTGGTGCCAAGGTCAGAGAGGAGATCTACCAGGCCTTTGAAATGATCTACCCTGTGCTCCAAGGTATGTTGATTTTTTTTTTTCTGCTCCTTGAGTGGGAAGCAATTTGCTAACCTCTGTACAGATTTCCGCAAGGTCTAAGCGAACTCGACCGGAGCCAAAAAAAAAGACAAGTCTCGGCGAAAATAACGTGTTTTCCAACGCGTACTCTTCGCTTCTACCATGCCCTCCCTCACTACGGGCATCTGTACGAGTATAGCCCTTGATGATTTTACGACATTCGTCATTACGAGCTCTCGCCTTGGTCTGGTCTGGTCTGGACTGGGTGGGCGATAGCACTCCACACCCTGCCCATGACTCTTGCCTCACCTGTATCATTGATATTACCTTATACTGCATTGCATTGGCGTTCTACAAAGGAATGGATTTTACACTTGAAGATGCCAGGTTGATTGTTTCTTCACGGAAAACGTCTCGAGACCTGGTCAGACGGCTTACATAGATTGCACCGTGGCATTCTTCGACGGTATATGCGCTGGACGAGGATGCCGTCTCTAATTAGTTGGAAGAGAGAGAGGGGGGAAGAAAAACGTGAGGGGAAAAAGGTGACCTCTGGGGATGTGATAGAGGATGGCCAGAATATTGCATCTACGCTCTGAATGATGCTTTTGGTTGCTGGCTGAACCTGTGTGGTCTGTTTATGCAGATTCACTTGGTAGATACGCGCTGCATATTGATCGCCGGCTGGCATTGATTATGATAAACTGCGCGTGAATATCTACAAAGTCCCTGGCATATGCCTATTGCTTCGCTAGCTTGATTTCTGATGGCAGCTGACGCCTTGCATTATGCGCCTTGGTCTTTGAGATAAACGATGCCGTAGATGGAGATGATCCTGCTTAGGTAGAGAAAATACATCTCATTCTACGAAATATACATGACACCATGCCTTTTGTGACACCATCGCTAGTCTCTTGTCTGTTTATCCTAAATACCATCGTAGATGTAGATCTGTATTCCTGTGACATCGCGTATGTCTTTATTTACCTCGCTTCCATTCTTCTGATAGAATGAGCCCGGGGCTGCCTCCTCTACTTCCATCTTCGGTTGCAATGACCTTCTCAACATCATCTACTGTTCTCCATTTCCATTTCTCTCGGAATTCTTCGGGCGGATTACCGGTAATGCTGTCTACGATCTGGTCCCCAAGCACCGGTAGAAACTTGAAGGCGTGCCCGCTACCGCCGGTAGCTATGAATAGGCCCTGCCAGTGGGGATGATAATCGATAATCCAGTCGGCCGTGGGCGTATCGGTGTACCAGCAGAGGCGCGTCTTGAAGAAGGGGCGGTCCTCCAGTTCCGGTACTAGCTTTCGCAGGCCCTCGCGCAACGCCGCCTTACCCTCCTCGGGGATCTCGAGGTTGGCATCGTCCAGATGCGTCAGCGGCAGCGAGACGGTCTTGGAGGGCGGCGGCAGCAGCCCCTGGGGATTCGGATTCCCGAGCGGCGGGTGCGCCACGGTGGTCGGGTTGAGATACCCGTAGCTGTGCCGCGCGACCTTCAGGACGCAGTCCCGCGGCGGTATCACGAACAGGCCGTCGGTCAGGTCGAGCAGCACCGGGTTGGCGCCCAGCCGCGCCTGCTCCTCCTCCGTGATGCGCACGTACCCGATGACCTGGCCCGTCGCCACCGCCTGCCCCGAGAGGTCGACCAGCGCCGGCGTCCAGGCCCCCGCCGCCACGACCACGAGGTCGGCCGAGAGCGTCTCGTTCTCGTCCTCGTTCTCGTTCTTGGCCTTCTTTGCGAGCAGCCGCACCCCCGTGACCCGTCTCTGCCCGTCGTCGTCCGAGCTCACCAGCAGCCGCTCCGCCGTGCCGTTGACGAACGCGATGCGCCCCGTCTCCACCGCCCGCGCGTGCATCCACCGCATGCACGCCGCCGCGTCCGCCCACCCGCTCCCCGCGTTCAGGTACCCCCAGCCGCCGCCGCCGAACGCGGCGCCCGTGCCTGACGCGGCGCGCACGTCGGCGGCCGAGGGCAGCGCGCGCACGGGGGCGCCCAGCGCGCGCGCGTTGTCGTAGCTGCGCCGCACGTACGCCAGCCCGTTACCCTCGCCGCCGCCGCCCGCGATCAGCAGCCCGCTCTCGGCGTACCGCCCCCCGCCGCCGAGCCCGTCGGGCCGCCGCCAGTGCCGCGCGATGGCGCGCGCGGCGAGCGACGCGTACGCCGGGTCGGCGTAGTCCGCCCGGACGATGCGCGACGAGTCCACCGACGAGGCGTCGCTCGCGGGGAACACGCCGGCCTCCGGGGACCGGTCGAGCACCGTGATGCGGGTCCCCGCGAAGAGGGGCGCCGCTGCGCGAGGGAGAGCGCGGTGCTGAGCCCGAAGACGCCCGAGCCGATGATCAGGATGCTGGAGGGTGGGGTGTAGGGGGGTGGGGGGGCGGCCATGGTATGGTGGTGGATGGTGGTTATAGGGGAGAGGAGAGGAGGGTGTATATGTATATTTGTGTGTAAGATGAAAGTGAATATATATATGTATAGATAGGGAGATATAAGGAGATATACGGTTGTTGAGAATATATGTATTCTTAACCTTTAGGATAGAGATAACTGCAAAATCATAGGACCTCGGCGACAACACCAGGAATATATATATTCAGCTAGGTCGGCACGGTATCGGCACCATGGTGTAGGTATCCATATCATGTAGGTATGTACCTAGTGTATGCAAAGCAGTGGGCTATAGACTTGAGAAATATATCGTTCATTAAAAAAAATAGAATAAAAAAGGAAAAGGAAAAGGAAATCGTCGGTCGACCCCGCCGCTCACGATAACTCCCCCTCCTCCCCCCTCTTCTAGTCGGCCGATATGGATTAGACATATTATTACCTAAAATATCCCCCTCCCCCCAAAGGGTGCCGTCGACTAGATAAGTAAGTACTTAAGTATCAGGTGTAAGTTGATGGTTCCGTATCTTTCCCGAAACCTAAGTTTTGAAAGGCTATGTACCTAGTTAGTATAGGTAATGATAAGGGATTATGCATTAAATACCTTAAGTATGCAGAGAGCTGTATTTGACGACCCTGTCTTGGATGTTAACGTTGTTATGTAATGTGTAATTTATCTAACATCGCAGGAGAGGATGTTGGATCTAATTTGTTAAGCAGGCGTCCACTAACAATATAGATAGAGTGACAGAGTGCTTGGTTGCACAAATACATGTTAGGTACTAGTAACTACATATATGTAAACCTTACGTTACTCCGATAAGCTATGTATCTCTCTACTGGTTGTGCACGTACCACAGTTATTATTTTAATGCAGAGTCGGGGTCGGGGGTCGGTATCAAGTCTGCCGCCACATTGTTTTAGCCCCTAACGTTACTACCAAGTTAACTATCTTCAATTCAGGTACTTTCCAACCTCACTATCGAATCTATTACGTGCTTCATTCATCCCCAACCCTTGGAAGCCCGCGACACCGATTCGTCATACATCCGCCATACATCCGCCATATAGAATGAGCATGCGAATCTCCATGTAGACTATCGCCGTCGAATACTCGTCCGACCCATCATGTCCTCTTCATCCAAGAAATTCGCCGACTTCCCCGACGTCGAAGCCAAGCTGCAAAAGCCATCCAAGCAGTCGGCCTTCGAAAGACAAAAAGCCGACGCCGAAGCTAAGCGTAAACGAGAGGCCGAGGAGACCGCCGCCGTGTATGAGAGTTTCGTCAAGAGCTTTGACCACGATGGCGACGATGACGGCGAGGGAGGCAACCCGGGCTCACGCGGTCGTCAGCAAGGCGCGCCCTTTGGTCGACCAGGTGGCAATCCCGCCTTCGGAGGTGGGGGACCGGCGAAGAGACATTTTGGCGCCCCGGCCGGTGGCCCAATCCTAAAGAGCGGTCCCGGATCTCTAGGCCCAGCACCTACCGCCTTTGGCAAAAAGAAATTCGACAACTTTCAGCCAACGTTTAACAGGCGAGGTCCGGACGAAGCCAGAGGTCGCCTTGGGTTCCATGATGACGAGAGCGATGGTGGCGTTGCTCCGAAACCCAATAAAAGAGTCTCGCAAGCTTTCGATACTAGCGATGACGAGGCTGATACGAGGGCGAGGGATATCGCCGAGGAGAAGGCTATAGCACGGCCTACTTTGCGGCTCGCCAACCTGCCCCCAGGAACCTCGCCCGCCGTGATCAAGGCTCTGATGCCGGAATACCTCAATGTGGAAAATGTAAAGATCCTGCCGTCCGCCAATTCTGGGGGCTCCGACAGGAAGTCAATGGCAGCCATTGTTACCGTGTCGCAGGAAACTCCAGCCACCGATCTCGACACCGCGGTGAGCTCGTTGCAGAATAGATATCTAGGCTTTGGTTTCTACCTATCACTACATAGACACTTATCCTCTGCAGTTACCTCCGCTGCTATCACTTCAAGTCTCATCTCGTCTTCTACATCATATGCCTTCGGCGCCAAGCCTGTGCCTCGAGGAAACGACAATCATCACTCCCACCAGCCTGGTGGATTCCACCGTGGGTTTGCTCCTCCCTCATCCTACGCTCCTGCTGGGGCTGGGCCTGGTCCCATGCCAAGGAACATTTTCTACGTCCCGGTTCGAGCCCCCAGAGATATAAAGCAGATCCAACTTATCCACAAGGTTGTAGAGTCAGTTTTAGAGCATGGACCGGAATTTGAGGCACTTCTAATGTCTCGGCCAGATGTGCAGAGAGAGGAAAAGTGGGCATGGATCTGGGATGCGCGGAGCGAAGGGGGAGTTTGGTATCGTTGGCGGTTATGGGAAGTCGTCACAGGCGGAGAAGCAAATGCTGGTCGGCAGGGGAGGTACATGCCCCTCTTCGAAGGAAGCCATGCCTGGAGAAGGCCTGAGAAGAATTTGGTCTATGAGTACGCTACTGCAATCGACGAGTTCGTCTCTGACCCAGAATATAACTCTTCCGACGATGAAGAATACGAGGACGAGGGCGGCAAACCAGCGGAAGGCGGGGAGAACGAGAAAACATATCTTAACCCTTTAGACAAGGCGAGATTAACCCACCTACTAGCACGCCTTCCGACAACGCTAGGGAAGATTCGAAAAGGGGATGTTGCTCGGATAACAACATTTGCCATCACCCATTCCAGTCGAGGGGCGGACGAGATAGTCGACATGATCGTCACTAACATCGTCAAGCCATTTACGCTCACGTCTGCTAATCCAGAATACAAGAAAAATGGGGACGATGGAGAGCCTGGCCGCGGATCACTAGATCCGACGCCTGTGCTTGACGACGCAGTTACAAAGTTAACTGAGGCCCCAGATACGAGCGGTTCAAGCCTAGTAGGCCTTTACATCGTAAGTGATATCCTTTCATCGTCAGCCACGAGCGGAGTCCGGCATGCTTGGCGTTATAGGCAGCTCTTCGAGACTGCCCTCAAAAAGAGTAAGGTGTTCGAGACATTGGGACTTACGGCCGAGCGCCTCAACTGGGGTCGTCTAAGAGCCGAGAAATGGAAACGCAGCGTTGGTCTGGTCCTTAGTCTCTGGGAAGGATGGTGTGTATTCCCCAACGAGAGCCAGCAACTTTTCAGCCACACGTTCGAGAACCCACCGAGCGCCAAGAAGGAAGAGCAAGTGGAGGAGGGGGTGAAGAAAACTAGTAAATGGAAGCCTGTCGAAGCTGGATCTGGGGTCCAGAGCGAACAAAAAGGTTTCCTACCAATATCTACTAGCACGGAAACGTATCACAATAATGACGAGGTTGGGAGCATAATGGATGACCTTGATGGCGAAGCGATGGACGAGGATTTGTCGATGGTGGATGTGGAGCTCGACAGTGATATTGATGGGGTACCTATGGACGAAGAAGACGATGGGGAGCCAATGGATCAAGATCCTGCCGATACGAAGATCGACATCGACGAAAGTAAAGATGACGGAGACGACAAGCTCAAAACGGAGGAGTCTGAGGGTGGCGCGTTGACGTCAAAGGAGTCGCAGAAACCGAGGCGGCGCATGCGAGCTGTTGACATGTTTGCTGCCTCGGACGACTCGGACGACAGCAAATAATGCTGACCCGCGGAAAGGTCTTGATCTCTGCGTCAACATATAGCCTCCTACCTCCTGCGATCTGGAACGATGACGGCTTGCCTAATGCCTGATTAGGGAAAACATGCCCTCCATTAGATTTGGTAGCTCGTTGTTTATGCCAATCCATCCCGGCAAATTTAGATGAAAGCAAAGTGCTGACGGCGTGGAAGACAACGACATCGTCAAACTCAAATAAAGGGTCCAGTATGCAACAAGTATCGCATCAAGTGCCGATGAGTTATAACCGATATATGGAGAGCATTGGATTACGTTAACACGAATTTTACATATCGAGTCCTAGGGACATTCTAAACTCAGGGGCATCTGAGCTGTAGTCGAGGTTAGACAGGGTCCGAAGTAGAAATTGGCACACGATGGGTTATAAACGGACACTGGCGCTATAATTACGTGCCGGACGCCAAATTGGTAGATTTCCTGGAGGGAACTGGTCACAGATAGCCTAGACAGGCTGGCCAAGAAAGCCTGAAAGCTTGAAAGCTTTGACATCTGCAGGATCGACAAAAAAAAGGAACTAAAAGCTAAGAGAGTCTGGGCCCAGTGAACGAAAGCTTTTCAAGTCAGCTTCATTTATACGGAGTATACGCGGAGACCTTGCCGGCTTCAGTTAGCAAGACGTCGGGGGCTCGTTAGTCGAACGAATACTTCCTTTAGGTCCGGAGTTATCCATCCGTCTATTCATATGCTAGCATTATAATCGTACTGTGGGGCGGAAACAACCACCTTCTGATCTCTTCTGTTTTTAGTAGTATGTATAGCTAAGTTGTCTGCGTTAACACCTGTAATCAGTGCGTTAACTACTGTAACAGGGCCATTTAGAGGAATATGATCTTTTTTTTTCTATGCCTTCTATGGCTTCAGTGCGATAGAGAAAAAAGAACGTTTCTCAAGAACCATTTCAAGTCACGCCATATCCATTGCCACCATCGAAAGAGAAGGAGAGAGAATAGCGGTTGTTTTCCGCCCTACAGTAGGATTATAATGCCGGTATATGTTGACCAGAGTTTCACAGCCCCGTCCAAATCTACATTCCGTCCCCCCCTTTTCTTTTTTCTTGAGTCATCTTTCTTGTCTTCAACAAATGTGAAGCTTTATGGCATTAAATAGCGCTTCT
The DNA here is from genome assembly GCA_018398605.1 of Biscogniauxia mediterranea. Classification (NCBI taxonomy): domain Eukaryota; kingdom Fungi; phylum Ascomycota; class Sordariomycetes; order Xylariales; family Xylariaceae; genus Biscogniauxia; species Biscogniauxia mediterranea. Next base: position 941,590 of record JAGXTR010000007.1, on the reverse strand, counting down.
TTTTTTCCCCCCAACGACCAGACCGGTCGATAATTACGTTCATACCGGATTCGAGACTCGTTCTACACCGTTCCACGAATGCAGTCACGACTGCAGAGGGGCTAGAGTGAAAGCAGGGACTACCAGAAGGTTTCCATCGCGCGGGTGATTCCAATACGGACTAACACCTGGCACTTTCAGCTTCTGTCACCGATGTCGACGTGGGGCTAAGCGGTGCCCATCATAGCCTACAAAATAAAAGACAATAGCCTCGTGTATACGATCGTTCTTTTGGTAGATTTGCGATCTCTTTGTCTTGGAGACCCTAGTATATACCCGGCAAAACTTTGTTTTTAAGGTTTCTTTTAGGGTTGGTTGCTGACCTGCAATGCTGGCTATTCGATGAAAATGCGGGGGGTTGGTGTTTTTCAAGTACTGTATCGCTTGTTCTTGAGGCACGAGGAAGAGGCCCCGATCGGGAATGAAGTATCGATTGGATAGTACCTACTTACTTGCATAACTTTAGGTTAGCCTTGCGCGCTTCTAATCGATCAATGTTAGATCGGCCAATGATACCTACCTAGCTACCAAGGTTACCTAACCCTTCTAATGCGTGTCAACTTAGGTACGATACTTAATTGACATTTGACGTATTGTGATATACCTAAGCGTACCTAACCCACCCACAACGGTGACTCAAGCCGAACCTTGCCACGATACCGTCGATTAATTCATGGCATCCAATCTGCCCAACTTCTTAGCCGGAGGCTACCTTCCTACCTACTACCGTCTTATTTTTATTTTCCTTTGCTTTTTAAAACGTGGCAGTGCACACGGTGTGTTGAAATAAATAGAGGAGGTTGGTTTAAGGTTTGTCTTTCTTTCTTTTACATACGTAAGTAGCTGAAAAACCTGGACTCGCCCCCGAGGTTGTCTGGATTTTTTTTTTGTTGACGGAGCTAGGTAGATAGATTGATTTTCTTTAGTATGGTAGATCTACCTACCCTATGTGACGCTAGGTAATGGATTGCTCGCCACTCAAGCAAGTCACAGCTCGCGTCGCTTTTGCAAAACTTGAAGATAGGCTACTTAGGTAATTAGTAGTAATCTACCTACGGGCTATAAAGTGTGATTAAGTCTATCAAGGTGTTCGGGTGTAGATTACCTAGGTTTACTCACCTACATATTTTGACATACATCAAATACTAAAAACCTGGTTATCTACTAGTTACCTTAATACCCACCATCCTCACGTGGTTAGTAGGTAAACCTTATGTTAGTTAGTACTTAGGCACACCACACCAATTGATGGATGTCTAATTAGATCCATCTGGAGTGTAGGTCCGGTTATAGAAAACCAGATCTCGAAATCTGAGATACCCGACCCGATCACTCCCGATCCAGATTCTCCACAATTCCCCCGCCGCGGCACCGGCTCGCGTTTTCTCGTTTAACCTACCTAGTATCCTAGTAGTTTTTGTTTTTTTTTCGCGATGCTACTAACACTGACCGGAGATAAGCACCGGTTGCTAAGTAAGGGTTTTTTTCTCTTTTTTTTTTGCGCCCCTTGGTTTTCTAATAGCTCTCCAGGTATTTCCTCTCTTACCTATCTAATAGATAGTTACTAGTCAGTGTAGCTGTAGTGTGGTGTAGGTAGGTTAGATGAGGCGGACATGTGCTTCAAATGCAATGACACCCTTCTTTGGAGAGATTGATTACGCGCGTATGTATGTGGGAAGGGTACCTACCTACCTAACCTACCTACCTAGTTACGTATGTAATGTATGAATATGCAGGGCCCGATCTTTTTCTTCTTCTTGCCGCGTTAGCAAGGTTGCTTTCGCCTTGTAGGCAATCTGTATCAATTTTCATGGCTTGCAGATTGCCGCATGCAAGAGTGTTTTCTGGCCCTTGGCTGGTCTGGCCTATCGGTTCGGTTCGGCTCGGTTATGTGTCGCGCCCTCCCTCCCCCCCCCTTTTTTTTTTTTCCCCGGTTCGGTCTATGTTATGTACTAGTAGGTAGGGGATGTCTGTCTGTCTGCTCTGTTTTCTTAGCATGGGTAAGGTACCAGTAGGTTTAGTAGTAAACCTGGCTCTGATTCACATATGATGCCCTTACTATGCCCAGTGTATACTGCCCATTATTCGTGTGCCCAACATTCGTGTGCCCAACCACGTTAATTAATTGATGTGTGGTGTTGCAACTTAAAGTTTCCTCTTCTAACGCTGCTAGTTGTACGCCTGTCCACTTAATCTATGTTGGTATACTTTATTACAACGTCACCGCATATTCTACATTGTACGTACGGAAAAGCTTAATTATTTAGATAGGCAGTCTAGATTGAAATCGTACCAGACATCAATGATACATCTACACTTATAACTGGATGACAGATGCCGGATTCATGCACCATATCGGATAGTTCGAGATCTGTATAGGTTTGCCATTTGTAAGGGCGTGGTTGTATTGATGTTGTTGCGCTGGAGAGGAAAGGGAAAGAAGGAAAGGTTCCTCTCCAGGCCTAAGTTATATACTACCTAAGATAGTGGAATGTACTAGGTACAGTGCACACATGTCCGTTGCCAGGTGGCAACCGTGACACCATTTATCTCAATCTAGAACTGTAATTACCTTGGCAATTGAGTTCTCATTGAGTCCTTGAAAAGAATTGAACTTAATTTCTGTATTAGGCAATACCTGGTTTCTATACATTGATTGATCAAGGTCAACTACACAAACACACACACACACACACACATTTCCACAGATGACGCATACCTAGTCGCAACACCCTTCAGAGAGAGACGACCATCATGTTCTATATTGACTGTTTCAACCCCACGATTACGGAGTAGGGGTCATGCCTGTCAATGCGCATATACACACACATACATGGTAGGGCTAAAACAAAACCCGTCCCGACGGCTCCCATAAAATGCTTTGCGGGTCGTCAGTGGTGGATAGCCGGTGTCGTTTCAACTGTCTACTACCCTGGGCTAGCGCTTGTTTTAACTATTCCTAGTACACATAGCTAGTGAGGATGTAAGTACATAGTAGGTATTTAGTTATACCCGGGAATGATATCATCGGTTAACCTGTCATATTGTTTTCCTGTGCTACTAAAACTAACCTACTAACCTTAGTACACTTAGCGGTGGGCTACTGTAAGTGTATGTAGAAGTGGTGATCGTTGGGCCGAGAATCTGTAGTGGCAGATTGGGCTGAACTGTGAACGAACCTAGGTTAGTCCTAAGGCGGAAGAGAAGGCGGCAGTGCATCGCTTGGAACCATCTCGGGAGGAGGCTGCAAGAGCCGCAAGCTGAAGAATACTCTAAATCTTGGTGATCACCTCCCCCCTTTTTTTCGCCAATGGTGACGCACCTAGTTTTTCTTTCCCGCCAGGTAGCGGTCCGTCCTGCATGCGCGGAGAATGGTCGGTTTCTTCTCCCTACCACTACCCCCCTCCCTACTAGGTACCCTACTCTTCATCAGGGCACACACATGCATGGAGGGAAGAGCTTTGCCTGTTCTAGGATAGCACACCTCCCCGATCAGGCCATAACGTTACCACCCCTAGGTAGGAGATTATAAGTAGCTGCATGTGGTGTTCTTTTATTAGGTCTGTTTGTGGTGTAAGTCAGATTGTGTGTAAGAGAGAAAAGAAGGAGGAGGGTGTATGGTAGGTATTCATGTGGCACCTATTATGGTATTGGTAGTGGCTGCAAGAATGGCCCGAACATGTCGAATGAGAACTGTTGAAGAACTCCTCAGGCACATTGGTAGCAAATAGGACCCTACCTGCCTGCTGCATACCTGCTACTTACACACCTCCAGCTATCTCAGGTTACGCACACACTAAAAAACCTGTGAATTGGTCAATTATCTGTCGTAACTCGCCCCGCAATTCTGACAGCTGCTCCCCGCCTACGAGTTCTCAACGCCATACACGGCATACCTACCTGGTGCCTCCAGTTGAATACTAAGACTTAGCTTGCCTACATAAGTTAGATAGTACCTAGGTTAGTGACGAATGTAAGAGGTTAACGGAAGAAATATAGGCTATGATAACTCGTATTTGATAAAGTATAAGCAATAAACTTTTAGTGATAAACAGGTACGGACCAACCTTTAGTACGTAGGGCGCAATTGTAGATGGATATGCAAGTACACTTACCCAAGATGTCTATCTGCACACTGCACGCCTGCACCGCCTGCACTTTGCCCCTCCTCACAAAATCGGCTGCAGAGACAAGGCTTGTTTTTCTTTTCTTTTTCCTTTTCTCTTTCCTTACTTAAATTTTTCTTTTTACCTTTTAATTTATATTTTTAAACTTTTTTTTATCCTTCCTCCCCCCCCTGCAAGTCCCTGATTTTCCTTTCCCCTGCAGGCTTCACCTATGGCCCCTAGTCTAAGTAGGTAAGGTACCTAGCGTCGCCAAACGGAAGGAGAAGGGGGGGTGCAACTAAAGTCAGCAGCAGCCTTTCCTGGTCAGCTCAGCCAATCAAAACTTGCTCGTTTCGTTCCCACCCCCCACCGACAACACGACTCTCAGTCCTCCAGGCTCTCCCAGTTCTATCGTCCCTCACTTTTTTTTTTGCTGTACTCTTTGACCCTCTCCCTAGAGTTTAGACGATGAAGATGAATGGCTGGAACAGCATCTTCAGGTGGGACTAGACACTTAGAAGGCGCCGAACGAACCTGGAACCCGAACCTTCTTAAACGGGATTAAAAAAACAAGCAGCCAACAAACCTAGCGGGCAAGGCTTCGTTGGAAAATCCCAAAGGGTCACAGTCACAATCGCCCACCCCCATGGCACCGTGCCCGCGCTATATTCATGCCTACCCTCCTCCGCACCTCACTATACGCCCCTCTCTCTTCTGGACTCATTGGCTATATATTGCCGTAACCCTGGCACCCTGGTCCTGTTCTCATCCGAGTCCATCCAGACTCTCTTCACAGCAGATCGCATGAGCTCGAGCCAAAGTTCGTACGAGACCTCACTGTTGCCGTGGCTATCTATCTGATCTACCCGCCCCTCCAACGCATCGTACAAGATTATTCTTTGATATATGACCACTGTTCATCATCCGAGGTCCTGCCTGTGGGGAGCCTGTTTTATCGAGGACGAATTGGTTCTGTCTCTCATAGACATCAACTGAACCTACCCCCCCCTGAGGACCACTCGACCCTAACTCAGCTCGCGGGTACCTACATCTAGGCAAACAAGTTTACAGGTACGAGCTGACACAGGCCCGAGAATTTGTCAAGCCTGAAGTTGGTACCATCCAACCTCTACTGATCACCGAATTGCCGACTCCGACTGAGATCTTGCGGAGTAAATAACCAGCATTACGAAATTCTATCGTGGCCAAGACCACAGTAGTCAACTCGAGTTATCCTGTGACTGGCTCTTTGGAGCTAACGTGGTGACCATTGTGCCCGTCGAAGCTCGCACCCCCCCAGGAGCCGGCTTGGTGTACCAATATCTCCGGCTACGACCTCGTAGTTATTCAGGAATCGAGGGATAACCCGGAAGAACAGGCCCGGAACTCTCACTTTCTACCACGACTACCCGTTCTGTTCACGCCTTTCCTCTCTTCTATTTCTTTCCACTTTCGAAAGTCCTAAGTTATAGAGGACTCGTTCTTTTCGTGCCGTCTCGCTTCGCAACGATTCGTTCCCTCCCAGGGCCGCTAATTATATATCTACCTATCTGATTGCTTATCCACACGAACTAGCCTTATGAGCGGACTTGAGAGAGCCCCCTCTTCGTCATACCATAGCACTCAACTGCCGATATCCAAGATAGATTTCCAGCACAAGTCCTGGAACCTCGAGGGCCATCCGTATCATTATCCATCATATCCCTTCTTCCATCGACGCCCGCCTTCACGCGTTTCATCGTGTTCTCCCGCTCCGCGGAAACGCGGTATCATTTAAGATGCCTATTATACAAGGACAAAAGATGGCATGGTAAGTAAGGCTGACTGGCTGTGTCTTCTCTCATTTTTTGTTCCACATGTAGTGTGTTCTGGGGGGATTTTTTGGGGTGACTTTGCAGGTCTGCTGATTCCTCCAGGGGCTTCGCTTTTCCTTTTATTCTAGCATCGTTATTTGGTCTCATATTTGCGTGTAACAGTTCACCGGACCGACAACCTTCCTGATTGCATCTGAGGCTATCCATGGAATACAATGCTAACGCAATTTATGCGCCGCTTGTAGTGAGCCATGCATACGTGGCCATCGATCGACCAAATGCACCCACGCCAATGAGCGTGTGATGGTGCCGGTGCGTAAACCAGGCCGGCCTTTAAGTAGTTGCCCCCACGCACCCGGTAAGCCGTGTAGTTGCGGCGGCATCACCGCTGCTATACCCCGAAAGGGAAAATGTGGTTGTGCAAATTCGGCACAGAACACCAACGGTGCGTCGGCGAAGATTAAGACCGAGCCCCTTAATCCCGAAAACCCTCCGCTCTCGCCTACGAAAGCAACGTCTTTTCGAGTTCAGAAGGCGACATCGAAGCCGCCTAGTCGAAAGCAGTCCTATGATCCCGCCGCCCTGGAACGCATGGATCCAAGCACTTTCAACCTAATGACTCACCACGGGTTTTCCCTGAGCATGGACGGCGAAATAGAGCGACCTGACCCGATGCCATCTCAAAGCTTTCTCCGAAGCTGTGTCGCACCTCTGCCTACAGGATATGAGCAAGCTAGTGATTTTCTCCAGTTTGGAGACTATCAATCCACGATTCGCTTGGATACAGAAGTAAACCCTTATTTTACACACAATGGTAACCTGGCCGATTTGTCCCCTACAGTCTCATCAAGAAACGAAGCCTCAGGCCGTTCAAGCCTCGCGTCGGGAAGGTCTAGCGCTCCGCGACACACACCAACGTCGAGTTCTGGCTCATTCTCTCTTGAGCCACCCTCGGGAGAAACTACCGGTAGTTGCTGTGCACCGCGACGGCGGTCTCAGACACCAGCAACACAGCCGCAATCACAACTATCAACACAATTCCAAACCCAGACGCAACCGCATGACGCCTTGAACCTTTTGGGATTTGGTCCTTCTGTTTCGTCGGGTGGAAATGGCATGGTGACACCGTTTACCCAGGCAGCAGGGTTTAACCAACAGATGTACTCTGCACAATTTCATCAACCGGCGACGACATACACATATCCTCCTTCATACGGCACGCCCTTCCAGCCAGTACAACTATCCCACTGGCAGCAAGCTATGGCGGGAAGCGCGCTGAGTACCCCGTCGTATGCGAATCCACCGCCTCTAATAGATTCGAACGCGAGCTCATCCAATCCATTCACGGTACATCAATGTGCTTGCGGACCCGACTGCCAATGTGTCGGATGTACTGCGCATCCTTTCAATGAGGCGACCCAAGACTATATACGTTCGGCCATGGATAGCCAATATGGCACCACTGCGGCCGCTGAAGAGTATGTGAAGACTATATCAGAAGCTAGAAACTCGATTTCGGACTCGATTCCCACTGCGACTTTACCACCGACTGGAGAGGACCTATCCCCAATCTCGGAGGCGGCTTCCTCGGATACAGCCTCGGGACGGGGCCTGGAAGATCAGAGTCTCTCGGCGGAGAATTTTTTTTTCGTCCAGTACGACGTGGAAAAGATAGGACTGGGCTGCGACGGGATGTCTAACTCATGTCCCTGCGGCGATGACTGCGCATGTGCCGGCTGCATGATCCATGGTAAAGCCTTGTTAGAGACCTCACTTTAAGATATCCCTAGAAGGCGATAGTTGCTACAAGCTGCAGCTCAACTTGGCTATTCTTCACCCTCAAGCAAGGTCGTACGACGTTATGAACTGTATGCGTTTTTTAAGATAAATCTTAGGGGTCTGGACACAAGGATCCCGTGGGGAATTAGGAATTAGACGGGGAAGGCATATACCCATAGGAAGTCAGGGAGTGAACAAAACAAGGAAGAGAGTATTATTGTTTGAATTCGAGGTCGTGTCGGTGATGCACCGATGCTGGCGCCAGAGAGGGCGTACTACCTAATTGGTATATATAGCACGGCCCTGTCCGTCTAGGCCCCCAGAAAAATAAGGGCATGGTTAAGAAAAGTTAAGGAGTTGGCGTACAGGCTATTGCGGATAGTAATTAATCATGACTATACCCCCCTTCGATTCCGAGATGTTTTTTTTATAATTTTTTTTTTTATATTTTTAATTTTTAATTTTTAATTTTTAATTTTTAATTTTTAATTTTTTTGGCTGCAGAAATGGTAGTTTACAGAAGTCGGCAGGTTGGATACGTTATGGAAGAATATCGAAAACAGGGAACGATAGAATTGGCCAATCAGACAAGGGCGGTGAGACAGGCGGCAGAGAGAGGGACCCACTCGCGTCCACATGTAACTGAACTCTAACAACATGTGCTTTTAAGCTTGTCGCAGAAGCCTTAATGCATGTAGCCTAGGCTTGCCTTTTTCCCTTTATTTTTTATTTTTATTTTTTCTTCTTCTTTCCTCTTTCCATCCGGGCAATCGGAAACGAGGTTACACCACTCTACCGAACCTCTTCCCTTCCCCCTCCAGCGCGCCTCTTCATCACACCGACCATCGACCGCTCCACCGAAATCATTCTTGCCGAACCGAGGGGTGTATGCATCACCACCACCTGTCACCTGTCACCTCATGACATTCAGCCACATCTCATAACAACCACCAATGGCCAAGCTTACGGATCGAGATGGACGCCGGGGCGGGTCCACCGACTCTGAGAACCATCACAAAGACTATGAGTCTGACAAGCGACGTGCTCGGGGGGACAGTGAGGGAGAAAGGCGGAAGAAGAGAAGACGGTCCGAGTCCCCGCCGCGAGAGAGGGGGCGACACTCGGAAGAAAGGAATGAATATCGGAGACGGGACGATAGGGGGCGAGACCGAGACCGTGACGGGAGGGGAAAACCTGAACGCGAAAGCGAACGCGAACATGACAGCCGTCGTCAACATCATCACCGCCACCGCCACCGCCGCCACTCTTCCGTTACTAACAATACCACTCTCCTAGCAGCCCCCGCGTCCCTGCCCTTCGAAGCCCGCGCCCTCTCCCGCACCACGCACGACCTCGAAGCCTTCCGCCCGCTACTGGCGCGCTACCTCGACGTGCAGAAGCAGCTGGACATCACGCAGCTCGACGAGCGCGAGGTGCGCGGGCGCTGGAAGAGATTCGCGCGACGGTGGAACGCGGGGGAGCTGGCGGAGGGCTGGTATAGCCCGGAGGTGTTCGAGGAGGCGAGGGCGGAGTTCGAGGAGATGTTTGGTACTAGTGGTAGTGGTGGTGGATGGGAGGGTAATGGAGGGGGGAGGAAGAAAAGGACGTAAGAAGAGGAGGCGGGAACGAGATTGCTCTCCGAGAAGGCGAGGTCGAAGAAGACGATGACGACAACGATGACGATGACGGCTACGGCCCAACCCTCCCCTCCCAGCAATCCCGCGCCGCAGCCGCAGCCGCCCGCCCCCACGGCCCCAACATACCCACCCTGCAGGACCTCTCCCTGCGCACCGAGTCCCAGGCCGAAGAGCGCGCGGCCCAGGCCGAGCAGCTGCGGCTCGACCGCCGCGCCGACCGCGCCGAGCAGAAGGCCCGGCTGGAGGAGCTGGCGCCGCCGCGGGCGGACCCGGGGACGCGCGAGAGGCGGCTCGAGAAGAAGCGCGAGGTGGGGGAGGCGATGCGGGGGTTCCGGGAGAGGAGATCGCCGGGGGCGGCGGAGGTGGGGGACGCGGATCTGTACGGCGGGGGTGCTGGCGGGGGTGCTGGCGGGGGGGAAGGGCCGGGAAACCTGGAGGAGTATAAGCGCCTGAAGGCGGCGGAGCAGCGGAAGAAGACGGAGAGGGAGCTGAGGAGGGAGGAGATGATGCGGGCGAAGGCGGCGGAGAGGGAGGAGCGGGTCAGGGCGTACAAGGAGAGGGAGGAGGGCGTGCTGAGGGAGATGAGGGAGATTGCGAGGTTGAGATTTGGGTAAAGGGGGGAAGAAGAGTGGGAAGAAGATGATGATGATGTTAGGCGTTCTTGGTTTTAGTAGGGCTCGTAATTTCACTGAGGAAGAGGGATGGTAAAGTGTCTATAGCCCCCTTGATGTGGCTAGGCTTGTTGCTTTTTTTAATTTTTTTTTTGGTGTGTTTATGGGAGATAAGGGGTTAGGTAATGGGAAACAAGGGGTTAGGTAGAGGTAGGCGGGTAGGTTCAACAGTATACCTGAGACGGTTGGTTAGAAATGAGAGAAATGAGTAAATTATATTTCTTCTATATATTGTATATGGATCTCTATGTGTCTAGGTTAATGGGTTTACTGCTTTTTGTCGGTTTACCTACATACTTCACCTCTCATCTGAATACCTATGTCTCATTAGGTACTTAACCTAGGTACCTACTTACCTGCCTACGATATAGGTAGGTTACTGGGTTTACTGCTTTTCAATTTAAGCACTTTTTGATATCAATGTCAACTATTCTGCGTTCAATTGATGTACCTATAGCTCTTGCCTACCTACCAGACCCGTTCGTTACTGGGATCTTTGATCTACAACTTAGTATCATGTTGGCGATTGCGTGTAACCTAGGTTACATGGATCGTAAGCGAAGTCAACTATGTGTTTTCTTCTTGTAACTTGGATTGATATCAATTTACCTAGCTTAACTAAACTTGAGCAGAGCAATACCTTTTTATATAGGTAGGTAGGTGCCTACTTATTATTGAGAAAGACGACATAGCTTACGTGTGTGTGACTGAACGGGGTAACAGACTAGATATATAGCAGGTTTATGTTAATGGAATGTCAACTGGTACTTGTTTTCTAAATTATAGGTTCTGTTTAACCTAAGCGTCTGTTATTTTTTATTAATGGGTTTATAGAAACTAGGGAATTATAATGTATAATTATATGAAGAGGTTGATATATAACAAGTCAGGATGGAATATAAAAGATTCGGGACTTTCGGAGGTGGGAGGAGGAGATGGACATGATAAAAATGGGGGAAGGGAGCGTTTATATATACATAGTCTCCCCAGCTTTTACATAGGTATTCAATGCCTAGAGACTAACTATGTGGCTAACGTCCCACCCGTAAGCTTATTGCCTGGGGCGGGGAGATTTCCTCGGTATCAAGCCCGATACGTCTAACCTACATAGGTAGTGTAGTTGTCGCTGACTGGAGAAGGTAATGGAGCTGGCGGGCATTGGCAAGGAAGTGCCAGCTGGATTCAAAGAGAGAAAGAGAGAGAGAGAAGAGACAGGGAGGAAGCGGGCTACAGTTATGAGCAATGCACTAACTTAACCTATCTACGTATGCCAGGCATGGTTTAACTGTATAGACGGTTGATAGGGTTGCGGTTATGTAGACGACCATATGACTTCAATATGGATAGTACGATACCTAGGTTACCTATCTATACGATCTATACGAAGGGGCTGCCTGTTACGAGATGGGTAAGGTAGCTTATGTAGGTCAGAGTCTCACGGCTTCTCCTCTGCCCCCACGGCATGGGGATTGGAGTACTGCATAGGCTATATGTAGGTAGGAAACCACTGGGACCCGAGAGGCGGTTGTGGCAGCGCTCGGCTGCAGAATTCCACACTACTTCGCCACGGCGTGTGAGGGTGAGACCCAATGAGACTTGTCGTGACGAGGTCGACAGGCACACAGAACGGGGAACGGGCACGCCCTGTTGACTCTGGTATAGGCTACATATCTTACAAATGCCGCTCCCCGCCGCACACTAAAGTAAATAGCAAGGACCCTTGCTTGGCCGCTTGGCCGCTTAACTGGCTGTGCCATTCCCATTCCCAATCACAATCCTGCCGATGTAACCCCCGTCCGAGGCTCTAGGATTAACTGGCTAGTATAATAATGTCCTTGGCCCCTCGCCCCCTTGCATCCCTCACATCACCGCCCGCAAACAAGCTTAGATACGAGTTGCCTTTTCACAGTTCTGATCCGTACATATCTACTACTCGTGCGCGCCAGCTACACATTCAACTAACATTACTACGTCTGGGCTGGGCGACAGGACCAGACGGCGATGCGAAACGATGGTCTTGCTACGCGTGGTCGATGACATGGGCCACGCGGTGCCCGGGGAGCAACCCCAACCGGTTCACTCCATACTGTCGTCTATTGAATCTTCGGAATCGCCGCCATCGCAGCTACAGCAACAGCAGCAACGCGTGAGCCCCGTGTCCGGGGCGATGGAGAGGCAGCACACCGAGGCGGAATGGGATGCTATGTATCCTCATATTGTGCGGTTGTATATTGGGGAGCAGCTCATCCTCAGCGAGGTGATGCGCACCATGGAGGCGCGGTACAATTTCAAAGCGACGTATGGAAGAAAGACCTTTGCTTTCCCCGCGAATTATAGGCTTGGTACGCTAACCCGTTGAAACCGGTCGGGGCACGCACACAGTCAGTCGATGTACAAGAAGCGGATCAGCAAGTGGCAGCTGCACAAGTACAAGCGGAGGAGCCGCCCCGACAACACCCAAGCGCACACGTCACTGAAGGGGGATGCCCTCGTCGCGCACGCGAACATGGCGGGTAAGAGGAAGATCGCCAGCATACAGATGATGTACGATGGCAGCGGGGAACCGAAGGACCTCCAGACGGCGATACCGCCCCGCGTAGCCGACGTCGCGGTGGACCAGACCACCCGGACGATCCTGGTCGACATGCAGGCATGGACCATGTCCAGCACGCGGCCGCGCGAGTGGGGGCTCCGCGAGACGCCGGCGCCCGAGGCGAGCGAGCTGATCAAGACGGCCAGCATCAAGGTCACGGCGCAGATGTACGTGACGTTCAGCCTGGCGGAGGCGCTGTTCGCGCGGGGGGAGGGGCGGCTGGCGGGCAAGGCGCTGCGCAAGGCGTTCCTGATGCTCGAGGCCATCATCCGGCGCAACGACTTCGGGCTCGAGTGGGCGCTCGTCGACGTGCTGTACGACCTGGCGGCGCGCGGCCGCGCCGCCGTGTACCGCGCCATGGCCACGCACGTCGCCGCCGTCGCGCGCCTGCTGCTGCCGCCCGCGCACCCGCTCCCCCGCCTCGCCGACCACCTCGCCCGCTACGACGGCGACCTGCCCACCCTGCTGCAGCGCGCCCACCACAGCCAGATCGACGCCGCCCGCGGCGACCCCCTGGTGCGGCGCTTCCTGCGCGCCCACAACCCCACCGCCGCCGCCGCCGTGACGACCGAGGGAGACCGGCGCGGAATCCCGTCTCCTCCTCCTCCCCCCTGACGACGAAGGCGACAGCGCCGCCGAGATCCGCGCCGGCATCCGCGCCACGCACGCCGAGGTGGAGGCGATGAAGGGCCCGCTGCTGACGGCGGGGCCCCGCCGCGGTGGCGGCGGCGGCGGGCCGCCGACGCTGCACGAGTTCGTGCAGCAGCGGACGCGGCGCACGGCGGCGCTGACGCGCGGCGATCCGCTGCTCGTGGGCGCGAGCGACCGCATGCTGTTCTCGGAGCACAACGCGCACGTGGCGGCGGTGTACGCGCTGAAGGCGCGGGCGGCGCGGGAGGTGGGGCGGGGCCGGTGGGCGGAGGCGGCGCGCGCGCAGAGGGCGCTGCTGCGCGCCATGCGCGAGCGCACCGCCGTCGACTACTGGGGCATCATCCGCGAGCTGTGGGCGCTGGAGCGGATCCTAGTGCGCGCTGGGGGCGAGGAGGAGGGGGAGGAGGAGGAGCTGAGGAGCGTGCGGGATGAGGTCATGCAGAGGGTTACCACGCTGCTGGAGGATATTCCTGATGATGGGTTTTGAAGAAGAGGAGAGGGGGTGGGGGTGGTAAGGAAGGGGGAAGAGGTAAGGGGAGGAGAGGAGGGGAGGAGGGGAGGGGAGGGGAAGAGACGGGATGAAGGATAGGCTAAAGGACGAAAAGGGGGGAAAAAAGTAAAAATCCCGTCCGTCTGAACTGCCTAACCTAAGTTAGTACACGAACGAGTGCAAAAGAGGTATATTATTTTCTGCGCGGTCCCGAAATCGTACGCCTCCCCGCGTCATATCTACCCGACGATGCCAGGTAAACGACGGCGCACCAAGCGCCCAGCGCCCACGAATGCACTTTGACCTCTAACGTATGCGAGCCCGGCGTTCGAGACCTCGAAGTTAGTCCTTGACTGTTGCAACGAGGCGCAGGTTTTGGCAGCACCAGGACACACAGTTCACATCAGATCAAAAGGGAGGGTCCCGATTTCTAACGGGCCCGAATCAAGACACTTCCCATTTGTCATGTATCCCACCCCACCCGTGGATGAGGTATTTATTACTGAGATAAAAAAAATAAAAAAAAGGCATATTACGGACGCAATCGTAAACCGGGAGCAGTTTCTCGCGCGATAATGTACCTACTAGTTTAAGGAAATATACGAGGGCAAGAACGTATGTACTATGGGATAACATGGAGGGAAAAGGGGGGAAGGGTGGGGGCAATAGGTTCTGCCCTAGTGACACTGGCGTCCTACGTCGATGCGTAACTCGGGGGGGTAGGAAACGGAAGCAAAATACGTGTGCCTAGATATTTTTTGGCGTATCTACATATCTCGTCCACGCACTCGTAAAGACGAAGAGTCTGTATGAAACAAGAAATATAAATATCTCAATTTATTTGGTTTATTGGCATGAACCGAACCTAACCTCGTAGCTCCACCACGTAATACGGATAGGGGTAGGGGTAGGGGTAGGATAGCATGACCCCACGCAAGTATTTGACGTAAGACCGTAGCAATGATACACCGATTAATGGTAACTTTTTTCAGTAGTTTCTTTTTTTTTTAATATATAATCTAGCTCGAACGTATAATAATACCGTCTTTCACTCAGCGTGTCTTTACCTTGCCAATATCTTTTTACATAAAACCCCGTAACCTACAGCCTATTTACTCCCCTACCAGACCTTTCTCCCCTTCCCCTCCCCCCTAATTATCCACAACCCACACCCCCCATCACAAAAGCTTCTTAGGATCGCAACCTCCCAGCCTCGCGCTCTTCGCCGCGCCCTCGAATATGATCTCGCTGATGAGCTTCCCCGTCGCGGGCGCGTTCTGTATGCCCCAGCACGTGTGCCCGGCCGCGACCAGAATCCCCCTGGTCTCGCCGCCCAGCTCCCCTATGTACGGGCCCCCCTGCGGGAGGTAGCAGGCCTGGCGCGCGATCACCTGGCCGTCGCGCCCGAGCTCGTCGCTGATCGCGGCCACCTGGTAGGCGATGTCGTCGCAGCGCGCGGCGTCGACCTCGACGTCGGCGTTGCTCGGGGCAGCGGGGCCGTCGTGTCCGTCGGGCCGCAGGCGTACGCCGTGCCGTCGGGGCGCGCGTAGATCTCGGGCTCCACGATCAGCGGCCCCCGGAGCGGCGCGGGCGGCTTGCCCGCTCTCGAGGAAGAAGTAGACGTTTGCGGCGTCGGTGTCGGGAACCCCGCCGGCAGCGCGATGGCCGTGAAGAGCGCATATGCGGACAGGGGCCGCGGGGGCTTGATGACGATGCTGTGGGCGCGCGCGGACGTGACCGGGACCGAGGGCAGGAGCCGACGGGTCCAGGGCCCTGCGGCGACGACGCAGTCGCTCGTCGGGTGCGTCTGCTCTGTGCCGTCCTTCTCGTATGTTACGCTTTCGACGCGCGTCCCGTCCGCGCTCTTGTTGATGGCGGTGACGCGGGCGCCCGTGATGATTTTGACGCCCTTGTCCTCGGCTAGCTGGGCCATGCTACGCGTGAAGAGCTCTGGGTGCACTTGTGCCGTGTTCTCGGGCGTGCCCATCCCTTCATAGGCGACTGGGGATACCTCGGTGTCGAGCCAGTCCAGGTCCTCCGGAGCACCGAGCTTCTTGAGTGCTTTGGTGTCCTTCTTGTGGTCCTTGTGTAGCCCCTTGGAACTCGGCCCTTCGGCAGCGATGGCGGGATCCACGTCTGTATTCCGGCCGAACCCAGGCAGTATCCGCGCCTTGCACTCCACCTGGCTCGCCCAGCAGCGCCGGTAGCCCCACCGCTTATCGCCACCGTGCTCCTTCGCTAGCTCATCGTGGAGCCGGAAGCTCAAGGGTACGATATTCTGGGGAAATGCCCACAGCGCCAGGAGGCCACCAGCCTTGCCGCTTGCGCCGCCTGCAATACCGTCATGCGCCGGGTTCCTCCGTGATGCGGTTGCGGGGTCGGCAAGCGTGGCGGGGTCCTGGATACTGTCCGGAGTACGGCCGCCGGCGTTAGTGGAGGAGGCCTCGAGAAGGGTGATGCGGTGCGTGGAGGGCGAGTACGAGGGGTGGCGCGTCAGGAAGTAAGCGACGCTGCACCCGATAATGCCCCCTCCTACGATGGTGATGTCTTTGGGCGGGGCAGTGGACATTGTGCGGGATGCTAGGGCACCAGGTACAAGACGGATGGAGCGTAGTATGAGGGGACTAGGCATTCATCGAAAGATGCAATACGGCAGGGCTGAGTTGATGAGGCGTTCGTATAAGTTGGTTAACCTAGGTTAGTTGGAAGCTGTGTAGGTATCAATATTGATTGAGCTAATGATGGTGGGGTAGATCAGGTGACGTCACTCAACTGCATTAGTACAGTACCTTATCGATAGCCATGTTCCAGTCGGATATAAGAGCGTTATTGGTCCGTGCCGTGTCTGTTTTTACATAAGTATTTCGGCAATGGCTTGTCACCTATGTAACATCTGATTATGTAGTGCTTTGAACAAGCTTTAATGTTGCTGCACAAAGGGCTTATGTAATTTATTCTTCTCACATTCGGGACTCCTTGAATATGGTAAGATGATGACTAGGCGGGTTTCAGCTGAGGGGTGGTAGAAAAAAGCTGAGAGGTGGTAGCCAAGAAAAATCCCACTTTTTCGGCAAAAGTCCGGAGGTGTTAGAAAAAACACATTTAATTTTATTTAACTCCATTTTAATTCCACTTTAAGTCCACTTTTTAACAGGGGTTTATAGCATATGCTAAGCATATGTTAAAAAAAATAAATAAAAAAATTAAAATAAAAAATAAAAAAATTAAAATAAAAAAAATTAAAATAAAATTTAAAAAAAATTAAAAAAAAATAAATATATATAATATATACGTAGCATATACCTAGCATATGCCCAGCATATGCTTAGCATATATAGAGCATATGCTGGGCATATATTAAGCATATGCTATATATATATTATATATATTTAATTTTTTTAATTTTTTTAATTTTTTTTAATTCTTTATTTTTTATTTTTTATTTTTTATTTTTATTTTTTTATTTTTTATTTTTATTTTTTATTTTTAGTTTTTTAAAGTTTTTTAACATATGCTTAGCATATGCTATAAACCCCTGTTAAAAAGTGGACTTAAAGTGGAATTAAAATGGAGTTAAATATGGGGGGTTTCTTGGCTAACACTCCTCAGCTTTTTTTTAATTTTAAAATTTTATGGGGTTTCTACCACCCCTCAGCTTTTTTCTACCACCTGGCAGCTGATAGCCCATGACTAGGTACCCCTGGTTATAATAAGCATGCAACAAGTACCAATAACTGCGTCTCTCATAGTAACCGTTACGCGAAACCGGTGGGGGCTGAAATAAAAGGCTTATCATAGGTAGGCATTTTGGGTTACAGTAGGTTTATATGTTTGATATGACATAGGAAACGGAAGGTTAAATATTATATCAATATCAATATTGGTCTCTCGTATATATATATATATATATATATCTGCTTTGATATTTGTACAAGAACAATTTTATTCACACGACCAAACTTATACCGCCAAGGCATGATGATAAATACATAGAATCCCCTTGTTTTATCACTCGCTTGATTCTGCATGTCTGACCGGAATAATAGAACCTATCAGGATATTTCGCACTCAGTTGCCATCCGCTAACTTGCAATGGTCGGCTACAGATTCCTAAATTGGAAAAAGGAGGTCATGGTATAGTGGTTACGTTACAAATCCGTAGGTCTATCGCCGGCTAGGTTAGTAGACTTACACACCCCCCTCTGGCCGTTCTCGCAAGGCATACAACTTGTAACATACCCAGCCAGCCATCATTGTTTGCGTTATCTACATCGATAATAGTAATATCTGTTAGAGGTATATGTGGTATTACCTAAAATACCTAAGTTAGTGGTTTATCCCCATACCGGCAGTAACCCCATAACCTAGTTCTGACAGATACGGGGATGGGGACGTGCTGAGTCATTAGGACTAGAAGGTTGTCAACGAACGGCCCACATGTATGTATCCAACGGCTTGGTATAACCCAGAGTATCTAGTCTCGGGGTTTGAATTTTAGTGGCATATAATATACCTACCTACCTTGCTTCAAGTATCGTTATGTAAGAGAAACTAGTCCGTATGGTACTATACATTGAACCTTTCACAGCAGCAAATAAGAGGAAAATCCGAACATACAATACAGTGCTAGTACTTTTCTAACGCCCTTCATTTGACATGAGAGTTTGTGACTCGGATATTCGAAGTAGTTCCGCGGGGATTGATGAGAAATTCTCTATATACTATTCATAGTACCAGAGGGGGAAGAATATACAATTACAACTGCCATATCTCCATGGAGCACACTCTAGAAAATAACCAACCTCCCTATTTATCTAGTGCACAAAGCGATCGTTTGAATAGGCCTCATTGTATATCGAATGAAGCCGGTATTGAGCGAGCGAATATCATTTGAAAATCCTCAGACGAAGGACACAACTACAACATAATTCAAAACGGAACAGGCCCCAAAATATATAAAACGATGTATATCAGAAGCGTTCACGCAGAACGGTCAATCCCGATACTACGGCAGCTCATTCGAGACTACCCCCTCGGCATCCTAACTACCGCGATTCCATCTACAACTTACCCCTTTATCCAATCTAGCCATATACCGTTTATCCTGCACCTCGATGACGAGTCGAGCGAAACGGAGCTTGGCCGGCTGAGGGGCCACATGGCAAGGGCGAATCCGCAAAGCAAGGCCATCATAGACACATGCGAAGCTTCAAAGACCAATGTCCTTGAGCAGGAAGTGTTGGTTCTCTTTACGAGCCCGGTGCAGCACTATGTAACGCCCAAATTCTACACCGAGACCAAGCCTGATACGGGAAAAGTAGTGCCTACTTGGAATTATGCCGCCGCGCAAGCATACGGGAAAGCCACTATTTACTACGACACACTCTCGGCCGACTTCTCCAGCTTCCTGTCAAAGCAGCTGGACGACATTTCTCGGCATAGCGAAACTTCTGTCATGGGCTACACCGGCGTCGGCTCAGCGCCGGGCCCCTGGAAAGTGTCGGACGCGCCGGAGAACTACATCGAAATCATGAAGAAGGCGATCATCGGTATCGAAATTTCGATAGAAAGGCTCGAAGGGAAATTCAAGATGAGCCAGGAACTCAAGGAGGGAGACAGAGAGGGGGTTGTGAAGGGATTCCAGAAGCTCGACTCTGAGGTTGCTCAGGGGGTGGCTGGTTTGGTAGAGATACGCGGTGGGAAGAAGTAAATGCTTAGAGAATAAATTATTTATACCGAGAGAGACATATACGTGCTATTGGCCTATATCTTTTATATGTCTTGCAGAATTCATGACATGGATGCAAAATAATGATATAAGAGGAAGAGAGAAACACGCACCACCTTAGCTTCACCAGTGCCTATATTCAGCATTCAGAATGGTAACTCTATCAACCTCTAAGTCCTTGGATCCTGCCTTGCAATGCAGACATTAAACTTTGTCATACTATTCATATACAGTACCTACCTCACGTAAATCCGTATACCTAGATGTACCCAAGTTGAACTGCCCGCCCTGGGGAAAATCGTTTGCCGGCACTAAGCAGCACTCCATACCCTCTCCCCGCCAAACCAGGTCTCCTTGACCGTAGCGTCGAGGAGCCTGTCCTCCTCCCCCTCCTCCCCCCACTCCATATCCCATATCGTGAGATCGGCCACCTTGCCGGGCTCCAGGCTGCCGAGGCGGCGGTCCCAGAACACGCTGCGCGCCGAGCCGTGGCTGGCCGCGACGACGGACTCGCAGACGCCGAGGCGGAAGCCGCCGCGTTGGTTGACCACCACCACCACGGCGCCGCCGCCGCCGCC
The DNA here is from genome assembly GCA_018398605.1 of Biscogniauxia mediterranea. Classification (NCBI taxonomy): domain Eukaryota; kingdom Fungi; phylum Ascomycota; class Sordariomycetes; order Xylariales; family Xylariaceae; genus Biscogniauxia; species Biscogniauxia mediterranea. The sequence continues at coordinate 921,504 of JAGXTR010000007.1, read as the reverse complement.
GTACCGCGCGTTCCGGAACGACCGCCGCGTCGCCGCCACGTAGACGTTGCCCATCACGTCCCACGGCGACGTCGGGCTGTCGCTGCCGAGCGCCAGCGGCGCGCCCCCGTCGGCGAACTCGCGGTACGGGAACGCGCGCGCGCAGCGGTGCTGCCCGAGCAGCCCCGGCCACGCCCGCAGGATCCACGGGTCGGCGTGCACGGGCTGGATGGAGGCCGTGCTGGGTGTTGGATCGTGTTAGTACCTAGATGATGCCGGGTGGGAGGAGGAGGAGGAGGAGGAGGAGATGGTTAGGTAGGTGTATTATCACTTACATCCCGAGTTCCCCGAGGCGCTTTGCGTCCCGGGCGGACGCAAGCTCGAGGTGCTCCATACGGTGGCGGTTCTTCGGCGAACAGGTCGACAGGGCGTCGACGGCCATGGTAATGGCGGCGTCTCCTATGGCGTGAAGCGCAACCTGCAGACCCGCGGCGTCGGCCTTGCGTACGACCGCATTGAGGATCTGGGGCTCCCAGAACGTGTCCCCGGCAGTGGCTTTAACCGCGTCGGCCCCTTTCAGGTAGGGCTCGGACAGATACGCGGTGCAGGCATCGACAATGCCGTCGCATATTATCTTGATGCCGACGACGTGGAGATCAGGAGACTCCTCGACACTCAATTGCTTATGCGCCTCGATCGCTCGGTCAACCTGGGCCAAGCACTCGGACTCGGAACTCGAGGGCCTCAGAAGCCAGTAGGCTGCAAGTCGCAACGGCAGCGGCTTCTGTAGCCGGTCCTGGCGCATCTCCAGGAGCGTCTCCCAGACTTGCTCCTCCATTGCCATATCTATCGCGCCGGTGTAGCCAAACGCGTTATACGTCCGGACGGCATCGCGTATGAAGTCCTCACGCTGCTTCTTGGTCGCTATTTCGCCCAGGAAAGGCCATATGATCGAGAATACGGCAGCCTCGGAGAAGGCGCCCGTGGCTTTGCCGTCGGGGCCGCGCTCGATCTTGCCCCCTTCCGGGTCTGCTAGGTTCTCAGCATCGATTTCTTCAAGCGCGGCGGTGTTACACCACGTGGTGTGTAGATCCTTGGAGTCTATGTAGATTGGCCGAGGATCGAGGTCGTCGATCTCACTGGCCAGCGGCTTCGACATGTGCCGCATCCAACCTTTACACAGGATCCGCGGCTCGTCGGGATTGGCCGTCGCATAATCCCTGATGGCCTTGCGGACGTCCTCTACGTTCTCGCAGTGATCAAGCCCGACCTTGCTCAGGGACTGGCCAAGTCTCAGGAGATGGATGTGACCGTCAATAAAGCCGGGGAGAACGGTGCGGCCGTCTAGGTCATGGACGACGGCACCGGCAGTTCGGCATTTAGAAATTGCTTCGTCATCCTCGAAGCCAACATGCTCAATAATACCGTTACGCACATATATTGCATTTCCAAACCGAGGTTTTGTCTCAAGACCCGGTTGTGTCTCATGCAGGAACACCTTGCCGCCAATAAAGAGGTGCCCCGTTGATTGCGCTTCCGTCATGGCTGAGTTATAAATTTATAGCAACAAGCACACCCTTTATTAATATTTGAGACACAACAAATATCTACAGTGAAATATAGGCATTACAAGATGAAAAAAAACCAGTTAAAACGTATCCATGAGGGTTATTTTAACGCCGGATCCATTCCCGTGGCGACGACTTCGGAGATGCAACCCCCCCCTGAAAAAACCCCAGTCGATCCACCATCGGTTTACATACGGTCCTACTATATATCGACCTGTCCGATCCCGGGTCCTGGGCTGAGCTAGCCTTTCAAGCTTGCATGTGCGGAATTTTTATACACTCAGAGTGTACCTATAATTCTTGGCACAATCGCTTTTTTGATAGCCAGTGGTTTGCGCCAGAGTACATGTCCGTCTCAGCTTCTCCTCTATCAGACTGACACGAGGATCGAAATAAGACATTATGAGTTGGAAGGCCCGAATGTGGATTTTGCAGGCAGAACAGCGATACTTTCATTGCACTTATGGAATCAGTTGATCTATGTAGTGTCTACTTGGCTCCGCACCTATGAAGGGATGTCAAAAATGGTTGGAATTCACTCTTTTGACATTGCCTTCATAAATTTAGAGTATACGTAACCAGATAATTCAACCGTCGATCTTGACCTTTATATTATATACCCTTTGTCCTCATTGAAGCTATGTCCACAGACTATCGAAAAGTCCAATGTTGTCCTCATTCTTGCGGACGACCTAGGATGGGGGAGAATTAGACTGCTATGGAGGTGGCATTTTAAAGGGTGCCGTTACTCCTCGGACCAACAACTTTGCCAAAGGGCTCCTTCTACACAACTTCAACTTCGAGTGTGACTGTCCCCACACGGTCGACTCTGATGACAGGTTGACACCCGACTCGTGCCGGTTGTCGACCATCGGTCCCTGCTGGCTTTCCTCAATGCCTTACCCCGTTGAAGAAACTCCTTCCCGAAATCCTAAGGGATGATGGGCATGTGAGTGCGCATCACAGAAGGTGGCACTTGGGAGATATTCAGGGATGTTATCTTAGTGTTAGAGGTTTCAATGAATGGTATACACATCGATATCGCTTAGAATTGTCGACAATACTGTGGTCATATTTGCCTCTGACAGGCTCTGAATTCAGAGCCCCATGGAAAGGAACAGCAGGTCCATCTCCAGAAACCTATGGAAGGCAGTCTGCGGGTACCGTTCATAATTACATGGCCAGGCCGTGTTCCGGCGGGCACCACGTCCAATGAGATTGTCCACGTCACCGACATATTCTTACCATTGTGAGCATAAATAAGTCTTCTTTACCCGAAGACCAGACTCTTTATGGAATTTATCAAACACCTCTTTTCATGAACCTCGTAGGGAGTAAGTCGCTTCGTGAAGGCTTTCTGTTTATATTAAAGATGAACTGCGGGCGATCAAGTGGCTACATGCAGTTAAAAAAGGGGTTCTATCAATAAATTGATCTAAAAGTTAACTCCTTTAACATCGAAAGCCGACCCATAATTCGATATCGGATCTGGCGCCTCGCCCTTATTACACTCACTTTATTATCGCAGTGGTTTGCTAGGATGGCCCCGTGATGGGAGAAGATCTCAGTTGTTGTGTTGCAAATAGCTAGAAATAGGGGCAATACACCAAATATTCGCCACGGGGGCCCGGGGTAATCCAAACGTTTGGGGGTATCTAAATTACCTAAATAAATAAAAAACCTAGTTACCGGCTCACCATCTTCGGCTTCCCTAACGCAGCGGGGCTCGCGCCGCGGGCAGCGGAACCTCGGCCTCCTAGACCAGCGCTTGGGCTTGGAGTGGGTGCACAAGCACATTTCGTCGTTCGGCGGTGAGCCGTCGCAGTTGACGCATTTCGGGCAGTCGGCGGGAGCCCGGAGCGTCGACGTGCATTCCTTCCAGCATCCCGACAACAACCCGCTGGTGTGGAACCAGATCCTGGACTCGGGCTGCGCGCTGCCTGCCCTGCCCGTGCCCGATGCCCAGAATAACTATTTCAGCTTCGTGGCGCGGAAGCTCGGGTTCGAAGGGGGGGGGAGCCCGCGGCCGAGCTCGAGCTCATGAGACAGCAGCCAGCTGAGAATATTCTAACCAGACTCGATCAAAAGGCCCACGCTGCTTCGAAAGAAAAAGCCGGTTTTAAGCTTCAGGCTCATATCGATGATTTTACTATAATTGACAATTTCAAAGACCGGGCAAGGGCGGGAAACTTTAGTAAACTAGTGGGCTTCTCTTCTTGCTCTCATTTCCCCCCCTTCGCCATCCTGATTTCCCCCCTGCTACCCCGTTCGACGACGAAGATGTAGTCAAAAACTGAGCAGCTGATTTTTTTTCCAAACCTACCTAGCCAGCCATCATCGGCACCCTAGAGGACGAGGGCAACGCCCTGGCCCCGTAAAGTCCGGAGGGAGTCGACGAGGCGGTCGCAAGAAGGATTACCAAGGACTTCTTTCTCAAGTCTGTGGTCGCCATGTCCCGGCGAGTGTTTTTATTTTTTGAGGAAGAAAAAAAAAATGTTGTTTGATTTCCCAGCCAAGGGGGCTTTTACTCACACTTACCACCGACGGTCATGCAGGTCTCGCTCAGCCCACGCGCCTACATTCCGCTTCCTCTTTAGAGACCCGGCTCCGGCAGGGACGAGCTCGTTCCCCAACATCTCGCCCCGGCCGTGGATGCGGGCGTATCACAGCTCCGAACCCCCTCTCATATTCGGGACCCACTCGTGGTTCCGGGGTCCTTCGACAGCTCTCGAAGAAAAGATACCAAGGACGTGGCAAGAGCTGTACGTCGTCTTTGCTGAGGAGGGCCCTGATGGACTCCGCAGGTTGGGATGGGAAGAATCGAGCAAGGGTAAATGGATAATTATCGGGTCTGGTGAAAGGGGCTGGGAGAGCGTTAATGTTAGCGAGATTGATGGTGGCCTATGAGGATATCGTGTGTCCGCTCTGTTGAGTTGTTCCGAGATAAAGGGGGTTATGGGGCGGATTGAGTGCATTGGTACATTTGGGTGAGTGATAGGACAGGTGTGAATAACCACAAACAAGATCAACATAAGATGTTATAAACACAACTATAAATTTAGGAAGCTAATGATATGTTTTGCGTATCCTTGGAACGTAATTGAACAAGTATAGAAATGATATTTCATATATAACTCTACCTAGGTATGTTCAAGAATTCAGGCTCCCTAGTTATATATCTCCCGAAAAGGAATGCCGTTAATAAGATCGGGAGAGTGCGATGATGTCTGCTGAGCCTAAAGCATGCAATGAAGCCTAGGTTATCAAGAAGCCATGGTTTTCACAGTCCAACAAGGAATCGTTTCAGTATTGAAGTGACTACGAAGTCGTTGTAGATTATGTTAAAGAGTGTGTCTGTAATATTTCCACCAATAAACTTCAGTTATGTGCCCATGTATACACCCGTCCGTTACCGACAGCCCGAACAAGAGACCTCATCCGTTTTGTAAAAAATTCCACCCATCACACACCCTGGGTCCAGTATTCCCCCCTTTTCCCCTCCCAGTATTGAAGTCGGGTGTTTGTCAAGATACTCTCATAGAAGTAGGGCAGCGATGATGCCGGTCAGAGTGGTAGTAATAAGGGTGGTCAAGGTAGAAACCTGCTGCTGGATCGCGGTAATCGCGCTAGCAGGTAGCGTGGGACTGATCACGGCTTGGGAGAGTGTGATGATAGGGGTAACGAGGGGGGCGATTTGGCCCAGAACAGCGAGCAGTTCTGCTCTGAGCGAGCCAATCAGAGCTAACATGGAGAATCAATATTTGAGTTATCGCGTGAAAATATGGCCTACATACCTGAGGGCACATTGTTGATGACTTGCTGGACCGCAGCCTCAACCTCTTGAGTCAAGGTAGTGGTTTCATCCAGAAGCGTATTGAGAGCTGCAACTTCGGAGGCGGATATAGGCTGGATGATCCCAGTTACGAGGGATGCAACTTGGCCTTGGAGGGTAGAGAGCTCGTCTTCAAGAGTAGTCAGGGCGGACTCGATTTGGGGAATCACTCCCGCAGTGACAGTGGTGCTGACAAGGTTTTCTAGCCGCTTTGTCAGTCTCGGGATAGCATTTGTGACATATAAGTTAAAGACATACCAATAGCGGTGATCTGACTGCTAATTGCAGGCAGAGCAGAGGTAACATCGCCAAGAACCTGATCAACAATATTGACCCCAGTCTGGCGAGAGATCGTCTTCGATGGGGGAGCTGCGAGAGCAGAGCCTGCAGAGAGGACAGCAAGGAAGACCGTAGTGAACTGCATTTTGATTGTTGAGATGAGACCTAGGTTAAAGTCTGGATATGAAGGAGTTGTGATGGGTATGGGAGTCTTGATGAGAGTCTGAATCGGGTGAGTGCTGCTGGTGGTGAATTGTCTTCATTCAACGGGCTCTTCGAGAGACTTTATAATTTTTCGATGCCTATTAAGTTAATTGCCTCTCGAGCATTACAGTCGAGGTCGCCGAGGAAGCCGCCTCGTGAAAGGATCGGAGAAAAGCATCCCTCTGCGGATGGCAACTCATACTGCGAACGGTTGAGACACGATGGTCAAGGGATCCTCGACATTTCTCGTTCAACAAAATCAAGATCCAGACCTTCTTCAACGCCTCTTTGCTAAGAGGTTGTGATCTCCGCACATTGGTATGCTCTAGTCGTGGATCACTACGATATTAGTTCGAGAAAGCTGCTCGACAATGACACCTCGAGGTGGAGTTTGGTGGCCATCAGCACGCAATGTGAATGAAAGAAGCCACTATCATCATCAACCACCACGTATGCAACTAATGTATTCTAGCAGGTTGGTCGAGTTTTCAGCTAGAGCTTCTGGTGTGATACGATTCCCACTAGTATCTAGTTCAAGTAAAACATTTTCTAGTCATGTGTTCCCTCGCCGCCTAGATTAAACTACATCCCGTGATACTACACCCAAACACCAGATTCAACACTAATTCTTAGGTTCTTGCTTCTTTAGCTTCAGCTCGAGGATGTCGAGCATCCTTGTTGTTCAGGTAGGCTTCCCCGGAGTCTTGGGAAAACTATTAGTAAGGGGCTTGTCAAGAACAGTAGTTATTGGGTATGCGAGGGTACTAGCCTTGACATATTTCTAGTTCTAGACCCTCTACAAGGAGCAGATTTTATGACAAGATCGATTATTGTGCTGGTATGCTTGGCTTGGAAAACCTTGCGAGGCTTCTTACAACAGCAGCCTCACAGAACTAGAGGGGAGTTCGCATTGCATTAACTCAGGTATCTGCAAAGTGTTATTCGTATACCTCAGACTGTGAGAGACTACTAAGGGGTTCAAAGTGCAAATTTGATATGATGCCTACAGAGAAAGTGATTGTGATATGGCGTTGAAGCACATATGTTTGGGCGTTGTTATGTTGATAGCGTCAACTCTTCTCTCTATGTTATGCGAACTTTGATCCGCAGATCAAAAGAAATATTATTTATATTAAAGAAAATCTCATAACTAATATTTCATATGTGTACCTAGGTAACTCATATTTTTGCAAGAGTGTTCACAATACCAAGATATACATCTGACAAGTAATCGTAGAGAACTTAAGGCACGAGGTAACCATATGCCTTACGCTACTAGGCTTCTCGCCTCTTGTTCAAGAAGACTAACATGTTAGATTCGCCAATAATCGTCAGCTTAGGACGCCAGCTCAAATACCAGGATGTGAGTGGCCAGACATCTTCGTGATATTTTGGTGTCAGTCCCCGCGCCGGGAGTCGTGGCGTTTTCCCCAGTATACTCTATGCGATCTATATCTAATCATATTGATCCCTAAGTCTTCATTGGATGTATTCCGTAACCTGGATTAAATTATGTTCGCTAAAACCTTTCCACTTGATGTATTGCCACTCCTCCAGGTATCTACGGTGCCATTGACCAAGTCGGCGATACAGGGAGGTCTTCAATCTTTGACTAAGGTCGTTCCAATATAAAAGTGTGGTAATGATACGCAGCGCTCTTCGGTGAAGCATGCAACCGAGTTGAACCATTCCCCTGTCTCGGTTCGTGGCGCAAAGATGGCTCTGATGGTGTATAGACGGAAGCGAGGTTTGATTCGTAGTAAAGAGTCGGTGGGCAAATAGTCAAGTTACCACCCTCCCCTCGCCATTTCATCGGGATCTGCAATATAATTAGCAAGTTATAGACACTTATAGGTATTCCACCTCACTGCTGGTTAGCAACTGGCTGGTGATCGTCTGGGGTTGATATTACACGTCATTTTTTTTTCTTTTTCAATCTCGCCCCCTATACGAAGTCAGTGTATGATAGCCACGTTGCCCTTAAAAACAAAAAGGTAGTCCCGGGCAAAAGAAACGCCGTTACAACTTGTAGGGTACATGTACAAAAAGAATACTTAGATTATCATACCTCAGTCACAATACGGTTGTAGTTTGACATATACGCAGACCAAAAATTGTCAATATATCAAAAAGAGAAAAAGAAAATCGGTTGAATCGAGGTGTCAGCCTACTTACTGCTGGCTGTAGCTGAATTTCAGCCTTCTTGTAGTACTTACATGGAGCATCTCATGTGATGAAAATTCGGGGTCTATTTTTCTGCAACCTGCGGAGGCTAGGGTGCAAAGGGGCTCATTGGTATATTTCAGCACGTAACACAAGTTGGAGTATGATCATCGATGATGCCGTTGCACTGAACATATTACGCCGTCTCGTCTTGAGGCGAATTTGATGAGAAGTCGGAGGGTTCATGTACATCCATTCCACATTGGTCATTACGTGCTTTCTGACCTGCCAAAATAGTAGTATCCTAGATTGCCATATCCCTACAAGGTAGTCTCCGCATATCGGCTCTAGTAACGTCTTAGAGATGAAATCTTTTTGGATTCTTCCAAAATGGTTCACCTTTTATCACTCCTGACCTTTGTCTCAATCCTGTGGTTCTCGAATGTTTATAATTCCGCCCTAGTTGACGAATTTCTACCTGAAGGTGGGTTTCAGTAAAGAACAACTACAGCTACTTAGTATATTATACCTTATCTATGCACGAAAATACTTTCGTTGCTTAGAAATAATATTCGCCTTGTACGGCATAATCTTACACGCCGCACTTCCCCAATAGTAATATGTCGAGGGGGGAAATATGGATATGGCGCAGTGGGAAAAAAAGAAAATAAGCGTAGACAATTAGACCGAAAATAATTACTGGAAAGCCTTCCTTGAGTTTTTTATAGTACCTACCTAGGTATGTACGATAATTTTTTGCCAAAGTAATCTACAGTGGGTGTCTGTTTCGCAGTGTCCGTTGCCCGTGAGTTGTTTGATCTTCAGACTTGTGGGTTAATAATGTTAATATGGCAAACGACCAGTAAAATTTCTATTGTGAAAATATGTTCCTCCCAGTCAAAAAGAACGAGCTTGGAACTCGGGTAAGGAAAGGGGGAGAACCCCAAGGCCTGGTTCGCGCAGCAGTTTATATTATCCTCCCATGTCTGCACAAAATCCCGCAGGAGGTGCAACGTAATCGGCACGATTAGTAACCTCAGCTAGAGAGAGTAATACAAAAGAAAATAGGATAAGCCTCTAGATGGAAGAATAAGATACAGGAGCGTCTTACGGGGTTTTGAGATTGGTACACAAGATGAGCATGGAATCTCTATTTTTCTCTTCCAAAAAAGCACCCAAACGCTAAACGCGAGAATCTAGGCACTCTCCTGAATCCTACGTACCTATTGATAGCTTCTGAAGTTCCACTTCTATTTGTTATTGGAGAACATGACTCTATCATCTTGAATCCATTATACAGAAAGAACGAGAGAGGCCAAAGCACTAATATTCTCTATAATTATTTTTGCCAGAAATCACCATTCGTCAAATTTCGAGAAAAAAACAATACATGCCGACAACCTTTCCATCCTGCCCGGCCTCCCGCTTAACCCCGACTCCTCCTATATGTTATTGCCCTCTCCCATAAAGGTTTATTACCTCCATATTGGGTCAACCCATCTATCGTACCCCTCGTCAATGCCAAAGTCAACGACATCTGGGTCCCACCTCCGAAGGTACGTCTCAGCTTCTTTGCGCAGCTCCCTTGCCTCGGCGGTCCTATCTGGACAGCCTTCTTTTAGCAGTGCCTCCGAGAGTTTGAACAGGCTGCGGGCGTGCTCGGCGGGCTTTATCGAATCAAATAAATACATGCTATATAGGTAGGTAACCTTAGATGGTTTCCGGCAACCTCTCTGTTAGTGATGATTTGCCTTTTGGGAGCAGAGACTATAGAGTTGCGATATGAACATGGTACTGAAGCTGGCTTGAACTTACTTAGCATCCTGCGTCTCGCCCCGGTGGAAGCAGCACAGATTGAGTCAGTAAGTACCTATATTATGTATTATAATGCAGAGAAATGTAAGAAATATCTATTAGAGGACTTTATCGAAGGGGATATATATATTTAGAATACTTACTACGCCATCCCTTCGCGGGTCGTCAGCTCTCTCCCTAGTGAACTCGCGTAAGCAGACATCCAGCAAGTCCTCCGCGCTCTGGTAGTCGCCCAAGTATATAAAGTATAGCGCCCTGTCGGCTAATACATGCGAAGGGATCTTCTGTTCGTGTGTCCACCACTTACTGGCCTCTCTGGTCCACTCGAGCGCCGCAGCGTGGTCGTTGGCTGCGCTGTAACAAGCATCAACTACACTTGCGGTGACGCAGAGCATGGCGGGGTTAAGGGGTATCTGCGCAAGTCGTAATTGGGTACCCCTCCTCGATGAGACGGATGGTTCGTTCTGTGTCTCCGAAGCTCCTTGCTGCCTTGGATTGATGGAAGAGGAGAGTAGCTTTGAGGTCTTCTCTCTGGGGACTAGGTTCTAGTTGGTCTATCATTGCCATGTTCACGGCACATGTCCTTTCGCATTCCTTCATTCACAAATTTCGATTAAAATGCTAGAATTACACGGATTATCATTAGCAAATTGTGACTCAGGTTATCTTACGGTTGTCAGCTTAGTTTTATACTTACCTTGGGATCCGATTCAGCAGATCAGAAAGTTGCCAGGAGGCCTTCAAGCTTGTTGATGACCTTGGCCCTGCCGCAAAACACTCTCAAGTGAATGACATGCTTCATATGCTCATAATCAGCCTTTATATTTCTATTCATCACATCGGGCAGACTGTATGCGGGCGCATATACGTTTCTCGAAAGCACCGCAACACTATCATAGCTGGCTTGTCGCTGCTTGGTATTTTGGAATGCTTGAACTCCTCTTGAACCATCCGATGAGTTTGAACAAGTTTCGCCTCAGCATCTTCCTCTATCAATCTAAGACTGACAAGTAGTTTGAAAGCTCCAGAACACCTGTGTTAGTATTTAAAAGTTAGTGCTATTGTATAGAACTGCCGGTAGCTTGTGACTATACTCTTCCTCATCGGCGAAAAATTCTAAACTCTCTGGAAATTGTCTAAATGGCTGGTTTTGAAACATACTCCGGGGGATGTTGTCCGGACACAAGAAAGATATCACACCCATAGCGATCCGCTATCATCGCTCAAACAGCTGAATGAGAATCTCCTTACGGCCTTGGGTCCATCCGTTACGTGATTATTTCGACGGTGTTTTAAAACAGTATCTGCGAATCAAGCCTGCCGCGTGTGAGAGACTAAGAGGATGACCGGCTAAGCTCTTGGACAGAGCGAAAGCAGATCGGAATTATGTTCCTGAGGAGCCAAAGAAGGAACTGAGACCCATCTCGGGGATCCCAAGTGGTAACTACTAAGTATTTAAATGTAGGTCCAAACGCTTGTGATTTATCATGGGTTATGATGATAACATTGCCCTTGCTCATTGGGGGTAAAACAAGGCTTGAGGATTTCGGCAGTTTGGACATTATCATACACTAAAAGCCACGTACGACCTGTTGGTCGAGGTTAGAAAGACCAAGATACCACTTTGTGAGTGCATAGTTGCTTACCCGAGCGCTCTAACCATTCGCAAACAAGACACCGATTGTGTTCAGGGATATGGATCTGGGCCCTGGGGAGTTGATATTCCATTGCAATACCCGTGAAGTTTTGGCGCAACGAGGATGGATTTTACCCTCGTATCCATAGGCACAAATATCATAGAACTCTTTCCTGCATCGCGTTTGCATATAAGCCGAAGCAATGCTAGTCTTACCGACACCATCTGGACCATAAAGAACCACCGATTGGAAGGATTCTTTACCCTTTTCTGGATCTAAAAGGCTGTCGAGAGTTTCAAAAATTTCGGGGCGTTCGAAGAAAGGGAGAGTACCACACAAGGGAGGCGCGAAACAGCGAACCTGCTTGTCAATGGGATTTTCGTTTCGCGATAGTGGCTCGGATTTTTTCAATGTCTCTACGGATTGTAGTAGGCTCTCGCTCGTTACTTCAAACTTCTCCTTAATGAAATGAAGTACCTGGGACCATTCTTATAAATGTAAGCAAAAGCACGCAAAGAATGGCAAGCAAAGATTGGTAGATAACTCATGTTATGGTCCTTACCTTGGCCCAAAGCCTCATTACCACATCGAACACTTGTAATAGCGCTTGTGAAGAACTCTACTAACCAAACATGCATATCAAGGCATTCTTCTTTGACATGTCTATCACGATCATACGGTCGGGCGAGTCATTGAAGGATTTGGCTGTCCGTGAGAATTCTCTGATAACGTCAGGTATCGTCTCCAGCAGCTCGGCATTCTGTAGTATCAGTATCTTTGCTATAGATCCCCCCTATAGATGGGAAACGTCGGACCGTAATATCACCATTACTTACTTTCAAGAGCCGCACCAGAGTCCCCCAAAGAGCGAAATATCTGGCCGTGGACCAAGTTCTATCTCGAAGAACCTAGCGAATAGATGTAAATGGTTAAATTTATCCTGCAGAAGAACGAACTCGGTGGGAATATGAGCACAGAGCTGATCTTTGACGTCGGCCCATGATGTGAAACTTTCAGTGATTTCAACATCAGAGGCGGACAGAGAATCCTTGCATTTACTTACCAACTCGGCCCTTCTAACAGCAAATGATGATTCACTATGATAAGATGAGAGTACATCGTAGATAGAAACAGAAGAGATGAGATACACTCACAGCTCACCCCTTTTCCATGGTGTAGTTGTTCGCTACTCGCGAGAGATACCTATGGTGAATCTGGGCGGAGTGAAGCTGGGTAAAATCTACCAAACGCTGTGGACGGGATCCAACATATTATACTGCTGCAAAGAACACCATCGTCTGACCTGCTGAAAATGAGTCTATCGACCATACTTTGAGGTTTATACAGCCGGTCATAGTGGTTTTTTTGCATGTGCAATACATCGACTCAGGGCAACGGAAAAGCACATCAACCGGCAACTAGGTACCCCTTACGTACATAAGTGGGAATTGTTCATGTGAAGTTCGCTTCGCAAATCAGGTAACGGCACAAATACATCACAAAATACTGCATGCAGGTATCTTCATGTCATGATGCCTGCGCTATACAGGGCTAAAACATAGTCTTTATATTCGCGCGGAGAACTAGAGCTACCGGTACACGCATACGAATGGACTCTTTGTTGACCAGTACGCCCTGTATTTCCAGGTCCAAATATCAAGTATTCACACTCTTGAAACTCCTAGGATTACGATCCTACTCATTCCTTGAAACCGAATAGCTCTAGATCCTTGGCAAAGAAAAAATAACCATACAACGAAAGGAGCCGCTCAACAGTCTTATATCTTCGCTCTACCTACCCCCCCCCTCCCCCTTTTTCCCCTTTCCCCCCTTTTTTCGAAGCGAGATTCAGCGAACTCGCGATAATACCACACGAGTCAACGCCATACTACCTATCCAGGCGCGGTCCCGAAGAGAAACCCACGTTTTCCGGCCGAACTCCTGGGCACGACAGCACCCATGGACTTATCGTCATGTAAGAGAACCGGAACTACGACATCCTGCCAATACCGGCCGTGCCTTGACCGTGCCTTGTACCTGATGAAGACCATCTCTCTTTGTCTCCCCTATTAGATGATACTTCCGTACCACCTCGCAACCAACACCCCCCCCCCCCCCCCCCCCCCCCCCCTAAAAAAAGAAAGAATATTAAAAAGAAATACACCACCACATCCACTCCTAATACCTACTACCCAGATGGGATGGCTTTCGATGGCATTCCCAACTATTCCTCGCGCCCCGGCCACGCCACGCCATCCATTCATCCATCTTATCTACCTACCTACCTAATGCATTAAAATCCGTTTGCTCTAACCTAACCTATTTACCTCGGTTATCTTTTCACTGTCCTCCTTCTCCCCTCGCCAGATCCTTCCCATATTTTAACGCCAAGGTTACACCAGCTACGTAGGTCAAGTGTAGTCAACCCAGTAAGATGCCACAAAAAAAGAAGGAAAAAAATAGGAGAAGGGGATCCGAGAGAGAGAGAGATAGATAGAGAAGAAAAGCCCCAACCTAGCCTAGACAACTAAGCTAGTACCTAACCCAGTAAGCAGTAGGTAAAGCGCAGATCAAGATCAAGGGGTGTGTGCCCAGCTCTAGGGCGAGGCGGGCAGGCGGGCGGGTGGGGGAGGGTGTGAATAGATGAATAGATGAATAGATGAATGAATAGATGGCGGGTGATGTGTGAGTAGTACGGCCGGGGAGCAGAGCAGCAGCAGCAACAGCAGCGACTTCGCTCCGTAAAAAATACCTATTTCTCCTCCCCTCCCTCTCTGCCCCTTTTACATTAACCTACCTACCTACCTACCTACCAGCTTAGTTAGTTAGTACCTAACCCCATATCATGCTCGCCAGTAGCAGTGCCTTGAGTAAAGTAAGCCATGCCCGCATGCATGCATCAATCTGCCCTGCGCAAGTATACCTATCCATTAGTAACTACACTACACCGAACCTATAACCTAACCTAACCTAACAAGCTTACTAACCTTAGTACATAGGTGGTTGGTTTCTACTTGACTTGACATCAAATAAAACTGCCGCAGTCACGGGCCCGTCTTGAAATCTACTAACTTACTAACCTATCCTGAACCAGGTAACCTATTCTATTCCCGCTTTTCCGGTGAAGCAGTTATCAAGTAACATACATACCAGACATACATACCTATTACTTACATACTAGTATACAGTCTAGTCCAGTCCAGTCTAGTACGTTGTTCACATAAAAAGGCATTTTTATCGACGCAAAAAAAATCTCTCGGTCCAGTTGTGTTAGTCTGTAATCTTTTGAATCAAATCCAGTCAAGTTAGCGTAATCATGGTCCCTCCTCCTCCTCCTCCTCCTTCTCCTCCTCCTCTTCCTCCTCCTCGTCTTCTGGAACCAGGCTGAGACAAGTAGAAATCTTTGAGAATTAAGATTATACAAGAAAAAGAAAACCTAAATATATAGACGACCTTAGTAGGCAAGTAACGTCCGAATTGAGATCATCCCTGATGTGTATCACGACGACATGAAGTTATCAATCCTATTATTCTAGCACCGTGGCTGGTAATTGGAAGGCTCGCTCACGGCGGTGAGGAAGCATGATGTATCTTATAAATAGATATTTCACCATACCCAAGTCAACCCCTATATCAATACAAGACAAAAAGCCATTCAACAGACATTCATCATAATATAAAAAAGCAGCTGAACTTTTGTTTTTCTCCCGAAAGCATCATATCTAGCTAGGTATACACGCGATCATCAAGTCATTCCCCGCCGTAGAGTAGACCAGAGGGCCAAGTGGTTCTTTTTTGTTTCTCATTGGTGCCCTCCCTGCTCTATATACTGATACATGCGTCGGAACGCGCAATGCTAACCCTGACCATCGCCAAAGCCTTTTCCCCCGCAACTCTTTAAACAACATACAAACATACAAGTGTCATTATTTACCCCTGACGCCTATGAATGCCCCTGTATTTTCTTTGGCGCCTGGATGGAATCGCTTCTCGCCAAGAATCATGCCCTTATACTGCCAACGTCCAGAGAGGATGTAATACGTAATACGTGCTCAACAAGAATGATTGAGATGTAAGTCTTGAAGTGCTCTAGAGAAACTGCTAGGTGAAATAGCGGCGATGGCTGCAGCAGAGAGATACTATTAACTATGCTTGCCGAGCGATGGCCAGGAATTGATCGGCAATCTGCGTAACAGTTAGTGAGCTATTCTGCAATGTAACGTATGACAATGTGTTGAACGTGTGAACGGGGACTACTTACGTCGCGATCCGCCTTAATAAACGGCTGGTCGAAAAACATGTATTTCTCACCCTTCGTCAATTCCAGGACAACTCTCATGAGCCCCACCGGTTGTGGCCAGAAGCCAGCAAACCGCTCCAGGAGAACACGGACAATTTGTTGACGGATATCTGCTTCCTCGGGATCGTTCATATCCTGGCCAAAAATGTGGAGGATAACGTTGCTGAAGTATTCGGTCGTCGGGCTGGGGTGGCGCAATCGATCGACAATACTACTCAATAGAGCATACCGACCTTCAGGCTGCAGCTCATGTACTAGTAGCGAGAGCGTAGCTACATCGGCGGACCCAGGTGCGAATGAGCCTCTTTCTTGCCGTTGTCTATTAACAGCGTAATCACCGATCAACGTCACAATTTCGTCGATCAGCATCCCATCAACATTGAGACGCACATTTCCAAACGTTGTTTCGTTCGCATTACCCCTGCTAATTGCATGCGTGAGGTGTGCAATACCATCTTCCGAGGGCCCGCCTTGTACAAGTTGTTCTAGAATCTCGAGCATGCCTGCTTCCCTCAGACGGGGGAAAGAAGGGCTGACACTAGAAGGAGCTTGTAGGACGTCTTCTCCTGTATCCGTCCGAGGCGAGGAGTTGAGAACCAGATTCCTCAGTTGCTGGCAATGGAGCGCGATGCTTGAACAAAGCTGTATAGCGTTGGCTGACATATAATCAGGAAAGTCGTGAGAAAGAATCGCTAGGTGCTTCACAACAGCCCGATAATATTCCTTGACGACATCAGCCACATCAATTGCCTTCATGTGTTCAGAGATATGTCTCAGGAGTGACTGCAGAATCTTGGTATAAGGAGCCCATCCGCGTCTCGACTCGAGGAGGAGCAGATCCGGCATGAAACGTCTATGACCTATCAACTCAAGCCAGGCGAATGAGAATCCTGGGAAACGTTCTGGGCTTAGGTGCAGAAATGTGTCAGCTAGTCGAAGGATGAATTCCTTCCGGGAAGATTCTAAGCCTTCCGTAAAAACCGCGTCAGTGCCATGTATGAGCATTGAGAACAGGCGGAGGAAAACACGCTGGTTGAAATGTTCGCCTCGGGTCACATGATGGTGGTTGAGAACCACAGCTATTAAGGATATGACAGCATCCAGAATTGGGAGAACATCGCCCTTCGAGCCTTCCGTGTCGGTAGAGCAATCCTTAGCAAAGATCATGACCATCTTGGCGAGTGCGTCCACAGGAATGAAGGCCTCCGTGCTACTCCCGCCTGTATGAATAGCTTGTTCGTAGTGACTGACCGACGTATCGATAGCTTTACGTACGAAGACTAAAAAGTCATCCTTGCTGGAGATAATGTCCTTGATGCGCATCTGCTTCACAAACGCCACCTGGGCCTTTTCTGACGCATTATAATTGCCGTAAAGTCGAACCCACTCGTCGAAGACGTACTCGAATTGATCTTGCCGCCCGTTTCCATTTTCTGTTCCCTGGCCCTGAGGCTTGGGAAGACCGGAGCCAAGGAATTTGGCCTTCAATCTTTGGCCCACTTCAAGGCTTGGATCTTCACTGATCCACTCCCATGCAATCTCAAGACTTCGTACGAAGTCGGCGAACAATGCAACCGGACGCTCATTGAAAAGAGTCAAGTCTAAGAGTTGCTCAAAAAATTCTAGGAATCCTTCATCACGTTGTGCTAGAACCTTAGCCATCATTTGGTCGATGTTGTGCAAGTCCAACAAGTCTGTCGGGAGCAGCGCAGCAATAAGGGGAATGTTGAGTATGTTCTGCGGAGGCTGTTGGTAAAAGGTGAGCTGGACGCGATCATGAACGGTAGGACCTGAGCTAGCCGATATCTTCAGGATCAACTCGAGGACGTGGACAAGACACTCGATGAATAGTGTGTTGTGGTTGAAATGGTTGAAGAGAAGACCGCATATCTTTTCCGCAGCATACAATGAAAATTCTTCCGAGTTCTGCGACGTCTTGATGATGAGCTGGGTGAACGCATCCACAACGTCCAGAATACTATGTGGTTTGGGAAGGTCACTGAAGTGCTCCTCACTTGAGCTATCGGCAGTATGCTTTAATTGCTCCAACAATTTTGTGACTCGATCAGCAACCACCCTTGCGTCCATCTGGCCTGGATGGCCCGACGGGCGACCGTTGGCCATTCCAGTGTGCACATGGGAGTATGGCATTTGAGAGTTGATATGGGGAAGGGAGGGTGTCTCTGCAGGCGTTGTAAGGTTTGGCACCGAGCTGAACTGCTCTTGAAGAACTTCATTTGCGATGTTTCTGGTTGTATCCGAGGCCGAAGCAGAATGGGTCGGGCCAGCCTGGGTACCACTTCTTGGCTGCCTCGCAAAGTCATCGTAAATAGCCATCTGCTCTGCATTTAGACCCGCCATGTTGGGAGAAAGCTTGTAAGGGTGTGGTATCGTCATAGCCCATCGACTTAGGCCAGGATCAACATAAGACTCATTCGGACGTTGGAGACGATGTCGTCGCCGAGCCTCTAGTTCGGGTTCGATCATTTCTTCGATTTCTGGAACAGCGCGCTCTTCCGCTTGTTTCTCGATAATGCTGCATGCGAGATCAAGGTTTGAATTGGCGCACATGATTATCGTACCCTCGGGCAAACCCTGGGGCAAATCATTTGCCGATCCGCGCAAGTAATTAGTAATGTTAGCTCTGAGAGGTTCCTTGGATGTAACTTGAGCAAGACTTCCGGCCGTCTTCTTAACCATACTGATAGCAGCATTTCGAAGCTTATTTTCATCAGGCTCAGTCGCAAAGTCCTTGTGGATCATCTGCTGGGTACTGATAGCGGCAATAGTGACGGACCTGTCGACTACCGGCTGTATTATATCCCGGAGAGCTTTTGTTACAGCATCACGCACCATCTCGTGCAAACGGACAGTGCCAACAACCATCTCATTGGTAGGGGGGATGGACAGCATGTTACTGACCTCCGGGACTGACACCGGCATGGGATGCTGGGCGAGACCCGGGGCAACGGTGTTGCCCAGCCCGTTCAAGGATAAATCCTCGAAATGCTCTAATCCATCTGGCACCACTATCTCGCCGCTATCATCAATCGGGACACGGTCTTCGAGTTCTTTAGATGGCACGATGCTCTTGTGGTCGAGGGACAGGTCTTTGCAAAGCACCTCAATCTCGAATTTTTGGTTGAGCTTCAACTCCGCATTGTTATAAAGTTCAATGAGGAGGTAAATAATATCCATCAGCCAAGGGTTAGGAGGTCGGAAGATGGTCGACTTGGCAGCTTGAATGAGGACCTTGCAGACAAAAGGTACTACTACGACGAGTCTCTTAGTGTCGTGCGCTTCAATGAGTAGCTGCTTGAATGCAATATTTTTGTGCTTGATGGGTTGGTCTCGCGCTATGGTCAAAAGACCTAGCCATGCACCGAGGTACTTGAGATGTGTCCGATCCGTAGAGTTTTGCATCGTGCTCTCCGCATTCAGCATACGAGCTACGCTGATATAGGTTTGCCTGAGAACCTCGGACCACAATCCTTGATGTTGGAACAGTTTTACCAGATCGAGATATACCTGGTGGTAATTAGGCTGCATCTTAGCTCGCTCCTCAACTAGATGACTGGCGAACCATTGCTGGTGTCGTTCCTCGAGAATCTCATAGATATCTTTGAACGTGGCCTGGAGGGATGTGGAAGTTAGGTTGTTAAGCCCAAACTGAATCCTGTCCTGTATATCGACAATAGGTTCCTCAAAAGTAACGCCTGGTCGGGGAGGGTCGACATTGATAGCCGAGAAAGGGGGCGCATGTGTATCTGGGGTTTCGACAGTGCCATTGGTCAACGGCTCACTTGCATGATTACTTGGGACAATGCCATTCTGGGTTCGTGCACGTTCTTCCTCATCCTCGCAAACGACCTCTTCAGCTTTCTTCCATGCTTCGGTGCCATGAAGGCCAGGTATTCCCAGAAGCTGCTTACAAAAGCCAGGCCATTCCCGAAAGCGCGAAAGCAACTGCATCAACGCCTGAAGGCCGAATTTGTACATGGGAAGATCGGGAGTGTGGTCTCTGACAGCTTCGAGGATCATACCTAGCCCAATCTTAAGAGGCAGCTCAGATATGAGCTTATGGGAAATGATGCCACCGAATAAGACTGCCGTAGTCGCCAGTGCCTCTAGAGGATAGTCGATAAAGTGCGAATACTCATCAAATAGCCCATGAATCATGCACGCGAAGATATCTTGGTCCAGCGGTTCACGGGAGCGTTTGTATCCTTCAAGCCGCTGGACGATGGCCTTCACCTCGGTCTCTTCGCCATACATTTTCTTGTAATGCTCTTCCATCTTGACAACCGCAGCTTGGGGGAGCGCATGACTATCCTTGCCATTAGCATCAATAATGTCATCATACCCCTCGCCATAGTTGATGAGTCGCGGGTACGCGGTGATACAAGCACGCTGTACCATGATGAGTTCAGGTACAGGACCTCGCGGCAAGAAGTCCTCGAGAATCTGGAGCAAAGCGAGAACGGTCTTGAGGTGAAGCGAAGTGCTTGTCTTTTGCATTGCTGGAGAGTCACCTGCCTTTTGCGACTGCATTTCAAGATTGGCTTTGATCAGCAGGAACTGAAGCAACGACTGGGAGATGGTAGGGCTTCTCTCAGCATTGTTGCGAGCCCACTGGGAGAGATCAAGATGACCCTCGGCGTGGGCCAACGCCGCCAGATCATACCCAAATCCATTCGGCAAATACACCAGCTCGTCTAACCAGCCATGCTTGATAACATGATCAAAGATGAGCGTCAGGTCCATTGGCTTACATGCATGAGCGTCAACCAGCCTCTGAGTGACCCAGTCCCTATCCTTCCTCCACAGACTATCCAGGACAAAGTCGTGATGCTCGGAACGCCGGTGGAGGAAATTATCGAACAGAGACGCCAGAGTATCTACAGCCATAGGCGGCCATGGCTTGGGAACACCGAAAGCAGACACAATGAAGATGTCCAGATTAGGTACCACAACCTCCTGAAATAACCGTTTCGCTTCCGTGCTCTGCGAAGCATGCAGGGAGTGGAGAGCGACCTGAAAAATGGCAGACAAAGCGGGTCCAGAGACGAGAGGGTGCTTCACAGCCACAGCGGCTCGCTCACGGACTTCTGCAGGAGATTGGGCATACTCTTCAAGGGTAAATGTTGGCTGGAGGCCGGGAATAGTGCTGGCGTCAAGATCATCCGGTGTCAGAGACGCAAAGGCACAGATGAAGGATAGTTGAGTTTCTGGGTTTTCCCAATGCGAGCCTCCCCACAAACATTGAATATCGAAAGGCCGTGGCTGCTCTTCGTGCGCTTGTGCGATTGGTAGCAATGCATTGTACAACCGCAGAAATTGTGCAGAAGACACACGTACATCCCGCTGATCAAAGTATGCCACAACGTCTTGCCAACTGAAGGTCGGAGGAAGAACGCGCCGGAGCGCAGCGACCAGGACAGCGGGGTTATGACGATAGGTGATGCTAACAGTCGTGTAGGTCAAGGCAGCGGAAACCTGCTCTTCGCTCAGCTGAATGTTGGCGGGTCGATTCTGAAGATAACCTAGGCAAATTTCTTCGTCACGGGTGAAGTCAGGCCCGGTCCTCTGAATATAAAGAGCTAGGGCATTGGGAGGCTTTTCGCCCAAAACTCGAATCAAGTCTAAAGCAGCCAACACTTCCATGGGGGGAGCTTGGTCGGGTTGTGACCAGCGTGACTGAACCTTATGACTGAGTTCGTGCTTAGCGGCCGAGTTGAAATTAGGCGGGTGGCCTTGGATGTATCGATCGACTATAGCAGCAATGAAGGCAGGAGTGAGGTCGGAATGATCGCCATAATCAGGACGCGAGATTATATTGACAAAGGTAGGAAAGTTAGTTGACAGGATAGCATCAGCTATAGCGAACGGCACGGTTAGTTTACGCATACAAAGCAAGGTCCAGGGGAGGAGGGGGCCAACCTTTTGTCTTCAGATCTGAACGGATACCAAACTTGA
This sequence comes from Biscogniauxia mediterranea, assembly GCA_018398605.1. Classification (NCBI taxonomy): domain Eukaryota; kingdom Fungi; phylum Ascomycota; class Sordariomycetes; order Xylariales; family Xylariaceae; genus Biscogniauxia; species Biscogniauxia mediterranea. Next base: position 899,751 of record JAGXTR010000007.1, on the reverse strand, counting down.
ACGCCAGAGCCAGTATCGTCTTTTCCAGAGCATCAAGTTTGAAATGCTCCATAAATGTGGAAAGATCGAAATCGCGGAAGAAATCTTCGTTAGCGGTCTCGATGGATTCGGCTATCTTGGCAGCTTGGTCGAGGTCATGGGAGATCTTGGACATCTCGTTCACTAGAAGGGAATAGTTTCCCGGGTTGGCGACGGGCCGATTCATGCCTGGGAATATTTGGGGGGCATTCCCGGCTACCAGCCGAGTGAAGTATCTAGAAAAGACTTCCATGCCGTGATCATCGAGAAGCTAGGTGGAGTGTCAGACAGAAAGTGGCAGTCGAGCATAGGTGGGGATAAAGGAATGAATGTCAGAGACAGACAATGGCGAAAGAAGAAAAGAAAAAAAGAAAACATACCTTCCTCAGCTGATCGGCTTGCGACTCAAATTTAGACCTGTCTCCGTCCTCCTTGATCGTACTCAGCAGAAGATAGACTTGGGCGACAACTATTTTGGTCAGGGAACTGGTACCCGCAGTCGGGCTGCTGGTGCTGGGGCTCGCACCAGCACTCAGAAGACCGGTATGTGACGGATGGGGAGAATGTGTCAGTCCTGTCTGCAAATTCTGAGCAGGAACAGGCGAGAAGGTTCCGGATCGTGCGTGGGAGGGAGGCGGCGGGGGGACCATGAGGGTGGTGATCTCGAGGTCGGAGGGAGAGAGAGAGAAGGAGGGAGGTGGGAAGAAGAGGTGATGTTGCGAAAAATCACCTAGTACCCCTCGCAGAATGGCCAGGTGTTCTTTGATCCCACGCTGCTGCTGATGCTGCTACTGCTGCTGCTTCTGCTGCTGCTACTACTCAGTGTATGGTGTTCGCGGCGGGGAGGATGACCGAGACAAGGCGCAAGCACAGGAACTCGTAGGGTGTTGAGATCATGGGCTTGGCTGGTGCAATCGGGTCGGTCGTCGCGATGTATTGGTCCGCAAAAGTGGTAGTAGTAGTCGTGGTGGTGACAGAGTTGGGGATATGGCAGAAAGGCTGACGGGCTATTTTGGGGTGAATGGCAGTGGTGGTGGTGGTGGTGGTAGTAAGGTGGTGCAGGTGGAGATGATAGATTTATTATACAAGGATGGTTTTGGCGTGTTCGCGTGCTTCTCACAATCTCTACAATGTCAATATTAAAGCAGTGAGCATGTGCGTACGAAGTGGGCGAAAAGGATCAGTGTTGTCTCATCGATGTAGGAGGTACAAAGATGGTTTTGGTTGTGGTTGGTAGTGGTAGTGGTGGTGGAGGTGGTGGTGGTGGTGGGCAGTTTAGAGGTTGCTTTTCCAAGAATGTGGAGGAGGATTTGGGAATCAGAGTTCGAAAGCAGAGCAAAAGAGCTGGTGCTAAAGTATCCATCCCCACCCCGGCTATGTACCAGCCAATGGGCAGTCCCAGATTCTACAGAGCCTCGCAGGGCCGTACACTAGCTAAAAAGGTGGGTCATGTCAGTTCTTTCAGAGCTTGCCGACACTTGTTCCACAGCTGCCAGGGTCTCTACGCAAACCCTCCCTACCCACTATCTACTATGACATCCGATGCCAGGTGTCAGCTGGAGTCAACCATGCCATTCACTCTGTAAGCAAAACAACTGGCAAGTTCGTAGTGTAGGAGGGACATAGGGTAGGCACGACCCATTGGCCATTTAATTGGAAAGGCTTTACTAGCATGCATACATGCATCAATACATGTGTGCCTCTACTTGAGGTACATAGGTACCTACTTGTCCCTTATAATGAAACATTGAAACTCCAAAAGCAAGCTGAGAGGCTACACAAAAAAGTAGTAACCTTTTTAAAATAAAAACCAGTAGTAAACGGCCTAACATGCCTAACAGGGGCAGAGAATTTATGCAGAAAACTAACAGCTACAGAGGTACCTATCCAACCAACTATTTCTGTATATATGTATCTTGGAACTAGCACAGGTACCTACATACATATGTAGTTTATACCTATCAGTCATAGCAACATCGAAACACACTATAGAAAGATAATAATTCAAAATAGGTACTATCAATACCCATGAATGACATTCCGGAATTAATACCTAGCTTCAAGACGGAGAAAAGGGGATACCTAATGCTGGTTGTATAGAGTCTACGATTCAGCGGGCCTCCAAGAGTTTCTGTTGTACATTGAACCATCCAGCGCTTCCCACGCAAACCCAGTGATAAAGACGAAGGGGGGAAGAAAACCGATGGATGGATATCGCCAAACAACACAAGTATGAAACGGGTAAAACCCAACACGAGCCAGAATGAGTCAACGTCTGCTAAAGCACGAAGTAGATTATAGCGTACCAAAACATGAAACAAAGACTGATGACTCCGGCGAGAGAGCCAGTACACGATGTCATCCTCTTCCAGACCAAATGGATAGGTCCACTTACTCAGGCTTAGTTCGAACTTACGTGGTATGGGAATGAGAACACAAGATACCGTACAGTATATCATTGAAGTTTACACGTTCGATGAGCCTATTACTACTATCTGCCACCGCCCAAAGTACCTTTCGCCCAGGACAGGACGACATCAACTAACTAGGTATATAAAGTCAACAACCACTATACATCAACCTACCTACCTACCCTAAACCGAGCCCCCCCTTCCCCCTTATTATCTAAAGACAAACCCCCTCCCTCCCTCCCTCCCGTCCGTCCCCTACCCACCCCGCACTCACATTCTGACCCTACAAAGCGGGCCAACCTGCGTAACCACGCCCCTATCAACCCCCTCCCTGACCTCCCAACCTTCGCTCCCCACGCCCCTCACCGCATAAAACACGCCCCACGGGTCCCTTTCGCTCTTGATCCCGCGGAGGCGGCTGTAGTTCTCCTGCCCGCCGAACAGGGCCTCCCGCCAGCGGGGCTCGTCGACGTCGCACTCGTTGAGGTACACGCCGGCATGCGCCCCAGTCGCCTCTCTGAGGGGCGCCATGGCGCGGTCGAGGCGGGCGTGCGCGTCCCGCACGGCGGCAGGGTCGGCGCCGCGCACGGGCGCCGGCGAGAACAGGTCGACGTGGGCGAGGGCGTCGCGGAAGCGCGGGTTGGCGGCGGAGCCGAGGGCGGGGGCGGCGGCGGGCCAGCCGGCGGCGGCGCGGGTGGGCGCGAGGGTGATGCCGTGGAAGGAGAGTGCCGCGGACGAGGGAGAGGGAGCCTCGACGGCGGCGCGGATGGCGGCCTGGGTGGCGGCGAAGCGGGCGGGGTGGGCGCGGGGGTCGAGGGCGGCGCGCGGCAGCAGGCGGCTGGCGAAGCGGGAGGAGCCCGGGCGGTCGCCGGCGCCGTGGGCGCGGTCGAGCCAGTTGGCCGCGGGGGCGGGGGAGGCCGGGTTCGCGGCGGGGATGCCGAGGCGGTTGAGGGTGTCGAAGAGGGGCTGGAGCAGGGCGCGGTGCGCGGCGGGGGTGCGGTTGGGGAACTCGATCGACGCCGAGAAGGTGAAGCTGCTGGAGTTGTCGGGGTTGGGGGTGGTGCCGCGGAGGAGGTAGCTGTATGCCGTGCCGCCGTTGTCGGCGATGGTGGCGCTGAAGGCGTGGTATGCGTCGAAGCCGCGCCAGAACAGCTCGACGTCGCCGTTGGTGGTGGCGGATGAGTCGAATGCGAGCGAGGATGAAAGAACCTGGGTGTATGGGTGAGCTTTGACTATGGCTGAAGTCACAACACCGTAGGTACCTAGAAGAAGAAAAGTTGTTGTTAGCAGGTCATTAGTTAGATATTTGTTCTGCTTTCGTGACAAAGGGGGTAGGTATTATAGTTATTCACTCTAACAGCAAAAAAAGGGGGGGTGGGGGGGTTCTTACTCCCTCCGCCTCCTCTCAACGCGTAAAACAAATCCGTATTTTGGTTGGGATCCGCGGTCACAAATCCACCATCAGCTGTGACAACCTGAAGCGACAAAACTTGGTCAGACCCGAGGCCATAGACCGAAGCGAGCGCCGAGTGGCCGCCACCAGCAATCCAACCCCCATATGCTCCGACAGTGTAGCCGCCGGCCACGACAAAAGTCGCGTTATAAGTCTCCATCCTTTCAAACATCTCCCAGCTCTCGATTCCCGAGGCAACCCGTGCTGCTCTGCCCTGATATTCGCCGATGCTATACTCGGGCAGGAATTTGAAGTCCTTCAGCCAGTGAGTCCAGATGCTCAGGGAGCCGAAGCCAACGTTGCGTCCGATAAAATCATGCCCCGTGTTTCTATATAGGTTGCGAGCATGGTTGTCAGTCATATTATCTATATTGATAATTGCCTAGGCAACTTTTAAGTAACTAGGGGAAAAAGAGAAAGCCGGCGCACTTAATAACAAGTCTGAGATTCCTGTTGCGAGCAAAGTTGACAGCAGCCTGTATATGCTTGACCGTAGACGCATTAACAACGTATACTGGGTATCCTCCCTGGGTACAACCGAGTCCCTCGGTATCCCCCGTGGCATAACAAGCATCGCCCGCCGGCCAAGTGGTAAAAGAAGACAAGGGGTCGTCGATCCAAATGCGGGAGGTACTCGCGTTATTCAGGATAAAGTCGCACTTCGCTTCGTCCCTGTACGGACCGTCGTAGCAAGCGGCTCCTAGCGGGACAGGCTTGAGTAGCACGCCCCCGAGCGAGGCGTTAAGCTGGACCCATTCGTCGTCAGTCGGCCAGCCCTCGCTGCCTGGGTATTCCTTGCATTCCGGGCCATCGTAGAAGGGGGGTTCGCCCAGTGCTGATATATTTCCGAACGCGATGGAAGGAAAATCCTTGATATCTGCCTCGGTAAGCACTTCGGCCTCGAAGGGAAAGTTGGCTCCTTTGACAACAGCGGAAAGGGGGATGACCCCCCCTATGAGAGCAGTCCGCATTTTGATATTTTGGGGAGTAAAACGAATACCTAGGCTTTTTCAAATGTCTCTCTGTGTTGCACTAAACCGAATCAAATTCAAGGCTAAGTCAACACATCAATGGCCACAACTTGCGATGTTATTTATTTTTTCATGACTTGCTTGTGATCACACTATCATATATACCTATCCACCTATGGCAAGATGTAAACCTCAAACATCATGATGTCCGTTGTTACACATGACGTTTCCTACAAATGAAAACCAAAATTATATAATGTACTAAATTGCTTTTATAATATCTCAGTCATCACACCTACCTACCTGTCTTTGAGGAAAGGGGGGTACTTTATGGATGACTAGGACTAGCCCGGGCATCAACAACCCCCCAAAGCTCTTCCTCTGTTGGGGAACTCATCTAATTCATAGGTGGAATGGTGAACCGGAACGTCCTAGACGTTATTCCGAGGAGGGTGTCGAAGGGTGGAACACAAACCGCGCTCCGTTTTCCTCTTCATGATGAGGATTCTCATCATGACATAAGTATTTCAAAGTAGCATTCATGCGTTCGGACCGGGTTGGTTGATATGCAGCCTTCTAATTATTGACATCAAGTTTCAATGCTCCCCTAGACTTCCAAGTGGATGGCGCTGCAACCTAGGCTGATAATTATGTCAATGATACTAGTACTTGAGATATGCCCGAGATGGTTTTTCTCCCGATACAGTTATTGTATAAAGTATCGAAGGTTCTGCTGTGCGTAGAGGTCCTAATGCAGGTTCATCAAAAGCGACCAACTTACCTAAATAATGTCGACGTCGTATAATCAATTCACTGTGTATCCTATGTAAATATCACATTCCCACAGAAATATATCCTTCGACCCATTTTGATGCTATAGACAGTTTCAAAGTCGTGTGTATGTAGATAAAATATCCAGAGCCAAACTCATATTCCCAATTCAGCAAAAAATTCCCCTTTCCACCACGTAATTGGGGTAGTTAGAAGTGTGTTGCCAATGCTACCGACCTTTCTTCTCCGTGCATATACGTGCGTCCCTCCCGACCTACAGTTCTCTCGTGGCTCCGGCAAGCCAAGACTCGAGCTGACCATGCTTCCCGGACTCCAGTCTAGGCCTCTCGCACATCAGCTGAGATCATTTCCGACCAATAGCACGAATAAATACTTCTGTCACCTCGACAGCAAGCCGGTTTCTTCATATCCGTTTGCGCCGTGTAAAGTCGGATTAGAATCTTGCCTCTCGGTCGTGTTGTCCATGCTCGAACGGGTATTCCAGCCGTCCCCAGGTCTACTTGACCGTGGGGAAAAAAAAACCACCAGTCTAGCCCATCTGCTCGCATCTTGTTCAGATATTATAAACTTATTCGTAATCGCTTGGTCTCGATCGCAAGAAGATGATGTGGTTCCAAGTCCTTCCATCGTCTGATCTCATAATTCCACGTCTTCAAGGAATTGGTCATCACACAACACATCTAGGTAGTCAACAAGCGATAGATAGCTTCATCGGCATTAATGTATTATGCATCGCATTACACACCAAAGGAGGCTAAACCGCAGTAGCCGTAGCCACCGTACTTGCGCACACGCACCCCTGGCCCGCAATACTCGTCACGGGGGGCGCCCGGCACGTAGCCTCCGCCGACCAGCCAGCCGCCGTCGTCGTGGTCCCGCTACCCGACAGAGTCCGCGCCTTCACCAGCACCGGGATGGCCTGGCCCGTGGAGAGGCCGAAGGCGCGATGCCCCAGGACGAGGAGGTTCCTAGCGATCTGGCCGGAGTGGCTCGTGATGCTGATCCAGGTGTTCGGGTCGGCGGCGAAGACGTCGTCGAGCACGGCCCTGGTGCGGGCGGTGTGGGCGTCGGCGGTCTCGCCCTGGCCCTCGTCCCCGCGCCACAGCTCGTCGCGCTCGGCGAAGCCGGGCTCGAAGCGGAAGCGCGGCAGCGCGGCGGCGAGGGCGGCGCGGTCCGAGCGCGCGTCGCACGTGCGGATCGAGACGCCCTCGCGGAGGCCCTCCTTCACGACGGGGGCGAAGGGCCGGTCGCGCGGCAGCGGCAGGCTCGCGAACGTCAGGTTCGCCGTCGTGGCGGACCGCGCCAGCGGGCTGCTGTAGTAGGACTGCGGGGCGGGCATCTTGGACGCGGCGAGGGCCTGCGTCCAGAACTCGCGCGCCTTGGTGCACTGCGCGATGCCGGCGGCTGTGAGGTGCGCGTCCCGCCAGGTGACGGTGCCGTTGCCGTCGAGGGGGCCCCAGTAGCACTTGAGAGTGTGAAGAAGTTTGGTTAGAACATGAGCTGGGTAATGAGTAGTGAAAGGTAAGGGAAACACATCCCGGGTGTCTCGACTTACGTTCCATGCTGGAGTCCCGTAGAAGCTCTCGGCAGCATTGTGGTAGCCCTCGCCGTGGCGGCCCATGAACAGGACCTTGTACTGCGAGTTGCTGTCACTGTCGCGGTTCAGGGTGTCCACGTAATAGGCGAAGCGCTCCCATTGTGTCCTCTTGTTCTGGGGGTCGAACTGGGAGTCCGTCGGGTATGTCCGGTTGATGAGACCGAAGTTGCTCTTGGTCTAAATATTATATCCGCGGTCAGTAAACGCAACACGGGTCTCATATACCTCATAAATGGTCTTATACAGAGAGAGGAATGAGAAAGACATACATAGTCAAAAGTACTAGCGTCGGTAGCCGGGTCGTCTTGCTGGAAGAACCCGGTGATGGTCGTATAGTTGATAGTAGCAGTGCCGTGACCGTTCGCTTTCAACAGCTTATTATCCCACTTCCCTGACTTCCCCCATTCCCAGGCGAGCGACCCCGAGGCCAAGGAGAGAAGCGATAGTACCGAGCTGGCCTTCATCCTATTTACCCTGTCGATATACGATGAATTTCCCGGATAAGAAACTCGCGCGACTTCAAACAGCGAGTGGCAGAGTAAGAAGTGGAAAGCTAGATTTTTCGAGAATAGAAAATCAGGAGCTTTATATGGTTTTATACTATGATGTCCCAATACGAACCCTTACAGGGGCCCTGAAAAGTATACCTGCCTAAGTTAGTAGTCATGATTGAATTCGCGCACTATACTACAAACGCAGCATGAAATTCAGCCACTTCGAGTATTAATTGCAAGCTAGTTCCCATCTACATAGTCGGAACCCCCGCCCTACACCAACAGCTTCCGCGAGGCAACATTCGGATCTGCGTACCGACCAATAATACTACCTCTGCAAGAAAGCACTGCCCACGTTTCTCTGTCGTGATGAGATACATCAAGGGGGGAATATGATAAGGTGTAAAACATGCTCTAGACTGGTATATAGGGATGACGTTCAAGCGGAAATTAGCATTTAAGTGTCTACTGTAAGTCGAGTTCCGGCTGGGAGTATAACGTCCAAGATTCTTAATTAACCAATCGATCGACAACGTGCTCAACACCGCCCAAAGCAGAAGCCTTGGAGCAAATAAGACTAAGAGAGGTCGACACATGTTAGCGAGCTAGACGCGATTACATCGAGGCCACATCGTTTATTCAACGCAGCATAGGCACGCCGTGTGCTTTAATCCAACTGAATTTTATACAAAATGCCAATCTTTCGTGACGCATTACTATTAATATGCAAGGCTATCTAGCTATGGCGCCCCAGAAGATAAATATGTTTAGCTTTCAAACGGGGCATTTATATATAAACAGACGTAACATTCATGCCGATGATTTCTGATACACCAGACTTCGTGTGCCTGACGCTACTGTAAATGATGTCGTATCGTTGTCAGCAGGACCATTTTGATAGCTCCATTAACCCATTTCCTACTCCTCGTCCACATAACCACAATCAAACCTATCTTCTGTCAGTGATTACCGCAAACATTCCGAAGAAACTCGACTTACCCCTGCTCGCCGACGATCGCCTTCGTGTATTTTTCGAGCTCCCCTAATTGCTCTACGCAGCCTGTCAGGCTTTCATTATAGGAGTAACTATAAATTTGCGCCCATTTCTTTCCCTCGGACTTCTCCTGGGGATCCAGGTCGCTACTAGCTGCAATTTGAAGTTCCAATTCTTTCATCCGGTCTAGAAGTCGTTTTCTAGAAGCTGCAGCGCTTGGGAGATATTTCTAACAAAGAGGTGATTAGGAATGGTGGAGGATTATCAAATATACTGCAACACTCACTGGCACTTTCCTGTTCGCACGCAGAGCCCCGGACAGGACGTATAGATTTGTCATAACCGTGGCGATGGCGTCCCTTCGATGACCTAGTAGTTCGGCGGCTGCCTCCGCATTGTCGCGAATGAAATGGGGATGATAGAATAAAGAAGACTGCCGGACTGTGACAATATACTCGAAGAATTGCTCACAGGCATCAATGAGAGCTGAATAAGGCAAGGGATCGAAGGGCGCCCGCAACCGTATTTCATGCCGAGTCAGGCCCTATCCAACGTTAACGAAACTCCCACGTCTTGCTTGATCCTAAGAGATCGGACGTACCATAAGTTGCCTTAACCTAACAAAGCCCTCTCGCAATCGTCCTTCCAGTACTTCGGAACCTTCTACATCGTCCTTCGTTGGTGCGTGTCCCTCTTCGTAGTATACATACCTGGACACAATGCCTATAGTCTGTGGTTAAGCATGCATTCAACGATGACGGGAATCTACTTACTCCTGTAGATAATGCTGCAGTAAAATATCATCGCAGCTGTAGCCTTTCTAAGATCATGGCGCGCAACAAATGGCCATAATAGCCAGTTGACCAGGATGGATGCAACAACACCGACGATGAAAGCAACTCCACGAGTTGCAGCAACAATGGCAGGAGATGGATTTCCAGCTGCCGTGACTTCTGCTAATGACACCACAGTAAAAGATATGCACCCTACAATCCCCGATCTCTGTACTACGTTAGAAGAAAAGAAATCAAGGAATCGTTTTTAGAAATAACCTACCGGATGGGTGCTCTGTGTATACCGGTAAAGCATAGGGAGCATGAATATGATAGCAAATGCTCCAATTACGATAGGGTTACCATTTCCAGCAGCGTAGGACAATCCAGCCCAAAGAGACCCGAGAGCGCCACAGAGTGCTCTAGTGAACAAGTCTTGAACGTTTCCACCCGTGCTGAAAAAAGTAAGAGACTGTACAAACTGTGCTGTTATGAAAAAGGTGTCTTACCGAGGACCCATGATTAGAAACGCCATGACGACAGCCCACCAAACCTCATACCCATCCCACCACACATGGCTTTGGGTGAGCCATGCTGGTATCGCTAGGAGCGATACGATTAACGCGGTTTTTAGGCCAAAGCGCGTCTCAAAACCTTGCAATCGATGGAGAACAGTCCAGACCTTGTGCCGCGTACGGCCCTTCTGTGTGTCCTCATCGTCTTGTAGTTCACTAGCGGTCATAGTAGCATACGAGGTACCGGGTCCATCAACGGAGGTTTTGCCCGCTTCTGGGAGAGGCTGGAAATCCTGGGACTTAATCTTTTGAATAAGCTCTGCTATGTCGTTGAAACTTCGAAAATAGGAGCCTGTTGTAATCAGCATTGGCACAGAAAGCCTTTTTTGTTGTTGATGTATTTACCTGCTGTGACGCCACCTCGGTCGTGTCGAACTTGGGCATTGGTTCGATGTAGGGCCTTCCAAAAGGGATAACTTGGGAAATGGAATTTTGGATATCTCGGTTGCTGCTGTTGCATATGATTCACCTTAACAAGTAAAGCATCTATTGCTGAGGCGGCTTGGTGAATCGGTCGGCAGAACGCGAAAAGCTTCACGACTTCGGGGTACTCAGTGTATGTTGGTGGTAGCCGATCGCTTGCCAAAACGCTGTCTTGGCCTCTGCTGAATGCCATAATGCGTTTCCGCAGCTTGACGAGCGCGCCTGCAACATCATTTGACACATCCTTCGGAGGGCCGAGATACTTGCGATGTCCACACATATCCATTAAGACAGCATCGCAGACCTGGAGGGCCGTTTTCATAGAGAAGAGAAGTTTCTCTGTAGGATCTGCTAGGTTGCTAGCAACAAACTTCAATAATTCCTTTTCCTTGGTATTCTCCGGGAGTTTTCCATCCATATTGACAACGAACTCATCTAATACTGGTCGGGGTTGATCCGACATACTTGACAAGTCCTTCTCAGGGGGATCAAACATTCTAGATTCGGTCTTCAAGCTTAGAAGTGCACGGATAACTCCTTGGATAAGGTTACGTAGGACTAAGACATCCTTGGGATCGAAGAGGGTAATGGAAAAATCAATCACCAGATCTCGATATGCTTGTGACATGCTAACAAAGGCTTGGGTTAGTCGCCGACGCCTCCTCAAGTCATCTATACCGGTAGTTTTCAGGCCATCCTAGATAGTTTAGAGACTGTTCGATCTATTTTCGGCACTGAGAATACATACCAACATTATTTCGAACGTGTGATGAAGAGTTACAGCCAGAGGTCGAGCACCGGCATCGGGCGATACTGTGCAACATATGACGAGGGATATGGCCTGCCCTAATAACCACGGAATGCCATAAGCGAGAAGTTTAGACCAGGAAACCTCGGTAGACGACACCTCAGCCAAACAGGTGTAGGTGATAGCGACGCCGGCGCAGATCACAAGTTGATAAGTGCGGATATAGTAAGACCGAACACATGAGATGATGAAAATGTACAAGAAAAGAAAGGTTGCCAGGATTCCACCAAAGCCAAAGCGAGCTGTCTCAGTGACGGTAGAAACCCATAAGCCGAACGCGCCCCAGCCTAGCCCCGTAGCAGTACCGACGATAGTAAGTATTGTTCCATCAACCTGTGCGCCTACCGTTCTGCCCGGGTGGTTGATTATAGTGGAAATGACCATGATATAATTATATCGGCCAAGTTCCTCGCGCACTGAGGGGATGAGACAAAGAACGTAGGCGATAAAGAAGGCGAGAAAGGACTTGATCAGTTTGATTCCAGCTCGTGTGGTCGTGACACGTCGCACGACTCCCTTAATCTCGTGCCATTGCTTCGGAAGAAAGTTGCTGAGCGACAGGGGGTCCTTTTTGCGAAAGGCATAAGGGAGGGTCTTCTCGGCCTGTTCGATGAGATCGTTGACGTTGATATCCTGTGGCGGGAAGAACACAGCATCGAAGAAGCTATCACGCAGCTCGGTGATACCGTAGGTATTGTTCATACATTCCTCTTCCTCCAAGGGAACGGGTGGGCGAGTAGCAGGGGGGCGGCCTGCCCTGGAATCGGTGCGGGTGTCAAATATCCTGTCCAGCGAGTCAACCGAAGGCTCACGGACATGGCGTTTATTTCCCGGACTACGACGTCGTAGGAGGCGAGACAGGCCATTCTCATCAGGCAGGGTGCTACTGCGCAGGTTCTCTCCGGTGAGATGGGGATTCTCCTCGTCGGGACTGGACGAGTCATTGCCAGTCGAGGTTACCATGATGTTGTCGTTATTGTTACTGTTGTCATAACAAGGCGTGAACTGGTGATGGGGCAGAACTGAAATTTACTCAAAAACAGAGACATATGCTCAGTAATCCAAGATACATATAGAGAAGTCAACGGTGGGAGGAGGTGAGAGAGAGATGTCCATCCTGTGACCGGCCAATGTTCGTCTTTCTTCCAACTCGTCCAGTGCTGTTTCCAAAGGTGAGGGAGGATGGCGACAGCAACAGTCCGTCTAACACGAAGCTACTTACAACCTGTGAAATATGTAAGTAAGAGGAGCTGTGAGATTCAAGAATATATTTTCATCGTGTTACAAAAATGAAGTAGTAGGAGGGAGCCGAGGCGGACTTCGGCACCAGGCTTGGGTGCTTTGTTTCTATATATACTTACCTACCTACTCTATATATGTACATGGGTGGTATCCATATATAAAGCAATAGGCACATGGGGTAGGTATGCTCTTACCCTCTTGTCTATCTTGTTGGTCAAGTACCTAGGAAGCGACTAGGTTGCTTAGTTGGGTATTGTCTCTAGGTTAAGACATTCGACTTATCGACGACTTGCACGGGTATATAAGGTCTTAGGTTGGTACGTACGTCGGCAGTTACGTATTGTGCTACCTGTATTGAGCATGCCTGTGCTACGTAATTCTATAAGGCTCTATGTAGCCCAATGAATTGATTTATCTTCGGTGGTACCTAACCTCCTGCCCTTGGACCTGTTGCCGCTATGACGCTAAATTTTTTTAGATTTTGGTTAGGCCGGATATCACCAGGTAGTGTTCACTAGTAGCCTAGCCAAGTCTAGCGCACTGTTCATCTAGATGTCCAAACACGCCTTAGGTAATCACCCGATAAGGACGATAATCTACTTTAGTTTGGCTACTAGTGAAGATAGGTAGGTAGGACCGGGTCCATACGGTGGCCCAGGTGATGCCTAACAGACGAATTCCTTCAGGTAGTGTACAACATAACTAACCTACCACAAACACCCTAACCTTACATAAATATGTAAATACAACTGGAAGTACCCAAGTACCTCGCGTACCCCGCCCCAGCGCAATTAATATTTTGGCCCCTCCAAACCTCAGCAGCCTTCTTCTTCCGCTTCTTTTTCTTTCGCGAACTTCGATCAACAACAGTAAATCATACATACCCCCTTTCCTCTTTCGGGCATATTTCATTCGAGCCTTCACTCGTTCTACCGTCGCGAGGACTTACCTAATAGACATCAATCAAAATGGCAACCACTGGCACGTCTTGAATTTCCCATCTTCTATCTTGGCTGCACCCGTCGCTAACACGTCGGAACAGGTTCTGCTCTGCCCCCTGAGCATCTGCAGTTGCTCGGTATGTGTAGACCGTATTATCTTTGGCCTCGCTAGAGTCACAGACAGGCTGACCCTTCTGCAGGACAGATTGTTCAGAAGTACTATGACCAATTCGACAACAACCGCGCCGGCATCACTTTCTACGTAGGCTTCCCTACCTACTTAAGACCTCCCCACCGTAACGTCGCTAGACTTACTTGCTCACCGATCTAACTGCCACATAGACTCCCGAGTCTACCCTTACCTTCGAGTCTGCCACCTTTGTCGGTAGAGATGCTATCCTCGAGAAGCTACAGGTAATAAACGTCCGATCCACGTCGCGCATGAGCCACTTGTACTAATGATGTACATCCAAGAACCTACCCTTCACCCGCCTGCAACATCAGGTCGAGACTCTGGATGCCCAGCTCAATGCCGCTACCAACACCTACATGGTCCTTGTGACCGGCCGCCTTCTGGTACGTCTATCTGTGATGGCACTCCTGTCTAAATCATGTCACGAGGCTAATCTCGCGACCAGGTTGATGAGGAGCAACGACCAATGACTTACACCCAATTTTTCCTTATCGCTCCTAACCCCCACACGAGCGAGCCTAACTTCGCCGCGCGTAACGAGGAGGAGATCTACATCCACAGCGACATCTTCAAGCTCATCTTCCCGTAATTTCTGCGTAACGACTTGCTTAGGATATACGATCGGCCATGGTTCGGATGAATGACGACTAGCACGGTATGGGGTTATACAGTGCAGCCTTAGGATGAGGAAAGGGGGTCTGCGCTATGGATGGGATAGTAGCTGTGTTGATTTGGAAGGATCGTTTCAAGAGTCAGAAGCCGCTACATTCCCCGAATCAATATGGAAGCAAACTACATAATCCCATTCATTGCGTATGCTTTGCGGTTGCGAAATCAGTTTACGTGGTTAGCCGCGACGTTCAGGCGGCCTGGTCACAGCTTGACTAGCCATATATACACAGAGCCACCGTATGCCAATCAATTGCAATTATGTGTTGACGTTTAACGTTGTTACCTGTGATGTCTAGAAGAGTATTTGGGGGGGGGAGTCGGCGATAATGGTTTCCCACGCTTCCCTCTAGTGTACAGAGGGATGCTATCACCAAGAGAAGGTAACTACATGCGCGCACCACATGGATGACTCTAGACCACAATGGAATCCAGAAGAAATACCTACTGTTCCAGCTGTCTGGAAGCCGCAGCTTGATTCGTTGCCTTCATCGTAAGCCTATCAATCGCTGCCCAACGTGGTGGTTACTTTTTAGGCCCATTCGAAAGGAAAAGAAAAAACATTTGATATCTCCTTGGTAAGAAACCAAATTGCCAGCCTGCTTCACATTTTATTATCGTATCGTAAATCATTCAGTTCATTTGATAAGATGTCTCAAAAGACTATAGCTACATTATGTAGATCAATTTTATATATACCTACCTAGGGTCACTTATATCATTATCCCAAGCTTCGGGTATTTCTGAAATCGAGATCATGGAGAAACACATCTTTGCCATACTTCCCTCCGTTGAGCTACGCAAGATAGATATGAATAAATAATACCAGAGTCTGGAGTTTCAGCGGACAACTAGGAGGGGAGCCTTAGTTTCTTTTCTTTCTTTAAAATGGGGTTTTTTTTTTTTTTTTTTTTTTTTAGTACAGGAGCCGGAGCCGTCAGAGTAGAAAAGCTGGGATACGATCAACAGCTGAAGCTGCTATCGGTAGATTCTACAGTCCAAGATGGGTGATACAAGACATACCTGAAATATAACCATTGTCAGAAGAGAAGCCCAGTAACGTCTCATATCTGGCTGGTTGGTTACTCGTAGTTAATCTTTTTTTTGGCTTACAACCTGAGCAGTTATCCATGCCGGTCACAATGATTTCATTCTAAAATAGGTAGATAAGGGGAGAAACAAGGGAAAGCAGCACTGCTAAGCATAACACATCTTAAAAAAAAAAGAAAAGGGACAGAGAGTACAATACTCTAGTCCACGGTCTTACGAAACGGGGTCTAGATAAACGATATTTAACTTGTATCATTCAAGAAGGGGGGGTATCAGCAGGATATTCGCTTGGCAGCTTCAAGGAACCCTATAATTGAAAGGAGAAGAGACAAAAATTTAAACGGTTACGATTTAGAAAATGTATAGGTACCTAGGTAGGCAACAATGTTTCAAAAAATTTATATATTTCCTTTGGCATCTCGATTTGACAACAACAACAAAAAGAATTCAGTAGTGTAAATTCCGGATAGAAACACCTGAAAACGACTTGACAACCTGCCTTCATCACCAGACTAGATCATCATTCACCCCCCCTCTCCCCTCCCCTCCCCTTTTTCTTTCACGCTGAAAACGTAAATGATATAGAATATCTTGGTATAATACGTGTGCATAAAAAAAAAAACCTCAGGACAGGTTCAGGTTGCCTTTCATCCTTCGTCCCGGCCTTCCTCTCAACAAGAGTTCGACTTGAAGAAACCTCATCGCATCCCATCCCATCCTTCCCCTCGTCCATCCATCCATCCATCCATCCAGTCCCCTCCCCATATCCTCCCCATATCCTCCCCTATCCTCCCCTATCCCCCCATTACAGCGAGATCCACGTGCCCCCCATAACCAGCAAGATCAGCACGACCGAGACGGGCATGGCCACGTTTCCCGGGTCCACGCCGGCGGCGTCGCGGACGGGCAGGCCGAGCACGGTGCCGGCGGAGAGGTTGGCGGCGGCGGCCGCGATGGCGACCTGGGTCAGGTTGCCGCACTGGGCGTTGAGGCGCGCGTCGGCGGCCATGGCGGGCAGGCGCGCGGCCGGCCCGTCGACGATGCCCGACGCCGCGTCGGTGCCCATGGGCGCCGACCGCTGGAACGCCGCGCGGTACGTCGCGTTCAGCCCCACCGTCGTCAGGTTCGCCACCGTCGCGTAGTCCACGCAGATCGGGTTGCTGGGGTCGAGCGTAGGCACCGCCGCCGCCGTGGCGTCGGCGGCAGCGTTCTGTCGTGGTGCGACGGCTACGGTGTCGGCGAGGGCGAAGCTAGCGGTGGAGGAGAGGAGGGCGAGGGCGAGGAGCTGCTTGAGGCTCGTGGTGGTGGTGGGGGATTGCGTGCGTGCCATTTTTGTCTTTTTCTGATAAGATCTCGTCTTTCGTATTCTTTTCTGGTTTTTGCTGATTTGGCGGGGGGTTAAAAGTATATCGAGGCAGGGCGAGGAACCACAGAACGTGATGAGAGTAGTATGAGTGTTGGTGGTGAGGATATTAAGGTATTAAGTAATCGAAACGCTTGTGGCCTGCCACGGGAAGAGGGGGGGAGAAGTTCACGATAGATATATCGTTCTAATTGGGAATAAAATGCAAACCGCAAATGAAGCGAAAGCGAGACCTCGAATTTGTGTCGGCGAGAGAGTTGTGACTGAAGGGAAAGGATTAAAAAAAAAAGAGAGAGATCAACCCACAAGGAAGAGAGGTAAAGGAGGAGAAAAGGGAAAATAAACCGCCTTATTCCTTTTGAGTACTACCTTACCTTACCCTTCGCCTTACCTTGGGATTGCAGGTCTGCCATTTGGTGGGCCGACCGACCATTCGATATCGAATAGCTTCAAGGTGTGATGGCACTGGGCCGTACCAACATTGCTGACTACCTAGATCTCATCCGAGCTTCCGGGGACGTCACAGCCCGGGGTGGTGATGCTTCAAGTTCGGCGTCTGAGGGAGCGATCAAACCAGTCAGGGTCAATTTTTTTTGTATGTATGGCACCACCACCACCACCCCTTGTCCGAGGGAAGCAAAACCGCAAAAACCCCTGCTCGTCCACTAACTAACTGTGTAATGAATGTACAGACTGGGTAGAACTTTGACTTTCAGCCCCAAGCATCGGATCCTCGAATGAGATTAACATATTTAGGAAGAACAAGAGAAGCAAGCCCTATAGCGCGAGACTGTTTAGCGCCGGGTACGACCTGTTTGCTTATCCTCGCCTTCTCCTTCGTCGTGTCGTGCGATAAATCGTGCCGTCGCTTCTGTATAGCTTATGCATGGTGCCCTGCGTAGATCGCCGCATGGCTTGGCGCCCGGGGTTTCACATCGCGAAATCTTCAAACCATTGGACGGCCTAGAAGAAGGGGGGTAGGGGATGCTGGGGTGGCTTTGGTATTCGCTGTCACCCTCCAAACCCTGTTCAAAGGGCTGCCCAGTCTGTGGAAGAGATTGATGAAAAGAATGGAAGGGAAAAAACGACTTTATTCATAAAAAGTTGACGAACCCCTTATACACGCTTATTTCATACGCCCTCTCCTCATTTTAGAGAGACATGGAACTCATGCCGGAAACTCGAACAGTTATATGCTAGTAAAAAAAACATTAACGTCAACAAAGAAAAGAGAAGGGAAAAAATACCACTTCATCCAATCCTTCCCCCTAAACAATCCTGTTCGACGAACTTGCGCCTGGTCTACACATAAGAAATCTCTTCTCTTATGATCTAACGATGAACTTTCATCTACCATAGGCCTTTATTTCATTGCAAAGAGCTAAGTGTAATCGGTCCTATCTACCTACCTATCCAAGGTAGCCTGCAGAGCTACCACGGATGATATCATGGGATAGTTCTCAGCTCGCATGAGAACCTACAACTGGGGTCATTATTTCTACAGCTTTATACAACTATCAGGCCTAGCCGAACCTGACCTTCCTTTTCTCCACCTTCTACACACACTCTCGCAACGAAACTTTTGTAAATCCATTGTGAGAATCTTGTGCTAGTAGGCCTTTAGCAACACCAGCCAGTATCAAGGCGCAGAGCAACAGTGGTCACAGTTCATGCTGCTCATTATCGCCGTAATCGACCCTCATTGCGCAGCTTGAAATAAGCCGGATGGAACTTCTCCATTTAGCTCAAGTCGAAGCCTGCTCCGGACTGAACAGCATACAACAGCTTAGCTCGAAGCGTCTCAGCCGAGGTATATCTTGGTAGCTTGAGGAGATTCACGCACGTACTCGTGCTAGGCAACCTCTCTTCATCTGTACCACCGTCGCGAATACTGAACTGAGGGCTCAACTGAGAAAAGCCTAGCAGCGGCGCTCTTGGGGTAGACGTCACGTACTTGAGTACGTCTCTGCGCTGTGAGTCCTCTAATCCGTGCATGACCTCCCAGAACAGTTTGATCGTCGGATGTTCTGCACCATCATCACCAATAGCATACAAGCCCGAGTAGAGTGTGTTCTTTCGTAGATCCTCGACGTCAATCTCAGAGCTATCACCACCAACAAGGCGTTGAAGCTCTGATTGGTTGAACATGGACAACCACGATGGGTTGATAATTGAACCTAGGCCCTTGAGGAATGCTTTGGTCTGTCGATATGGTTGAGCGACAAGTCGGTGGTTTGCGACATATGATATATAAAGGGGACGGTCCTTATTGGTAACTGGGATGTTTTCTCCATCCTTTCGAAGAGGACGAGTCACCGTACGGATTTTCCCAGATGGCGTTGTAATCTGATCCGTGATGGTGAAATCTAACGCAAGATCCGCAACATCGCCAGAGTAGTTTTTGAGGTTGATCAGTCCTTGGTATAACTCTGGATCAAGATCCCGAAGATCGTTCAGGTTGGCACGATAATCAGCGGGGGCGCTCTGTCCCGAGGAAGTCCACTTGAGAAGGAAAAAGCTGGCGAAGGCGATGTCGATAAGGATCCCTTCGTACATGCATTTGCCTACAACGCGCCCCAGAAACTCATATCGCCTAACAAGGTCTAACATGCCGTTTTTCCAATCTGTGTCCCCTTCTTGATACCCGAGACATCGTAGGAACTCTGCCCTGTCGTCAAATGCCGACGGATTTGGATATATAAGGTTCTGGCTGTTGGTCACAAAGAGGTTGTGTCCATCCGGACCAGGCCGGAAAGCCTCGTTGGTAACACTAATCAGGAATTCTTTCGTTACACCTCCGCCATCGATTCCTGCTTCTTGTTGATCGAATTGGTCAACAAACGTGATCTGGATAGGCTCCTTGATCCCCTCTCCAAGGGGGTAAAATTGCTCAAATGCATCATTAAAGACGTCTCCGCGTCTGACCCTGGCCGTATGGCGACCTAGAATGTCCCTGGCTCTAGTAGGTGGTACATTGAAGGCACCATCACCGGATACTACCCACAGTCTCCAACGATCGGGGTCAACATGACCTCCACGCCGCTTGGCCTTGTCTAGGTAGATAAATTGCCTAAAAATCTGGACCCGAACCTCAAACGGTATGGCGAACGGCATGTTTCGAAGGATTTCCAGCTTCGGCCCAACTTGAGCGAGCAACTGCTCGCGTTGTATCTTTCGTAACTGTCGACGTTTCTCGATCTGGGCCGCACGTGAAAGTCTTTGTCCAGCAAACGTGCGAAATGTGTCGTGGGTATCAAGCTCAGCATCACTAGAATCATCGTCCTCTTCTTCCATTTCGTCCTTTCGCTGCTCCTCTAGAACTACGGCTGATATAAACCCGTCCATGTCGAACTTCGATGTCATCAGCCAGAAGCCTTGAGGGAGGAAGCTACGACGAGAGTCTCTCTCGTATAAGGAACGCATCGCACTCGTCGCAGCGTTTCTTAGTCTTAGCACATCCATTCCAATAATTCCGGCAAAGGACGACGGAGGGGTTCTCGTGTTGTCACTAGAAGCCGAATTTCCTGTACTGACTCCCATCAACGCATCTAGACGACCTGTTCGCGACGGGACGGCCATAATATCATGTAAGTTGGAGTATAGGGGGAATGATAAGTGTTTGAGAAAATTGACCAGTTGCATCAGTTCCTCGCGACCTAGGCCACTCGATCGAATCCGTAGCGTGGCCGCACTCTGCTGCTTGAGTACTTGAGCTTCGGCAGGGAGAAAATCCTCGTCATCAGTGACTCTCAGAAGAAAATTGTATAGTTCTAAGAATAGAAGCACCGTACGCCACTCTTGGTCTCTCACTGGATCGGGCCGAAGGAGCTCGACTACGGACGAGGGCTTTTGTTGGGCTCTCGTCTGCATGATGCTGGTGAATACGCTAGTGCTAGAGGCGGCTTTCCAGAAATACTTGACGGATGGTACAGCGATAAGGCCGGTGGTATCAAATGCAGAAATGTCTCCTTGAAAGAGACGCATTTTTATATCGTCACCATGGCCCGGGAAGCACCGCAGAAGCACTAGAGTATATCCGGCAAGGAGACTAGCATCTTCGGAGAGACGCGCAGACGATGATGCAGTTCTAGATTATATTAGTTGCGTATGTTAAGTGGCCATATTTTGCAATCAATACTTACGACGTGAATCTGTTGAGAAGTTCAGAGATGCCATCTTCGTTGACTAGGAAGTCTAGCTGGCTATCCACATATTCAGGTAGAGGAGCTGAATCCTTCAGATCGACATCTTCACTCTCATTGTCAGAGGTATCATCAACTTCTTCTGGAGTAGTGGATCGTATTCGTATGTCATCTGTGAGGAAGGATAGGAGAAGATAGAGAGCTTCAAGATACGTCGAACCTTGAGAAGTGGCAATGGCTCTATTGAGGGCGATGAAATGGGCCAAAAGCCACAATAAGCCATCCTTTGACCTACTTCCGACCTCCTGTCGAGTCGAAAAAGCATTGATAACGCTTTGTGACAATGCTTGGAGGTTTATTCTTCGCGCTATCTCGACTGGACTGCGTTGTAGAAAGAGCAGCTTCGAGGAGGTGAGGAATGAATATACAAATGCGGAATAGGCGAACTCGTTAGATGCTTCTATAAATTGTCAATAAAAATATCCCCATGGAGATTGGAAGACGAATCATCGAAATAGCTAGGGATATGCAGTGCTACCAATGCTACCCCTGATGAGGCCGAACCTCCAACTAGATGGCAGAGTTCGTTGTCTGACTTACCCTTCACAGAGCGAGAGGCCAATGGCGCCGTAGCAGCTTCGATGAGGGTTCGTTGCTGTTCGGGTGACAAGTCGACGGATCCACACTCCTCAAAATATGTAACAAGAAGCGCATAATACCGATCTAGCACAGGTGTGATAGAAGCTGGATTTCTTTTGATTATATCAATCAAAATACTAAGGAGAACTTGGGATGACTCTGAAGGACGCCTATACCAACAGATCATTAGCATGAAAAGCCACAAGTTTATTAAATCTAGAGCGGGTGCCATACTTCTCTAATGCCTCCACTAGGAGGCAGGCAAATCTATCCCAAGAGCCCAACTGAAACCTTTCTAAGTTGGGTGATGCAGATGGAGATGTAGATGTAGATGTGATAGACGCCGGGCCAAGGAGATGTTGGGTAAATACATCCAACCGCTGTTGGTCGTCTGGGCGGGAAGCATCGAAGAAGACACGGAGGAGGGAAAGGGCGTTTGATACGGAGTCCTGTGTTGGTTGGGAATCTAGGGAGCTGTGAAGGGTATCATCATATTCTCGCCGACATCGTTCCTTAACAGACTGGCGCTCTCTATGACCCCTCCAAACTCTCTGAATGCGCTTGCTGGCCGACAGCTCGTCCCGTTCCCTTTGGCGCTTCTCACGTTCGGCTTGGGCATTGGCCACCGTCTTGGAAGCGCCAGAACCAGAACCGGCCGGAGACCAACCCGAGGTCGCCCAAGGGTTTGTATTACTCTGGCCGCTGAGGTTGACGTTGCGAGGACGTCTCGACGTACCGGTAAAGGTCGGGAACATGGTGGATATGGGTAGTCGGCGAGCAGAGAGAGAAAGAGGGAATTCAAGGATGGGCTGTGAGGTCTGTCTTTGTTGTCTGGGTTGCAAGACGGCAACAAATCATCGGGCTTGCTTACGACCATGCATGGGCTACTAGGCATGACATCTCGATGGGTGTTAGTGGTGCTGATTGGGTTGCGGGTTACGGCATGTGAACGAGTTCAAGGAGTACATGGGATCAAGTAAGTACTTACAGCAGCAGTGCGAGGGATGGAACAGTACTGAACAAAAACACAGGTGTCTTGGGTGTTGTAGTTGTACCAAAGAATAAGACGAAGAAGGTGTTTTGCGCAATGTGGTTGTTGCGCATTTGCGTGATCTGGAGTTGGGACAGTCGAGAAGGCAGCGCAAGTGTGAGGTCAGCAGTAGGTCGCAGGGGCAGCAACAGGCACAATCCCTATCGATAGAAGCACTTACCTAATGTTAGGTGGTGTAGGTAGACGGTTCTGTTGCCTTCCACCTAATTAGCACATGCTATAGGCAACTTAGTGCGTTTTTGCTGGGTCCTGTTGCGTAACTTTGAGGGCGGGCATTTTGGGCCTATGGCGTCAGTTGCCGTGGGGCTGTCTTGGCCTTCCATGTCTGTGTCTGTCTGTCTGCATGCATTATGTGCGATATCTCCGAAGCTCGCTAGGCTAGGTAGGTAGGTAGTACTTACTAAATTTGCTGAGTAACTCACAATTACCTACTACCTATACTAGGTACCTAGTACCTAGGTAGGTAATCCGTACCTACATACCTGACCTTTTAATTGATAGGTACCTAGGTATGATTAGATAAGAAGACTGGAGGCAAGAACGACAGATGGAAGCTCAGAAATCGATGACCACAACAGGACAGATAGGTAGATGCGGGTACTTAACTACCTAAATGGCAGAAGCACCCAAGACTTCCCCCCCCTCAACTTAACAGATTCAATTCATGCAATTAATAACAGCTTGAACCAATCCTTAATGCTTGATTTCTATTGACCATTGAATATTGTTACCATTGGGCCAGCATGTCTTCTTCTGTCATGCCTTGTCTTGTTAAAATAAGGAGTCCATAGTGATTGACATGTACTTTTAAGCAGACTTATACCAAATACTACATATATAACTGCCAGTAGTAGCTTTATATGTCTACACTATGTAGGTATGTTATATAATAAATGTGCTTGTAGGTTAGTTCCTTATATACAATTATCTTCCACTAAATGTAGTATGAAAGGTAGAGATAACATTACGACCTCTTATTGTATGATCATTCTTTTGAGTACCAGATGCTACCTGTCATGGATGATGCTGCATGACTCGACTGACTGGCAACTACCAACTCACCTACATACATAGCAGGTAGGCAACTGAATAACTGTTTGTATCTGTACCTGTTAGGTAATTTATTAACCGTAAGAAACCTTTCAAGCACATTCCCCCCTTCCTTATGTTACCGGTTGATTGCATTTAGACTTTTAAAGTATCTTTTTTCTTGTTCTTTGTGCGGTCAGTCATGGCCCTAGTAAGGTACCTAAGTAGGTATGTGGTTGCAATGTAGTTAGTATGTAGCTTTTAGAGTGAGTTTGTCTGGCCTGGATAAAGTTATTACCCTACATGCGTGTAATTATGTAATTGGGTACATGGTGATTGTACCTGCCCTAGTGGAAACTTTGTATACCAGAACAGAAGGCTTGAGAAGGCTCGGTTGGCAGTTTACTGTAACGTAGGTAGGTATGTACATGTCAAATCTAAGGTGGTGATTAATTTGGGAAACAGGCAAGGTAGGTTTTGTCCTTCCTCAGTCCCTGCTGAGTTAATTTAAGTGCAAGGTACATGGTCTTGCCAGGTGAATATAGTGGTGAGGTAAGGTACTGCACTAGCCTTTGTGGGTCCACTTTTTCCCGTTGAAATTTTTTTTTTGGCCTGTGGTGTGCCTCTGTCTGTCTGCAGTGCGGTGTCCAGGTAGTAATTGGTCTTCGCGACTAGAAACACAAAAATTCTATTTCTGCAGTCCACATGGGACCCTCCTCCTCTCTTCTTTTTTCCTTTTTTTTTTTCTCCTTCTCAACGACTTGACAATTTTATCCGCCATCTCGTCACCCATAAAAACCCAAAAAAGAGAATCGGTTATAAAGTGCGTTCTGGTTCAGTTCGTACTTCATTTCTGTTCTCGCCAAATTTATCCAGAAGATACAAAAAATCACAAAAAAATCAGAAAACCCCAAAAAACCCCATACCTCCTCATACCTACTACCTAACTACATCCTCCTCCTCACCTACTTTACTCCCCACTTCACCTTTTTTTCTTCTCTTTCTCCCAACCCTCCACTGCACAGAGCCAGATTCTGTTTGATCAGTCCCTCGCTGACGACCAAAAAAAAATCTGTCCTTTGTTTCCTGAATAGGTGCTGCCATCGGCGATCCATCTTCTTCAGCCCCTCATACCTCTTCCAAGGCTTTCCAATCCTCTTGGTTCGGTCTTGTGATCCTTGTACCCTTCATCTTCTTTGAGGTCTTTACGCTTGCCTTTGTCTTCGTTGGACTTCATTCCTCGTGGACTTCTCTTGATCCCGAGATTTCGGCTTCTTCTACCTGCTTCGGTTGTTTGGTATGTATTCGCTTTGAGCCCCTCCTCCGTGGTTTGCGCTATTCAGTGCTTCAACATCTTGCATTTGCCAACGCACCTCTCCTGGGCCACTTATCCTTCTTTTTATTCCTATCCCCCTTCAGCGGTATTTATCTTTGCAGCTTCGGTCGCTAATTCGAGTTTCTCTCGTTAGAGAAGTTATTTATTTTCTTCACTATGTCTTCCGCCATTGCCCCCGGCGCTGTTGACCAGCTTGCCGCTGACCTTGGCAACGCCTCCCTGAACGGCGGTGATGCTAAGCCTGCCTCTATCAACACTAATATCGCTACCGACCCCCATGGCGATGAGCCCGACACTGCTGGCCCAACTCCCAGCTCGGCCCAGACTCCTCATCCTGCCGCCTCTGCTTCCCTCTACGTCGGCGAACTCGACCCCTCCGTCACCGAGGCGATGCTTTTTGAGCTGTTCTCCCAGATTGGTTCGGTTGCCTCCATTCGCGTTTGCCGTGATGCTGTCACTCGCCGTTCTCTTGGCTATGCCTACGTCAACTACAACACGACCTCGGATGGAGAGCGCGCTCTCGAGGAGTTGAACTACACCCAGATCAAGGGCCGTCCTTGCCGGATCATGTGGTCTCAACGTGACCCCAATCTGCGCAAGAGCGGTCAGGGTAACATATTTATCAAGAACCTTGATGCTGCCATTGATAACAAGGCTCTCCACGACACCTTCGCTGCTTTCGGTAACATCCTAAGCTGCAAGGTTGCGCAGGACGAGAATGGCAACTCCAAGGGGTACGGTTTTGTTCATTACGAGACTGACGAGGCTGCTGCTGCGGCCATCAAACATGTTAACGGCATGTTGCTGAACGAGAAGAAGGTCTATGTTGGCCACCACATCCCCAAGAAGGACCGCCAGAGCAAGTTCGAGGAGATGAAGGCTAACTTCACCAATGTCTACGTGAAGAACATCAGTCCGGATACCACCGATGATGATTTCCGTGAGCTGTTTGAAAGGTTTGGAGATGTTACTTCTTCTTCATTGGCTCGCGACAATGAAGGCAAGTCCCGTGGATTCGGCTTCGTTAACTATACGACTCATGAAAGCGCGGCCAAGGCGGTTGAGGAACTGAATGGCAAGGATTTCCAGGGCCAAGATCTTTACGTTGGTCGTGCTCAGAAGAAGCACGAGCGTGAGGAGGAGCTACGCAAGTCCTACGAGGCTGCTCGACAGGAAAAGGCCAACAAGTACCAGGGCGTCAACTTGTACATCAAGAACCTCGATGACGAGGTTGATGACGACAAGTTGCGTCAGATGTTCTCCGAATTCGGACCCATCACTTCGGCCAAGGTCATGCGTGACAGCATGAGCGACAGCGATGATGACAAGGAGGGAAAAGACAAAGAGAACCAGAAGGACTCCAGTGACGAGTCTAAGGAGGAGGGTGACAAGAAGGAGAAGAAGTCGGACAAGAAGCTTGGAAAGAGCAAGGGCTTTGGATTTGTCTGCTTTGCCAACCCCGACGATGCCACCAAGGCTGTTGGTGACATGAACCAGCGCATGTTCAACGGCAAGCCTCTGTATGTTGCCCTAGCACAGCGCAAGGATGTCCGAAAGAGTCAGCTTGAAGCTAGTATCCAAGCTCGCAATCAACTCCGGATGCAGCAGGCGGCTGCCGCCGCTGGCATGCCTCAGCCCTACGGCATGCAGCCCCCTGTCTTCTACCCTGCGGGTCAGCAGCCAGGCTTCCCTCCCCAGGGTGGGAGAGGAATTCCATTCCCTGGAGGAATCGGTATGCCGGGAGTTCAGGGTGGTCGACCTGGCCAATTCAACCCTGCTGGCTACGGTGGTCCTCAGGCCGGTCGTAACGGAGCCATTCCACAGCAGATGCCCCCGAACGTTTACCTGCCTGGACAGTTCCCTCCTGGTGGCCCCTACCCCCAGCCTGGTAACCCTCAGTTCATGGCAGCAGCAGCGATGGCACAGGTTCAACAGGCTACTCTCGGTGGTGGCCGAGGTGTTCCAGCTGGTCGTGGACCAATGCAAGGAATGCCTGGAAACATGGGCATGCAGGGCGTCGGTGGTCCCGGAGGCATGCCTGGGTATCCCCCTAACGCCCGACAGGGTGGCCCGCCTGCGCGTGGTGGACCGAACAACCGCAACGGTCAGATGGGTCAGTTCCCTCCTCAGGGTGGACGTGGGATGCCCGCTCAGCAGATCAGTGGTGCACCCAGTGTGCCGCAAGACTTGACCTCATCTTCGCTGCTTCAGTCGCAGCTTCAGGCGCATTCCGGCAATCCTCAGCACCAAAAGCAGCTGCTTGGTGAGCTCATCTTCCCTAAGATCTCGGCCATTCAGCCTGAGCTAGCTGGAAAGATTACTGGTATGCTTTTGGAGATGGACAACCAGGAACTCGTCAACCTGTAAGTTTTTTAACCCCTATATGCTAATGCCGAGTCGTCTACTAACGCGGGATATTAGTATTGAGGATGACGTTTCCCTTCGCTCCAAGGTTGACGAAGCCCTGGCGGTCTATGATGACTACATCAAGAATAACCAGGGAGAGGGTGAAGGTGCTAAGAAGGAGGAAAAGGCCGAGGATAAGGCTTAATGTCATGAATCATATCCTATGATGTGTCGTCCCTCTGAGGACAAGGCAGAGTTGATTATGATCGGTATCATTTGCTCTCCTTTCTGTTTTGTTTTTTTCCTTCTGTTTTACATCGTCAGCTCCTCTGGTTCATGGCGATCCGGGGGAGTTGATATTTGCGAAATGGGTTTCGGAAAAGTTTCTGATGATACCGACTCTATGACATGGATGTTATTTGCATTCTTTGCACGTCTCATCTATTATGCCCTCTACGAACGACACTCTTCTCGATGTTGGACGGATCTCTACTGCATGTTTTCCGTCTTGCTCGAGAAATCCCCCCACATATTACTCTCATGTATTGATAGACTACCTGCTCACTGGTTGATGGACTGGCTGGATGCAAGGGCTTCACTCAACAGGCGTTTTACGGTCACGATCGGTCAGCTGCATGGTCTTTGCCTGACAACGGAAATGGAATTTGGCGGCACCAATGATTCTGACCTAAATACCCCTTATGGTTGCCGGTGGGAGAATTCCGTGATAGCAGAAGTTAGCTGCAAAGTGAACTTCTGGTAATAAACAAAAGTGCTTATTTGATGAACTGGATCATGTTAAAAAAAATTGCGTATGTGATTGTAAATGTTCCAATAATATGAAGTAAGGTCCTCACGAGGAACTACTATTCTTATTCTTAAAAGGCTCAAAGCCCGGTTTTGTAATGCCCTCCTTGCAGGTAGTGCTGGGGTGATGTAGGGTTGATGGAAGGCGATTACGTAGAAGAGCGTGGGGGGTTAACAGAAGGCGTCCATACAGATGCATCTCGGAATTGCTGTGCCGGATCACCATCATTACCTCAGGGGTCACAAGGCTGATCTTACTCTGGATCTATTCGGAAGGAGATTTTTTTTCTTTTTCTTTTCTTGCTATCGTAGATTACTTAAGTACCTATGATGTTACCACCCACACACGCGCGTGCGTATTTATAGGTAGGTATAATGAATTCTAATGTAGTTGACCTAGTTCTATGGTTTATGAGTACTTGTCTGTGTTTTCTTTCCGGTGGGTTTTTTTATATATATTTTTTACAGTTTTTTAACACAATGGATTATCGTGATGTACTCTGGTCGTGGTGTCGATATAAATTATACTATGGTTAAATTTGTTTATTTGTTGGTAGGTAGGTAAGTAGGTAGATAGGTAGGTTTTACGTAGGTAAGTGATAGAAGACGAGGTCTTGATAGTAACCCTTTTACATGTATTTGATATGTGTGCGTGTCCAAAAAAAAAAAAGGACGGAATAAAACCGATAGCGTGGAATGGAGTAAAACAGACGGATAAGGCGGGCTGGGCAAGGATCGCTGCTGATCGAGACAGTTTGCCGTCTACTACGTAGGTACATCGACATGCTGAAGCTGACTTGGCTTGGGAACATGCAAAATTTTCTTCTTCTCCTCCTTCTTTCCTGTCCCTTTGTCAGTATCTGGCATCACGAGGCGACGGTGCTAACGTAGTAGATACATTGAAGCAGCTATTTGCCCCTGCCTGTGCTCGCTCTATATACACAGTACTTACGTACCTACATACTAGGTTAAGGAAGTATACGCGCATAGTTCTTTACGATGATTGTTTCCAAGGGCCGGAGGAATGGAAAGGGCGGAGGGAAAAAAGGTAAGGCTTAGAGCATGATAATGGAAGAGAAAGGAATATGAAGAGATAGGATAAGACGGCACGGGTCGCCGCGTTAGTTCGTTGGCAGGTACCTGCCTATGGAACGAGGCGAGACTTTTTTGTTTTAGTCCTTACGCGATGTGTTATAAGCCGAGTACCCATCGTCATCCATTCCATTCATTCATCCCTCGGAACAAATCCCCCCCCGCCCCCTCCCCCACCTCGCAGCGGAGGAGTTCGAGCTTCGGGACTAACTGCAAGGACCCGAAAAGAGATGAATAAAAAAAAGGTCTTGAACTGATGAGCTGTATCTATCTATCTACGCTTAAGCATGTGGAGGAGGGGCTGGCCGGCCTCATAGTATTGACAAACCTAACCTAGCTCACTAGCGTACTGTACATAGGCTGATGATCCTCCACGCATATGAGCTCTGGGGTAGCCTTGACGTAGCGTGGTGGGATATGTACAGTATTGGCATACTAGGTATGCAGGTTAGGTAGGTAGTGTAGTTGAGGTCTAATTCGCGGCGTACGGAAACCCATCTCGTTGTTCAAGTTGCCACTTTGCCTCGACCTAAACCTGCCTACTTGACCGTATAACATATAATGAATGATGCCCATGTCCACGGGTCTTTCTCTATCGAACACATGTGCAAGTTTAGCCACCTAACCTAGGTTAGTGTAGGTACTTGTATATCAATATCGATGGGCGGCGGGAAACACAAGATTGGGGAGGTTATGGCCCCTTCTTGCTTATTGGTCGGGTCAGACAACTCTCTTGTCGTTTGTCCCTGACCCCGGAGCACCCCGGTTTAGCTAGGTAGGGATGAATTGATGTAAGTGAGAGAAAAGAAGAAAAAAAGACTGGCCAGTTAAAAAAGGACCGACCGGCTGACGTTGATCTTTTTTATGACTTGTAACTCTTGCTTATAGGCCAATTGCAGGTACGTAGCCTGCCACGATGCCCGTGTGTAGATCCTCTAGGGTTGAGCCTAGGTAGGTAGCTACTCACATGTAAGTAGGTGTAGGTTAGGTGTGACGGTGTATGCAGGCCGCGCTTGGAATAATCTTGCTGATGCATCTCATGTATTAACTTGGACATACAAAGTGTGGTGGTGGCAGTGGAACCTCTTCCACCTTGAACCTGGTATTCGCAACGGCGTGGGCGAATATCGATGCGGTTACCCTAGGTGCCCTTACGTACATCTTAAACACGTAAAAGTGGTTCGATCTTGTAGGTGGTAAGTAGTGTAGTACGGCATGCTGCATACATATCTCTCATACGAGAAGAGAAGATCATCAATGATCAGCATTAACAAGAAGAGAGAGAGAGAGAAACCAGCGGAGGGGAAGGATAGGAAGAGCAAGGCTTGAAGAATGCCAAGAAGCGGCATGATAGGTTTCCATAGTACTAAGTGTAGAGCTGTGTCGGTACCTACAGCACCTACCTAACCTTATGCACCTAGGTAAGCTATCGGCTTTCCTGTCTCAGATGATTTATCACTCAAAGAATCGCACAAACTTGATACCAATTGGTCGTTTGACGGAAGTTTAAGGGTTATATTTCCTCTGATAGGTGGTGACTTCGGATAGTTAGCGTGGGTTGGTAAGGGGGGGAGGGGGAGAAAGAAAGTGAAAAAAAAGTTATAGGGGATTAGGTATGATATAAAAAGAGGTGGAGGGTAAACCCCTGATCCCTGTAACCCACCCACATGCTTATAGGTACTGGAGGTAGTGTAGAACGTTGCAACCCAAAGCGACAGGGAGGGCAACATCGACAAAAAAAAATAGAAAGCACGACTACACACACTACGTGCCCAATACCCAATAAGGTATTCGGTTTGTGCAGTCCATTCAACGTAGCTCTTCCCTCTCTCTTCCTCTCCCTCTGCTCCTTCTCATGAATATACGCTCAAAGAAAATTAACTTCCCCCAAAGAGTAGAGAGAATAAAAAGAAAAACCTTAGCAGGGCTAGACCTGGTACCAAGACTCTCAGTTCCACAGTTCCACTTTTGAGAATCTCTGTACTTGACTTTACCTCTTGCATCTCACCACACTGCAACCTCCGTCCCCTCCCCTCTTTTCTCACTGGAGTCATCACCACTACTGAGCTTGGCATAGCAAAAGGTCGCCTCCTCTTCCTAATACTTGCCGAGTTCCTGCATTCCCGTTTCATCTCGTCCGCTCACTTCCTGTCATAAATTCTATCGGCTAGGGTGGTCGAGTCTCCTGGTTGTTCGCTATCAATTGCAGCTTTCCTACCCCAGAACCTGGAGCGTCGGTAGTAGTCACAACTTGAAGTTCACATAACTGCAGCTCTGACGCGGCCCGAGTCCCTTCTGATTTTTTTTAGGGATAGGGGGAAAGAGAGAGAGAAGAAAAAGGCCTACAACCATGAGCTAGAGGAATTATACATACGACCAAAAAAAAACCCAGAGAGAGAGAAAGAGACTAATAAAAGAGGGAGAGGCGAAGGAGAAAAGAAAAAGAAAAAGAAAAACTCCCAACGGTACACCCACGAACAATGCTCTACTGCTCCTCTTTCAACCGAAGACCTCCAACGATTATTCCACGATAGCATCAATCGAAAAAATAGTCTTTGTGTTTTTCATCACCTTGCATTTATTCAGCATCTTGAACTTGAATCCTACACTATAACTGGGTTTATTCAAAATCAAGCTATCGAACACACCCAGTAACCCACGCGCCCACACAGACACACACCACACCACCCATACGCACCACCACACCCATCAACCCCAGCTTTGTCTATTGCCAGGCTCCACTACGATCCTCGATCCTCGATCCTCAAACTTTCGTTGGACTTCGAATCTCAACATCACTACATACTACATAGGTCGAATCCCCTAATACCATCGCCCGACTCCAACCACGACTACTACCCAGAACCAGAACCACAACCACGGCCTCGACCACACACGTATTTCCTCCATTATGTCTGGCAGGAAAACCATGTCGCTCGAGGCGGCGCTCGAGGAGGAGCGGAAGGAGATTGAGAATCTGATAGCCATGCACCAGCATCCTAGCAGGGCGCCGTCCGCAGGTCCTCGGTCGCCTTCTCCTTATGCAAACCCTCGCTCACCCGGTCGCAGCATGCTCGACATCCGCGACTTTATGTCTGGGCCTAGGAGTCCTTCGCTACAAGGTCCCGTCCGTAGCATGCTCGATGTCGGTACTCCCACACCGCGTCAAACGCCTCGCAGCATGTTGGACATCGAGGGGCCCATCACTGCACCAGCGAGCGCTCGCACCTCACCAACTCTATCCTTCAAGACCCCGGCGGGCGACAATTCGACGCGCAATAGGAGTATGTCGGATGCTTCGTCGAACCCTCTTCCAGATTTGGGAACCCGATCTCCACCACCCATGAGCCCTAGAAACACCGACCCCACCTCCGCCTACAGATTTCACGACATCTTACCTACGAACGTTGGCCAGGCTTTGCCAGGCAAGCGTGGTTCTGTGCCTACTCCTCGATCAAGCTCTATTGGTGAGGCTCTCCGCGGGGCAGACCTTTCGAACTTGGTCCTACCCGGTGAACAAGGCCGTTCGTTTTCCATGAGGAAGAACAACAAATCCAAGTCCCCCAGCAACCGATTTTCTTTGCGATCTAGTTCGCCCTTTGGAACTTCTTCCAACAAGCGAGCCCCTTCGCAAAGCACCTTTATGCTCGACGATGGTCGAATCGTGGACATGAATAATGCGTACCGCAAATTGTCAGATGCTAATCTGATCTATGGAGGCTCTAGTTTGGCTTCTTTAGCTCGCAAGAAGACCGATGGCTCTGATGGCACTGGCAGGATTCAGAAGGATAATCTCAGCCCATATGGAGAGCTATTGCCTGATGAGAGTGACGACGAGTTCGTAAATTCTTCTGACGAGGAGAATCAAAGAGGCAGAAAGCTCACGACCAGGGCTGAGGCTGAGGGCCAGAATCCTGATGGCGAAAACTCGGCCAAGAGCTTGCTTGCTGCCGTGGAAGATGAACGTGAGTTTTTAAACCATATACTATGTCTCATATCGACACTGCTAATACATCATAGGCAAGCATGTTTCTGCCTCTCAGCCGGCGCACGTCTATAGGTCTTTATTCGATGAACCCCAGATAACCATTACGAGCCCAACGGGAGAGCGGGCAAAGCAAAACAAGACCAAAAAAACTGTCCAGCCGTCTACCAGCTTCGACCAGGATCCCATCTCCGGTACTCAGACTCCGTTCGACCCTGATTTGGACGCCGACGTCAATGCTATCAAGCTTGCGCAGAACCTTCAGCTATCTTGTACCCCCATTATATCAACTCCTGAAGTCCATCGCGCCATCCGCATTATTTACCGTGGAGAGTTCAATAAGATCCAGCGAGAGGCGGAAGAGGAACATCGAAGACTTCGAAAGTATCTGGTGGCAACCGATCTGAGTGATGAGTCAACGCATGCTCTGGAATGGGCAGTTGGGACCGTCCTTCGGGATGGGGACACTCTCGTGGCCATGTACTGCATGGACGAGGAGACTAGTGGCATGATGGATGCTAGTAATCTAGTGCCAGATGAGCCTAAAGCGATGAAGGAGCAAGCAGCAGCTATCAATGCGATGGCCAGAAATGGTAACATTAAGATGGGTACTAACAGTGGCACTACTAGCCCCTTTGCATTCAATCGCGCATCGGTTTCGCCACACGTTCGGGCCGCAGACGGCGGTAGTGCCGCTTCGTCTCCGGCGCCTGGCAACCGGGGCAAGAGCAAAACGGAAGAGGAGAGGGACCGTGCTGTCTTGGACATCACCGAACGGGTCTCAAAGCTCCTACGAAAGACACACTTACAAGTACGAGTTATTGTCGAAGTAATACACTGCAAGAACCCTAAGCACCTCATCACAGAGGTGATCGACCTCCTGAACCCAACACTGGTGATCCTAGGCAGTCGAGGTAGAAGTGCGCTGAAAGGGTAAGCCATAGACACATGATCGACATGGAAGCTCTGATCATTTTTTTCTAACATGGAATATAGGACACTACTGGGCTCCTTCTCGAATTACTTAGTCACCAAGAGTTCGGTTCCTGTGATGGTGGCTCGAAAGCGACTGCGTAAGAAGAGCAAATACCAACCACCGCCCATGAAGCAGGTCAACAACTTGGCCAACCCATCCGCCCGATCACTCGAAATGGCCAGGGTCGACTAGATTTTAATTATGACTACACAAATCAAACCTTCTTCAAAGTGGCGAAAACGGGAACTCAACGTGCCTCAGCACGAGATGTCGAAAAGGCAATAGCAACATAAACAGCAACAAGGACGGGATTGGTATTTCGACGAGATGGAGTATAGATACCGGCCACGACACAATAAGTAGACGTCTGGGGATGAGGATGGCTCAACGTGACCGGAGTGGAAAGTTCTACGTCAGCTGTGGTCAGAGATAAAATCATAGGACACAGCTAGCTAGTCAAGTCATGTGCGCAACACGACTGGGCTGATGAGCCAGTTGATCTCCCGACGTCTAGGATCTAGGATGTCCGTGCTGGTATCTACTTCGTATATCATATGGTTGAACAAGGGGTAGGGGGGGGGTTGGCTGTTTGCTTTTCTTTCATCTAGGAGGCGGTGACTCGGGACAACGAGGCAAATTTGTGTGACGGAAACTTGTCATCAGGTGATGGATGATGAATGATTATTATTGCTGACGCTGATGACCCCGGTCCAACACAAAACTCCCAACTTAGCAGCCACGATCAGTCAGTTCGTTGTGAGTGATTCTTACGAAAAAGGCTTGACCCTAGGTACCTGTCTGTCTACCTATCTACTTGAAGGTTAAGAGGTAGGTAAGTAAAGATGGGATAGGGTTATATGTTAGTTTAGCGGTTCTCGTTACTTTTTTCTTCTCCCGGATATGTATTGCGAAGCAAGTTGACGATGATTATTATTACTATTTACTTACGATTAGCATTACATATGCCACTCCTTTTATTTGTATCTTTAAATATTTGAATTGGAATTTTCATGATGACCTCGTTTGCTTTAACTTATTATATTTTCGTAATGGGGGTAACATACTACCTAATGTCTTGAATGGAAGACAGGGAGAATAAATAGAGTTTAGGTACCTACCTAGGGAAGGCTGGATTAATCCACAGCGGGAACTACTTAAGGTAGGTACTATGTAGGTATGTCGGGTAGCTACGAGCGGGGACCCTTATGTACGGGGTGTATAGTATGTATGTATGCAGGTGTATGTGCAATGTACATCCATACATACTAAGCCCGTAGGCAGGTTAAATGTTTGTATATCTAAGTTAAATCTATAACAGGTACATGGGCGCATATATACTTTCTAGACCTTATATATATAAGTAGGTACTTTGAATCTTATCTGGGTTTATAGGTTAAGTTAGGTTAGGTTAGGTGA
The DNA here is from genome assembly GCA_018398605.1 of Biscogniauxia mediterranea. Taxonomy (NCBI): domain Eukaryota; kingdom Fungi; phylum Ascomycota; class Sordariomycetes; order Xylariales; family Xylariaceae; genus Biscogniauxia; species Biscogniauxia mediterranea. Next base: position 864,165 of record JAGXTR010000007.1, on the reverse strand, counting down.
GGTATGTAGGTAGGTAGGCTGACGGATGGATAAGTGGAGATGAGATCAATAAGATGCGTAGATGTAAGTGTAGATTTATGTATGTAGGGTAAGTATGGTATGGTAGGGTAGGGTAAGGTAAGGCGAGATAAGGTAGTAGTTATGTAGTAGGTCTAGGTTAGACGGACAGGACGGGATGGTGGTGTATTGGAATTTGTGAGTTGAGTCAATCAATGTAGGTAGGGGGTGCTAGGCAGGTGTATATTAGATTACCTAGTAGTAGTTAGAGGCTTGTAAGTATACTATATGTACTTAGCTATATACATACGTAGGACAGGTTCCTTCTTTTTCTTCTTCTTCCAACTTTCCTTTTTCTGTTTTGCTTTGGTGCATTGGTTGTAGGTTGGTTTAAAGAGACATATGCAACTTAGTAACCTATGTCAAGTACGTTGGGCGGGAGTAAGAGGTAGGACTATGTACAGCGGGTAGGTATGTAGGTAATTGAATGAATGCATGAGTTTATGTAGTAGATAACTTAACTTCCAGCTACCTCAGGTACACCTCACCTACCTACCTAACCTTACAATCGCTGGACTGGGTGAAAGAAAGAGAGGGAAGAGATGGGGATGGAAGAAGCCTGGGCGTGGATGGGGGGGGAGGGGGGATACGAGAGATACACTAGAGATAGGACTACTTAGGTACAACTATGTAACTAACTAACCTTAGTAGCTGAAGACTACTACCAAACCCACTCGCCCATCCGTCCCACCATGGAAGCAGCCAAGTAACTCGAGGTATATTATTTGATGTACACTACTTTAGAATCCTAAACGAGTTGGTGTGACCGGGGGAGGGAAGGGCAGGGGGGGGCGAAGGGGTTAGGTAGGTAGGTAAGTAGGTAGGAGGGGGGGAGGGAGGGGGAATTGGTTTGAAGAGAAGGGGGGGGGCAGGACCACTATTGCGGGGTGATAAGGATTGGTTCCTCGAGGATAAAGCAAGTTCAAGTTCGAACAATGCGACGGGGATTTATTTTTCGGTCGCGCGATAAGATCGGATTGGCTTCTTGTGTTTCTACTTAGACTCCTGTCGCGGGGTAAAATAATTAAAACCAAAAATCTCCAGTTTTTCTTCTTTTCGTCTTCTTCCTTGATGAGTCCGTTCCGGGTTTTCTCTCTCTTCCTCCTCCTCTCTTTTCCCTCTTCTTGCGTCTTTCTTTTTTCTCTTTTTCTGCGTTCTTTACATAATCTACTAACCTACATCTAGTTAAAAACTTATGCTTCGTTGTTCCTTTTTCTTGCGTCTTGGAATAATATACCTAATAACAAAGGGTATTATGAAATGGTCCGGCCAATCAAACCCGGTTAGGAAAACTTGGAGATGCCCCATCGATCAGTCCACATGTGTACACGTACATACATGAAAGGGTAAGGTTGGTTGGCTAGTACCTACCCTCCCCATCCTAGGGTTGGCATGTCCATATGTATGTATGGAGGTAGAGTATGTACGTAGTACCTACTACGTACTAACATACTGTACGGCACGAGAAACCGAGAACCCTTAGGGATCGACCGACCACATGGGAGGTCGTTCTGTTTGGCTTTTCTTTTGGCTGTACAACTACCGGCCTTACCTTATGGTACTTGCTCTACCTACCTACCTATGCAACCTGGAGGGTTAGACACAACTTAGTCTAAGAGGTTAATGCTAGTTAGGTAAGTAGGACTAGATTGGCCTATGACATCCTACACGGCGATCCCTCCCCCCCCAAGTCGCGTAGTATAGTGCTTGCAGGAGGGGAGAAACTGGGAACGGGAAGGGGGGGAGGGGGAGGGGGGGCAGTACAAGAAAAGAAAGAGAAAAAAAAAGAAGAAAAGGAAAAGCAAGTTGAAGTCTCCCCACTCCCACTTCCCTACAAGAAATACGTACCAGGTTTTTTTTCTTTACTTTCGACGTATCTTAGCTGGGTTGTCTCCCCACGCATCATCCAATCACGAGACCCCAGGTACAACTCATCTCTTCTTTTTTTTTTCCCAACGCAGGTCCTGATTGGGTGATCTCGAGCATACATATTCTCTCTTTCTCTTTCTTTCTTTCTTTCTTTCTTTCTTTCTAAGTTTACAACAATGACCACCTTTGGTTCGAGGGCCAGCAGATGGACCATTCCCTCCCTCCCCCTCCCCCCCTTCCTTCTATCCCCCCCCCCGTGAAAGACTCGTGAATAATGATTTGTCGGATCTGCTGCGATAGGTGGATCCGCTCTTCTGGTCGAAGGAGCGGACGAATGACAGCGGTAGAATATCTACACTAGGGTACATGGTACTAATAAGAGAAGGGGGTATATATGTATGTATATATGTATGTATGTATATTATACCTATGGAGCAGCGAGGTAGCGTAGCAATAGCGTTTACGGTTTCGTTACGTAGCGTTGCGTTGCGCTGCGCTGCGTTGCGATGCGATGCGATGCTTCTTTTTTGCTTTTTTTTTTTGTTGCGTTTTAAGGGGGGTATCCTCCTTGTTCAAGATCTCTTTCTCTCTCCCTATGTACGAAGGGATTAAAAAATAGGGGATATGATACATATATGCAATTGACTCGAGACATCAAGACCGTATTCATATTCCGATGTGTGGTGGTGGTGGTGGTGGTGGTAAATGGTGGTGGCGATTGTATATTAATTGTTTGTAGTTTTCCTCTACGACATACGTACATAGTACTTTCTGGTTGTATGGTTCTTTTACTACTCTTCCCGTCCATTTTACCCCTCCATAGAGCGGAAGTCGAAGAATCGTCACTACCTAACCCTGTAATGCGCCTCGTGGATTCCTATAGTGGGCTAGGTATTAGCTTATGTTGTAAGAGCCCCTTGTTGTACACTTAACATAGATAGTACATGGTTAACTAAGCTCACGACTTATCATTGATTGGCATTATCGGAAAAGTAGCAAGGGTACAGGCCCTTGCATTTGTCTGACCATTCACGGATGAGGTGACCCAGATGGAGAGCGGTGATTGGGCAAACGGGGGGCTAAGAACGGGTCTCAGGTTGAACCGAACTGCAACATGCCGGAGGGGGCTCTTTCTCGGGGGTCTCCAGCAGGAGAGGTCGAGAGAGAGAACGGGAAAGATGGGAAGCTCTTGCCCAGTGAATGAACGGGAGCTTCCCAACCTCTCAATTTCGCAGGATTTCCATTTCCATTCCCATTCCCATCTCCATTCCCTCCTTCTTTCCTGTCTCTCCTTATCTCATCGACGCCCAATTCCGTAGCGACGTTGATTGTCATGTGGCTTTCTTCTCTCTCGGTTTGTCTATGTCTATGTCTATGATATTATTATTATCATTTGAATTACCTACTCTGGCAGCGCAGCGCAAACTGATCTGTTCCGTAGACTGTTTGTCTCCGCGCTAAAGGTTTTATTTTTAAGACGGACCAAACAGAAGTGACCTGAGAAGAACTATAATAATAAAAGAGAGAGAGAGAGCGAAACAGAGTGGGAAAGAGTCACTCGCATACATACCTACATACAACTTTACTTACACACCCACACAGTCCATCCCCCCCCCCCCCTCTCTCTCTCCCCTTCTTCTTCCTCAACTATCGATACAATAACCTAACCTACCTTACCTTACCTAACCTAACCTTTTCTACCCTTTTCCTCTCTTGCTTCTTTATTCTCCCCGAAGGAAACCAAACACTCGATATCCATGCAACAACCAACTAGTCTGGGATATTATCATTATTGTTTGAAAAGGCGCATGATCACCTGACAGGAACCTCTTCTCTCTCTCAACCCGCAACTCTCCCTAACCCGCATACCAACACCACCTCTTCCAGTACACCTCTTTAACTTATAACCTACCCCTTGATGCTGGTTCTTCCTCGTCATCATACCTGTCTTCAAAGTTGTCTTAGAAAAATCTATTTATTATTTATTAGCTTAGGTCGGAAGGTGTGCAAGCACCGGACTCATTTTAAAAAGTTACCTTTTTGTTATAACCACTACTTCTACGTCTACCGCCACCACCACCACTATTACTACTACTACTACTACTACTACTTGACATCCATACGCGCAAAGAGTACTCTACCAGTTTCATATACTACTCGACAACTCTCTCCCTCGACTCATTATTGAATCTCGAGACGAGAGGCCTACAACGTTTGGCCGTTTGTCTTGGAGATCATCCGATGCAACCTCTGGTATCCGTGAACACCCACAACCACGTTGCTCTGATCAGTATTACCATTGCTCCCAGCACCTTTCTCGCCGCTCTCGCTCTGACCTTCGTATTCCTGTATACATATCTCGTCTCTACGGGTCACATCCCGCTTCGAATCATCGCTTCCAACCTCCAGCTGCCCCGCTTGTTCGCCCGCAACCCTGTGACCGCACCAGAACCACCAGTCGTAGTCCCAGAACATCTGGCCATCGAAGACGCGCAATTGCGAAAGGCGTTACCAGCTCTACCTCCTCCTCCTCCAGAGACCGAGACGAGAAAAGGACGGTCTCTATTTAAGCTAACCCAGAAACCCCGTAGTCGGCCGACAACACCCAGTCGCAGCACCAGTCGTCTGCGCTCCGTCTTCTCCCCCCGCTCCAAGACGCTCTCGAGTCCCCCGCGATTGTCGCCCAAAAGTAGTCCCGATAAGCAAGTAGTCCGCATCCAACAGGATGGCCTCCATATTTTCCGAGGCGCCCAGTCTGGACGACCTGGACTTCGTGACCCCGATGTCTCCGCCCCCGAGGCCCTTCCAGTACCCGTCGGCTCATTCGGGCTTTGGCTACTCGGACGAGGGGCCCGACTTCCCCGACGAGAACGAGAGCGACGACAACATGGACGCCGCCTCCCTGTCGACCGGTAACTATAGCCCGCCAGCTTGGCGACGACTCCAGAACGGCGATCGCTGGTATGGCAGCTGGCGCGGTAGCAACGACGCCATCGGCCGCATGCTAGAAAAAGCGCGACATACCAGCCCGAATTACCATCATTTCACAAGTCCCAATGACATATTCGAAGAGGCGCGCAGGACGCGGCTGCCTACAGGTAGCATGAGTCCCGAGAAGTGCACCCCTGAACCCGAGTCGCCCACCACCGAGGGCGACACCATAGTCAAGATGAAGAGCGAAAGCGCCGGCGCATCACCAATGAAGGGGTGCGCAGATGTGGCAACCACGGAAGACCAGAGGAACAGCATGCTGGCCTCCCTATCGCCCGACCCTAGTAGAAATAACTGTAGGTTTCCATGATCGCGATTTGTAGACTACCTTCCCATTGACCATATCATAGATATACGGTTTGCCGTGCGCGCCGATATCCAACAGCGGACCGAGTCCATCGATGCGGTCTTGACCTTTGTGCGCACCAAGACAGCACTGATTACCAAGTCCTGGGGCAACATGATTATCGCGACACTAGTCGCAATCCTCTCCATATCCGCTGTGCGATCGCTGTTCCAGCCCATGTATTTGCGCCCAGTTCCGGACCTTGTCAAGGTCGCGGGCATTGCGCGCTCCTTCGAGCCGCTTATCTACTACTCAGAGAATGGCGTCTCCCAAATCGGCGACCTCCAGGCGACGGGTGTCGCAGTTTGGGATCTTAGCGAAAGCGTGCGCCTGAGCAATATGACGTCGGCGCCCACTATAGTCAAGGCGCTAGACGAGTTATCGGATAGCCTGAAGACGCTGGCCATGGAGCTTACCAAGTTCTTCGCTAATGTCGACGGCGACATCGACGCTATCCTGATTGTCATGGAGTGGGCCAAGCGCGAGCTTAATCAACTGCAGACGGTCCCAAGCCCGCCCCTCTCGACCGCCTTTTCTAATATTCACAACTTACTGTGCGTGACTGGCGTCTTAGAAGACCCTTCTACAGGGTCGCCCACACGTCTTGGCGCCGTTACGACCACTGTATTTGGCATGTCGCATCCGCAGCGCACACGATACACTCTGCAGCGCACATTCAACGAGTTCCTGTCGGTGCTTGAGGAAGCGATTGAGAACGAGCTGCAGCACTCGCTCGCGCTGTTCGGCCTATTTGAGGCGATTGACCGGCAATTCCTCAACCTCGCGCGCATGGTGGTGCGCGAGACTTCGGCGCAAGATGAGGAGCACGCCGAGTTGCTGTCATCGATGTGGACACGGATTCTGGGCCCTAAGGCTAGCGAGGTAAAGAAGTACGAGCGCAATCGCGAGCTATTGCTCAACGTGCGCGAGAAGACGGTGCGCAATAAAGGCATCCTCGTGGAGCATAACGGGCGGCTCATGTCTCTCAAGGCGAGCCTCGAGACGCTGCGGCGCAAACTCGTATCACCGCTTGTGCGTAGCGTTAATAGCAGCACTATCTCGCTTGAGGAGCAGATTGAGGGTCTCGCGCTCGCCGGATCTCATCTCCAAGTTGTGCGCTCGGCACAGAAAAGTAAACTCATGGAGAAACTCTATGGGCCCGGAGGCGGCAGCGCCACGCCGATTGATGGCCATGCCCAGGCAGCAATCACGGCGGGCGCGAGGCTCGTAGACGAAGGAAAGGCACGGTGAGGAGAGCGCTGAATATCTAGTTTAGCTTGGTGCCTCTTATAAGGGGGAAGAAGAAGGGGAGGGAGATATTTGTGGGGTTGGATTGGATCGAGATACCACCGCCCTGCTTCCTCCTCCCTCTCCTAAATTCTTCTTCCCTCCCTTTTTGTGAGCAAACGACATTACTCGTTTGTTTTGATCTGGGATGGAATCCTCTCAATTTGTAGCGAGAGGATGGATCCCCCATTACTGTCGCTAACTATAGCGACCTTCTTCTTCCTCACCATATAGAGTTGAGGAAGAAGAACACAGAAGAAGAGGAGAAGGGAGAAGAGAGTGTGTGGTGTAACTGATTATCGGGGGCGAGGCAAGGGGGCGTTTTATTTAACACTCTCGCGGCATCAAGGCGACTAGGCGTATATTCGGCGACCGGAGCTGACTCAATGGGCATAGCATTGCCCAAGGTGGTGGACTGACAGTGCAGAAGGCATGTCGATACTGCGATATATTTTTTATCTTGGACTTTTTGAGTTTTCGGGTTCGGCTTTTATGGTATAGGAATTTTGTTTTTGTTTTGAGGGAGAGAGGATTGGGATAAGGGAAACGGGAATAAGAGGATTCGATTGATCGGCTCGATTCCTCGTGTATTCTCTGGCTGGATGGCGATAACGGATGGGATGGTATGTGTGTAACCCAAAGGGTGGAGTGGAGTAAGGGGATAGGGGTTCTGGTGATCTTGCTTAGTTGTCTACTCTCTCTCCCGGTGGTCTCTCTGCTTTTTCTCTCTCTCAACATACTTGAAAAATCTTGTACTATTCTCTCTCTCTCTCTCTTCCTCCCATGTCTCCATCCTCATCCTCGAAAGATGTATTCACGCTATTTACTACCTACCTATACGTACGACTGTACGTAATATAATCCTCATAATAAGATGGGGAAATGGGAAAAAAGGGGAAGGAAAAACAGGCTGGCTAGTGGGTTGGCTATTTGTTGTTCTTTCCTTGGTCCCAAACGGCGTATAGAAGATAACCAGGGTTTAGGGGATGGGAGTTTAGGGGGAGAGGAGATAAGAAGAGGGAAAGAGAAAAAACTTATCACTGATAACTTTTTTGTATTTCCCTTGCACTCCCCCCTTCATACTCACTCACTGTCTGTCTTTCTCTCTCTATTTTAGTCAAGCATTATTCATAAAGGGGAAAGGGGTGGGTTTAGGGGAATTAGCATTAGGCGTTTTTTGTTCTTTCTTTTTATAGCAAGAGAATCTTGTTTTATATGTTATTTTGTATCTTTCTTGACAATTAGCCAACCCCCGTGTTTTTGCTTTGGCTTTTTGCGTGTTGTAATGCTCGCTTGTATGCTGAGAAATGGGTTTTGAGGGGGCAGATTTTTTTTGTGAGAGAGAGAGAGAGAGGACAAGAGATCAAGGACTGCCTGTGCGAGAATAAGGAGAGGAAGGACAAAGAACATCGGAAGAGAAGAGAAGAGAAGGTGAGAGGAGAGGAGAGTAGAGTAGTTGAGGACAAAGAGAAAGGGGAAAGGAGTAAGCAGGCACGTGATTGAGTGAGTGAGACTTGAGGGAGAGCTCGCTACCTACATTGCACTTGCGCCTCCTCCTCCTCAGCTCGGGCCGGTTCCTCTGGACGAATACCCACTCCTAACCGTGCCGTTCCGACAGAGCGATGAGGATAGATGGAATAGGTGCGAGAGATACCTACCTAGGTTAGGTGCTTTACCTACCCACCCATTTATGATCTACCTAGTTAGATAATACCTGACCCGACCTGACTTGTCGTCTTGAGTAACAACGGCTAGCGATAGAGGGAGGGGGGCGGTGGTGTCTGTCCGTCTGTCTGTCCGGCGAGGGGAGGTGGTGAAGTATCCTAGGCTAGGTATGTATGTCCCCTTTTTCTTTTTTTTTTCTTTTTTTCTTCTTCTTCTTCGTCTTGGAGTAGGTACCTAGCTTATGGTATCTTACGCCTCCTGTCTATTCTTCTGTCTCTTCCTCTCTCTCTCCATCTTCTATACACACACACACACACACACACACACACACACACACGACTCTCTGAAAAAGGGGGGAGACGAAACTTTGTGGACCTAGTGTAGGGAAAGGACTTAGGCTAATATGGTTTTTTTGGTGTTGAGATAGTTGTTAGATACATACCTAGATGCTTACCTACCTATCTTAAGTACCTCAATAGGTCAGGTCAGGTTAGGTTAGGTTAGGTATGTTAGGGTTAAACTTCTTACCTTACATAAGAAGGTTACTGAGGGGGAAGAAAGACAAGATGGGGGGGGGGGGGGGGGGGGGGGGTTAGTTGGTTAAGGTATTTTGTTTTTGTTGTTTTTACCTTACTGGGGAGGTAGGTGGTAGTTGGTGGGAGGTATATATATCAAATATGAGAGTGAATACCTATATTTTGTAAAAAAGAAAAATTCTAAAATATTTCTGGGGTTATTTGAACTTGATGTCTTGTAAATCACGTGCTGAATGGCTGATGTGAAATGGAGGTTACCTTGCTGTATACTACCTAGGTACTGGGTAAATTGGTATCCGGGGTTTGGGGGGGGGGGGGGGGGGAAGAGGTGCGCGGGGGAAATCAATCGTACCCGTCTTACCCCCCTTCTCCACCCCTTAAAAGGCTTTATTTTTATAATCCACAGGGGCTTATTAACTGAGAGGTGTAGATTGTCGGTCTTGCGGACTTGGATAACCCTCGTAGGTGGGTAGAGCAGTAACTAATTAGACTTGTTGTTAGTTTATATTCCTTTGTCTAGAGGCGTTTGGGAGGCTTTTGCCTGTTGGTTGTCAGTTTGGTTTGGTTTGGTCTAAGCTTGGACCGTAATATTTTCCATCGGTGTTTGTTTCTCTTGCTGGTAAGAGAAGAAATGCTGCTAGATGCATAAGGTAGTGGAAGCCGTGAGCACCGCGGTTCGGAGGTATCAATCTTGCCATATCGGAGAGTAGATAGTTTCGTTAGTTTATATGACCGGATGGATGTCTTTATCTGTAGTAAGTCCTAGGTCAGCTTATAATTGAGTTCCTGGATTCGTAGATGGGGAAGTCCCTGGCCTCGCTCCATTCCGAAGTCTGTCATCTTATTATAAAGCGTAGAAGAGTCTGGTGATAATATCGCGGCGCAAAGCATGAGTGAACCCACGTATGCCCCCGTTTTCTTACATGTAATCTGTAAACTAGACATATAAGTGGCCCTTGAGATTAGCTTTCAAGACTCAGCCTTAACAAAGTATAAGTATCTCCTATCCTCGCCCACTGGGATAATCTATCTTATGTCATTCTTCACACGGAACCTTATGCAAAGGTTCGATAGACAGCAAAAGATTTTTCACGACATTCAGGACTTCCTAGCTTGTGGAAGGGTTACGAATCTTAAGTAAGATTCGGGATGCCCCCTCTCTCAGCTACGGACTCCAAGGCCGGGTGCGGATCGATGGGGTCTAGAAAGGACCGGCCCGCACGCTTCTATTCCCATGCGTCGTGCTAGCACCGACACGTAGCTTGATGGTGGTGTCGAGAAAGTCTATTGAAGCCGAGGTTGCGCATCCAAATTTACATCGGAAAATGGGGAAGAGATTGCGTGAGCAGAACGGCCTCAGGAAGGGCTATTAGATATTGACTATGTGCCCCTGTTCCTCCGGAACAAAGACCATCATCTATTCGTTCAACTGTCTATCTATATACCCATACATTTATATGAATCCAGCGAGCTTGACATAGCGTTATAATTCTGATTAGTATTATGAATATCCTCTCTTTCTTATGACCTAGTCACACTTCTCTTCAATATGTCTAACTGGCATTCCACGATAACAAGTCCCTTTGCCTCCGCAATAGACCTAAGCGATATGGGCGCCTGGCGCGCCCACCTCACAAATGGGGAGCAGCAGCAGCATATCGCAGCTTTCAAACAACACCGGCTTGACCAGCAGCCGCATATATTCGCCAGCATGACCAGTCACAGGATCGATTTTGCCAGCTCCAGTAGCGGTATAGGGGCAAGATCAGGCTCGGCATATCCTGACTTCAACACCATATCTAAAATGGAGAACCCCACCGGGCAACTCTCGCGCATTCTGGGCCGCTCCGATTTCGAGACCTTCCAGTGGCTCACATCCGACCCCGTTATCGTCCCCCTCGACGACTGGGTGCGCGACGTTGTCCTGGATCCTGAGAAAACAGTGAAGAAGAAGCCCGCAGCGGCGAAGAAGCCCGAGTCGACTGTGAAAGAGCCCAAGACGGCAGTCAAGCCACCCAAGAAAATAGTAAAGGAACCGAAGAAGACAACAAAAGAACCTGAGGTGACAGTGGAGAAACCTGAGACAATAGCGAAATATGAAGCGCCAATGAAGAAGCCCAAAGCAGCAGCGAAGGAACCGAATCTAGAAAAAGTCGAGGTTAGTATTTCTTTTCCCTCCCTACCTTCCCCCCCTTTTCACCTCCCTTATATACACACGCCCTAGGCTTATACCTTATATACCTAGACGCGCCACCTCAAACCTCTTCCTGCGCACTCAGCTATCCTCCCCAAACCACCTTACCCGAAGCCTCCGCCTAAACCTCAACCCAAGCCTCCGCCTAAATCTCAAGCCCGGCCCAAACCTCGAACCCAGCCCAGACCTCACACTCAGCCTAGACCTCCACCTCAGCCTTGGCTTCGCCAATCTCCCTTCCACTCCCTCAGCTGCTTCGCCCGCTCCCGCCTGCACATGCCCTCCTTCAAGCGCCGCCTCAAGAAGCAGTCCTCCCTCCCGGTTTTCCCGACCCCGCCGTCTACCACCAAGACAACTCCACCACCACCACCACCACCACCTCCACCTCCACCACGACCGCCGCCGCCGCCGCCGCCAGTACCAGCACCACCAGCTCCGCCAGCTCCGCCGCAACTACAACGACAAGCACAAGCACCACCGCAACCTCCTCGCCCTGTTCTTCTCGCCCGCAGCCGGCACGCCCACGCCCGCGCCCGGCCCCGCGCGCCCTCCGTCACCGCTCTACCCCCGCCGCCACCACCGCCGAGGCCGCCGCCCAAGACGAACCATGCTAACTACAGCGACAGCGATATCCGGTACAGCTATGCACAGCCGCAGCCGCTGCCGCGGCCGCTGCACGGCGCCAACGCCGCGTACTACTTCGACGTGACGCCGCCGCAGCCGCAGCCGCCGCCGCAGAGGATGGTGTACCAGTGCCGCCGCTCGACGAGCGAGCGGCCGGACTTGGTTTTCTGAGCTCGAGTTGGGTGGGGGGCAGCACTAGGTAGGGGTTTAGTGTGCGGTGGTCGAGCGGTTCGTGAGGGGGGAGGGGGATGGAAGGGGGCATCTCAGTAGCGAAGAGTTTGGAGTTAAGGCACAACTTCTTTATTCTTTATCAATTAAAACTTGACTGGCTGATTAGTATAGATATTTCAATACCCAATGCGACTTAGATTATGATCATCCTGTCTTTCACATAAAAACAGTGAACCCCGTGGCTTGCATGGTTGGACAAACCGAAATAACCAGATAGGGGTTTCTTTTTCTTTTTTTTTTTTTTTCTTTTTTTTTTTTGCTTTTCGCGTTCATCATCGGGTAGATATTACCAGTAGAGCGTTGCCCTGGTTCTTACAATATCTAGGAGATACTCATACCTGGACCTTGTCTACGTAGAACAACACCCCCCTTTTCTATCTCTAGATTCCTGACACCTTAGAGGAAGACTACAGTTGCCTGGTCTTTGTCATCTCCTGATACTATTATACCCGATAACGCCTGCTATCCACAGAATTCGTTGGGACCTGCGTCTTGGTCGGTAGCTCATATCCCCCAGCTACCATATCATTACCCCCTTTTCAGCGGCTCCTTTACCCAGTCATAGCACTCTTTCCCTTGAAGCTCGAGCCCACGAATCACGCAAGAAGGATACTCATTTGCGGGTCTAATGCAGATTACAGACACGAATATATCCAAGAGACCCTTGTGAGCTGTTTTAACAGACTCTGCGGAGCCTAAGTAGGTATACTGCAGCGCGGGGCAGCCAGGTAAAAAGCACATTTCATCCACGCCGAGCATATCCTACCCCCTCTCCCCCAACCCCCACCCCCTTTCCATTCTAGAATCACACCGCGACCTTCTCCAGCAGCGCAAAGTACAAAGGCCCCCACGCGCCTCCGCCGGGGTGATCGGGCAGGACCAGCCATCCGTGCTCCGTGCGCTCGGCCCAGGCCTCCAGCGCCAGGTCCCCGCTCCGCACCGCGACATCCCATCCGCTGCCGCCGCCCTTCTTCCGCTCCTTGGCCGCGGCCTCGAGGCCCCTGGCGACGACGCCGTCGTTCTCCTCCGCGCTGAGCGAGCACGTGGCGTACAGCACGCGGCCGCCGCGGGGGCGCACGGCCCGCAGCGCCGTCGCCAGCAGCGCGGCCTGGGCCTTGGCGGCCTTGCGCGACTGGCCCGAGCGCCACGACGACGCCGTCGACGCGTGGTGGTGGTGCAGGACGTGGCGCTCGCTCGAGCACGGCGCGTCCAGGAGCACCTTGTCGTAGCCGCCCGGGCCGAGGGGCAGCAGGGCAGCAGATGCCGCCGCGGGCGAGGCGGCGGCGTCGAACCGGAGGACCTTGACCTCGCCGCTGGCGAAGAGGGCCGGCGGCAGGTAGGCCGCGAGGTTGGACGCGAGGCGCTTGTTGCGCGCGGGGTTGACCTCGTTGCTGTGGAGGCAGCCGCCCTCGAGGGAGGGGCTGCTCTCGCTGTCGTCGAGGTCGCATGGCCGCAGGAGCTGCGACACGGCGACGCTTTTGCCGCCGGGGGCGGCGCACAGGTCGAGGACCTTGTCGCCCGGCCGGGGGTCCAGGACCGCGACGGCGAGGAGGGAGGCGGCGTCGAGGTTCCAGTGGGTCATGAGGCGCCGTGACGGATGGGGCTGGGGCGGTGGGAAGGGCGTGGTGGCGTCGGACTGGTAGGCTAGGAGAGATGGCCCCGGCCCTGTTGCCGCTCGGGCGGACTCTCCGTCATGGTTGGGTGAGAGGAATGGGATGGAGCGCAGACCCTTGGCCTCGTCTTCGCTGAAGGCCTCGGGGATGTCGCTGGTCGCATAGCGGTTGATGAGCGTGGCATAGCGGGTGGGCGCTACCAGCGCCGGGTATAATGTCTGCTGCCATCTCTCCTCCCCGTATTGTGCTGCATACGTGCGATGGAACGAGTCCTCGGCGGCCTGGGCCTGCTTCTTCTGCGCCTTGGTCAATGCCGGCATGGTTCCAGGCTTTTGGGCATGAGAGCAGTGCGCTTGCGAACACCCAGTCACTCCTTTCTCCTTTTCCTTTTTTCCCTCTAAAAATTCATGTATGGAAAATCATCAAACATGAAATTACTAGGGATATTCATGAAGCCGAATAAGCGTATAAAGTACGTAGGTAGGTAAGTTTAAAGATATGCTGGCCCTTGTTATGAGAATCATCGTCAACTTTGTGGTCGCTTGAATTTTTCTTGTGAAGGTTAAGTGCATCGTGGCAGCCATGACAGCTGTCACTTCGAGTCTGCCAGCTGTCGTAGTAGAAGCCTCAAAAGGGGGGGGATAGGGGGTCTCCGTTTCTAGACTTGTGCCAGCCTTCGACCATGGGGTAGGTATTCGGGAAACAACAAAGAATAACAGGCGATTTAACGATACAGATAGCTAGCCAAGGTGACTTTCCGATGCTTATTGACATAGCAAAGAGGTTCACTAGCGGATGAGTTGGGAATCAATGGTCCATATGAAAAGGGGAAGAATGATTCCCATTAAGTGACTGGGCGTCGGGTACTTTGGTTCCTTTGCTATGCGAAAATTACCCCAAAATGTAGAAGAGAATCCCATTATATGTACCCCTTCCGCATAATCAGTCCTCATTGGCTGGGCAGTATCACATACATGTTGTCACTCAGCCTTCCGGCGTCGAGTCACTTGCATTGGGTACAGCCCCACGTTCGGCGGATGCGATGTGATTTATGACTGTTGAACCCCGCCTCCCTAGATTTCGAAGCCTTATTACTACAATCTGCTCAAAGGTATTTGATCTGTTCATCTATTCATTAAGAGGGTTTCCAAGATGGATCCTGTGTCCGCTGTTGGCCTCGTAGCAGCTACAGCCCAATTCATGGGCATCGCCGTCAAAACACTTACGCTTTGCCGCCAGATTCGCGACAATGCAGAGTCCGCAACAGATCACAACGAACTACTCGAAACATTCGTCCGAGAAGTAAAAGCATCACGGCAGAATCTAACGACAAGTCCTCCCAATACATCGAGTCCGGCGGGTCGAGTACCGAGACGTATTGTTGGTTTAGCTACAGAATGCGGGAAACTAGCCGAGGAGCTCCTTACACTCTTGCAAGAGGTGCGTGGGGCTGGGAAACATATCAGCACGATGCGAAAAGTCATCCGTGCCATAAAAGAGCAAAGAAAGATTGAGAAGCTCGAGAACTCGTTAAAGAACAAAGAGAGGGCTTTGGAAACTGCACTTACACAGGATATCTGGTACGTCCCAACTAGCTTGAGTCGAACACAAGTTTCGGTATTACAACCCGTAATACGAATATTACTATTCGATTATTGTCATTTTATAGCTTGCTTTCCTGGTATTGAATAACCCCTTTTATCATATTCTTTTTACCACGGTGCCTAGTCCTATTACTGGAACTACATGGAACAATATATCAGGATGGTGGAGAGTTATTACATGCCACAATGTGGTGGATTTTACAAAATAACGCGGCTGACATTTTGTATAATCAGGCGCAAGATCGACCTCAATTCCATTGAACAAAGCGACCGATTCACTTCCCTTGACATCAACATCCAGACTATAATCAGGAGCCTAGCACATAGCGGATTGAATAGCAGAGACAATCTTAGTCAACTGATTAGGCAGATTGATTCTCTACACACAGGCATCGACAAGGTAGAGAGAAATGCCGTTGTGCGATCTGCAGAGGCTGAAACAAAAGCCTATGAGCGAGACCGGGAGTCACAGCAGAGAAGGATGCAGGAGATGTTTCTAGAGAGCCTCTTTTTCCGCGAGATCCACGAACGACAAAGTTACATTAAGCATCCCGCTCCCGGAACCCTTGACTGGGTCTTTGGATCAAAGAGAAAGAGGAGTTCCGAAGGGAGGTGGGATGATTTTGTGATTTGGCTCCGCCAGGAGACTTCGGTATATTGGATATGTGGAAAGCTGGGAAGCGGGAAATCGACACTCATGGCCCATATTGTGGAGGACAGTCGCACTAAAGAAGGCCTTGAGGCTTGGAGTAAAGGTCATCAGCTCCAAGTTCTGACATATTTCTTCTGGCGTCCCGGAACCGCCCTCCAGAAAAATATCATTGGACTTCTACGAAGTTTGCTTTACCAGATATGCCAAACTAACCCTTCAATCACCGAGAGATTGATGACTTCATTGTCAATCACAGACCATAGAGTCCCATTATGGACAGAGAAAAACCTCAGAAATGCAATCTCGCTGTCAATTAACCTAGCCAGCGATGTACGATTTGCTATTTTTCTCGACGGCTTGGACGAGTTTCTCGGCGACTATGATGAGCTTGTCAATCTCATATTCGATTTCCAGATACTGGATAACGTAAAAGTCTGTGTATCGAGTCGACCCGAAGTTCAGTTAGCTAGTAGACTCTCAGAATGCAAGAAGCTACTACTTGAATCTCTGAACTGGTCGAGTATCTATGACTTTGTGAAGCAGAAACTTGGCGGCGCGAATGTGGGCATGAAGTACCTAGAAGATGGTCAAACGCATTATACGATTACCGATCAAGCAGAAGGAGTATTCTTGTGGGCAGTCCTCGTGACTCAAGACATGATCCGGGGCGCTAAATCTGGCGACGACGAGGAAATCCTAAGGCAACGTGTCGCAACAGCACCCTCAGCAATCGAAGAAGTATTTGCAATGATGCTTGCTAGCATCGACAGATTACACAGAGAATCACTTGCCTTCTATTTGGGAATCAGGAGTCTGTCAGCTAATATTAGATTCCCGGGAGATATCGCTTCAGTACCAGTTATCACAGTGGCGAAAATGAAAGGTGATATTGGCTCCTGGGAATCATTCTTAACATTATGCAAGAAAATAGAAGTCCAGGTTGTCGCCCAGAGCGCAGGTCTCTTGGAAGTTCAAGAAAGTTCTGTCTCGCATGATGAGATAAAGTGGCGTTCAGGACGACACTGGTTTAGTGCCGTTATTGATGAGCACCCGGATTCGTTATCACATCAAGCCTTCTTACACACTCGCCGCATCAAGCTGGAAGATCCTGGGCCCTTTCCTACAGTACTTTCATATGAATCTAGGTTTGTGGGTTGGGTCCATCGGTCTGCATACGACTTTATTCACAGTCCCGAAATTGCCGCGAAATTTCACTTGTTACCCGTCCCCTCTTGCGCTTCAATAATTTTGCAACTTGTCGAAGGTGCGCTGAAGTACTTCGTTGCCGCTCCATCATACCACGAACGAGGACACATTCATTCGACTGTTTTCCGCATGAGACAGATCCTGGAAGCCTTGAACGTGTTGTCAGAAATTTGTCCTGCTGCTGCCCTGGTGGCAACTGACAGGGTACGTGCTCTAGTTCTCCGAATGGATTCTCACGAGTTTTCTGATGAGTATCCTGATTACGTTGGTCTGGTTACTTCTAATGAACAATTCTGGTTTCAGTGTGCAATGACCTCAAGTTGGCATTATATGTTTAACAGGATTCATATCATTCCGCCTGAGATATACGCGGCAATAGTCAATTTGTGCGTCGACAAAAAACAGTACGAGCTCGGGATAAAGCTGCTACAACGGCTCCGGTCAAGCATGTGGCTTGCAAACTGTGCCCTAAACAGTACAAAGTTCCAGACGAGGTTCATTCGGTATAGAAGCGGCTATTACAACTCTCGGGTTTTGGAGGAGAGTACTTCATACCGGGTCTCACATGAAGAGGGCATTGATGCATCCTGGCATGAGATGGCAACTGCCAGATATATCGCATCGAGCATAATAAGAATTTGGGGAAAAGGTAATCTAGGCGGGTTCAAGGCATATTACCCACTAATAGAGGCCGATCCGACTTCTTTGCGAAATCGAGGACGCCCAGAGCCATTTGAGGATGACATTTTCGATCACTTGCATGAATTAGCGAGTACAACCGATTTGTATACTGACTTGAACGCCAATATAGAAGGTCACGGTCGTCTTTTCCTTCAACTTTCGCTATTGTGTCTCCTAAATCGAGGCTATTCTAAGGACTTTCCGGCTTTCCGTATCGTTTGCCTTCCCTGGAAGGATCCCTGGGAACCATCTCATGTTCAGGATGGTCCGCTTCAACAGGCATATGTGCAGGAGAAGAGATTTATAATCATAGAACCTCGAGCGGAAACTGTGGTCAATTTACTACCTTATATATGGCTCAGCAGCAGGGTATCCTTTCTTGGCGTGGGCTTCCATACGAGTATCAACGCATTGAGGTCCCAACTGCGAGTTACAAGGGAACAGTTAGAGAAATGTTTTCAAACCATCGTGCAAGATGTGGAGACCAATGAACAAGGACTGGATGCGACAGAACAACAGTTTGCACTCGCCTGTATCCGCGAACACATGTTTGATCTTCTGGAGTCTGTATGGAAGAGTCCAGACGGTTTGAACGTTAACTCCGATTCCGACTCCGATTCCGACTCCGATAAATAATATAATTGTCGCGTATGGGGGCATTCCCATGGAGCTCACTACATATAAGAGGGTAGATCACGTAACCTAGGGGAGCTTGGCAGCTGGGTCTAGCGCTCCATGATTACCTAGTCTTCCTTGCGAAGGTTCCCGAGTGAATAAAACTGAAAATCAGGTTGTATTGATATTAGTTCATATTTACCTAAGTATAAGGGGAATGGTTATCT
Organism: Biscogniauxia mediterranea; assembly: GCA_018398605.1. Lineage (NCBI taxonomy): Eukaryota > Fungi > Ascomycota > Sordariomycetes > Xylariales > Xylariaceae > Biscogniauxia > Biscogniauxia mediterranea. The sequence continues at coordinate 845,767 of JAGXTR010000007.1, read as the reverse complement.
CTGGTGAATTTTCAACTCGTGTTATGCACGACACAGCCAAGCTTGACAAATACTACACGGTTCAATGTGTGTTAATATACCTACATGTATGATATGGATGATCAGGAGATTTGGGGGTTGATCTAACTACTTACTACATAAATAACGGTGCCGTGTTTATTTCTAGCAAGAAAAATCAAGTCAGTCATAGTCTCTTGTTGCCCTAATAGAGATCATTCCACACTCACTGCTATCTAAAAATCACATTATCATCATCTACCGTCAGTATCAAAAGTGTCATGCCCAAGAGGTAAACTCAGTTCGCAACGTGGATCCTTGTTATGAACAGCAAGTGGTGCAAATGCAAGTATACAAAAACTAATTTTTCCAAACGCAAGACGTCACCTCTTTGATGCCGTGTCGCTCATTCTATCCATAGAACCCCTCCTTTCCCCCTCCCCATGGGGCCAATTGGCATCATCTCCAACCCGCCATCGTAGCAACTCGCGGATTCTTGCTCGGTGATTAATAACCTGACGTCTCTCACCTGCCAACTTCGCCTCTTTTGTGTGTAACTACTTTGGGATAGCCCGCCTATTCGTTCCGGGGATCTAGGGCTGGCGGGTTGGAGAGGAGGGCGAGAGGAGGGGAGATCTTGGGGATCTTGATATTAGTACCCAGATCGGCTAACTCTGTATACGTGCGCTGTGACGTCGGGGGCCGAGTCTATTCGAAAAGGGTTAGGCTTTTCGTGATTGTAATGTGGCGAGATGCTCGTTACTTTATACGCGACCTGTCCGTTATGGTATCCATTTTCTAGTCTAGGTGTATGCCTAGACCTGCCTATACGTGCATGTAGATGTCTCTATCATCGACCCTTGAGTCCTACCTAATGGGCGAAAATAGCGTTGAATCTTGAACAAGAACAAGTCGACCAAGAAAGAAAAAAAAGGTAAAGGGGGTAAGCCAAAATGTCGTCCACGGTTGAGATCCCGCCTTCCACCGCCACCGTCAGCGTGTCCATCATAAACACGGGGTGGGTTCGGGGAATCCCGTGCTCCAAGTGGTTCAGCCCTCGCTTCGAGGGCCTAGACGTCTTCAACATGTGCTCGTACGCCTTCCTCGTGACCCACGACGACGCGGCGACGGGCCGGCGCCGGCGCGTCCTCTTCGACATGGGCATCCGCAAGGACTGGCAGAACGTGGTGCCGACGTGGCAGCGCATCTTCCGCGACCACGCCGTCGAGCTGAAGGTCGAGAAGGACGTCTCGGAGATCCTCGTCGACGGCGGCGTCGACCTGAACGACATCGAGGCCATGATTTGGAGGTTCGCTGTCCCATCGTTCACCACTTACCTACCTACGTTTTTCATGTACCTAGAAGCGAGCGCTGACAGAGCGGCAAAAAGCCACCTACACTGGGACCACATCGGCAACCCGACCAAGTTCCCCGCCTCGACCAAGCTCGTCGTGGGGCCCGGGTTCAAGGAGGCCTTCATGCCGGGGTGGCCGGGCAACCTCCGCGCCGAGTTCACGCAGGAGGACGTCGCGGGCCGCACCATCGTCGAGATAAGCCGGCCCCAGTTCGACGTCTCCGTCGGCGGGTTCCCGGGCTACGATTACTTCGGCGACGGGTCGTTCTTCATCCTAGATGCGCCTGGGGTAAGATTCCCCCCCTCCCCCCCCCCCTTCCCCCTCTTCCTTACACTATTATTATCATTTACCACCTTCTTCCCCTGAAAAGGCGAGAAAGAAATCGGAAACCCCCCAAAAATCTAGGTTTTATTTATATATACCTACCTACCTACCTACCTAGGTATTATACCATTTGATAGTCACTCACCTAGCTAACCCCACCCCACCCAGCACGTAACCGGGCACATCAACGCCCTCGCGCGCACGGCCTCCGATCCAGAGAGCTACATCTTCATGGCGGGCGACAGCGTGCACTTCGGGGGGAGTTGCGGCCCTCGGCGCAGGTGCCCCTACCCTGCTCTCGCGGCGCCGACGCCGACGCCGACGCCGTTCTCCCGTCGCCCCCGCTCCCGCGTCCGTGTCCGGGGGATCTGCTCCTAGACAGTACGTGATTTCTCCCCCTTTTCCCCTTCACTTTTTTTTTTCGCAGAATTCATTCCCCCCCACTAACCTAACCTAACCCCTTCCCCCCCCGTCTGCAGTGCACCCGCACCACTCGCCCACGACCCCGTACCTCAGCCTCGGGCGCTCGTTCCCGGAGGACGTGGCGGCGGCGGACCGGACGATCCGGCGCCTGCAGGCGTTCGACGCCGACGCGCGCGTGCTCGTCGTGTTCGCGCACGACGAGGCGTTCCTGCCGGCCCCGGACGGAGGAGAAGAAGAAGAAGAGAGCGGAAACGGAAACGGAAATGGAGACGGGGATGGGGATGGGGATGGGGATGGGGATGGGGATGGGGATGGGGATGGGGATGGGGATGGGGATGGGGAGGGAGGAGAAGAAGAAGAAGGGAAGGCGCGGATGATACCGCAGTTCCCGCGCCCGATGGACGACTGGGCGACGAGGAAGACGAGGGGAGGCCGTTCGGTCAAGGAGGCCGTGCGGTGGACGTTCCTGGGGGAGTTGTATGAGATTGCTATGGGGAGGAGGAGGATGGAGGAGGGGAAGGAGGAGAAAGGGGCGTAGTCGTAGGCGTGGCGCGTTTGTGAGGGGAGGGGAGATAGGGGGGAAGAGGAAGGGTTTGGTGAGATTGGGGGAAAAGGTCCGACGATGCCGTGTATCCCAAGTAAATTTTTATTTTTATTTTATTTTTCACAGTATGAGTACAAGTATGCGTCGCCCGGCCCTTAATATGACGTCTTTCAGTAGCCAGTCCCTTGAAAATGATCACAGGTGAGAAACGAAGATATCATCATACGATTGTCAAGATATCTTCATCAACATATTCATAACTGCCAGAGTGGTGTCCATTCCATGTCTATTGTGTGTGCATAAACCAAAGTTTCAGAAATAGCTTCCAAACATTTTATCGTCCTGACGTAAATCTACATGTCCAACAACAAAAATAAAAAAACCTCGAAACTAAATGCCCATTTTATTTTAGGTACCTACATAACTCAGCCCTCCACGGCGTCGATATAAACTTCCTTTGAAGAGAAGGAGAAAGAAAAAAAAGAAAACAATGAAGGATATCGTGATACATATGCGCCATGGCTCATGAGTACGGAAAAGAAGCAATCATCATATCAAATTCCCTAATTCCCGTATGGGCCGCCCATACCCTGATCAAAGTCATACTGTCTGTCGTTTGAAAAGCCGCCGAAGGGGGGCCACAGCATATCTAGGTTATTATAAAAGTCGATCGAGAACATCGACCCGTTGAGTGTGTTCTGCATGGCAGAGATGTCGTCTTCGCTGAAGGGCATGATCACGTCGCCGTTCGACACTTCGCCGGCGTTCTCCGTAGCCGCGGGGATGTTCTGTACAGGCTGCGCCTGGATGTCGCTGGCGCGGGTCATCTCGTCGAGGTAATCGGCCTTCGCGGCCAGGTCGCGCAGGACCAGGGCCGCGCTCTTCGCCGCAGCGATAGTTCTTCCGAATATTTCGAATACAACGAGGGCGAGGTTGACGGCTTGACGCACGGAGGAGGCGATGCTCGTGTTGGGATGTGCAAATAGGTAGCCGACTAGCGTAAGGGCACAATTCCACTGCCATTGGAAAGACTCGTACCAACCTGCCAGAATTTCGGATTCTAAAAAGACTTGGTGCATGATATGGGTCAACGCCATAGCATGTTTGACAGATGATGTCGCGTGGGCAAGGGTAGTTGGAGCTGGTGGCGGGCATATTTCGGACGTGGATGGAAATAAGATGAACGGTCGATAGAGATTCATGGCCAGGTTATGATATAGCAGCTCAAGCAGTAGGCGTTGACGCTGTAGCCAGAGCGGTGCAAAAGGTTCTATGTCGATAGAAGAGAGGTCTGTCGAAAAAGCCACGCCATCCCCTTTCCGTGTGGTAATCAATCCCTTGGGAACAGACTGAGTCCAACCATGCAGGCCCTTGATCGTAAAAGAGAGGAACTCCGCATATCTCTCTAGGGCTGCCGGGTCACCATAGATATTCTTCCCCTTTTCGCCAGTATATATTTCCGAATATTTATTGTAGAATGCTGAGTGTACCTCACGAGCAGCTGAGACTAACCGTGTATTTTCGTGGCTATACGTAAGCCAGGTAGTATGTTCATCAACAGGTGAAAAAGACGAGCCGGCTAGGCTGGCTGTATGGTGGTCATCCGCTAATAGAGTGCATGAAGATGTAGCTAAGTCGATATAAAATGGTCGGCCGAGTTTCATGCATGTTTTACCCTCTAGGGTGTAGAGGTACCACCAAAGCCGTTTTTGAATTTCTTTCGTGGCAACAGGAACATCATCTGCTGGTTCCTGATGTAGACCCAACATATGGGCTGTACGAACTGAAACGGAAAGCATGCTGTGTGCCATATTGTGGAATGAGGCATTGCATAGATATGTGCCCGAGAGAATTTGGCATTGGAGCGTCCTAATACTGGGTGCCTCCTGTTCAGTGACTAGAAGACGTTGGCATCGTCGGTAGTATAACCCTCCAGCAATCGTTGCGTCCTCCTCCTCATCGTCGCCTGATTTTGGCGACGCCCTAGGCAAGTTTCTCGGCACTATAGCTGTGCCAATTTGCATAGATACCGCAATGACAATGTCTACCAACGCGGACGGCTTGCGAGGTTCTCCTGGTTTCGTCAACAGCGACTTGTAATGCTCTTTGAATTCAGCTTCATTAAGGATAACGGCTGCAGGGTGAACGGCCTGCCAGAATAGGTCCATAAAGTACTCTTCTTGTGTGGGTTTTAGATACTCTTCCGCGGGCAATTGTTGGCTCGTCTCCTTTGGGTCTGACTTATGTTCTGCTTCTGCGAGGTTATAATCAGGGGCTGTAAATGACTTAGGCCCAAACTTCAACTGTAGATAGTTGTCCGGATATAACTGCTGGAATAACGCTGCGAGGTATATGTTCATTCGACTGATGAAGTAGTACTGGCTCGATGGACCATACCATGTCTTCTGGGAAGTCTGACCGGTGTTGGCGTAGACGCCTTCCCAAATTCGCACAAGAATATCACGGCCTCGGGATAAACTGACATCTCCGGCTAGAGAATGTTCAGAAGTAGATGGTGGTGTTAATATGGATGACTGTGGTGCTAGTAAAGTGCCAGTTTTTGACGAAGCACGTTCCTTTTCAAGTTGCGACTCCAACTCCTCGACGCGCTGCTTCAACCGTTCGATCTCTCTTATCCAGTCTTAGCAATTTCCAATTCTCGTATGGGCCATACTATAGCTTGGGTTAGACAGGCTTACCGGTATGCTTGAGGCAAAGTGCGTCTCTCGCTTGGGCTCTTGTTTATACACTGTTCGCCCCTATTCAGACAATTTCTGCAAGGGACATTGTTGTCACATTTCACTCTATGCATGCGACATCTAGAGGAAGCCAGACGTTAGCATGACAGGGCGTTCACGTAGTGTTTATGAGGAGGACAAGAATAAATAACAAAAATAATAAAAATTCAGGCTTACGAATCACATGCACGGCTGACCTGATGGCGCTTGGGTTTCAACGGAGGGTCGGGTGGGTGCGAGTTTGAAGGCGCATCTATCTCCTTTGTCACACGATCACGCCTAGGTATCGACTGTGGCGTCCCAGAAAAGGTCGTGAACATGGTGCCTCTTGTTGATGCTCAACAGTCGTCTTTATGGTGTAGACTTAGTTCGAGACCTGTCCGACCAACCAGGGGGAGACTAGGATTTTGACGATGGAGCGCCAACAAGAACCCGCCAAATATGCAACTCGATAAGTATCCTGCTCACCAGGACTACCCTCCGATTCATAGGAGGCGAAAACAAGACGCCATATGCTATGCCAAGGTAATTCAACTTGAGTTGGAAGATGATTAGGTCTCGTTATGATTGTTCGGATAGGCAACGATGAGACCCGCCGTCGTCACCCGGCTGTGATAATTTGTGGAGAAGACATTTGTCGGAGGAGTAAGTGGGTTTCCTGTCCGAATTAATTAAGACTTACACTGAAAATTATACCATACTTGAGCATATCCTTGTTCTGCATAACCTCTTTAATAGCAATACTTTCATAACAGCATATCTGTCAGATCCATCTATGGAACTAGTATCGGAGTTAAGAGGTCGACCTATGGTCTATCTTATACCCCTGTGATGATATGGATCAATGTAAGTAGGGGATGTGACAATAAAACTTCTTAGAATTTGAAGCACTACAAAATATGTTTAATTAGGACTTTATGTCGGACAAGACGAAAGATAAATCTACAAAGCTAGTCGGTTTGCGAATTTATTACAGATCTATGCATAGGTATTATCGAATGTCTTCGAGACGGGAAAATAACGAGGTCACATTAAAGAAAACAGCGGTAGAGTAAGAAAATATTATTACAAAGTTGAGCCGAATCTATGACTATGTAGGTAAGCACCTACTCATAAAACCAATAAGCACATGTAGTATCTTACAGATGAAACGGGAGGGTATCAGGGCCTTTACCCGAAAAGGTTTCTCGCCACTGCCCCAATCCAAGACGACAACGATGGTCCATTGGTTTCCATGCCGGATCGTATCATTGCCTCGTACGTGTATTCATATCTTCTGGCACTAGAAGCCTTGTCATATCTTCTGGCACTAGAAGCCTTGTCATATCTGATAGCTAACTCAAGGTGTTCGCTTGTCACAGGACAGCCCTCGCTGATAAGATATTTGCATGTCTCATCCGCACTCTGGGCCATGGCAGCTGTTAGCAATTCCTCCATATATTTAGGGACATTTTCCTTCGGGTAGTCGGCGAAACTGCCGTCCTTTAACGCCGGGATGAAGAACTTTGTGAAATTGATGTGTCTGTCTTCCAAAATACAGAAACGCAGGACCTCGGCATGCAGTCTGACCCCTCTTCGTATCATAGCCTTTAGCAGGCTTCCGGCGTTTTGTTCATGGAGATAATTGCAGGCCGACCGAATATCGCTGTTTTCCGTTGAAATTCCGGGGTATATGATATCCTTAGCATAGACAGCAGGGTCATAAATAGGCTCTATGAGATAATTCGGGGCTCCGAGCTCCCCAAGATACTCGATTAATTCCCCGGCGTCTGTCCTTCCTTCGATTGCTATCCTACCAAGAAAGGTAGAGCAAGTACTCCTGAAATCCTGCTTCTCTTCGTCATCGTCGTCGCGAGCTGCGAGCATGTCCAAGCGTTCTTTGATGAGGTCATATATACCAGATCTAGAAGCCAGGATGAGCCAGTGAGTGTTCAGGCTAGGCTGTAGGCTAGGTGCTCTATGGAAGAGTTCCATGGCGCAGTCAATATTTGCTCGACGCTTTCGGGGTAACCACCATAGTTTTATATCTGTTGTAATGGCAGCTTCTAGTGGGTTCTCACAAGTAGTTGACTTAGAAGATACTACTTCACCTCCGTTCATACATTCTTGGTGAGCTAAACCTTCATAATCGCATGTTCTCTGCTGGCCAGTCGTCGGAACTTTCATGAATTTGATCTGTGGATCAGCGCCGAGATCGAGTAGAAGTGATATCACCTCAACCCTAGCAGCTTCGACGGCACAGTGAAGTGGTGGCTCAACTGCTCTTGGAACTTGGCCCCAGATGCCATTGATTGAGTCAGGGCAGGCTACTTGGTAGGCTTCAACAATTGATCTGATAATCCCTACCCCGTATCCATTTTTTACGGCGATGTTCAGCAATGGCGTGTCTTCGGGGGCTTCTGTCAGTTCTGGGCTTGAACGCCCGGCTTGTAGCCTTACCTGCTTCTCGGCATCCAATTGAAATACATTCAATGTTGGGGCCAAGAATATATCAGGTTGAGCCACAGCAAGGTTTATGATATCAGTCTCCTCCATAAGCAAAGAGATAATCTGGAGCATGATTTCATTGGGAATTTTGTCGAACCACAACTTGTTAATGCCCGCATTAGCGGGGGAGTTGCCGTTGTCAGTCATGGCTTTTCTTGGTAATCTGCTTGTTCTGATTGATAGATAGATAGTATGTAACTGATCTCAAATTCTGAGTTGAGTTGTTTGTGTTGGATGTTGAGTTATGATGATGATGGTTTTCTGATCGTCGGAAATTATCGCCGACAGTGGCCGTTTTTATAATCTTGGGGATTTTAAACAAGTGTATTGTTTAGAGGAAACTTGTTCACAAACTATTGTACTGAGCACATACATCTTGAAAACACACACACAAAAGAAGAAATGTTCATAAACAATCAGTGTTGTATAGAGACTGTATAGGTATCTTATTAGATGGCCGGGGTAGAGACTTGTTGTATGTAGAACAGGATAATTAATTAGCAAAGAGAATTATAACGCATGTGTATTAAAACTACGTAACTTGGGCCTTAAATTATTTTTTTTTTATTAAGGGCCTGCCTACCTAGGTACGCAAAAGTAAAATGTATCTTTAACCCTAGATACTACTGCATGACTTTCTTTATATTCGCAGCCCATTATACGTAACCCATATGTGTCTACTTCTGGGTCTCATGTAAAGGGAGACTACTATGATGTTTTATAGAGTTTCCAACCAAGTCAGGAATAATACAGGATTAATACTGTGATTCGTAGAGTATCTTTTCACGGAGCACTATTCCCAAGCACAAGTACTAATGAATCCATGCGAAATGAAAATGGCTATGCGTCGATTCTGCCTTACTCAAGAGAATAGAAGAAAACCCGTGTTTTTATTACATGTCTGCCATGTGTGCATCAATGCCCGCATGAAATTTGATAGATTGATGGCTTTAGATTATACCCTTCTCTAGTTGAGTTGTTCCGAAGCCTCATCTAGTTGTAGTCAAAGCCTAGGTATTTAGAGTAGTGTGTCTGCATCGATAGTTAAAGCCCTAGGCTGATATAACACAGATGACTTTGGAGGGGATACAAGGCTTATTACATTGTCACAAGAACCCGATGGCATGGTTTTACACCGAGTTCAAGGCCGAGTTGGGGAGTGACTTTGCGTCCGAGTTGACACAGTAGGACAGCATATGTTGTGAAAGGATCGGCAAGCCCTACTATTACGAAAAGAACTATCCTTGTGTCATACAACAGTTATAAGATAAAGGCGGGTGGATAATTTTGCTCAACATTTGATCTATTTTCTCTACGTATACTTAACCAGTCTCTAGTTCTAATGTCGCTGAGGGGGCAACAACCATTTGACAGCTCTCATTTCCTTTACACTCTACTTTAGCTCAGCCATAGAATCTCTTGGCCTGCGTTGAAACCTATCTAGGATAGGATCTGCAATTATGTCTGGTACGCTTATCAACCAAGGCTCAGCTTACTACGGATTTGACGTACGTATTAATGTCACCTAACCTTAGGTTGGTAATTAGGCAGTTAAACCTAGAAGTTATTCTATAGATAAACTAGATTCACTATTACAACGATGAAGTTATAATGATGTTGACGCCATTTTCTTACAACAATGTTGATACACACAGGACTTTGAAAATCACGAGCGACTAACACGGACCCCTTTCGGCCATTTCGCAAGGGTGCAAAAGTCTGGGGCAAGTATGTATGTACTGTAGGTAGGTAAACCCGATATCCACATCCGCCGTAGATCTTTTGATTCTTCTTTCACGATCGCCAAGAATTTTCTTTGTCATGCACAAGAATCGAGCTGACACTTTAAGAATTCTGAATGGCTATGCTACGCAGGCGAAGAAAAAACAAGTACAATACAATGCGCTCAGCGTACCCCTGTCGTAGTTCTACACTTTGCCTTATTTATCAGGTACTTAATGTGTCTAATGTACGACCTTATGATCCATCCGTCTAGTATCTCATAGGTAGGACCACTTTCAGCCTTATGCATTTTTGCGGCGCAGCGGGGGACATTTGAGCCAAGCCTCGATCTGAGCTCATCAAGCCTCCTTTCATATCAGGGGGGAAGGGGATGGCCACTTACGACATGAGACATATGTCAGGTCTGTATTGACAATATAAAAAATAGAACTATCACGGCAGTCCTGCTAGTCATCATCTAAGTCTCTGTTTTTCTTCGTCTTCCGGGAGGGGACCAATGCCGAACGCCATGCAGAAGAGACGATCACATAAGAAGTCGCGTCGAGGATGCATGAATTGTAAGAAGTGGCACACAAAGGTGAGAGAAAAAATATTGTTATTCAGCCAATACTCCCTCCTCCTCCGCCTAAGTCGCCATCAGCCCTGGAGTTCCCCAAGTAAAACCAGTCCCTTTTGAAGTGTGCTCATTTAACTGACATGCTTAACAGTGCGATGAGCTAGGCCCGCCGTGTACCAATTGCTCGCTGCGGCATGCGAAATGCGAGTACGCCTGGTCGACGCGCGACAAGTCGCTGGCCCTCGCGCAGCAGCGTGGGGTAGGAGGCGGCAGCAACAGCGAAGGGAGCTCCGACGACGGCCGGAGCGTGCGGAAGTCGGCCACGCCTGAGATCCCCGGGTCCCTGCGGGTGCTGGAGCTCGAGCTGATGCACCAGTGGGCCACGAGCACCTTCCAGAGCTTCGCGAGCATCCCGGAAGACTACCACTACCTCCAGAACGTGCTGCCGCGAGAGGCGCTCGGGTGCGACTATCTGCTCAACGGCATCTTCACGGCGTCCGCGCTGCACATGTCCACGAGGGTCCAGGGCAAGGAGGCCAGGATGTACTACAACACGGCTATGGAGCTATGTAAGCCATATACCTACCTACCTACCTACCTACCTACCCGCGGGGTATAAACACCAACCCCCCCCCGCATACATGAAGCGCCAGTGCCCTCGCTAACACCGCTCCGCTTCCCGGCGCGCAGACGACAAAGCCAGCATCTCGTTCCGGGCCCACCTCAGCCGCAGTAGCGGCAGCGGCAGCAGCAGCGGCGCGCGGCGGGACAGCCACCACCTGCTGTACATGTTCTCGGCGATGACGGCGTTCATCAACATCACGTTCGCGCAGTGCGCGTTCCGGCCGGGCGGCGAGCGGGGGATCCTGGGCAGCGTGGCGGTGGCGTTCGACCTGCTGAGCGGGTGCCTGTCGATCGCGCTGGCCGACTTCGCCGCGCTGCTCGACAGCCCCATCCCGCTGCAGACCTTCTTCAGCCTCGGCGAGGCCCCCGCCGACCTCGTCGGCGCCGACGACCGCGCCGCGCTCGACCGCCTCGCCGCCATCAGCGAGAGGTACTTCGCCGGTCCTGGTGCTGCTGCTACTGCTACTGCTACTGCTGCTACCAATGCGACGGCGGGTTCTACTCTTACGGCTACGGCTGCTACTCCTACTGAAAATGCTACTATGGAATCTACCACCACCACCACCACCACCACTCCCGTCGTGCCTCTCCTCCCAAACGACGATCCCTCCGCCTCCGCCGAAGCAACCCCAGACCCAACATCCACAGCCCTAACCATCCCCCTCTCCACTCCCCCTCCCCCTCTTCCTCCCGCTCTTCCGCCTTCCCCCTCCACCCCGCCGCACCCCTACGCCGCGGCGCTCTCCTTTCTCGAGCGGTGCTTCGCCGAGGACGCGCGGGGCGTGTTCCGGGGGTTCTGCTGCGCGTTTCCGAGCGGGTGCGGGGGCGGGTTCGCGGCCGCGATCCGGTGTACCACTGCTACTACTACTACTAGCCCCTCCTCCTCGTCTCCTCCTCTTCCTCCAGCGACCCTCCAGCGAGCGCGGACCCGGACCCGGACCCGGACCCGCTGGCGCTGCTGATCCTGATGCACTGGGCGGTGCTGCTGGACCGGCTCGGGGGCGAGTACTGGTGGGCGCGGGACCTGGGGCGGCGGCTCGTGGAGGGGGCGTCGGGGGCGCTGCTGGTGGGCTGCGGGAGGAAGGGCGGGTGGGAGTGGGAGTGGGAGCGGGATTGGGTGGAGAGTGTTGCGTGGGTGAGGGGGCGGGTTGGGTTGCCGGTTTGGGGGTACCTAGGTTAGGGGGTTACGATGGATGGATGGGTGGGATGGGAGTTGGCTGTTTTATATATATACTTTACTTTTGGAGATATCAGGTGTTGTATGGGCTATTTGGTACATAAATCGCCTTTTTAGACATCAGGTGCATATATGTATGTATGTATGAAGGCATTGCATTCCCTGCTCTGACAGCTAGTAAGTGTTATTTTTGAGACATCCGTCATATATACACATATCGTCTCAAAACGGTGGAATGTATCACTTAGACTGCACAGTCGTTTCGTACATTAAGATATATTCTCAACTATCTTGAAGAAATAAAAACCCCTGAAAAAAAGGAAATCAAAACAAGGAATCCTAAAACGGATCTTACGTATACCTAGGCTGGTTCTTGCTTGTGTCATGCTCCGGGCCGCATCTTATCGTGGTGTCTGTTCATAGGGCTGGCTTGGCTGCGTATGCACTTTACTGGGTCGTTCTCAAACACTTCCTTCACACAAAAGGCATGGATGAACCTCGATGACGACTTCATCCGATGTCCAAAGACCGCTGCATCATCGCGTCCTCCATACGATATCGCCGGTGGGGCAGGCCGGCCGATCAGTTGTCCCGATGGGGACAACGTTGTGCGGATGGACGATCATCGCTTCGGCCGGGTTATCTAGTAGAGAAATGACGTTGAAGGTCGTGGCGATGCGGGTCGGATCGGATCCATCCGCCATGGGGTCCCCGGACAAACGGAGTGCCAGATAACCTTGGCTCTTGGAACGAGCCTGAATGGGCTCTAGTTAGGGATGTATGTGCACTAGGTTAGTCGTGTGGAGTTATTCCCCTCCCTGGGGACACGCGGTTATGAGGGCAGACTTATGTCCAGACAAGATAGAAAGTCTAGGCCTCTATCGATCACGATGACAGCCTCGCCCCTTTCCATCCCGACATTGGCCGAACACGATTTTTACCTTAGAGTTGGAAGCATGTCATTTAGCGCCGTGACCCCATGACTTGGCCTGCCACAGCCCATCTATCATCGTGAGGGGGGAGTTCGAGGCACTGTGTCGCCGAGCGGTCGGGATCCAATCAAGCTTCGAGAAAGGGGTAAATTAGAGAGCGAATGCGGATAGCGTCCGTATAGGGGCACAAGCCAAAAAAGGGTCACATGGTAAGCCATACCCCATAACGTAGAGACAATGTACGGCTCCCTTGCCAGCGCAGTCGGGGCAGCCTTTACGTAAAAGAGCTGCCAGCTGTGGCTATTTCACGATGGGACAAGACTAGGTAGAACATCGATATTCACAAGTAAATATCGTGACCTAGGTAGGTAGGTATCTGTTCTGATAAGTTCCGGAGAATGTCGGAAGGGAATGGTGATTAGTTGACCCAATTACGGAACTAGTTTCGGTAAGCGTTGCGGGGCTGACGGGACAAGGGAGATGAAACCTGACAGGTAAGTAGTACTTACTAAGTAGTGTAACTGACTGCATCGCCTCAAAAACGAAGGTGGACTCCATCGTCGCCGCCTCAGCTTGGTGGTGTGTGGGGTTCATGCAGAGTCCTCTTCGAGCCGCCTCCAACATGTGCTCTGGGTTTGGTTGGATCTTCAAAGTCTTGGCGGCTCAAAAAGAAAGAACGAAAAAAATAAAAATAAGGATTATCGACGAATAGAATCTGACGTGATCTACTTTGCCGCTGTCGTGCAACAGGAGGAAAAAAAAAAAAACCTTGAACCGAAGTACACGCAGTACCTAAGTAGGTAGTACATTGACGTATCAAAGCAGACAAAACTTGAACCCAGGGAAATATCGGAATCGCTTCATCTGGGGCTGGAATCTCTGACCGATTCCCAACCCTATGAACGGCAAGAACTTGCTAACCTAACCTAGTGCACACAGACCGGTGGGTCTACTTAGACGCAGCTTTCTCTCTTGGGTAATTGGGCATTGATTGACTATTGAGGATATACCGGTTGCCTTGCCGGAAATCATATCCGGTTCTGTGGGGGGAGAGACAGATGTGTAAGTACCTTACAATTGAAGACTCAAAGACTCAAAGGATTGAATCTACATAACTTCAATGCCACGTGCACTAATTGATACATGTATTGATGGCCCTCAAGTTGTATTTTACACGTATTGGTTTGAACTCCCTAAAGTATTGAGGCGTCTAACTGTCAACTAACTACCCAAGTTAGTTAAGTGTTCCAGCCAATGTCAGTTCAGTTCATACTAACCTACCTAACTATGTATAGAGGTACCAGACTAGACCCCACAATCCATTCGTTACTTTCATCATCTTTTTCTTTCAACTCTTTTCCCCCGGTATGTAACCCCAAACCAGAAGTGCGCTTTAGGAAATACCCCTCGTGCTCATTTTCATATGCCGTACTTTTCCACCTCCAACCCAAAGAATTTATCCGTTTTCAAACTTTTTTTTATTTTCATTAAAAAAGAAAGAAAAAAAAGGAAAAAAGAAAGAAAAGAAAAGAAAACTACCTACCTAACCCAACCTAGGTTACTAATTTACACTTACTATATTCTCCCTTTCTCCAATCCCGTTGGCCTTATCGAGCCCTTGCAGATGCTTCCGCCCGGGACACGAAAAATGATCGGTACTAATATCAACCGATAGGCTAATGAAACAACTAGAAGATGGCGGTTGTGTAGAATTCCAAGGGTTGTATCCGGGGTTGTAGAAGATGGAGAACCCGGGTCAAGGAAAAACACGGGAATGGCCCAGCACTGGGATTGTCGATGCATCTATGTATCTATGCATGCACCACGCAAAACCCCCTGCACAGCGTTAAATCTAAACTAAACTTCCCTCTCCATCTGATGATCCGCCTTTACGATTCTCCCCGATCCAACGCCCCTCCTTTCCTCCTACACTACACCAAGCTTGTCTTAGTCCCCACCCCCCCGTGCCCCGTGTTCCTATCGCACAAAGCAAAAACGGGGGAAGAAGGAGGAACAACAAGACGAAAAGAGACAAGAGGCAAGAGACAAGAAACAAGAGAAGCACGTCCTGCTTTTCCGCGTGGCCACTTCCCGACCATGCAGGGGTTAGGTGGTGGCTCACTCCGGTTTGAATTCGTGACCCAGTATCCAATCAATGTCAGCTCCTCGCCTAACCAGTGGCAGCTCTCGAACAACATTCGCCTTCTCCACCATCTTCTCGATCTTCCCTATATATCCTCGGGTTGGATCCATGACTAGTAAACCGAAAGCCTGCTACAAACTTATCCCTACTGCCGGAGTCCCATCTTATGCCCCATTAAAACCATTTCGAAATTGCCCGTTGACCACCGAGTGGAACTCTATCTTCGTCACTTATAACAGAAATTACACGATCCTACGAAGTTTAAGAACCATGGCCGGCCCAGTTCAGGGAACCGCATCTCCTTACTCTGATCCCTCAGTTAAAGGCCCCAAGTCCCAGCAGCTCTCTTCCGGTCTCCTGCATTCTCTTCTCGAAAACAGCAAAAGTAAGCCAAACCTACTGCTCCACCTCTATCCTTACTTCTATCACTATCTACTTTTGTCTGTCTACTCGGCTTCAAAAAGTCAAAGTCAACCCCAGTCTTTTTGTCTTGAACGACTCGGTCAACTCCCATCTTGCCTCACACTCTCTGCATACAATACAACACAATACAGTCCCAGAGACGGAAAGAAAAGAAAAAGACCTAAAAACTGACCATGGCGACAGTGATTGCCAATAACAAAGTCAACAAAACTGCACTTCACCCTAGCGGTGTCGAGTAAGTCCACTATCATCCCCAGGTGGTACGATGTAAGAAAAATGACCATATCTAACATGTCTTACGTTTAGGCCTCACCATGAAAGGGAACACACAGAACTAGGTACGGACACGGCTTTAACATAATCAAGCTTTTTGGCAAGTCTCTCCTGGACCGGTCGACTAACACAGGTCATACAGAGGAGGAGCTGCACGAGAAGGCACACATCGACTATGACAGAGTCGCTATTGTAAGTCCACATGCTTCGTCGACAGACAGATAGGTTCAGGCTCAGTGTAACTGCGACAATGCAACTAACCGTCAACGTAGATCCCGAACCCTTCCGTGCCTGTGTTGTACGAAGACGCTCTTGTAAGGCGATCCCCTTGACAGAGCACGCGACCACACGCGACCATCACGAAGCAAGCTAACGATGTATCAAGGTGTACGAAATGGGATCGGCCATTGCGTCGAGCGGTGCATTGACAGCATACTCTGGAGCCAAGACTGGCCGGTCACCCTCAGATAAGAGAATAGTCAAGGAGCCCTCGTCAGAAAACGATATCTGGTAAGGAGAGAGAACCTTTCTTGAATCTTGACTTCTAAACCAGAGGAACAATCGCTGACATGGAATTGATCTTAGGTGGGGACCTGTCAACAAGCCCATGGCTCCTGAGGTAAGAAATTGAATCATTGTCGCCGTTGTTTTGTTGTTTGTTATTTTGGGCGCAATGTCCTCATCTCCCATATTCCTGTCTCCTTGTTCTTCCCCCGTCACTTACACACGTCTCCTCCCCCTATTCCAACCCTTACCCCTACCCCTTCTCGACAGACCACCTCGGCCATTATACTTCGATGAGGGGTTGACGGTTACGTCACGAAGTCAACGGGGCTCGTGTTTGCATGAATCGTACTTTTCGCCTTTGGAACTTGAACGAACTTGAACGTTTCGGGCAAGGGAGGACAAGTCGCGTGGTAATCCGCTCAACCCAGAATGCTGGGAAGACCCCTGCCATATTGGCGTCATGAACTGCACAAGTGGCAGCGCCCCGCTCTTCTCCGCCTGCCTGTTCTTGGCCGCCGAGCTTGTTTGGCGGTTCTCCCCCTCCTTCCTCCCCCAAAACCTAAGTTGCTTAGCCTCCAAATCCCCAAACCGTTACCCCCCACAATATCCCCAAATTATTCACGTGCTTCCCTTGCTCCCTTTACCCCCTCCCCCACCCCCCTTTTCTTACACGCCTCATCCGCGAATCACACGAGACCAATTACCACAGCACCATGATTCGCTAACACACCTTACCTCGCTTAGGTATGGAAGATCAACCGAGAACGTGCAGTCGACTACCTCAACACCCGCACCAGAATCTACGTAATCGACGGTTACGCTGGTTGGGATGAGAAGTACCGGATCCGCGTCCGGGTCATCTGTGCCCGTGCCTACCACGCCCTGTTCATGAGGAACATGCTCATCCGCCCTCCCCGTGAAGAGCTCGAGCATTTCCACCCCGATTACACCATCTACAATGCTGGTTCTTTCCCCGCCAACAGGTACACCGAAGGTATGACCTCGGGCACCTCGGTGGCCATCAACTTTGCCGAGAAGGAGATGGTCATCCTGGGTACGGAGTACGCCGGTGAGATGAAGAAGGGTATCTTCACTGTATTGTTCTACGAGATGCCTATCAAGCACAACGTCTTGACCCTCCACTCTTCGGCCAACGAGGGCAAGAACGGCGATGTAACGCTCTTCTTCGGTCTGTCGGGTACTGGCAAGACCACCTTGTCTGCTGACCCCAACCGCGCTCTCATCGGCGACGACGAGCACTGCTGGAGCGATCGCGGTGTGTTCAACATCGAGGGTGGCTGCTACGCCAAGTGCATCGGTCTCTCTGCCGAGAAGGAGCCGGATATCTTCCGTGCTATCCGCTTTGGCTCCGTCCTTGAGAACGTCGTCTTCGACCCGGACACCCGGGTTGTCGACTTTGACGATGCCACCCTCACCGAGAACACGCGATGGTGAGTCTTTTCCGCTTATATTTACAGTTGTATCCCTTTTACTAGAACCCGTACTAACAAAGATGGCAGTGCGTACCCGATTGAATACATCGAGAACGCCAAGATCCCCTGCATCTCGGAGAACCACCCGAGTAACATTGTTCTGCTCACTTGTGATGCCCGCGGTGTCCTACCGCCGATCTCCAAGCTCAACAGTGCCCAGACCATGTTCCACTTCATCTCTGGTTACACTTCCAAGATGGCTGGCACGGAAGACGGTGTGACGGAGCCCCAGGCCACCTTCTCCTCTTGCTTCGCCCAGCCCTTCCTGGCTCTTCACCCGATGAAGTACGCCAAGATGCTGGCGGACAAGATCGAGCACCACTCGGCTAACGCCTGGCTCCTGAACACTGGCTGGGTTGGCGCCGGTTACGTGCACGGCGGCAAGCGCTGCCCTCTGAAGTACACACGTGCCATCCTCGACGCCATCCACTCGGGCGAGCTGGCCAAGGTCGATTACGAGACGTACGACGTATTCAACCTGCAGGTGCCCACGTCGTGTCCCGGCGTGCCCTCGGAGCTCCTCAACCCCAAGACGGCCTGGACCGCAGGGTCGGAGAGCTTCAACCAGGAGGTGCGTAAACTCGGCAGCCTCTTCATCGAGAACTTCAAGAAGTACGAGTCGGAAGCGACAGATGAGGTCAAGGCGGCAGGACCGATTGTTTAGAGCATTAAAAAAAACCTCCCCAAAAGGCGCTTCACGGCAATGCATGGCATTTCAAGGCGAAAATGATTTTTTTTTCTTTTCAACTTTCAAGAGACGAAATCGGGATCAACAAAACAAAAATCACTCTCTCAGTAGGCCTTCCTCCACAATACTTTTTTAGCGGAATGATACCTCTGGCGGGCCGAAGCGAAACGCTACCCCATCCTTACATACATACAAAAGGAATAAGGATGATGAATATTTTGGGATAAAGAAGCGGTTCCCTTTCTTCTTTTGGAAAAAGGGCAAGGCTGCATGACTTTCTTTTCTTCTCTTTTTTTCCTTTCCCCCTTTCTATTACTTACTTCCTTATCTATTAGACTAGGATATCGCAAAGGCAGGCGAGGCAAGTCAAGGCAAGGAGAAAGCCAGTAGGTTACGGCTGATGGTGCGAGAAGAAAAGAAAACGCATGCCGTTGGTAACTCAGTTTTGGGCATTAAGGGGAGCGGGAGAAAAGAGTGGATGCAGTTGATTCAGGGATAGGGGAGAGGGGCGGCAATTGGTGTAGACTTTCTTTTTATTCTGGAATAACCTACCTACATCCTACCTACCTATGTATCTATCTACCCTATAGCAACACAAATTGGCTAATGTCACTTTAAAATATCTTTGTGTGCACAACTGCATTGTGATCCGTGATAGGTTTATTAATAATAATGGGAGGATAGGTAGGTAATAAGAGAGGGGGCCAGTTTTATGGTATTCTGTAAATCAAATCAGATAACACTTTCAAGGTTGCGGGTTGTACCTACATATGTAATTATGACATTGGAAGTCGTAAGTAACATGTAACAATGTCAATAGCCTGAGATATAAATGATGCGGATAAATTCATATTCTTTTCATTGAGATTCTAGTAACCCTAGTTAAAGCATATCGGATATGCATGTATGGGGGTGTGCATGTGGAACTTTCAAAAGTTCCAGTTCAAAGCGTCGCAGCGCGACACCTGGAACTTCGATCCTTTTTGAACCCCTCCACCTCCCCCTCCACAATCCCTCCACAACCCTCCCGTGTCCTCGAGGGCCGACGATGACCTATTTTGAAGATGGATGGGGACTGGGATGAGGTAAGCTACACAAGAGATTTCTGTCTCCCTCTTTTTCGAGAAAAGAGTAAACTCGTCTAACCCGCCTCTGTCTTTTCGCAGGTCGCCCGGATACCTTTCCCGCCGCCAGGCCTCCGGGCCATGCCCACGCCCGTCACCACTCTAGCATTTGATACGAACCAAGAATTGCTATGGACTGGCAATGAATATGTAGGCACAGTATCCCTCTTCCCCCACGCCGCATGCCACCCAACTTCTAACCCATTCGTGATTGCTTGTCGCAGGGCCGAGTATCCTCCTTCTACGGTATCAAACTCCAACAGTATACATCCTTCAAAGCCCACAAGTCGCAAGATGGCTCGGTACGGCAGATCCTCTTCAACGACAAGGGCGTCATTGCCCTCGGTGCTCGGGGCATACACATGGCCAACAGGAGAGGGCTGCCTCTGTGGTCAATCCGGTACGAGAAGGATCTCTCTCTCTCTCTCTCCCTCCCTCCCTTTGCCTACCTAACACGATACTAAACCCCCCACGATGCGGTAACAGACACGAAGACATGAGAGAGCTACGATGTATGAGTTTCACGTCTCGGGGCACCACCGAAATCCTAGTCGCCGGCGAACAGGACAAGATGTTTGTCATCGACACCAACAGGGGCGAGGTCACAAGACAAGTACCGACAGAACATAAGTATAGCATCATGCGGAGGAGCCGACACATATGCGCTGCCACCCCTGCCGGTGCCATTCACATCATCGACTCGGTCAGCTTCCAGGTGGTCAAGATCTGGAACGCCCACACGGCCGCCATCAATGATATGGACGCCCAGCACGATTTCATAGTGACCTGCGGATACTCCCTGAGGCACCAAGGCAATTACGCGCCCGATCCCTTCGTCAACGTATTCGACTTGAAAAACATGAAGCCCCTGGTCCCCATTCCCTTCCCCGCCGGCGCGGCGTACGTTCGCATGCACCCCAGGATGTCCACTACCAGTATCGTCATGTCTCAGACGGGTCAGATGCACGTAGTCGATTTGATGAACCCCAATACCAGCAACGTGCGCCAGGCAAATAGCTTAGCTTTCTTTTCCATGATAGAGATAGCACCGTCTGGAGAAGCGGTCGCCCTGGCTGATCTAGAATTTTACATCCACCTCTGGGGCTCACCCGCCAAGATTCACTTCGCCGAGTTCCCTACGCCTGTCGAGGGTCCTGATGTTTTTACCGAGCCCCGGATCGACTTTGATTCCCTAGACACGTGCGTATAAGTTTCTCATTCCCGCGAAGGGCAGGCGTCTCACTAACCCCAAACTTAGGCCACTGAGTTCTGTCGGTATGCCGTACTATAGGGAAGTACTGCTGTCGGCATGGCCTAGTCATATGGTCTCTGATGTCGGGGCACCTGCGGTCAAGATTGATCCGCAAATACTAGCGACTCTCCAAGAGCAAGAATGGGGGTATTACGGCAAGAATATTCGCCCACTACGCAGAAACCAAGTTGAGAATACACGCAACAACGAGAGCCCTCAGCGGACCCTACGACCGCCCAAGTTCTTGAGTGAAAAAGCGCGAGAGTTAGCCAAGTCTCCAGCAGGAACACCTGCGCCCGAGGAAATCATTCCCGAGACACCACAGGTTTTGCAGGATACCAGGCTGGAAAGTCATAAGATCGAGGTCCCCGATATGTACCAGCAAATGGAGATCAAGTATAGCAAGTTCGGAATCGATGACTTCGACTTTGGGTAAGTAAATCACAAACTAGTTCAATTGGCTTTATATGCTCACACATATCACAGGTATTTCAATAGGACTCAGTACTCCGGGCTCGAAAACCACATCGTCAATGCATACGTAAACTCTCTGGTCCAGATCATGCACTATACTCCCTTGATTCGCAATGTCGCTCTTCAACATGCCGCCACGGACTGCCTCGATGAAAAGTGTCTCCTCTGCGAGTTGGGCTACCTGTTTGACATGCTCTATAAAGCGGAAGGAGAGGCCTGCCAAGCATCTAACTTCACGAAAGTTCTGAGCTATCATACCGAATGTGAGTGTTTTATAAAAGTGCTACTATGGTTAAAAGACACTGACGCAGTCTCGTAACAGCGGCACAACTCGGGCTACTCGAACAAGAGCCTCATTCTTCTCCCACCATCATGTTGCAGCAATTGACACGGTTTCTCCTCCACCAGATGTCGCAAAATTATAGCTCCATGGCATCTAATATCCAACACTTTGGTGGCGAAGCACCTCATCAGGGTGCGATTGAAGAGGTATATCCATTCACACGTGTAAATCTTATGGAATTCGGTTAGCTAACAGACCCTTTCAGCTTTTTCAAACATCTGCTACTAGTTATATACGGTGTATGAACTGCAGACGCGAAACCACTAAACCTGACTCGACCATGGTGAATGAGTTGATATATCCGCAAAATGTGAGCACAGTATGTCTTTGATACAAGTCAACGCGAGGCTAATATTTGCCAGAAACCGGGCCATCGAAACCAACGCGCGCGAGTCCCGACCTTCTCTCAGGTTCTTAAGATGAGCGTAGAAAGGGAAACAACCACAAAGGGGTGGTGCAGGGACTGCCAAAAATATCAGACGCTGGCGACTAGGAAGACCATTCACAAGATTCCAAACGTGTTGATGCTCACAACAGCTATTAGCAACGGCGAACTTCGGCGCCTGTGGGCTACATCTGGATGGCTACCGGAGGAGATCGGCATCATCATCGAAAACGGACAGTTCTTCTGTTATGAAGGGGAGGATCTGAAGTTACACGTGCAACGCGGCATGCATAGCATTACGGTATATTCTCTAACGGGCCTAGCTGTGAATATTGAATCTGGGCAACAGCACCAGTCCCATCTGGTGGCCATGGCAAATAGTAAGTCTTCGGCAGGTGGGCTTCGGCGTACGAGCTTTGACTAACGGGCTATCAAGTCGCTCATTCAGCTCCAACAGCCCCTGGGAACAGCCAGTGGTATATCTTCAACGACTTTTATGTGAAACCTATCGCGTCCAAAGAGGCGTTGACGTTTAACACGTCCTGGAAAACACCATCGGTCATTACATATCAAATGAAAGCAGCGAACAACCAGCTTGATTTTAGCTGGAAACAGAATCTAGTCCCTAGACTTATTTACCAGGATACACTGTAGGTTTTAAGGTCTCATCCAAGTTATCATCTCAACCGCTAACTCCGCCCTCAGCATCAATGTACCAGGAAAAACATATCGTACGCTAGATCCGGAAACCGAGCCTGCGGGGCCTGATACTATTATCGCGATAGACACGGAGTTTGTCAAGATTTCTCAACCGGAGGTGGAGATGCACTCCGATGGTGACTCCCGGGTGATTCGGCCAACGGTGCATGCTCTAGCCAGAACGTCTCTTGTCCGGGGCAGCGGCATAAATGAGGGCGTCCCGCTAATTGACGACTACATCACTATCAAGGAGAAGGTGGTCGACTACCTGACATCGTACTCGGGGATCACCCCAGAGGACCTGGACCGGACGATCGCGCAGCAGCGGGGGCACAACTTGGTGCCGCTGAAGATTGCGTACAAGAAGATCTGGATCCTGCTGAACCTAGGGTGCAAGTTCCTGGGCCACGGGCTCAAGCAGGATCTGCGGGTAATCAACATCCACATCCCTAAAGCGCAGGTGATCGACACAAGCGCCATCTTCTTCATCCAGGAGCGCCTGCGGCGGCTCAGCCTGCAGTTCCTTGCGCACACGACCCTAAAGGAGGACATCCAGCTGCAGACGCACGACTCGATCGAGGACGCGCGCACGGCGCTCAAGCTGTACAGGAAATTCCTCGAGTACTCCGAGGCCGGCATCTTCGAGACTATGCTCCAGGAGATTTATAACAAAGGAGAAGCCTGGAACTTCAAACCTCCCAGTAGGACTGTGGGGGCAGATGGCATGGCGGCAGGACCGACGACACCGGTTAAGAGGGGGAGGGTCCTAGCTACGCCCGGGTCTACGCCACTTAAAGAGTAAGGAAGGAGGGGGGGAAGGAGGAAAGGGGAAGTGAGCATGCCAGGTGGGAAAGGGTAGGGAGCGGGAAAATAGATATGTACCTAGGTTAGCATTGTGTGATTTTTTTTTTGTTGCGCGGAGAGAGGGATAGGATGGATAGCGAGGTTATTATGTTTGAGATAGAAGAATGAATATGACGAAAAGAAAGGCATAAAATTAGGCATCAGGAATAAGAAGCGACAAGAAACAACAGAATTTAAGATGGCTATTTTCTTTAGTCTATACTTCGCGCTTCTCTCTCTCTCTCTTTTTTTGTCGTGATTTGTGATTTGTGATTCATGATTCGCGGGTTTCATAATATTATGTAACTTACCTACCTAGGTATAGTTTGTGAGATGAGATGAGATGAGATGAGATGTGTGTTCGGTGTTAGGTCAAGTATGGAAAGTTGTACATAGGCGGGGGTGTGTAGCCTCTCTTCTCCTCTCCCCCTTCTTCCCCCCCCCCTATTCTAGGTACAAGTTTTTTTTTTTTTTTTTTTTTTTTTTTTTTTTTTTTAAAAAAAAGATACCTACGTACTTACCTACCAACCTTATGTAGGTACGTAGGTAAAAAGTAAGAAAGAAAGAAGGAAAAAAAAGAAAAAGTCCAGAAAAAGAAACAAAACCTCCAAGAATAGGGGGGGGAACCCCAAAAAGATAAGGAGAAAAGAAAACGAAAAAAAAGAGAGAAAAAGGAACCTGTTCTAACCCATCAATCATACCACCACCAAAAAAAAAGGTCATACATACATAATTGAGATCCTTATGATAAAATCCTAACCTAAAACCTGGACAACTCAACTAAACAGAAAAAAACAGAAAAACCAAGAAAAGAAATTTCATAAAATCATATACGAAGCCCCCCCCCCCCCCTCCCCCCTTCCCCAATCTATCCTATACCTATTATCCCATCCCATCCCATCCCATCCCATCCAATCCAATCCAATCGATCCCTTCCCTTTTATATGGCTCTCTCCTTACCCCTATCCCTATCCCTATCCCTATATTTTTACTCCCTCTACTCTCTACCCTCTTCACACCCTTTAACTCCTCCCCCTTATTTATTTTATTTTCTATTTTGCCCTTATTCCCCAATCAACAACAATAACCTCTCTCTCCCTCCCTCTACTCTCTTACCACCTCCGTCCATAAATACTGCTCTCCCCGTCCCTCCCCGCACTCCCCCCACCAGACGTCTTCTCCTTCTTTCCCTTCCTGCCGCCGCTTCGCATGCTATGCATGCTCTCCAGCACGTCGTCCCTGATGACCCTATCGTCCCCGTCCCCATCCTCCTCTTCCTCCTCCTCCCCATCGTCGATACCACCACCGCTGCTATTATGCCTCTTCCCCACGTGCCTGAACAGCTCCAGCATCTCCTTCAGTCCCAGCTTCAGCGCGTCCTTGCGGTTCGCGCCGCTCTCGATCGCCTCGGCGGCTAGCATCCTCTTCTTGTCCTGGAGCTCGAGGATGCGCTCCTCGACCGAGCCCTCGACCGTGAGCTTGTACACGACCACGTCGACCGTCTGCGTGAGGCGGTGCACGCGGTCGATGGCCTGCTCTTCGACGAACGGGTTCCAGAAGGGCTCGAGGATCACGACCCGGCTGGCCGCCGTGAGGTTGAGCCCGAGCGCGCCGCACCGCAGCGAGCACAGCAGCGCTCGCGTGCGCCCGTCGTTCCGCAGGCTGTCCAGCGCCGCCTCGCGCGCGTCGTTCCTCATCCCTCCGTCGTACCGCGCGTACTTGATCCCCTCCTTGCGCAGGAACGGCTCCACCAGGTCCAGCATGCTCGTGAACTGCGAGAACACGATGAACTTGTGCTCGTGCACCTCTTTGCGCAGGATCGAGATCAGCTGCCGGATCTTGGCCGACGCGAGCACGTGGGGTGTCTTTTCCTTGGAGCCCCCTCGTCGGTGGCCGTAGTTGGAGTCGTCGTCTTCCGACTCCGAGTCGTGAAGTTCTGATTCTGAGATGCCTGTGTCATCATCCTCGGAGTCTTCTTCATCATCTTCTTCTTCTGACCCTACATTCGTGTCATCATCGTCGTCTCCTTCGTCGCTAACCGCGGAAGGCCGTGCGCTCTTCCTCGTAGTCTTGGATTGAATGGCTGAAAGGGATTCTAGACTCTCATCCGAATCCGACTCCTCGAGGGCTCGCCGAATATCCTCAGACTTGGTGTCGCTGCCATCGTCGACGATGAAGCTGTCTAACCGGCTGCTTATCTGTGAGATCTCATCTTCTTCCGAGTTCTCCGAATCTTCCGAGTTGATTGTCTCGCCATCACCTTCGGCGTTTTCATCATCTGTGCCACCAGCCTTACCTAGACGCAGGGAGCCTTGTTCGTCACCAGAAACGATCCAACTACCATCTGCCTCTTCGTCATCGCTGTCAACGATAGCTCGCCGGTTCCTCGGCTTTCGCCTGCTGACAACCTTTTTCTCAACTTTCTCTTTCACTACCTTGGTCACCTTGGCCTTGGGCTTCTTTTTCGTTCTGGTCTTGGGAGCTTTGAGGTCGCCTCCTTCTTCGTGATGCTTGAAGTACTCTAGATCGGCAAAGCAATCCTTGCATTTGTCTGTTTTGGGTTGGCGGTTTTTCTCGCCAAGCTCGAACCCACAGATCTCACAATGCTTGGTCTCGACATCAAGCCCGCCAAGCAGGTCCGCGAGCGCATCCATATCGGCATCGGCCTTCTTCGGCCGCGTCTCCTCAGAGAGAGCATCCTTGTCCTTTTCAAGCTTGCCTTCGACGAGCTTTGGATGATTACAGGCCTGTCTTAGCCGCAAAAGAAGTACCAATGCGCTCGCGTAGTTGATTTTGTTGCGCATCATGGCCTCGAGGCTCTTGTCAGTCCGCTGTTCAAGACGGTCGTAGAACCTCTTTTCGGCAGGAGAGAACTCGGTAGCAATGGAGACGACCTTGCGCTCAGTAATCTTGAAGTTTGCTTTAGGCCGTTCCTCGCCATCCTTGGCTTCTTTTCCTCCAGTGTTCAGGGCGCCGGCTTCTTTTAGTATATCCTTGGTTCTGCGTTTCATGAAGCATGCTAGCACGCTCCGAAGCCGTTGCATCGCTATATGACCCTTTCCATTCTTCATAGGAAGGTCGAAGTGGTCCCTCCATTCCCGAAGGTCATCGTACGGCTTAATCCTCAAAAACTTGACCAAACTCTGTAGCTCGTCTAGATTGTTCTGCATGGGTGTTCCGCTCAGACACCAGCGATAGATGCTTCGTAGTTCGTAACATGCCTTTGTGGCCTTGGCATTCCTATTCTTGATGGTGTGGGCTTCGTCCAGGATGACGCGGTACCAGTGCAAGCCGAAGCAGCCGGCCTTCAGCTTGTCGTTTGAATGGTTATGTTCCGATACAAGGATTTGATAAGTGGTGATAACGACATCATAGCGACGGAGATCCTCGAATCGCTTGGTGCGCTGAGGCCCGTGGTGCACGAGTACCTTCAAGCGGTGAGAATCGGTTACCTTGTCCTTGAGCTCTGCCTCCCACTGACGAATGAGGGCAAGCGGCGCTACAACCAGGGTCGTCTTCTCGACACCCGGGTGCTTGTCTTCGGGCTTGGCATTGCTCAAAATAAGGGCAATCGACTGTAGGGTTTTACCAAGACCCATGTCGTCGGCCAGAAGACCACCCTTGGGTACTTTGCCCTTCTTGACAGGGCCCAGTTCTCGGTTCTTCATCCACTCAACACCTTCGACCTGATGTGGCAGAAGTCGTACTTTCAGCCCCTCCACTATGGACTTGTCCTCGCTAATATCCTCTGCCTTGTCCTTGTCCTCGTCGTCTTCGAGCGAACCCTCGAGCAGGGCTTTAATGTCGGCAGCAGCCTTCTTGGGATCGACGTATTCGGAGAAGACTCCGGGCTGGCTATAGATGGAGACAGGGCCACCATCGGGCACGGAGATGGGGTTACTAGCCGATCCTTCGGCGCCCGGGATGGTGTTGAACATGGGAGCGGGTGCAGGCTTCCTATCCTTATAAGTAGGCTGCAGCGGGCCCGTGATTCGTTGTGGGCGGTGGTGTTCTGGCCTGTTCTTGGGTTGAATGAAAAGGTTCGCGTACTTGTCGTCCATGTTCGAACCCGAGAAGGCGCTTGCTTTCACGGCTGGTCGTGGTCGTGGAGCGGGAGCGGGAGCGTGGGCGGGGGCGGAGTAGGCAGTCGAGGAGCGGGAATGCGAAGAGACGGTGCTGTCGGTGCTCGAGGCTATGGAGTATCGTGACTTGTCGCTCTCCGGGATAGAGGAGTTGCCGTTGCTAGTGCTGGCGCTGCCGTTCGTTTCGCTCAGGCCCAAGGGACGCAGAGGGGCCTTGGGCGGGGCTTGTTCCCTGACCATGGCGACGGGTTTGTTTTTCTTGTGTTTGTGGAAGCTGGGGGTGTTGCTCGAGGCAAGATTATTTGTTGGCTGGAAGCCGAGGTGGTCGCCCGGCTTTCTGTTTTGTGGATGATTCTTGGGTTAACGTTTCCACGTAAACAGTCTGATCTGGGTGTTGATATGGTGGTGGTGGGTGTTGGTGCTCGGGTCGGTTGGATTGGCCGGTGTGTATACGGACCTCATGAGCACGTCAAATTCTGCTGGTTCAAGTTTTTGTCTACATTAGAGTATAGAAAACCATATGTAGTTGTATTGTAGTATAAAATGATGCGTGTGTGCATCTTTTGCAAGATTGTTTACTGTGATACTAGGTATGTTGACGGGAGTATGTAACAACCTGTTTTTTGCCCCGCCAACCGATCCAACCAACCATTGAGGTGTCCCTCTTTTTAGGTCCCCCCTTCCCTCCCCCCCCCACTAAATGGCACCGTACATCGTACCTATGTATGTACACACGTGCTCAGACAAGCCACCCACTGCCATACAAGCCACATTATGTACCTAGTGTACACTAACCTAGGTTAGTGTAAGCCCGCGGCAGGCATTTCCATGTTATCTACACTACGTACCTAGATTACAGTACAGATTACAGTACAGATTACAGTACTTTTATATTAATAAGCTGTAATCGTTACTGTGCGGGATTGGTGGATCCATCTTAACGTTCCTCTGGCATGGCCTTACTAGCTCCCCCCCCCCCCCCCCATCCTCCATCCCATCCCGCTTTCACTCTTCTTAATATAGTGCCTTTACACAACTAGATTACTACTCTACATTCTCTCTTGCATCTTCCTTCGCCCATTGCACTGCACTGCACTGCACTGCACTGCTCTTCTCTGCATTAGACCTACACTACCACCAGGTCTACCGACTCATGCTGCCCCATCGTTCCATTCTCCCTCACTTCCCTCGCCTCCTCCTCCTCCTCGTCAGCACTCTATATACCTGAGGCGGAAATGCTTTGACTACCTAGCCAACCCCCTGGGGAATCCCCCCCATCGACCAGGATATGTATTTATAAAAACCCACCGGCACTGGAACCGTTCAATCTCGTCTTCCCCCTCTGACCTTAGTTTTGCAGCACGAAATATGCCGCCAGGGCCTGGCATCCAGGGCACTTGCGCATGTCGACCGGGGTCTCCAAGTCGAAGGGGGGAAGAGGGTGAGGGTCTGTGAGCATTGCTCCCCTGGCATCCCATTCATCCTGTCCTCTATCTGCTGATACCTAGGTACACTACTGTTGCTGCTGCTGCTGCTGCGCCAGATCGTTTTCTTCCTTGTCATAATAACAACAACAGCAATAATAATAATAATATTCTGCTCCTCCAGTCCAGTCCAGTCCAGTCTCGTCCCGATATAGCGTCGCAGCATCGCTGGGCATCTCCTGGCATCTACTTATTGCCACCTACCTATCGTAGGCTATGGCCCAAGCTGCGATCGCTTACCTCTTCCTGATCTGGTTCTCATCTCCAAATCCCAAACCCATGGCAGGGATCGAAGTATGATAATTACAACCTTGCGCCAGCATCCATCGCCCATACGTGATGTATTATGCTATGCTACGCTGTTATGTATTCGTCAATTATCAAACCACCACTGCCGCTGCTGCTATTGCTACCACCACTTCCACCACTACTACCACATCTTGTAATTTGAATCTGCTCCCGCTCTCTCTGTCTCTTTCTCTCTCTCTCCCTCCATCTCTCTATCTCTTTCTCTCTCTTAGCCCCCCCCCCCCGTCTCTCCCCTCTTTCCATAGACAACAAATCCAACAGATCCAACCGAGCCGATCCAAATCGGACCAAACCAAGTCCCCCATCGTCGTGTCGCATTGGATCGTATCGTATCGCATCGCATCGCATGACACCCAAACCCCCCAAGCCCGATCCCTCAGCTGGAATGTGCGCATCCCGCACCAACAATGGCTGGGCTACAGCTGAGGACTGGGCCGCGCACAGGCCTTACATCACCAAGATGTACCGCGATGAAAACAAGACCTTGAAGGAGACGATGCGCATCATGCAGGAGTCGTATAATTTCTTCGCAACGTGAGTTTCTGATCACTAAAGGCCCGCGCCATGCTGTGTCACTATGGGCTGTCCCATTCTGACTGATCAAGTGTGAGGATGTACAAAGCTCGCTTCCAGCAATGGGGCATCGAAAAGAAAATAAAAGCCGAGGATGCCGTAGAGATCTTCCGCCAACAGACCGCTCGCGCCAAAGCCGGCAAGCCCTCGTCGGTGGCGTATGTGAGGGGCAGAAAAATCAACCCCGACCGACTGCAACGATACCGTTATCGTGCTGCCGCCGTAGTTTCCGAGCAGATCTTGCGAGTCGAGAGGTCTTCTTCGTCCGATGATACCTCGCCCGAGCCTATATCGAACCATGTCGTCTGCCGCACTCCCTCCCCCGAGCCATCCGCATCGCCATCCATCTCGCCGCGACTCGAAGACCCCGTCGAACTAAAGGTTCCACAAGAGTGTATGCAGATTCTAGGGAATTATCTATCTAGTTCTTTCGAGAGAGGCGAATGGCAGCAAGCAGAGTCCGACCGCGCCAAAGTAAACGATGCCTTTACCTGGGCACATTACCTAGCATCGTCGCAAGGGTTGATCGCTCATAACCGGACCAAGGAGGGGTTCTCCTTGCTGAGCATCTGTTTCGACCAGTACAAAACACATTTGCAGTCGCCCGACTCGTTCTTCTGGCTCGCCACCTACAAGGCGGCCATGGTATTAGAGCATAGGGATAGGAAGCTTGCCGAGACCTTCATCAACTATGCTTCGACGCTCACGTCGCTCCTGCTCCCCTCTTCACATCCCTTCAATCAAGTCTGGTCGCGGATTATGATGACCGGTATGTCTGGCCTAGTACAGCACGCATCGGCCCTTTTCCAATCCTATCTGGACACCTGGAGACAGCATCTTACAGCCGTGGAAGCGGATCACACCAGCATTGTGCAAATGGGATTCGTGTTCATCCAACTGCATTGCAGTGGCATGATAAGTTATGCCTTCTTGAGAGAGATGATAGACATGATGATGGGTATGCTCTCCTCCGAAGTCGCCACCCAGTATCTGCTGCAAGAGGCCAAGTTTAGAATGGCCTGTCTCCAGCTTGAGAAGAAGAAATTCACCCGATCGGAAAACATAATCAACGAGATCATATCCTGGATAAATGTTCAGACGGACACGGAGTACATGCATCTCCGTGTCAAGTGTGCTTGGATCATGTTCGAAATCCAGGACAAGAAGGGCTCGAACGCAGAAGCGATGCAGGCCGGATACGACCTGCTCCACCTTTGCCAGGAGGTCTACGGCAACATCCACCTCCAGACCCTCGACGCCATGTCGGCCCTCGAGGATTTCCTCCGCCGCAGCGGTAACGTACCCGTGACGGCCAGACTGACCGCCGACTTTGAGTCCCGGTGGGCCGTCTTTGCTCAAATGGGCCGTTCGCGCAAGGGTTTCCCCCACGACATTGAGCGACCGTGGTATCACCGGTGCATTGAGCTAGATGAGGACCCGGCGTACGTCCAGGAAACGATCGATCTCTTCGAGCGCAGCTCTTGGCTCAAGGAGTCTGGAAAACGAGCAACGTCGTCGCCGACATAACGTGATTCGCCGTGTCGGAATTTGCTTATTAGGTCTAGACTATTATGTTCGGTTTGCAACCCGAGTGGGTGGTTTTCATGAACCTCGCTGCCTGTCTACCCTAACTACTCCTGCAAGTGCTTTCTACCTTACCTACCTTACCTGGATCAAAAGCATGAATGGGGAGCGTGTGGATTGATAACCCACAAAACCCTCCCCCGTCTTCTGCCCCCGGCGACTAAATCCAACCTATCGGCAGTGGCCCATCAATTACAACAAGCTGCAAGCCCCGTGAATGTAGGATAAAAATGGAGAGGACTGGACAAGGGGACCAGGGGTTACCTAACCTGTCCGTCGTCGGTCGACAAATGAGATGTTAGAGATGACAGATCATGCTCGGCGCTGCAAGTATATAAGGAAATCGAGGATATTTTTGGAAAATAAGAAGAGGATGTTGATGAAAGTATAAACAAAAATACATACATACATACCTATATACATACATATAACCCCCGTAACATATAATCAATAAATAAAGCTAGTAAATACTTATACACATATATACATATTTTATTTATATATATATATATCCTGCTTCTTTACATATTCTGGCAATAGACTGTAGTGTTGTCTTCTTGCCCTGTCTTGTCTTGTCTTGGGACGGGAAAATCACAAACTTCTATAAGAGGAGGGATTGGGAGGGGAAAGCTAGAGACGAAGGACGAAGGACCAAGGTTATATTGTCCCGGGCTCAGAACAAGTTACCTACTCAAAGAAGATTGCTAACACTATGGGGCGGGAGATATACTGTAAATTACCTAGGTAGGTATAAAAGAGCCGGGGATTCGGAAAGAGAGCGCCTTTGGCGATTTTGATGGTTAGTAGGTAGTCAATGACGACTCCTATTCTGCCTTGCATCATGCTTTCGCGCTCGGTTGTGCATCGTGGTATCTACCTGGCATATATATAGGTATATACCTATCAATATATTTATTCGTGCAATACTAACAAAGTTTTTATCCCCATATAGAGTGTATATTATAACGCCTACTTAGGTACTTGAGACAACATACTGAGGTCTATTGGTGGTATAGATATCAATAGGATGAAAAATACATAAGACAGTCCGTACCTACTACCTGGAAAATAAAAAATACATTTATCAGGTATGATATAAGGGCTTGATCAAAGTGGCTGGGGTTCTGGGGCTATTTACAACTACGTTATCTACTTGACATGAGTCTACGCTAGGCTCGTCGTACCAGATTGTTTCCGTACAGTCACTCTATTAATACCTATTGTGATGAGGATTCTAAATTTATCGTTCCAACTTCATAATGAGGTCTTATGCACTTGACTTTTGGGAGTCATTGATATGATTCCAGATGGGAAAAGCCGTTGTTAGGTAGTTTCGATCAAACTGTTATATACATTGTTAGCCGTAACCAAGTTAAACAACTATTATTCGTATAACATGACCCATTTGGCCATTTATCTCTATTCTCGAGGTTAGGGTCCTCTGTCAGGTATAAAGAACACTCTACGTCTATCGGGGTTCTTGATGTCTTCAATAAAGTTTCGTGTTTATCTAGTAAGACACATCTTTAAATTCGGTTCTCTCATACATTTATTGAAAGACTTAAGCCCTTTTTAAAAAGAATTAATACAAATTGATAAGGCTAAAAAAGTAATTACACGACATAGGAAAAATATTGCAATGCAATATACAAGGCAAATAAATCTTATCTAGGGGTTACGCTCTTAAAGTACCTGGAATATTCTGGTATACAATTAAATACCTAGTTAGGTGAATTCTAAGCTGGTTCTCTTCGACACTATGAACAGAGATTCAAAAATGCGTATTAATATAACGTCTCTTCCGCCTTATTTTAGCTGTGAGACAAATCACGATTTTAGCAACGGCGACTGTACCTCATTGAGACAACTCGCCCTCGTGATACAGTCTCGCTCTCACGCTAAGTTACTGCCTTTTTTTTAATAGGTAGGTAGGTAATTCCGCACTTGAGATTGGCAATAGTGTTTAAACTTCTTGAAAGCACATAGCTAGTATTCTTCATAGATTACTACATAGTACCTAGCTAGGGTACAGACAACAGATAAGATGTACAGGAAATAGCTCTACTGCTAAACTGTGGAATTACCCCCCCCCCCCCCCCCCCCCCTCTCACCGTTCCCCGACTTGATCATGAGCCTCAAGGGCGGGGGCAAGGAAAGCAGGTCTTATGTTTTAGGAAGCTCGAGAGCTCGTGTCCACGGTTCGTGCGTTACCACCCAACCACCCCGCCAGACTGCATGTAAGCAGGTACACCTACTGCACATATAAGACAAGCATCGTGATCTTTCCTGCTGCGGGGTCGGTCTGATCATTCGGAACTACTACTAGTATTTGCTTTGGTTTACTTATGATGTGCCCAACACAAAATTCCTTTTTTTCCTTTTTTTTTCTTTCTTGTTGTCCAGTTGTCGTTTACTTACGTGGGGTTGGGAAACCCTCTTGGTCGTATACTTATAACCACGCTTTCATCCGGTCCGAATACCGGCGGACAGGGGCAGCAGTTAAGCAATAAAAAACGGCCTGCTTACCTCCACTCTGCCAGCACTAAGTTGTCCGGGGTAGACCGGGGTAGGGCTGGTGCTATGTATCGCGAATGGGGTACGTCGGTAAACATGATCTGATTGGCACGTTCACGGGGAATTGGGCTGGACTTTCAAGGATTCGAATTACCTCTTTGTACATACATACCTGCCCAGGCATTTATTAAACTAGGAGGACACCGACATGATGCAGTACTTACCTAAGGTTAATTTTATCTATAAAGACGAGGAAGTTCCGGTCTCCCATGTTTACTTCGGTCAGGTGTTATTGTCTTAACTTACCTAGTATCCATTCTTGCAGCTTAGGGTGCCCTCTAGTAGCTGTTCCCATGAACACCTACCTAACCTACCTGAAGATCGCATAGGTGCTAGACAGGAGAAAAGAAAAGAAAAGAAAACAATGAATCGGCGTCTGCTTCTACTGCTGGGTTCGCTTGTCGGCAGCCCGAGCACGGTGCTCGCTCAGTGCCCCAATTATGCCGACTATTCGACTCAAACACACGAGCCTTTCTCGGATGGGCAGTACCAGCTCTCGTACCAGAGGCCGGCGCCGGCATGTAGGAAATTCAATCTTTCCGATGTAGAGGACACCATCGAGGAGATGAGGGGTCTGGTGAAAGACCCGGACCTATTCCGACTGTTCGAGAACGCATTCCCGAACACGCTCGACACGACCGTGACATGGAAGGGGTATGCGGAAAACGGCACAGACGAGGAGGTCGGTTTTTTTGTCTTGCCCTCTCCCTCTCCCGTCGTCCCCATCACATCACACACATGATCAGACAGAACTAACGAAAGCGTACTTTGGCTTTGACAAAACAAACAGCTCACGTTCATCACCACGGGCGACATCAACGCGATGTGGCTGCGCGACAGCGCCAACCAGCTGCGCAGCTACAAGTCGCTCCTGCGGCCCTCGGCGTCGGCGGACTCGCTCGCGTCGCTGTTCCGGGGCGCCATCAACCTGCAGGCGCGGTACGTGCTCAGCAACCCGTACTGCAACGCGTTCCAGCCGCCGGCCGAGTCGGGGCTGGGGCCGGCGGACAACGGCTACGGGCGGACGGACGCGGTGACGCCCCCCTACGACCCGGACTTCGTGTTCGAGTGCAAGTACGAGCTGGACTCGCTGGCCGCGTTCCTGCAGCTCTCGGCCGACTACCACGAGCGCACGGGCGACGCGGGCTTCTTCGGGCGGCACGCCTGGGCCGCGGCCGTGAACCGCACGCTGGCCGTGGCCGAGGGCCTGCTGGCCGCGGGCACGTACGAGCCGTCGGGCGCCGTGGCGCCGCCGCCCTACACGTTCCGCCGGTCGACCACGTCGGCGACGGAGACGCTGGCCAACGACGGCGCCGGCAACCCGGTGCGCGCGGGCACGGGGCTCGTGCGCAGCGCCTTCCGGCCCTCGGACGACGCCACCATCTACCAGCTGTTCGTGCCGGCGAACATGCAGCTGGCGGCGTACGCGGGGCGCGCGGCGGCCGCCATGGCGCCGCACGACGCGGCCCTGGCGGCGCGCATGCGCGCGCTCGCGGCCGGCGTGCGCGCCGGCGTCGAGGAGCACGGCCGCGTCGCCCACCCCGCCTTCGGCACCGTGTACGCCTACGAGGTCGACGGCTTCGGCTCCGCCAGCCTCATGGACGACGCCAACGTGCCGAGCCTGCTGGGAGCGCCCCTCGTGGACTACGTCGCCGCCGACGACGAGACGTACCGGAACACGCGCAGGTTCGTGCTGTCGACGTGGAACCCGTATTACATGCACGGTCCGGTGCTTAATGGGTGAGTTTTTGGTTCATCTTCTCTCTCCCTTCACCCCCCCCCCCCCTCTTTTTTTTTCTTTTTTTTTTTGTTGGTTTGTTTTTGTGTTTTGTGTTATATATTCTCGGAGAGTTTCTGACATCCTCCCCTCCCCCCTTTTTTTTTCTTTCTAGAACCGGCGGACCGCACGTGGGCCCGGGCAAGGCGTGGCCGATGTCGATCATCACGCAGCTGCTGACGTCGGACGACGACGACGAGATCGTCAACGGACTGCGGATGTTGGTGTCTTCGACGGACCGGCTGGGGCTGATCCACGAGTCGATCAACACGTTCGACGCCGGAGACTGGACGCGGCAGTGGTTCTCGTGGGCGAACGGGTTGTTCGGGGAGATGCTGCTAGACCTGAGAGACAGAAAGCCTCACCTGCTTGGGACGAGCTTTCAGTAGTGCTGCTATGGCTCTGTTCCCGACTTTGATCCTGGCTTTGGCTCGGGGGGATTGGAGGAGCTTCGAGCAGGAGGAGAAGAGAGAGAGCATGTTTGGAATAGTAGCAAGTATATAAGTGGATGCCCGAAAGGCTCGTTTGCATAATGTATCTTAGCCCTTGAATTAATGATGCTACCTAATATACTACAATAATGACGATATTCCCTCATTTTTTCGCAATTGCTGGCTGAACTGGCTGAACTGAAATAAGTAGTTAATAGGGGCAAGCATCGAGTATCTTAGGTCCACTACGGCCTATGTACACACAACTCTAACAACAAACACATGGACATCTGCCGAGTCGTCGTCATGTAGGTACGCTAGGTTCGGTATATGAAATAAAGGCTCCTCCTTTCGATAATAGCCGAACCACGTTAACCAACAAAACCAGCAAATGACATAATTTACATAGACAGCGAAATCCCATATTTGGTAATTTCTGAAGACGTGATCATGTATGAAAATCGAATTGTCTCAAGTTACCTATTAACCTATTTATTTCACCACTTACACACATACATACATATACATACATACCTTTGTGCTTGGTGATGGTGGTGGTTGATCCATCCCCCCAACCTCCCCTCCCTCTTCCCCTTCTCTTGGGCACGATGCTTCACTAACGCAGGAACATGGAGGGTGAGGGCGAGGGTGGGTACAGGTTATAACAGACAACCTTGAACTGACAAGTTTCAAAACAGTGACGATGAGATGTGCCCGATGATATGGTTTGATCGAATCTTATCGGTGACTTTTACCTGGTCTTGTCTGGTCTTTTAGGACTTTGATCAGATGAGCCAGGGGGGGCATCCCCCAATGTAACCCGAGTGCTGACTCGTGCAGACAGTCTGGGCATGTGCGAGAGACAGGAGCTCTGCTGTGTAACCTAACAAGCGTGGCTCTAATTGAGTGGATACGAGACGGTGACTGGTCCGATGGAAGATATGCACACAGTATTGAATTTGAGTTGGTACGGTGCCCGAGAGGTAGGTAGGTACCTAATGAAGCCTAGTCAGGTCGGCAGTGTTGGTTTAGGTAGGTACATACCTAGTAGTCTTATCAGAAATCAACACGCTACAGCGACAAACGGACGAGACCCTCCCCCTGTTAAGTTCAGTTCTGTTTTCTCCCTTCCATTCCCAAGTCTCTCTCTCTCTAGTAGATGCAATATTTCGTGGCGCAACGGAAACGTTTTACTCGGCCTATCAAGTGCCGGTGGTCAGCACTCCCTTTTTATAAAAAAACCAGGGGGTGTGTATGGGTTGTGGGTGTGATGATGATGTATGTTAGTTAGTGGTGCTGTGGGGAAAGCAAAGACATGGAAAGGAAAAGGCGCCAGCTGCAGCAGCAACAGCCGCTGGCTTGCGTCTGCTTCTGCTTCTGCTTCTGCTTCTGCTTCTGCTTCTACTGCGCGCCTGCGTTGTCAGAGAAAGACCGCCTCGCTCTCTCACCTCACTTTCTCTCTCTCTTTTCTACCTAATTGATACTCATCGCCAATCAACTTAGCACTTGAACTCTAACCTACATAACTCCTCCGACCTTATCATCTTCTTCCACCTGTTCTACACAATACATACCTACCGTGCTACCTAACCTAACCTACATATTAACACTAATACCCACTGTCATCTATTTTCCTACCTATTGAAACTAACTCAGCCTGCCTACAATACATACATTGCATTACATCAATTACACACTCACGTACATACCT
Source organism: Biscogniauxia mediterranea (assembly GCA_018398605.1). NCBI lineage: Eukaryota > Fungi > Ascomycota > Sordariomycetes > Xylariales > Xylariaceae > Biscogniauxia > Biscogniauxia mediterranea. Next base: position 807,695 of record JAGXTR010000007.1, on the reverse strand, counting down.
AGGTTAACCTACGCGCATACATAACTGCGTACTTGATTCAGATTTTTTAAGTCTTCTTTTTTTCGTCCTTGTTTCTGTTTCTCTTTTCCTCTATTTTTGTGCCAACTCCACGTGGTACATTGATCCTTTTTTTTATATGACCAGTATTGTCCTTCTTGTGTTTCTGATTCTCTAGACTTCACATATAAAAAGGAAAAAAAGAAAAAGAAAACATATACCTAGATTTTATTCAATTTTTATTTTTGTCCTTTTCCCTTCCCTTTTCCCCTTTCTTCATGTTGTCCTTAACCTAAGTTTGTTGTCGTGGTTCAAGTTGTTATTGACTTGATTGAATTTGTGTCGACTAATAGAATTGTCTACTACGGACTTGATTATGACCCTTTTTGCCAATTAATTCGTCATAGCCCCATTTGTCTATCCGCCTTATCGGTCGCTAGTCTGATCACCATCACCCTATCTCATCGCTATCTCAACCTATCTTTTTTTTTATTTTCCCTCTTTTCTTTTTTTTTATTCCTCCATCCTCTCTTACCTACTATTCCCACTTGAGCAATTCCCATGGACTAGCTCGGTCCGGACCGATGACGGATGGCACAAGATTCCTAGTACCTTAGGTTAGAGATCACGAGGAACCAGCGTCTGACTACGACTTACACCTATCGCCTCCTACTTACTAAACTACTACTTACTGCTTGTCACCTTTACTTGCTGCATCTTCCACCATCGTCACGATCGTTAATCCAACCACCAACCAACCAACCAACCAACCAACCAACCAACCAAACCATAACACCTCGGGGAAGCTCACTAACCTACCTCAATGCGCATTGATAATCCCCGCGAGACAGACAGAGCATTTAATCAAGCAGAGCAATCAACATCCATTCTGTTCACCATGTCAGGAGTCTGCCTAGCTTAGCTCCAGACCCTGCAGCTGTCCGCATTTACCTGAGCTAGCTAGCAGAGCCGCCATTCACGTCTCGTCGACTGTCGCCCTCGACCAACCCGCCCACTTGTCCTGTGTCTGCCTACTCTTACTTCTACATCTACTACTTCCCTACCTACCAGCTTGTCTGTCTCTGCCTCCTTCCGAACGCGCAAAGCCCTGCGCACTGAGAATTGGCGAGAATTCACCTCCAAATATAACCCTGACCATCTCCGAGTCTGCCTAACCTTCGACGTTGCGAACAATGGATGCTAAAGTTCGGTGGCCTCACGTCTACAACCCCATCTCCATCTAAACTTGCTGCCTCGGCGCCTCGACTCGACTCGACACTACTCTATTGCGCCGTCTGCCCATCTTCCCCCTAACGGGAAGCCTCCCCTTGGGCCACTCACCCGCACAAACACACTCACCCACAGACACACACGCACACGCACACACACACACTTACCCATCTTCGAATTGACAAAACAGATCACCCAACTGCACCGCCATCCGATTTCAACATGCATCAATTACCTCGTCCTGCACACCGTCCTTCTTCCCCCGCCTCCTCACCACAGACGAACCCCACAAGGACGAATAACCAGAGAGATCCAGGCTCGTCTGCTGCTCGTTCAGCCTCGGGATCCGAAGCCGTGACGCAAGAGTCTCCCACAGGGGCCGAAAATGCCGTTGGCCGTAGAGAAAATAGCCCGAGTCGGGATTCCATCAAGAAGCTGGACCAGATCATCCAGGTTGGTTTTCCCGCCTCCGTAGCGACTAGCATATCGCCTGCTTACACTTATCGCATCTTCCTAGAATGTCTACGCGAAAGCCGGCACCATTATCTTGCAGGAGCGGATGCGGGTATCCCCTATATACCAGGGTAGGAGCCAGGAGAAGAGGACAAGTAGATGGGTAAGTGTGGAATGCTCCGGCGACACCGAGCTGGGAAGGTTGCTTGGCTAACTGGGCGTCCTCGGCAGTTCCAAATGGACACGGACGATATTCTCGATTTTCGGGACGAGTTCTCGGTGTGGAAACAATGTGGCGGGTTCGAGAACCGTCCGCCTCCGCTGGTCATTGAGATATACCTTGATGCAAGTCTACTAAAAGGTGGCCAAAGCTTGGTGATTTTGGATGAGAATGGTAAGCGCTGGGATGTCGTCGAGGCGATCAACTCGTCCGACCAGTCGAGCGATAGCAGTTCCGGTCGTCAGGGGCAGTCGAATACACAAGTCATCTTGGAGCGGTGGCGGGTCGAGTTAAAGGGGGAACCGCCCGACGACCCCAAAGACTTCGGCGCCCTCTTGCCGACCGTATACAAAAAAGCCATCGTCCTGATGCGATCCATCTATACGACGACGGGCATTCTACCTGCCTGGAAGCTGGCGAGAAACTCCAAGACGAAAGGTATACATCCTGCCCTTTGCATTCGGTGCCGTGTCTACTCTGGCGATACCCGAACCTATGGAACCGATACGTTGAGAACCCCGTTATTTGAGGGGAGAGGTGATGTCTCCACCGATTACATGTTTGGTGATCTAGAAGTGCCGGTGGGCCGCTTCTACGTGTCTGTGTCGTATCGAAACCACTGCAATTTCCAAGTGGTAGAAACCGAGTCGTTGTTGAGCTCTCGCATCGGTATGGCCATTTCTGATGACATGTTTAAACCTTCCCTACCGCACCGGGCCCAGACGCAGCGCGAATCCCGTACTCACGAAGTAGGGTCTCTACCGTACAATCGGCATACTCATGATATAACTGAAAATCAACAACGGTACGGTAGTCTTTCCACTTTTCACGGCGAAGGGCCGTTCGGCACAAGTCCGATTTCTGCCCTGAGGGCCGTGAAAGCACCCGGTTCCGACACTAGTTCGCCCCCCGGATCCGGACCCGCGAGTGTCGAGGCTCCTCCGCATTCCCTCCCAATTGCGGGCCCTGCTCAACGACCATCCCTTAAGACGGCAGATATAGTAGGCAGGCGGCCATCTGTTTCATTCCAAAACTCCCCCTTCAAGCATGGATCTCTATCGGGCTCTCCCGTTCCTCGTGCGCAAGACGGCGATATTCCGCCGTCCCCCCATTCCCTGACTCGGAACTCAGGTCTCAGTAATGTTATTACTCACATGAGAAGTAGATCTTCCCTCACTGCTGGAATGCCTGCTTCGTTGCGAGGTGGGCCGCCTCCCGCGACAGAAGGCTCCGTTGCTGGCTCGCCGAGACCATCTGCTACCGGCCGCTTTAGCAGTAGCTTCACGCATCGCCGTAACCGACCGTCCTTTGGCGGTGCCAGTAGAGGAGACGAGGATCAGAACAGCAGCGGGAAACAAAGCCTATCATCTTCTGTTGCCCAGCCAGGGTCCGGCCTGCTTAATGAGGTAGGCGCCGGCGGAAGCTCAGGATCTTTTCAGACGGACGACGATAGTATCCAAGAATTCCTGAAAGCCCTCGAGAGCAAAAAGACGCTGCAGAGCTTTGAACCGTCAAAGAAGGGGGAGTCGGCGATGAAGAAGACGACAGCGCAACTTTCAAAGTTCCACCTTATGCGCGAGTCTAACAATGCCCTTACCGAGTCGATGAACTCATCTATGCATTTACATCGCTCTTCTAGTTCCTCCAGTCGGCAGTTACCTAATGTTCCGCCCATGTCCACTTCGACATCTCCCGGGAAACCGCTGTCGCCTCACACGCCGCACACACCGGCTATCCCGTCTCGTCTAAGCGAGAATTCTAGTGTTGACTATACCGCGCCCATACGGACAGCAACGCGAGGACCCGACCATTCCGACCTTACCGAAGAGCCTTCGGCAGATGCGCCCGCCACTACCTTCGAGGGAACTACGGCTATTCCCATCCCCCTTTCTCCACGCCCTCACCTCCACGCGAGACGATCTAGTTCTGTCGCTCATCAGAATCGAGTCATGGTTGACGACGACGACGCTCACCGGAGCCTCAGCGTAGGCGCAGAAGAACGCGAGGTGCCGAGTTTAAGCGTGTTGCTGGGACGGGCTGTAGCTGAAGCAGATGGTGGGGCAGACTCACCAATTCTCCAACCTCCTGCTGACATTAGAGCTATCACCTCAGGGGAAATTCTCAGACCCGGTTCAACATCGTCTGTCGAGCCTGAGACCCGGCCGCCCGGCGGTCTTTACTCCGGTCTTTCCGGTTCTCCATACGGCCGGCGGTATGGAAGTAGTGCGGGCCGGGGAGCAACACCGCCACATTCGGGAAGTGGCAGCCTAGTCGGCTCTGGTAGATACGGCCGTGGATACTCTCGCGGGGGTGCTACTGGTTTAGGAGTTACTGGCGCTCCTACGGAGGATGTGGAGGACGAACCGCTGCTCTTCGATATGTCGGAAATTAACCGGGAGCATACCCACCGTGGCGCTGATGAGGGTAGAGGTATGGGACCAACCACTAGCGAGCGAGGTGGTGGCGGCTACGAGTCGAGCCATAGAAGTCGTCGGTGGTAATTATAAACAACAGCTCGGCACTTTTTCTGCTTCTGTTCGTTTTTCTTTTCTTTGACATAGAATGTTTTTTTCTGCGTTCTTGGTTTTGGGGTTTACTTTTTCCCCGTTTTGGTTTCTTTTCGGTTTCGGGGAAGAGGTTCCCCAAACCACATCGGATGTCAATATAGGATAAGAGATTTAACGCAACTTGGGAGGGCAATCTCTTGATTCAGGGGGTTTTAAAGGGGTGGGAAATGGGAAAGGATGAAGGGAAAAGTATTTTCTCTCCTCTTCTCTTCTCTATCTCTCTGCCTCTCCTAATATTGCAGGCGACAATTAGGGAGGGCTCTTCATATTTTTCTGTTCTCTTCTCTCTCCCTTCTCCTGTTTGAAATTGACACTTTGTTTTTATTTTTTTTTTGCTTTTTCTTGGATCACGGCAACAAGGAAACTTTGAGGAAGGAGTTCAAGGTTTTTATTTATTTATTGACTTACTTTTCATGAAGGAGCTGGGAGGGAGGGAGAGGAGAATAACAAGGAGGGGTTTCTACTCCTTTTTGCGTTTGACCTTCGATCGTCATATTATTTTATTCATCTAGTTTTTCTTTTTCTGATCCGATCATACTCATCGAGAGAGGTGGCCTGGAGTCTAGAGCGTGTGTCTTTTGTGCGATTCAATGTCATTGTTTTTTCGACTCTTGCTTGTTACGTTTGGTTTTGTGCTCTCTCTATCTCCTCTCTTGAGTCTGCAGAGGCGTTTTTTTGGGTAAAGAAGGAAGTGGAAGTGGTGATAGTCGATGGTCATGGAAGGCAGTAAGGGTGTCGTGCTGTTGAATGCTGTATTTAAAAAGAAGAAAAAGAACGAAAAGAAAAAGAGAAAAAATCCGCTCGACCAAAGACATGTTTTTCTTGCTTCCTCTCCCTCCTTCGCCCCCTTCTCTACGCTTTGGATATGCTTGGTTATTTGGGGGATTTCATCTTCTTTTATGAAAAGGGAAGGAAAGGAAAGGGGATAGGGGCGGGGGGATTTTGGGTTTCCAATCTGGTTTTTGCGCGTGCTATAACTACATACATCTTTCTATTTTACTTACACACTCTCTCTCTCTCGACCACCCCCCTCATCCTCATACATACATACAAACACACATACGCACATACATATAAGAGAAGATCGATCTACTACCTATATATATATATATATATATATATACTTGGTATTGCTTTAGTGGTTGGTAATATGTGACGGTTTTGTGCGTAATCAGGATGCCGAAGCTGAGGGTTGGCTTGTACTAGTTACTAGTTTATCTTTTATTTTTTACCTGCTTGCTTGGTTGTCTGCTTATATACACTAGTATGAGACCGCTTTCTTTTTTAATGCACTCTCTCCTCTTTCTAGTTTCGTTATTCCCATTTCGAGGCTTTATTTTCTTGATGAAAAAATATGTTTTAAGGGGGACACTGGTTTTGCACTGTTAGTAAGGGGGAGACTAATGGGGGGTGTGGGGGGTTGAGAGAGAGAAAGAGAGAGAGAAAGAGAGAGAGAAAGAGAGAGAGAAAGAGAGAGAGAAAGAGAGAGAGAAAGAGAGAGAGAAAGAGAGAGAGAAAGAGAGAGAGAAAGAGAGAGAGAAAGAGAGAGAGAAAGAGAGAGAGAAAGAGAGAATTTATAGTAAAGACGAGAAGAAAAATGATAACCAGGAAATACCTACCTACCCGACTTTAGGGATACATGTAGGTACAATGTAAAATATAAAAGGCGTCTTATATAGGTAAATGAAGCTACCCTACCAAGTATTTACCTACTTGCCCCCTTTTATGTTATGTACCTAAGTAGTGCAAATGTAGATACCTAACTTTCTAAGTAGGTCCCGACATGTTTTGGCCCCATCAATCCATGGTTTAAACGGGTCCATTCGATTTGATGGGAAAACATCGATGTTGAGTAGGTAGGTACATAAGAGAAAACGAAAATAAGTAGGTAATTAAGCTAGTGTAAGATCGTCTTTACGGGGTTGGGTTGGCTGGACGTTTTACATACTAAGGTTAGGTAGGTATCCGGTTCTGAACTGGAGGTCCTCCATTCACCTCAAGGATCTGAACCTTGTAAGTATTTTTCGCATTCATATTAGATGGATTAGGCTGCAATTATTGAATGGAGGGCGAAGTCCATCCCCTTGGGTACCTAGGTAGGTAACTTTTCTTCTCTAGTAGCCGTAGCTGATGTGGCGCAGTCGTGGTTGCGAGGAAGTTCAGAGTGGGCGGGTGGGAAAGGTATCCTACTACGAAGTATATTGCGCGTCTTACGCCTCATTTGTCTCTACTTTTTTATATCTGCCTATCCAAACTAGAAAGCTTTTAAGTTGGATAGTTGCCTAATTTTTTACGGGGGGGGGGTTTTTTTTTTTTTCCCTTTAAATATAAGACATGGAAATGATGATGCGAGGCTGCGCCCCTATATTAAAATCCCATATGCGCGTTAGACATCTCAGGCAGCTATGTACCTAATTGTAGATGAGAGGCCAGAGCTGTTATATGTATGTACTTAGTAGCGTAGGAAGGAAAGCGGGGATCGTGTACAATACACTATAATGTGTACATATGTAGGTAGGTACCTATGTAGGTATTTAGTATGCTGCGAACCGCCCCCAGTTAGGGCCACTTTAAGTACCTACATATGTACATACTACGCAGGGTACAACGCTATTCATAGCGGGTCGCGGGCACCATTTTTAGGTAGAAAGGACGTAATCGGGGGGCGCCCCTCTCTTTTCTCCTCCTACATGTCATTTAATTCAACCAATTTATTACACTATCGTAGGCACCTGGCAAACCTGCCTTCTTACAACTACCTACCTACCTAACACACATACACACACACACACACACAACGAACCACAGTAAAATAACACCTACCGACCGGCCAAACCTCATCCACCTGTCGTAGCCAATAAAGATAATTAAGTACACCAGAACCAACGCCCGAGAGGCATATTCCAGACCATGTTTCGAAGCGGTGCTGCTAGTAGCCCGTACGACGAACCAATCGGTAAGGTGGTGACCAACGTCATCATGCCCCAGGTCTCTCCCGGAATACCCTCACTAACCACTCATCCTATTTCTCTCTGTGTTCTACAGCCAAGGCCACCGACGAGAACCTTACATCCGAAGACTGGGGAGCTATTATCGAGGTCTGCGACAAGGTCTCGAGCGACACAAATGGCCCCAACCAGGCTGTCCAGAGCCTGATCAAGCGACTTGCGCATCGCAACGCCAATGTCCAGCTATACACCCTCGAGGTATGTAGATTAAGCACCCAAACATCCCAGTCTCCCAGCTAACAGCACCCCGTGTGACATCAGCTCGCAAATGCGCTCTCCCAGAACTGCGGCAAGGCCATGCATCGCGAGCTCGCCAGCCGCTCCTTTACCGACGCCCTGCTCAAGCTCGCGAACGACCGCAACACCCACCAACAAGTTAAAGCCAAGATTCTCGAGCGCACAAAGGAGTGGTCCGACATGTTCAGCCAGGATCCCGACCTAGGCATCATGTACGATGCCTACTACCGTCTTAAGCAGAGCAACCCGACACTGCAGGCCCCCTCGGCACCGCAGAAGACCGGCCTGACCGAAGTCGATCGCCAGAAGGAGGAAGACGAGTTACAGATGGCCCTCACGCTGTCCTTACAGGAGGAGGAGAGGAAGAAGAAGGCCACAGAGCCCAGCTCCTCGGGTGCGGGACCACGTTCGGCCGCAGGGCCCAGTACGAATGCTGGCGCCACCACCGCCGCGTCATCGACACCAGCCGAGCCCATATTATCTCACCCCACCGGCACAACGGCAGCAACCGTGTCGCGTGTTCGTGCGCTGTACGATTTCGTGCCTTCGGAGCCCGGCGAGCTGGAATTCCGGAAGGGCGATGTCATCGCCGTGCTAGAATCCGTTTACAAGGACTGGTGGCGAGGATCGCTCAAGGGGAAGACGGGCATCTTCCCCCTTAACTACGTAGAGAAGCTTACGGACCCGACACCGGACGAGTTGCACCGCGAGGCGCAGATGGAGGCCGAGGTGTTCGCTGAAATCAAGAACGTCGAGAAGCTCTTGACTCTGCTAAGCACGTCTAACACAGCGCCACGGGAAGAGGATAACGAGGAGATCTCGGTAAGCATCGCGTCCCCCGTGGGAGTAGCAGTGCTATCCGGCTAACAAGCTTAGAAACTATATCACCAGACCCTGGCCATCCGGCCAAAGCTGATTAAACTGATCGAAAAGTACTCCCAGAAAAAGGATGACTTTACTCAGCTAAATGAGAAGTTCATCAAGGCACGACGGGACTACGAATCTCTACTAGAGTCATCTATGTCTCACCCCCCTCAGCCTAATTATCATCAATATGCGCCGAGACCACCCATGCCCCAGGGTTACGGGGTCCCGACGGGCGCACCCGGTCCAAGCTTCGCGCCTCAGGGACCGCCGCCAATCCAACAAGACCCCCAGAGATACTATACGCCTGGGCCTCAGGGCCCTCCCCAGCAAGGTATGTCCAAGACTATAAGTCTTGCGTAATCCAGGCTCACGCACGTATAGAGCAGAATCCGTATCATCAGACCACGTCACCGCCGCCTAACTTCCAGCGGCAGACTCCAGCCCCAGCACCGTTCTACCTCCAGGGTGCGGAAGTCCCTGCGACGGGCGGCCCGCCTTCGTCACAACAACAGTATCCTCCTCGAGACCAGCCATCTAGGGTAGCTGTGGGCAAGCAGCCGGCACCTCTCCAGACCTCAAGCCCTCCACCGCAAACATACCAGGCCTACTCCCAGCCTCCTACTCAAGCCGGAGCCCGTCCCCAGAGCACCTACGGTAACCCACAGGAGCTAGCGACGTCCGCCTATGATTCGCCCGTCGCAGCCCACAACAACCCCGGCGCCGGGCCCAGCGATCCGTACTCGGCATCTGTTTACTCACAAGAAGACCCATACGCGAATAGTCCTACTGCTCCCCCGGCCTCCGCGCCATCCGCACCATCCGCTCCTCCCCCGGCCCCGCCGGTCCTCACCCAGCAAGGCGTCCCGACAGCTCTAGCCATTGCGGGTCAAGCGCCTTCGGCACCGTCTGCACCATCCCAACCCCAATACACTGCCTACAATCCCCGCATAGCCCAGCAGAATCCGGCTTCGTACGAGGTTCCCCAGCCGCCAACACAAGTCCTCTCGCCTCCTCCCCAACCCTCGGGCTCTGCGCCGCCCATTCCGCACAGCCAACCCCCAGCCCCGACCATTTCGGCCGCCATGGCGCCGCCACCGTTGCAGCCAGGTGGTCCGTTCTACGATGCTAGGCAGTCGCTACCAAGTCAGCAGCAAGCTTCCTCGCCCCCACCTCCGACGCAGCCGCAGTATAAGGCGTATGTGCCCCCCTCGATGCAGGAGCCGAGTGCGCCGCAGGACTTTTATAGACAAGGGGCCGCATATTCTAGTTAGGATTGCGGAACACGGAGAGGCGTAGAAGAAGGGACTAGAAGAATGAGGAGGGGAAGGGGAGGCAGTAAAGTGTAAGAGATAGATGGGAACCGATAGGAAATTGGAGAGAGAAAAAAAAGAAAATTTGGAAAGTAAGAAGGAAATGGGTTGAAGGCACTTTCTGTGTGTTATTTTTATCCGTCTCCCCTGTCCCGGTGGACAGGAGACTGGAAATAGGAAGAAAGGAGGACAGAGGGAACTGGGGAAATGGAAGGATGAAAGAAAGGGGTAGGATAGGAACGTTGGTGGTGGGGATAAGGTGGTCGCGGAGAAAGGGGGGATGGCAAAGCCATGTAGCAGGCGAGAGTTAAACAGAAAGCAAGAGAGAGACAGAGACCGAGACAGAGAGAGTACACAATATAGTGATAGCATAGTAATGTAAAAAGTGGATGAATTAATCCGTCGAAATCCAGAAGGGGCTTTCCTGTTTCGCACGTGGCAATGACTTTCTAATATCGTTCTCGAGGAAGAAGGAAGAAAGTGGTCTGCTCAGTGGTTTTGTGAGTTAGGCAACGAGAGGCCGGGTTAGGTGTCATTAGATCGGAAGGAAGACGAGAGTATATTTCTAGTTGTGTAATTTTGCATGACTACCTAGATTAGGTATGTGAAACATATATTTACCAAACAGCCCCTTTTATGAGTTTGAGACGTAATTATATAATTTAAGTACGTTGCGGCGTTGTTGGCTGATGCGGGTGGAACTCGATAGGTAGGTTAGGTACGTAACCTAGATTACCACATAAAATCGCCCGAGAGAAGGAAAAAAATATAGAAAATAAGAAAAGAAAAAGAAAAAAAAATACATTGGGGGTTCGGTTCTATATACTATAGCTTGCTTTGCGGTTTAATCAGGGCCAGCTTCGCCCTCAGCGTCTCCTCCGCCTCCTTCTCGATCCTCTTCAGGAGCTCGTCGCACGTGGGGATGTCGTGGATGAGGCCGATGGCCTGGCCGGCGGTCCAGACCTGCGCGGCATCAATCATATCATGGGTTAGCAAAAATAAGGCTTTTTTTTTTTTTGCGAGACGCGCTTTGGTTGCTCTGGTAATAAAATAAAATAAAAGAGAAAGAAAGAAAGGAAAGGAAAGGAAAGGAAAGGAAAAAGAAAGAAAAAAAAAACTTACGCCGTACTCGGGGTCGCCGTTGAGGAAGACCTCGCGGCCGCGCCTGCCGCTGACGAGGGGGCGATCTCGGCGAAGTCGCCGGTGGGGCTGTGGCGCTCGATGCGGGCGACGGCGTCGGCGACGGCGTTGCGGAAGAGGCGGGTGGTGTTGGTCCAGCGGCGCATGACGAGGGCGGTGTCGGTCTCGCGCGCGCGCACGATGGTCTCCTTGACGGCCCGGTGCACGGGCGCCTCCGCCGTGCACAGGAACCGCGTCCCCATGTTGACGCCGCACGCGCCCAGGCACAGCGCCGCCGCGAGACCCGCCCCGTCCGCGATCCCGCCCGACGCGATGAAGGGCACCGTCAGCGCCTGCCGCGCACGGCTCAGCAGGATGAAGTTCGTTAGGTCGGACTCGCCTACGTGGCTGTGTGTGGGGGGGTGGATGGGTGTGTAAGCAAAAGCAAGCGTGGCTGCTGCGTGATGGGGGGGAGGGAGGGGGGGAGGGATGGCTGGGATGTGTATAGGATAGAGTCGAGGTCTCGAGTTCCAAGGTTCAGGGGAGGGGAAAGGAAAGGGGAGGAGAGGGGGAGGGGGTAAAAATGGCGGTTGGGTCTTAAGGTAGGTAAGGTTAGTACTCACCCGGCACATTCGAAGCCGTCTATGGAGAGGAAATCGACGCCGAGCTTGACGGCGCTCTGGGCGTGCCTGATGGTGGTGCACTTGTGGAGCACGACGACGCCGGCCTTCTTCAGCTGGGCGATGACGGGGCCGGGGCTGTTGCCGGCCGTCTCGACCACCCGGATGCCCTCGTCGATGGCGACCTGCGCGTAGGCGCCGTAGTCGGGCGGCTGCAGCGCCGGCAGCAGCGTGATGTTCACGCCGAACGGCTCCTTGGTCATCCCCCGGCACCGCCGGATCTCGCTCCGCAGGTCCTCGGGCGTGGGCTGCGTCAGCGCCGTCAGGATCCCCAGCCCGCCCGCGTTGGACACGGCCGCGGCCAGCTCGGCGTAGCCCACGTGCTGCATCCCGCCTTGGATCACGGGTATCCTGATACCCAGCTTGCGGGTGAGTTCCGTGTCGAAGGGCATCTTGGGCTGTTTGGGATTGGTTAGTGTATGCTGTCTCGAACTCGCCTGCTCTGGGGTTGTAGGTGTGAGTGTGTGTAGGTGTGAATGTGAGTGTGAGTGTGAGTGTGGGTGTGGGTGTAGGTGTAGGTGTGTGTAAGTGAGATTTACATGTGGTAGGTATTTCGATACAAGTTCGTTCTAGGTACTATTATGACCCGGTCTTCCCCTAACGGCGGTGACGGTTAATGCGGTTGAAAGGCTTAAAACGACTATGTTTATGAGGTCCTCAACAATGGAACTAGCCGGCTGGTCTATTATATAGAGAAGTACGAATTGTTAGGTTATTATTAGAGAAGTTGATGTTGGAACCAAAAAAAAAACCAGGACGAACATCAGATGTATGAGTGAGGTGAGCCACAAGTAACCAGGAGATGCCGAGGTACCGTGAGATTAGTGGTTGAGGATTAATGGGGCCAATTACTAGCCTAGGTACTAAGTACTTAGTAAGTAGTAGGCTGGATGGTCCACTCTGGGGGGGCCCAGGCTCCCCAGGCCGGGTCCAGGGATTTTCCGATGCTAGTCTGAACTTAGTAGAAGTCCACCCCGCCTCCACACATTTCTAGTTCACAGCGTCTCCATAACTTCCAAGGGCCATTACCCATCCCCGGACTACACTACCTAGGTTAGGACAACAACCCCCTTACACCCCCAGTTTTGACGACCTACATCAATATCAACTATTCACTTCATCATCAGAGGTTCCAAATGCTTGGCGCATTTTTATTTTTATCTTATTTTAATAATACATGGCCAAAAAAGAGAAAAAAAAACGAGAATCTATTCCTTAAATACCTACTGGTAAAGTTGACGTCTACCAAGGTTCTCGCGAATATTCACGCGGAATCATCAGGCAATCTCAGGCTGGGGACCATTCCCAATGGTGTGACTTGTCATAGTTAGACAACGAGACACAGAATATCAGCCGGGTGATGGGTGACGAGGCTCTTCTCCTTCGTATGCTGTGTCACGGACCATTTGTCACGGAGCGACTTGTCGGGTAGTCTCACGGACGACATGTTGACCATCTGCTGGATCCCTTCCACCACGGCCTGCTATTTCCCTAAATGCCGATATCTCATGCCTTCTCTCCCAGCCCCCCCCTTCCCCATCCACACGGAACGGTCCAAACCACTGGCAACAGCTCGAGGTGCAATCGCCCGGCCAAGCTAGTTTCCTTGTTGAGGTACCTCGTACGAGTGCTGCTCCCGCAAACGTACCCTCCACAGGGTGGTAGCAGGACAGAGTATTGGTCAACCCAATGACCCTAAGGGTAAGGGGTACTTCCACCCACTTCAGCGAAACGAAATGATTCCCATTGTTTGTCTTACGGCAAAATCTCTCCGGATCTGCCTGGGCCTGCAAGATGAGATTCCAATTCCTGGTGCAAAATCATAGGTTACATAAGGAGCGGAGACCCCTCCCCTTCGCTCATCACTCGCTACATGTTACTTGCCGTAAGGGAGGGGGGCGAAGATCTACCAAAAAAAAAGCAAAGAGCGTAGCCTTTATTTCCTCTAATGGGCGTGGAGCTCCTGCTAATGCCGCAACATGCAGCAAATAGATGTCTGCCATTCTGACTAGTTAGATATACCGTTTACCCACAAGGAGGGGTCTCATATCCGCTGTGTATAGGGAGATAAGGTGGAAAGCCATGGAAGCAGCCCGGCTCTTCAAGAGACAGTACAGGGCTGAAACGGGCGCCGAGGACAGGACCCTTCGGTTATATGCCCTAAATTCACCAAACTAGTTTCGTTTCAGTCAGTCAGTCACTCACTCACTTAGGTTCTCATCACTTGGACGCGTGTTATGCATCCACATGCAGGCTTTATTAGTGTATCGCTTCACTAATATCCTAGTCTATATGCTGTGGGATGGTTCGGTGGCATGATACGGGAGTGTCCATCAATGCTCGCTGATCTATTGTGTGCAACATGATGCACACAACAGCTGACTACTGAACCATCGCGGCATAAATGCTCTTAAGGGCAACGTCCCGCTACACCACATCGACGTCTTGCTCATGTTTTGTCCTCCTGCTCAGGCACCGTCACGTCGAATGACTCGTTGGATTTCATTTCTCTCTAAATACTAGCAAGAAGTGCAACAGTATTTTGAGAATGTCTCGAGAACAGACCACTATCTGAGGTCTCACTGACGTCCCGATGATCCACGTTCGCGGGACCTCACAAATCGGAGATGACCCTCGCAAAGTCCTATGCTGTACGGTTCACTTACCGGGTACGCTTTTTTGTTTGATATGTCCTTGTCTTGTTTTACACTCGCAACAAGGCTGAGGGGGTTAGTCTTAGCCGTCCAGTCTTGTCCACCTTCCCAAGATGGAGGATATTACCACAACAGCCCAATGGGCGCGGAGAACCCTTCAAACTGCAAAGAACTTTTGAAGAGGCCTTGAAATGTAAATTACATTCAACCATACCGAAGCCACAATCCGTTGCAACCGCGGATATCGCAGTCATCATTTGAGCAGTTGTTAGCGAAGGGCCGATATGAAACAGCGAACAGCACAAATCAAACATCCGGGACCATCCGCGTTGCGCAACAAAGCAAAGAAAGAAGCAAGTCTATATGCATCCACCAGCTTCTTTTTCTTTTCTTTTCTTTTTCCAGTCTAGGTTATCGCTACTTACTTCACCAACACCTAGTCGGTATAGGGCGGGAGCTCCCCGAATCAACTACTAGCTCGTCTATTGTCCCATTATATTCGAACCTACCTACCTACCCAGTCAAGACTCATCCCCCTTCCGTGACCCACAATACTGTACTTGGCCATCAAACTCTGCAGTAAGAGACGGCAATAAGCAATGTCTAGGTCGAGACCAACGATTTTGACGACAATGCAGTGGTGATGTCTTGTTCTTGGCCCGCAGATCATCATAGCAGCTACTATGTAGATACTAGGTGACGGGATACTCACACAGAAGCTGACCGCGTGTCGATGACGCTTTTGCATCCGAAGTGTTTAGCTTATTTCTGCCCAACAAACTTCACAGGGATACCGCTCAATAGGAGGCCACACGGAGCTGTTGCGAGTCTTATACCTGAGTTGGGCTCTGCAAACAGAAAGTTTTGTCTATAGCATTGTCGTTATGCTCGACATTTCTATTGGATAAGTACTCGCGCTCGGACCCGACACCGATCGCTTGGGTCGAAAAAGGTATCCTGGCAAGCTTGGTTGTCCAGCATTCGGATTTACACCCAATAAACCTGTGAACAAAAAGCAAACCGCCTCCCCCAACCTCGAGATGCTCAGAGACACGATACAGACGGTCTCAGACATGGTATGATACAGCGGGAAAAAAGTAAGGGAATAAAAAAAGTAAGACCGAAGCAAAATGTAGTCACATGTCTGCTGAAGCACATGCTTCGCTCACTACAAAGAAAGACGCGATCTTCGCACACGTCGGCTGTACCCGGTAGAATCAGACATTGTGTGAGCTTTGGTGTCACAATACGTACGAGAGATTCGGGGATTATTTCTTGTGATCTCAACTACAACACTACGATGGGGGAGAGAGGCTTGAGAGGCTTGTGCGGCATCCTTTGGTGCCATGGCAAAATTCCCATCGTTGGGTTCAAACGGTTGCGCAAGTCTCAAGATGGCTGCATCCTCCCTGGCCAATGCGAAGCCTCCCCGGACAATGGTCTAATTGACCCGGTTCTACATACATACACAGATCCCAGTAACCGCTGTCCACTGAAAGGGAGAAGACTATACAGTCAGCTACGTTAGCTGTCTAGCCTACCTGGGCTCAGGGCTACAGAATCCGTCAATGACCCCCCCTCCCCCCTTCCATTCCACACTGCTACGTAGCTTGTCAATGCTGCGGCGCGACCATATGATATGATCAGTCATTAAAACCCAAGGCAAAGCGCCCCAGAAAGTAACGTGAAAATATTGACGAATAGTACGGTACGGACATTTTAGGGAAAACATATCCGACGCTGGAGCATGCATTTGACATGCCGAATATGTGCGACCCTGGAAGGCAGTTTGACAGCAGCTTCGCTTGACCGCGAATGAGTGTGTATTGCGTCTGTGTTTTGTGTGTGTTCACTAGACTCAGAGGCGGTTACAAACCGCAAGTTCCGTTCATCTCATTTCTTTTCCGCTTATCTGTTCTCACACTTCGTGTGCCCCTTTTTTCTTCTGGATATTCTCCATCCATGCTCAGCTCGCCATTGGCCAAGCTGAATCTATAAGCAAGTAGCTACATGGACACAGCCTATCCCTACCCTCCCCTTCCCCCCCTCCTCCCCCCCCTGGGAGCTGGTTAGCTACCTAAATCCTTCTTGCTATATACCGCATGCCTGGCACACCCCAATCCTCCTAATGTTTTCTTCTTCCCCAACTGTTCGGCACGAGTGGGTCGGAGTAGTTGATTGATGTCGGGTACACATGCAAACACCCCGAGTACCGCCGTGCTGGCTACATCGATTTCCCTATCCGTCGTCTCGGCGGATTGCTTACCATTAATATCCACTTACCTGCCTATCTGCTTTACATCTGTACGCTTGTATCATAATGCGATTTCATCCATCCAACCTATCTCATCCCATCCTATCCTGAACCTCTTTTACCTAAGCTACTCTACCCAGTAGATAACTCGTGGAGTAAAAGAGGGGCATGGGGAAAGGAAAACTGATCCGTTTCTTAAGAGGATAATAGTATAACAGAAAAACCAAGCTCTTACTAAGAGTTTCAAGCTCTCTAAGGCAGGTGGACGATGTAAACATTTACCCCCCCCCCCCCCCCTGTTTAGTCATTTGTTGCGTCAGTTATGTTTCTTCCACATGGCTTATAGTTTGTTCTGTTATCATTACTATGCCTTTTTTTCTTTCCTCGAAACTACCCCAGGTAATATGATATATTTATTATTATGCGCCTACTAACACGTGGAGGATAATCTCCCCGGGGTTTGTTGGTCTCTCACTCAACATCCGAACCTACTTTTTTCTTTTACATGCTATACTCCATCACCATCTACTACTTAGCCATCTAAGTATCCCCTTTCTTACGTTACACACACTTCAAAATCTCTCCCGTCTGTGTAGAACGCAGGTCATATACACACCGTACCCACACACCACACATAGAATCAACCATGACCACTACCAACACCACCATCACTACGATACCGTAACTATACATATATCCGCGATGCACGATGCCGCCTCTGTGTGCCAAATAAAACAACCCTCCACCCTCCATCCTCCATCCTCCACCCTTCCACCCTTTCTTTTACCATAGGTGTGCTTGCCACCCCGCCGTCGCGCAAACAAGCTAGCTAGGCCGTCAACGGCTCTGTGGCTGAGGAGGGAAGGTATAGGAGACGTAGAAGAGCAGAAAGGAGGTGGAAGGGAGAGAGAGAGAAAGACAATTAAAGGGAAGAAAAAGAAAACGCCCAACTAATCCTTTCCTGCCACATCATCTCTCTACCTGACTGCCTATCATTTTTACATCTATTCCTCCTATTTTATTATTATCAATATTATTATTCCTATCCTCCCGTTGACTCTCGGTCCGTCTATCCACCTCCCATTTACTCGTCATTATTTTCCTTTTCGCCTTCCGTCTTGTCTCTTCTTAGGGTCTTTCTACGCCCACCCTCACACATACTTCGTACGTATGTCTACTCATCCTATCTGTCCCTTATACTCCTACTCCCCTCATTGACCCACATCAATTCACCCTCTCGTCACGCGTGTATAGAGGCACAAGAGTAGAGAAAATCAAGATCAGGAAAGAGGTCAAATCGGTGAAAAAGGACCGGAACATAGGGGACGATAGTGCGACGACAATACGTACGACACAGCACAAAACCACTACACGACATCCATTTCCTCCCTCTTCCAGGGAAGCTGGTTTTTGTCCCGTGCATATGTTTAGATGTAAAGAAGTACTCTTGTCGTCAGAACTACCGTTCTCATCGCCATCCCTACTCCCACTTCCTGTACTTCTACCCGTCCGCTCATCCGTCCGTCCTACCGTCTTGCCCGTCGATATCTATCTAACCTGACACCCCTTCCCCGTTGTTCCTCTTCGTTGCCCATACACCGAACACGGCCCTGATATATCGTCAGCAAGCGGAGCCTCTTGTGCGAGCACCATCTTGTGTTTCCGTCCCGGGAGTCCTCGCGTATAAAGTTCTTCGGGGCTGCATGCCTTGCTTGCCCTCTTCAGTCTCTCCCTTTCAACCCCAAAAAGCATCTTCTCGCCTATCTACCACTTTATCTGCATCTCGGTGTCTTACCATCTCATCTCATCTGACTATTCATATCGTGGCCGTAAGCCCGCAACATCGAACTAAATATATAGGAAATACGTACTCAGGGAAGGATCTCTTGTCGACTTACACTATCCACCCTCAGAGGCTTACACGACGAAATCCGCACCTCGGTCCAATCAGCCAGACGAACAGCTAGTCAGTCCAGCCCGGTCATCATGCCATCGTCATCTTCTTCCCGGCAGGGCAATCAGAACAATACGGTCCAGAGCACACCATGGCAAGACAGGCTCATAGGTAGGTAACACAGCCCCCCCCCCCCCCCCCCAAAGACCCCCAACCCGACCTATTTCCCGACCTTACCCGGGGGGGGGGGGGGGGGGCATACAGCATCATCATCATGAGGCTAACTCACCTGACCGCAGAGGCGTGCCGCGAATACCAAATCCAGGAGCCCGATTTCCAACTGGTTTCTGACCGGCGAGGTGAGCCTGACCTTCATTTGCCTTTTCTCGGCCTTTTTCCTTTTCCTCCTCTTCCATACCTATCTTTCCCACGTTTTTGTCAGTTAGTTGCCTCATTTAGGGGAAATGCTACTTTTCAACCAATAATAATTCCCTCCACCTTCTTATCCTCCACTACCACTACCACCACTATCACCAACGACATAATACGCACACCCCCTATCCTATCTACACATGCGCACACACACACATTATATATCCACACATGCACATCCCCATTCCTTCATCTCTCTCCGCGTATCCCAACCAACCATACACATAACACCGGAACTCAAAAAGAGAGAAACCCCCAAAACTATAAAAAGACCGAGAGAATGAGAGAATATTATTAACGCCGAAGACACACTTCCCCCCTCCCCTTCCCCCTTTTGTGAGGGAGTGGGGAGGAGGGGGGGGAAGGGTCTTGTCTTATGTTTATTTTTACAGGTGGTCGCACGGCCTGGTCCTGCGTCGTCACGGTGTACGGCCGGCGCATCGAGGCGCGCTTCTGGTACGACGGCAGGAACATCGTCAACGCCAGGGAGGACGCCGCCGAGGCGGCTCCTCAACTGGCTCACCAGCAACCCGAACCTCATGGCGGGCTGGTGATTTTTTTTCTTCTTTTTTTTCTTTCTTTTCTCTTCTCTCTGTTTTTCTCTTCTTCTTGCCTTCTCTCTCTCTCTCTCTCTTCTCTTCTTGCGTTCACATCATCCCCTCCCCTCACCTCCCCTCACCCGGAACTCCTTGTTTATTATGGTTTAGGGGGGGTAGCAGAAAAATGAAGAAGAAAAAAGAATCAAGAGAGGAAGAGGAGTGAGCGGAGATAATGTTGATGTTGAGGGAAGGGTGTTGGCTCACTCGGAAGAAGGAGAAGGAGAAGGAGGGGAAGAATAATAAATAAATAAAGAGATGGGTATGGATATCGCCAAGGGGGGGGGGGGGGGGGACCTTCATTTTTCTTCTTCTTTTCTCTTCTCTCTCTAGAGAACCTACCTACCTACCGACCTACCTAACCCTTGAAAGGATATCATCATCATCATCATCTCCTCATTTTCCTTCCCTCCCCTTATTCTCTCTATCTACCTATCCTCTTCCGAAATCCCCATTCCCCCATTCATTCCCCCATTCCAAATCCCCTATCTCCCTCCCCCCCCCCCCCCAAGAAAAAGAAGAAAAACCTCGAAACAAGAGAACACACACGCGCGCGCGCACACACATACGGAGAGAAAGAAAGAAAAAGAAGGGGAAAAAAAAAAAAAAAAACCTAAGGAAAGGAGAGAGAGAAGAGAGAGAAAAGAGAAAAGAAGAAAAGCGAGGAAAGGAAGAAAAAGAAAAAATTCAAATATACCCTGATGACAATCGGTTCTTTTTATTTATAGCACTTTCTATGATTTTAACTTGGTTTATTTTACTACTTACACCCCCCTTCTCCCCACTCCCCTTTGCCCTCCCCTGCTCTCGCCTCCTCTACCACCTTTTTTTCTCCCCCGTTTCATAAAAAAGAAAAAAACCCTCCCCAAAATGTACTTAACCTATATGTCTTTTACTTGCCTCTTTCTTTCTTTTTTTCTTCTCTTTTTCGGGCTGTTACAATCGGAGTTTGGGGGGGAAAAAAGAGAGAGAGAGAGAAAAAAAGAAAAATCTGGAAATACGGGGGCAGCCCCAATGGGAATTTCCTTTTTATTTACTTTTATTTTTTATTTTTATTTTTACACAGAGAGAGAGAAGAAAAAAGAACGCTTGCAAAAAAGAACACCTATAAAAAAAGAAGAAAAAAAGAAAAATGAGAATGAGAGTATGAATGTGAATGTGAATGGATAATTGGGGGAAAAGGGGGGGGGGGGGGGGGGGGGGTCTGGTTGTTTAGGGGTAGAAGACCTAAATTTGTTTTTTCTTCTTGAATTCATTTCATTTCTTTTTCTTTTTTAATTCAAATCGGTTATGCGCGCGCCTTTTTTTAACTACCTAGCGAGGCGAGGCGAGAGGAACTCTGCAATATAGGATTTTTTGGGGTCATGGTCACATTACATTTATCTATATTAAGGGTTGGAGGGTTTAACCGGGTGCTGGGGCTCGGCTGGATCAATTTGTATTTTCTGTCTTCTTCTCCCCCCCTTCCCCCCGGAATGATTGCTTTCAGATGAAAGAGGTGTTCAGGCATTCAGAATTCCTTCTTGTTACGAGTGAGTGATTGAGTATGCTGGGAACGGGCCATTGAAATCCGAGTCATCTAGGAATAACAGGAAGCGAAAACGAGACTATTCGGACGCGCCGGTTGCAGACCAATGAGTTAGATGGTATTTCCCCTTATCCATACTCCTCTCACCCGTCCGTCACTCACCCGGAGCTACCCGTCCCCCTTCTCGCGATTTGGAAGAGACGCGAATACTTTTCCATCACGTTTGTCATCATTATTATGACCGATGTTGTTTTGCTTGGCCGGACTAGCCGGTGTAAGGCAAGGTGTGAGATTTCCACTTCGATGGCGGTGGCCCCGGGGGGGGGGGGTTAGGAAAGAGAAACTATAAATAAAAATAAAAAAGAGAAAAAAAAGCAAATGTCTCGTTTAGAAACAAGAAGGATATGGAAGGAGAAACGAGAATGGCATAGTTTGGTTAGGAGAGAATGTGGACAGAAGAGGGGAGAAAAAAAAGAATAATCGTTGACGATGTCGATCTTCCTAATCGGATATCATTTTTCTAACCTTGCGCGGCCTGTCAGGTTGCAGAGAGCGAAGGATTTCAATGGTGAATTCCCATTTGAGCCGAGACTTCTCGAAGATCGATGGGATTATGTTGCGTCTTACTCCTAGCGCTAGTCTGATACAACCGACGCACGCGCAGTACATGCAGGAGAGCGGCTGGACTGCGTACTACGTTGGTCGTATTTGGAGAAACAAGACTCGTCCTTGCCGATGACACATTCTACTAGCAGGGAGGTGGCAGTAATACCTGCCTTCCAGATGCTTCTTTTCCCGTGTTGAATAGAACAGTAATGGACGGCCCCACTCTATAACCGGCTCAACAACTGTCAAGCGACGGGGGCAGAGAACAGAGCCGAGCTGAAATGGAGAAAACTGCAACAAAGAGTTGGCCTCCGGGCCTGTTTCAGACGCAGGATCTACACATGGGCAGATCCGGACCTCGAGGCCAGCTGATTCGGCTACTAAGGGCCGGGGGGCGTGAGGTTGAAGAGTAAGGGTAGCCTTACAGATTTGAGTGTCGGTGAGAATATCCCACCCACACTTGCGTGACCTGCGCCGCCGACGCCAGTTTTGGAATATTGGTAGGTATGGAGCGAGGAGGGGGGGGGGGGGGGGGGGATGGGGGATATCCGGATGGGAGCAGACCAGAGCAATAATAAGAAAAAGGTGGAGAACGACAGGAACCAGACAGATGGAGAGAGATGCTTACTGACACCTTTTAATAAGCGACGTGGCGTCCTCTAAAATTGCAAGGTCCTTTCTCTGTTGAGGCTTTGGTTCTCTTCAGCATGGTACATGGATTCTCGACTTCTCTCCCCTACCTCTCTCTCTCTCACAAACTCGCCCGCTCTCGGAGAGAGGTAGGTTGGTGTAGAGGATCAGCATGACGCAGAATTTGGGTAGACGACGACGAAGACCGGGGGGAGAAGAGGGGGGGGGGGGTGTTCATCGTACACGACCTTAGGTAGGTAGGTAGGTAGGTAGTTACACTCTCAAGTTAAAACACATGCTCGGCGAAGCACCTTCTGATTCTAGAATGAAATCCGGCTTGACATGTTATGCCATAGGTCCGGATGATATTTAAGAGCATTTCATTTTCTTTTTGGTTGTGGTGGTTCAGATGGATGGAGATTGTTGGGGGGGGAGTGTGCGTCCCTTGCATCCTGTTCTGCATGTATGTACATGTATGTAGGTATGTATGTACGTACGTTAGTAGTCTGACGGGTAATTCAGGTCGGGCAGCTAGCTAGCTAGGCAGCCTCAATTTGGATTGCATAGAGATGCATGGTCAAGTCCACCATGTCGTTGGAAACGATGTGACCTCTTGCCGGGAAAAGAGCCCGACATGCAATGGGAAATGCTGGTAAGCGGTACTCTGTCATTAAGGTCGTCACATGGGATAGGTTGCTGAACAGCAGGGCCCATAAGGGGGCAGGATGTCATCGGTTGTGAAGTGTGAGAGGAAAAAAAAGGTGAGAGGGAAAAGGGGAGAGGAGAGGAGGAGGAGGATGAAAGCTGAATGATGGATGTCGGGACAGCTCCGCGATTTCCCATAGGGTTCAGATGGGTGGGGTTATTTGGGGTGGGGTAGTATTTGTGGCTGAAAGATACATAGTATTGGAACATGTTGGGTTCAGGTGGTCCGAGCTTGAGGTAAAACCTTCCAATACCCCACTATTACGGACTTGAGATGATGTGCATGAGAAAGATTTCCATATACTGTACTATCTTATCGATTAGGTATCTGGGTAGTACTTACTAGGTAGAAGTAGTAGTGTAGCTCCAATCCTGCATGGACCCCACTGACTCTCTCTCTCCCTCCCTCTCTCCCTCTTCGGAACAACCTTCGCCGTCTCATCTCTACGCTAAGTAACTTACCTAAGTGCTTAACATATTTTGCTGCAAAAGCCGTTGGAGGGTGCAAGAGCTGGAGAGCTTCCAACCACGACAGGGGGATCACGACAGCGCACTACTGGGCAAACCACAATCGATGGGGGAGGCCCTCTAGCCAATTGACAACATGTCCTCGAGAATAAGCCTCTGGGGCCCCCTTCGGAGTCTTGCCGCACGAACACGACCCTTGTCACCACCAGGACCCGGACGGATAACGGCTGGAGGAGCTTGCATATCAGCAACCAGAGGACTAGCCGACGACACCACCTTCAGGAGGCCACCATATCCCGGCGATCACTACGACGGAATCACACCGCCGCCCCCTCCCCCGCCAGTAGAAACACCATCGAGGGCCCCTATAGACCCCAAGTCCATGGTCGAGACCTGGGCCCCCAACTACCTCAATGCCGCAGCCCTCGCAGCTCTTGAGGAGGCCGCCACCGGCGAGACCATGTACGGCGACGATGAGGGTCTCAAGTTCGAAAAGCCTGAGCGCCCGGGGAAGCACGCCCAGCTGCAGGACCGGTACCACCCCGTCATAAGCCAAGTGACAAAGATGCTCATGCAAGACGGCAAGCTGAGCAAAGCCCAAAGAGTAGGTGATGATCTCCTCCTCTCACCCCCCCTCCCCCATCCCTATCACGAAGGAATAATGTAACAGCAAATGAAGAACCATAGACTAACAGCACCCACCCCCCCTTTTTTTTTCCCTTTTTTACAGCACATGTCCCTCATCCTCAGCTACCTGCGCACCACGACCCCCAAGACGAGCTCCGTGCGGCCGCTGGTGCCGGGCTCCCCGCCGGCGGACCAGCTGCCGATGGACCCGCTGACGTACCTGACGGTGGCGATCGACTCGGTGGCGCCGCTGATCCGCATCCGGGCGATCAAGGGGGCGGCGGGCGGCGGGCAGGCGCTGGACCTGCCCGAGCCCATGGCCGTGCGCACGCGCCGCCGCATCGCCATCCAGTGGATCCTCGACGCGGTCGTGCGCAAGCGCTCCACCGGCAGCGGCCGCGCCCAGTTCGCCACCCGCTTCGGCCAGGAGATCCTCGCCGTCGTCGAGGGCCGCTCCACCGTCTGGGACCGCCGCAGCCAGGTCCACAAGCAGGGCACCGCCGCCCGCGCCAACCTGAACCACCCCGCCGTCTCGCCGAGGAAGAAGTTGTAAAAAAAGAGAGAAGAGTGGGTAGGGAGGGGGAGGGGGAAAGCGGGAGAGGTTAAAAGGGGAAGAGGAGATATGTTTAGATAAAAAATGGGAAAGCTGGATAGAGAGAGAGAGTGAAAGGGAGGAGGGAGGACGAAGGGAAAAGGAGACGGTATAGGTTGTATAAAGGTGGTATGGATACACCCTCATACTTATAAAAGGAGGAGGGGAGAAGAGGACAAAGGGACGGGGAAGGGGAAAAATTCTCTGAAGCAGAAACAATTGATTTATCGGATAAACCACCCATAACTACCTAACCTGGTTGTTGTTGTGATTCATATATGTATGTACGATATTAAAAAAAAGAAAAAGAAAAAAATATATATACAGAACTCAAATCTGAGAAAATGAAGGATATAGTGAAACTAGGAGAAGAAAAAAAAAAGGAGGGGGGCAGGGGGAGTAGGTAGAACGGTAAAGCCTCGGCGAGAGAAGAAAATAGGAGGTGGTAAAGTAACAAGAGAGAGAGAGAGGTGTAGGGGGTGTAGGGGTGTAGGGGTGTAGGTAATTGAAATCAGTACTAATATCAATCGCATTTCCTTTTCTCTCTCTCTCTTTTTTTTTTAATATTCATGCCAAGTTAGGTACCTCAACTATATATGTGATATCTTGTTTCCCGGTTCTCTCTCTATATCTCAATTATCTAGGTACCTAAGGTATTGATGTATCAATCCGTTTAAACCTAGGTAGGTTACATGTCGTTTGGTAAAAACCACTATACTACTAACCCGCAGGTTTGTTTCACTTAAGTCTCACTCAGCTTCAGCTTCACATCTATAACCACCATCTTCTGTGCTAAAACTTTTTCTCTTTTCCCCCCTCTCATGCCTATTTCTAAGCAACATCCCCCCTCCCCCTTCTACCCCTTCTACCCCCTCTACCCCAACCCCGGATCGAAACCGACCCTCCTCTCCGCCTCAGCCCACCTATCTCTATCTCTGTCTCTTCTCCCGCCACCGCCACCGCCACCGCGCACGCCGGGCTCCTGGTGCTGGTTCTGCTGGTCGAGGTAGAACTGCAGGACGTGGTCGGGGATGGCCAGGTGGGTGGTCTGCTCGAACTCCTGCAGGCTGGCGAGGCGCAGGAGCATCTCCAGCAGCGAGAGCGAGGTGCGGATCGCGCCGAAGGGGGAGCGCTCGAGCAGGAGCTCCGAGTCGGAGCGCGGATGGGGATGGGGATGGGGATGGTGGGGAGGATGGTGGTGGTGGTGGAGCTGGGAGTGGAGCTGGGAGTGGGAAGGAGAGTTGGAAGAGTGGGACTGGGAGGAGGAAGGGCGGGAGGCGGAAGAGGAGGCGAGGTTCATGCGGCTGAGTTGGGTGACGAGGTTGGAGTCTGCGGCGGGGCGGAGGAGTTTGGTCGGGCGGGGGGGATGATGGTGATGGTGATTGTTGCTGCTGTTGGTAGTGGTGGTGTGGCGGTCGAGGGATTCGCCGTCGTCGTCGTCTTCTTCGTCTGGGGTAGAGTTGTCGTCGTCGTCATCATCGTCGGATTCGAAGACCTCGAGGGCTATCCATTCCGGGTCGAGATCTGGCGGTAGTCTCCAGGACTCCTTGCTGGATTCCGCGGGTAGAGAGGACCGCTTACACAGCCCGGTCGTCGATGACTTGGCTGCTTTGCTCTCGTGCATGAGTTGCCGGTCGATATCATCTTGGGAGTCACCCTCGGACAATGTCTTCTCGGATAGAATACTGTCGTCTGCGCTCTCGAGCATGTGTCGCTGTGCGGATTGCACGTTCAATTCGCACGTTCCTTCGCTCATCATGGTCGTGACCGGGACGGCTCCCGGGTCTCGCTTTAACAGGAGCACGGGGTTGCTTGAGGCGCCCTCCTCGTTGTGAATATTCAGGATCTTGCCGACGTTTGCGTAAAACATCTTGGATATCTGGTGAACGGGGATGAACTCTCGTATGCCAGCGATAAGTATCCCGTTGTAAGCGCTCGGTCGTGCCTCGCCGTTCCCAAAGCTATGCACTCGTCCGTCGTCTAGGTCTTCCACCACCTCAAGCCGATATGAATAACCGATATACGAGGGATTGTAACCCCCTCCATTCGATAGAGACGAGTCATCCTGGACCGGCACCCGGTATAGTCTTACTCGTGCCTTGTGGATGACCTCCTGCCACATGGGTTTCCTTTGGCCCTCTTCTACGCCGTAGGGCTCCTCTTCTTCCTGGGAGGAGGCATGCGCCCGGAACAGCATATAGAGAGAAAGTGTAAAATCTGGACCAATCTGCATAGGCTGGCTCGGGTCAAGAACGTATTGGGAGTCGCCCACAGTCACCAGCATGCTGGCCTGTAGCAAGCGAGAAGGCGAGAAGGAGGAAGACTGCTGTGCCTGCATACCGCCGATAGTAGACACCCAAAGATTGATCAGGGGTATGGAATCGTCAATGCTAACGATCAGTTCCTTTATGTCGGAGATGATGTTCAGGAGTTCAGCACGACGAGCTGCCGGGGTGGCCGACTTGGTCCTCCTTGCCCCATTGCTGGTAGACTCAGTTTCTTCAGCAGCATTTTCAAGACGCTTAGCTAAGGCATCGATCTCCTCTCGTAGCTCTCGGGCAGTGCGCGCGACAGTTTCTAGAGCCGAGTCCCCTCTGGTGGAGCGGAACTCGATCGTGTCTATGATGGGAGATATAAGCTACATGTCTCGTCAGTCCCGTTCTTTAGGTGGGGAAGAAAGAGGATGGCGTGGGGTTAGTGAGTCAAGTGGAATCGAATCACCGACGTCTTTGTATACAAGTGGCACTCTCTGACCGTGTGGGCTTTGGGGCCGAACCAAGATGTTACCTAGGTCACGGATAATAGGTAAACCCACACTTTCGGTCCGGTGCTTGTGCTTCTATACACCCGCTTCAGTAGCAGGTGCATGTTTCATATGGCCTACGTACCTCAACTTTCCGAGCCAGACGACGTTGCAAGCGGCTAAGCTCAGCGCGTAGCGGATCATCGTCAACCGTCTACACAACATATATCAGTTTCTTTTCTTTTTTCCCCCCTTTTGGCTCGGGACTTACCTTGAGCAGCCTAGAGCCTTGCTGAATGACATATGTCGATGTGAGGGCAAGACATGAACGGATTGCGTAGTTGGTAGCATGGTAAGAGAGCTTAGCTAGGAATGCATCCATAGCAACAATTTTGTCGGTGTACGTGGTGATGGTGGTGGGCGGTGATAGTGGTAGTGATAGTAGAGGTAATACTTAGTCCTACTGCTGATATTGTTGTTATCATCACACCTTGGCCTTATAAGTTGGGCGGATGGTATTAAGTGAATTCAGAAGCATATTCCAAGATGACTCCATCAGTCGTGTTAATTTAGCTCGCTGTAGATAGGTAAAATATTCAGGCTAGGTTAGCTGAGTTAAGTTAGATCGTCAAGATGGATATAATCAATTGACATTCCGGTCAAGATCAGATCGGTCAACCAAGTCAGTTCATCGGGTGAATGATGAATGGGATAGGCGTTGAATAACTTACAGGGAGGTCGGTAGGCCCCAATAATGCCAGAAGGTGATGGAAATTATGGGGATCCCTAGCCACAGGAAGTGGAAGTGAGCCCGTGGTGAGGCTGACGAGGGGCTGAAACCTTTTTTTTTTTGTTTTCCTTTTTGATTATTGGAGGGGCATTTGGGACGTCGTCATTGGTGGGGCAGGCGAGGCCTTGAAAAATCAGGTACTACAGTTAGGTACCTAGTAGGTACCTAACTAAGGTACCTAAACCTTACATTGTTGGCGTAAATGACCCCGCCACTGCGGGCTCGAGACTTTTTAAGAATTTTGATTCCTCCTACCACCAAAGCCCTCCTCCATTGGGCTTACAACAACGATAATAACCACCACCACCACCTCCTCCTCCTCCTTGACACTAACACTTGACCTCGACACCATCCGGGAATAGTATAACGTGCATCCAGACTCGTTCGTGTCTCGTATCTTGTCGCCTTCTTCCCATCCTGTCCCGTTCCGCCGTCACCATGTCCCATCTCAACTCGTGGGAAGACGATCCTGCGGCCCAGGACGACAACCTGTCGCGCCAGACCCAGCAGATGAATCTAAACAACCAACCCCAAAACCCAGCCGCCGCCAGCTTCCGACCCGGCGCTGCCTCTTTCCAGCCCACCGCCCAGACCTTCCAGCCCGGCCAAGGCGGCTATGGCGGTGCCTACATGAACCAGTACAACCAGGGCTATTATGGTGGTCAGAACTACTACCCCCAGTACGGCGCTGCACAGGGTGGATTTGACCAGTACGCTCAGGGCTATGGTGGAGTCTATGGCCAGCAAGGATATGGCCAGGGATACGGTA
The DNA here is from genome assembly GCA_018398605.1 of Biscogniauxia mediterranea. NCBI lineage: Eukaryota > Fungi > Ascomycota > Sordariomycetes > Xylariales > Xylariaceae > Biscogniauxia > Biscogniauxia mediterranea. Next base: position 778,719 of record JAGXTR010000007.1, on the reverse strand, counting down.
ACTCATATTGTCCGAACAAGATCGCTGCTACAAGCTGACTTTGTCCCCTTTTCCCCCAAGGTCAACCACAACAGCAACAACCACCACAACAACAATCATACGCCCAGTATCAACAACAACAGCAGCAGCAGCAGCAACCGAAGGGACAGCCCCAACAGTCGCAACCTCAGACCGTCCCCACCATCGCCAAGCGACCCGACGCCCCATCTTCTTCTACTCCTCCCTCAGCCCCCGCTGCTGACCTGAACAAGCCTGTAACCACTAAGGAGGGAGGGGCAAAGGTTTTGAGCATAGGGGGCGACACGTCCAAGCCCAAGGCTGCCAAGGTTCTGTCCATCGGTGTTCCAGCACCCCCTAAGGACGAGCCTAAGAAGGAGGACGAGTCCACTCCCAAGGAGCCATCTGCTGCTGCTGGCACCAAGGTCACGGCAACAAAGGCCATCGAGAAGACCGGAGAGTCCACCAAGTCTAAGGGCGGTAGCGGCAAGACATCCCCTACGCCCTCGTCTGGACGCTCTAGTCCTTCAAGGGGTGGTAAAGGCGCCGTCCGCGACGCTGATGCCGTCGCCAACGAACAGGTCGCCGACGTAGACGAAGAGACGCTCAAGGAGATTTATGGCAAAGAACACATCAACATCATCTTTATTGGCCATGTCGATGCTGGCAAGTCCACCCTTGGTGGCTCTATCCTGTACGCAACCGGTATGGTTGACGACCGGACTATGGAGAAGTACAAGAGGGAAGCCAAGGATCTGGGCCGAGAGACCTGGTACTTGTCCTGGGCCCTGGATCTGACCAAGGAAGAGCGATCCAAGGGCAAAACTGTCGAGGTCGGTCGTGGCTTTTTTGAGACCGAAAAGCGACGTTACTCTATTCTCGATGCCCCCGGCCACAAGAGCTATGTTCCCAACATGATTGGAGGTGCCTCCCAGGCAGATATCGGTATTCTCGTCATTAGTGCGCGTAAGGGAGAGTATGAAACTGGATTCGAGAAGGGTGGCCAGACTCGTGAGCATGCCATGCTTGCGAAAACTCAAGGTGTCAACAAGCTTGTCGTTGTGATCAACAAGATGGATGACCCTACAGTGAATTGGTCAGAAGACAGGTACAAGGAGTGTACCACAAAACTAGCTCAGTTCCTTAAGGGAACCGGATACAACTTGAAGACCGATGTCTTCTTTATGCCCATTGCTGCTCAGCAAACCATGGGTATCAAAGATCGGATTCCATCAGATCTATGCCCTTGGTATAACGGGCCATCCCTGCTCGAGTACCTCGACAACATGCAGGCTCTGGAACGCAAGGTCAACGCTCCCTTCATGATGGCCGTTAGTGGAAAGTACCGGGACATGGGCACTATGATAGAGGGCAAGATTGAAGCTGGTGTCTGCAAGAAGAACATGAGCCTCATTATGATGCCGAACAAAGAGAAGATCGAAATCGCTGCGCTTTACGGAGAAACGGAAGACGAAATCCCCATTGCCCAGTGTGGTGATCAGGTCCGAATGCGACTACGAGGTATTGAGGAAGATGATATCTTGCCGGGTTTCGTGCTCTGCTCGCCCAAGCGCCTAGTCCATAACGTCGCCGCTTTCGAGGCCCAAATCAGGATTCTGGAGCTAAAGAGTATTCTCACTGCCGGATATAACTGCGTCCTGCACGTCCACTCAGCTGTGGAAGAGGTCACATTCGGTGCGTTGCTGCACAAACTACAGAAAGGTACCGGCAGGAAGAGCAAGGCCCCGCCGACGCACGCGAAGAGGGGCGAAAGTATTATCGCCCGCATGGAATTGACCAATGGCCGCGTATGCGTAGAAAGATTTGAAGATTATCCCCAGATGGGTCGTTTCACCTTGCGTGACCAGGTGAGTGTTTTTTTGTTTTTTTTCGCCTTGCTCCTGTAAGATATAGTGTTCCAACTAACGGACTATTTAGGGTCAAACAATCGCCATCGGCAAGATCACGAAGCTTATCACCGACGATGCCGCCTAAAGCGGGAGAGAGCAGCTAGTACTGACTCTGAAAAAAAATTAAAAAAAGAAGAGTTGGACAAGATACCACTAAATGTCGGAAAGGCCTTAAACTGCCCTGCTGTATAGAGAAGACAGAGGAATGGGAGGAGGGAGGGAGAACACGGCGGGTTATGTACTTGGCTTGCATAGATCCAGCTCAAGAAAACGAAGCCTGAATGCAGGGGCTTTGTGAAAAGGGGCATTTGTTCCGTCGGCTGGATTCCCGACCCCCGATCCCAAGGCTTGATCAGCCTGCCCATCGCCTTACATACTGGTGTGAATCGTGATACTTGGAATTGGTATTCGGGACTCCTTAACTGGGAAGGGAAGGGAATACTATGGAGATAGTAACGGGGGTGGGGAGAAAAGAGGCAATAGATAAGGGCCCCATATCGAAATAAATAAAATCCAATAAAAATAAGGATACATTGGGTGTTTTATTCCCTACCTAGCTTGTTGTGTCCTTCCTGAATGAAAAAAGCTAGGCTAGACAGATACATCTCGTTTCCTTTTTCTTTTTCTTTTTTGGAAAGACTTTTCTTTCTTCCTATGTGTGGCTTGGGGTTGAACTTGGTCGCTCGTGAGTATAAAGTCGGAATGGATACTGAATTTGGTTGCGTACAGCCATCAACCTTTCCCTCTTCCCTTTCTTCCTCAATGATGCCAGTAACATTAATATTATAAGAATATTAAAGAGAGAAGTCTCCTCGTACGCTCCCGCTAACTTGGAATTTATAGGTGACCAGCATCTATCAACCCCACCACTGTCTACCCAACGACGTGGACGGTGCGGTGGCTCGTGTTTGTTGTAGCTATCGTCTTTGCTCTGCCTCTGACCTCTTGTACTGCCTTTAAGCTCGCTGCTTTTAACTTCATTTGCAATGGCCAAATCAATTGCGATTATGAAGGATCTCTAGGTCGTTAGTCTAGGTGCATACCGTACATAGATAGATATATATGTGCCTAGGTTAATAGTATACCCTCTCTTGATTCGTATGGCGTGGCGTTATTAGCTGCCGATACTACCTACATACCCATATGATGCGATCACTTCATTCAGCCAGATTTCCGCAAATTGCCAAGAACGGGATGATCTTACAGAGGAGTTACATAGCATCAATCGTTCCTTGGCGCACCAAAGAGAATCCAAACTCCCCTCCTCACCTGAAAAGGGGCGAATGGCGGATGGGTAAGAATTGACAAATGGGAACATATCTTTTCAAGACATTCCAGTCTCTCCCTCGGTGCCCGAGTTATGCATATGTAGGTAGGTAGGTAACCTATACACACACACGCGGACACACATCATAGATCTCCTAATTCGGCTTCTGGTGGGATTTTGACCACCTACAATTCCTCCGAGAGCTACCTAGGTTACCTAGCTGAGACGGGCCACCTACTTATGAACGACTACATAGGCATAGCCATGGGCGTCATTATACCAGGATGGGGGGGAAGGAAGGCGGCTTCCTCAAGCCGTCATTTCTTTTCTTTTTAGCACCTAGGTTAGATATGTAGGTATATTTTCATAATGTTGGTTCCCTAATAAAAAGGAGAGACGCAAAAAAAAATTTTTTTAAATAAATAAAAAATTAAATAAAATAAAACACTTTTTCTTTTTCTTCTTAGGCTCCCCCCTCCACCACTCCGCTCTCCTCCACTTCGCCCCTCTCCCCGTGCGGATGGTCTCAGAAACCCACCCGAGACAAAATCTCACGGTCCATGGTACATAACGCTCGCTCACCAGGCGAAAATCAATGGCTGACGGGTAAGTGCGACCGTGCCGTGTCTTTGTCGTGTCGGTCCTCCCACTACTACCCCTCCTCCCTCCCTCCCTCCTTTACTTCCTCGCCCTCCCCTTCGTGCCCTCACCCTGGAAACGGTTATCCATGTATATAGAAAGCGAATTTTGCCGTGTGCACGTGCGGCGAAAGAAGGAAAAAGAGAATAACCCGGGAAAGCAATAATCGTTCAAATCCGCTTGGAACTGCAGATAGGGGAAAGGGGCAAAAAAAAAAAAAAAAGAAGAGAAGTAGAGAAATAAAGGAGGGGAGATAAGAAAAAGGGGGAGAAGAAGAAGAAAAAAAATAAAAATGAAACGGATGTTGAAGAGTCTGCTGCGTCGGCGGCGCGGCCTCCTCGTCCTGCCCGTCGTCGCCATACTCGTCTGGGCCCTCCTCCCGGTCGAAAGATTTACCCACGCGCCGCGGTTCTTCCTGGACCTGACGAGTGCTCTGGATGATATCAGGTCTAGCGGCGATGTCTTGAGATACGTCGATCCCCTCATCGGCACCGCGAATGGAGGTGAGCCCTCCCTTTCTCTCTTGTTTATAAAAAAAAAGGACTTCATCTTATGATGGAGGCATAGCGGTGGTGGTGGTGGGCTAAGTGAGATGATGAGGAGGCGTGTGCTTAGCTGACTTTTATCGTGTGAAAAGGCCATGTGTTCCCGGGGCCGACACTGCCTTATGGTGAGTTTTTTTTTGCTCGTGAGGAGGGACGATTCTGATGAGCTCTCCAGGAATGGCGAAGCCCGTGGCGGATGTAGACAATCGCGGCGAGGCGGCGGCTGGGTTCGTGTCGGACGACTCTCGCATATTGGGCTTCTCGCATCTCCACGATTCAGGTGAGAGAGATGTGCATATTATAACAACGAATGGGCTGCATGCTAACTTAGCCACAGGAACCGGCGGGGTGAGAGCAATGCAATTTCCCCAATCCTCCTTGATTCATCCACACTGCACATTCTTCTAACTACCTAGTCACAGTCACCTTCGCTGGGAAACTTCCCGCTGTTCCCGCATCCCGGGTGTCCAGATAACGACTACACCCAGTGCAAGTACACATCGGCACAGCGAGCTACGAAGAGGATCGACGGCTCGGTCGTGGCCCGAGTCGGGTATTTTTCCATTGGCCTGAACAACTCAGTGTATGCCGAGATGACGGCCACACAGCATGCCGCGCTGTACAGGTTCAACTTCCCATCCAAGGCAGAAGTGTACTCGGACGGCGTCACGGTGCCCAACAGCCCGCTCATCCTGCTGGACCTGGTCGACCTCGGAAACACCAGGTCGGGGGGCGACATCGAGGTCGACGCCGCCTCGGGGCGGATCAAAGGCGGCGGCAAGTTTCGACCCTCCTTCGGCACCGGCCAGTACGAGGCCTTCTTCTGCGCCGACTTCACCGGCGCCGAGATCAGGGACACGGGCACGTTCCTGCACACGAACGCGACGAACGAGACCAAGGCCCTCGGAGATCTCGGGTCCGGCTTCACCATCCCATCCGGCGCGTGGATCCACTTCGCCCGCGCGCCCCGCAACCACATCATGGCGCGCGTGGGCGTGTCCTTCATGTCGGCGGACCAGGCGTGCGCGAGCGCCGAGCGCGAGATGCCCGACTTCGGCTTCGGCAAGGCCGCGAAGGACGTCGAGGCCGCGTGGCGGGAGAAGCTGTCGGCGGTGCGGCCCGACCAGAGGGGGGATGAGCAGGGACCTGCTGACGACGTTCTGGTCGGGCCTGTACCGCTCCATGCTGTCGCCGCAGGACTACACGGGGGAGAACCCGCTGTGGGCGGGCTCGGGCGAGCCGTACTTCGACTCGTTCTACTGCATCTGGGACTCGTTCCGGGCGCAGCACCCGCTGCTGACCGTCGTCGACCCCGGGGCGCAGGCGCGCATGGTGCGCTCCCTCATCGACACGTACAAGCACGAGGGCAAGCTGCCCGACTGCCGCATGAGCCTCAGCAAGGGCTACACGCAGGGCGGCTCCAACGCGGACGTGGTGCTGGCCGACGCGTTCGTCAAGAACCTCACCGGAGGCATCGACTGGGCGCTCGCGTACGAGGCCGTCGTGTCGGACGCCGAGGTCGAGCCGCGCGACTGGTCGGTGCAGGGGCGCGGCGGGCTCGAGAGCTGGCACCGGCTGGGGTACATCCCCTGCGACGACGACGACCGCAACGGCACGGGGCCGACGAGCCGGACCGTGTCGCGCACGGTCGAGTACGCGTACGACGACTTCGCCATCGCGCAGATGGCGCGGCGCGGGCTGGGCCCCGACCCGGCCGCCGACGCGTCCAAGTACCTGCGGCGCGCGCGCAACTGGCGCAACGTGTTCAACGCCGAGCAGGCGGACCAGTACGGCGACGCGGACGCGGGCTCGGGGTTCCGCGGGTTCGCGCAGCCGCGCTACCGCAACGGCACCTGGGGGTACCAGGACCCGCGGCTGTGCAGCCCGGCGCGCTCGCCGCACCGCTGCTACCTCGACACGCGCCTCGACACGTACGAGGGCAGCCCGTGGCTATACACCTTCTACGTGCCGCAGGACATGGCGGGGCTGGCGGCCGCGCTCGGCGGGCGCGCGGCGCTCGTCGACCGGCTCGAGTACTTCCACGAGGAAGGGCTCAGCTACATGGGCAACGAGCCCGGCTTCCTGCCGACGTACCAGTTCCACTACGGCGGCCGGCCCGGGCGCAGCGCGCACTGGGTGCGGCGCTACGTGCCCGCGCAGTTCAACGCCAGCGTCGCCGGCATCCCGGGCAACGACGACTGCGCCATGGGCGCCTTCGCCGCGCTCGCGTTCATGGGCTTCTTCCCCGTCGCCGGCCAGGACGTGTACCTGCTGACGCCGCCGCTGTTCCGCAGCGTCGCCCTGCGCACTCCCCGGGGCGGCGGCGGCGTCGCGACCATCAGGAACCGAGGCGGCGGCGGCATATACGTCCAGAGCGCGCGGCTCGACGGCGAGCCCTACACCAAGAGCTGGATCACGCACGACTTCTTCGTCCGCGGCGGCACGCTCGAGTTCGTCCTCGGGGACCGGGAGAGCGACTGGGGCACGCGCGAGGAGGACCTGCCGCCGAGCTTATCGACGAGCGAGGAGTGGCTGGGGCTGGGTGGGACGTGAAAGGGGGGAAGAAAAGAAAAAAAAACGGGGGGGGGGGGGGGGTGAATATTATATAACAATTTGTTGTACCTATGTGATATTGTTGATTCGATGAACTCTCTACCTACGATGGATCAATTTCAGCAGTATAGTTTGTTGTTGACACATGTACGCCCAGGTTTATCGTCTTAGCGAAACATGACAAACTATAATTTTTTACACATTGCAGACTTACATACTACGTACTACTAAATTGTACGAACGAGCGACGTGCCCCGGGGGGGTATGTTCGGTCCATCAAGCCTCGTCATCACCCTTCTTCAATCCTCCCCACCCTCCTCCTCCTCCCCCTCGACCTCGGAATCGGTTTCCTCGTCGGGATCCGGTCTGGCGGTCCTATTCAGAAACGTGATCTGCGCACCTAGTTTAGCCGTGGTAATTCTCCCCCCTTTTTTCTTCACATAAAACACGAAGAAGAAGAAAAGAAAAAAAGAAGAAGAAAAGGAGATGAGGACGTGGAAAGAGGGGGAGAGTTAGAAGGAAATTACCGAAGGGAAAAAGGGGGGGAAAGGAAAAGGAAAAAAAAAGAGAACTTACGAATGGAACCATAGGTCTGATGATGTCCATGATCCTGTCCTGCGCGTCGTCGCCCAGGAGCACCTCGTCGGGGATCTGCTTGCTGATGGTGAAGCTGCGCAGCTTCAGGAGCTCGATGTCGCGGTGTTCGGGGTGGAAGCCCTTTTTTTTTTCCGAAAAGAAATTAATTTTGGGTAACGCGTTAACAGGGATTAAAGGTTTTTGGGTAGTGAAGAAAAAGTAAATAAACCACAAAAAGAAAGAAAAGAAAAGATCTAAACAAACCTTAGGTTTCGTCTTCAGCGCCCCCTCTGCATTCGCCCGTGCGAACGCGTCGAGAACGGCCTTCTCCTCATCATCCTGTTCTTCTTCTTCTTCTTCCCCGCCGCCGGCATCCTTGCTCTTACGCTTGCCCTTGCCCTTGGTCTTCTTCTTCTCCTTTTGCTTATTCTTCTTCTTCCCGCCTTCACCACCGGCACCGGGGAGGAACGTGCGCCGGAACGCCGGGTCCAAGAGCACGCGGCGGACTTAAAAGGAAAAAAAAAATCCCCCCGGGAGTCAGTCATTGCTATATCAAGAAGGATAGTAGGTATGAGAGCCAGGATATATAAACCCTTCCAAACCGTAAAAGAGGGAAACAGGCAGCCTGATTACAGAGGGAGAGCACAGGGGCGGTAAAGAAAAGAAAAGAAATAGGTTAGGTTAGGTTTAGGTACGTACTGCGGTGCGGCCTCTCGTCGATGCTCGCGCGCACCCGCGCCAGGGCCTCGCTGTCCGGCTGCCAGAGCCCGCCGCCGACGAGACACCGGCCCGGCTCCGCGTGCACGTAGTAGCAGGCGTAGGGGCCCTTGCGGCCTGTGCGGGACCTGGTGATTCTATCCGTTAATAGCGAATTCCGGGGGTGGGCTGAGAGTGGGACAACGGCTCACCAAGCAGCAGAGTAATGCGCCTAAGTTAAAATCCCCCACCCCCCCGGGAGTCAGTCAGCCAAGAAAATCTCGTTTATAAACCGTGTGTTCTTTTCATTCTTTTTTCCTCTCATCTCGTCTCGGCATATATCCGAGTATCGCAACACAACACAACACAAAAAAAACCAAAAAAAACCAGACGAAACAAGAAAGAAGAGGAAGGGAGAGAGAGGGAGGAATTGGCTAAAAGGGGGGAAAGGGAGTTACAACGCACCTTGTAAGGCGTAGGGTCCTTGGTGAACCGGATGTCGCGGTAGATGCGGAAGACGACGTCCTTGAGCGGCAGCTCGGGGATGGTCTCGTCCGCGTCGATGATGCGCTCCGTCAGCGTCTCCACGAACGACTCCCAGTCCTTGAGCGAGCGGCGGTACTCGGGGTCGTGCACTGAGCCGTCGTGTGTCAGTTATCCGCACCCTTCCCCTGCTTCGTCTTTGCTTGCTAAGTGGATGGATGGGTAGGTGGTGGGAAACGGGATGATGGGTAAAACTTGGAGGAGAGGGGGTGGCGGGTTGGGAAGGGTTAGGGTTAGGAGGCCCCCGATGATCTTTTTTGCTATTCTGGGCTGCTCATTACGGGGAGTATAAGGGGGAGAAAAAAAATTAAGAACATACTCTTAAGCCAACTCCGCTGGTTATTCGCCTTCAGGTCCCTCAGGAACAGCATCGTGTTCCGGTGAAGCCGCGTGTCGGCGTACTCGACGCCGCCCGTGTCGCGCAGCTGCGGCAGCGGGATGAAGGTGATTCTGTCATCCCCGTCCTCGTCCTCGTCTTCGTCGTCGTCGTCATCTTCATCTTCCAGCTTGCTCTTGGTCTTCGCCTTCCCTGCATTCTTGGGTTTGGCACTGTCTGTGTTTGCTTTCCCCCTGCCCCTGGGGGGGTTCTTCGCCGCGGCGCTCTTCGCCGTAGCAGTAGCAGCAGCCGGCCGGCCGCGCTTCTTGGGTGGTGGCGGCGGCGCAGCATCATATTCTTCCTCCTCCTCCTCATCATCCTCAACCTCGTCTTCACTCTCCCCTCCATCCGAGACTTCCGCATCACCATCATCGTATCCCTCATCATCATCGTCGTCATCGTCATCGTCTATATCCTCAGAAGCAGCATCACCATTGTCGCCGCCAGAGGTGGCCTGCAAGACATCATCCGACGACTCATTCTCTCGTGCCTTAGCCGTCGCCTTCCGAGCAGCAGCAGCAGCAGTAACTGCACCCTTCTTCGTCGTCCGGGCAACCTTGCGCGGCGGGGGGCTCTGGTCGTCATCATCATCATTGTCGTCGTCCTCGAAGTATGCGCTCTTTCGTACTCCCACAATACCTGAGCTAACACGCTGCGATCTGCGTCGCGTCGCTGCCGACGTCGACTCCGACTCGGCCTGCGGTCGTTTTCTGGGTGGCATTATGTCTTTCTGGGGGAAACTTGTGCGTTGCAGGTAGGTAATTGATTGTTCTCTCTGGATTGACTTGAGCGATTACCTAGGTTGTATCCAAACTAGGGTCTATGGGAAAGCCAGTTGGTATAGGTACGGGATTGGTAAAGTCAGGTCAGGAAAAGGCAAAAAAAGAAAAAGGGGAGGATGAGGTCTAGATAGGTAGGTAAGTAGGTAGTAGGTAGATAAATGGAGAGAGATGGAAAGTCGGGATAGAACAATGGCCCGGACGCGTATTGATTAATGAGATCGCGGGGCCCGAGTCCCGATCGCATCGCGTCATCACGTGCGTGGTGATCTTGGCTATGTATGTACCAAGGTACTACTTATTAAGGTACCCCGACCAAGGGAGCATCCCGTCAGTGATGAAATGGGTGTTTTTATCCACCAACCAGCTGACCTAGCGCGCACGGGCCAAGGGGAGCCCTTTATAAGGGCCTCTCCCCCCCGTGTGAGGTGAGGGATTTTCTTCCTCGTTACCACACTTTTCCACCTTTTACGAGGGGGTGGTTTTTTCACGGTGGTCGGAGGTGTTTTGCCTCCCTTTTTCTCCTTTATTTTAAGACTTTTAGGTATGGCTGGGCTTAGTGCTATATACTTTAAGGTTTTAAGAAAAAAAAATAAACATTGTTTAAAGCATAAGTTTAAGTAGTTATTAAGTTCTGGTTATAGCCGGCTGCGCATAGCGCACGGTTAAGCTTTAAAAAAGCTTATACTTTTAACTAAATTTAAGCATAATTAAGCTTAATATTATATATTTAAATTAAGTTTTTAATATATGCATTTAAATTATTTTTTTATATTAATTAATTATAATAAATAAATAAAAGTTTTTATTTATTAATTAGTTAATTTAATATATATAAATTAAAAAAGCTTTTTATAAAAGCTTTTTTTTTATATAAAGTAAAAGATTTTTTTTATTATTACACTTTTATTAGTATCGCTTTACCTTAGTAGTAGTAGAGTGTACATTTAAAAAAAATGATAAAATAAAAAAAGCAAGTGTAAGTAAATAATAATTATATTCTGGTTTAAAAGAAAAAAAAATCTATTTAACCTATAAAAAAAATTGTAAGCTATTTATATTTATTAAGTTAAAATTTTTTTTTTTATAAATAATAAATTATTTGTACTTTATTATGTAATTATTACTTATTTTATTTTTTTTTTACAATAATTATTGCAAATAAATTATTTACTTTTTTTTTACTTATTTTTTTAATTTAATAGTTACTTTGTTTTTTTTTATAAATAACTTTATTATTTTATTTAATGCTGCTTTTATTATAGCGTTAACTAGGTTATAGTTGCTATAAATTTATTAAATATTATTAATTTTTTTATTTTTATATAATTAACGTAATGTTATTAAGTTAATTATTAATTGTTTTTTATAAATATTATTTATTTATATAAAGTATTAATATAAAAAAAAAAGTTAGTATATAAAATAAATAAAGCGCGTAATAATATTATTTATTTTAAAATAATATTAATAATATAATAAATTATATAATTAACGTTAAACTTTTAAATTATTTTATAAATTTTACTTATTAAAATACTTTATATTATTTACTTATATTTAATAAAAAATTAATATATAATATTTTTTTTAACTTAAAGCTTATTATTTTAAAAAGTAAGTTTTTTATTTTTAAATATAATAAAATAATTTATTTATAAATTTATATTTTTATTATTAGTAAATAAACCGTTAATAAAAATATATACTTATAAGTTTTAAAGGTTTAATTAAATGTACTTTAATTTTTATTTTTTATTATTTATTTGCTATTTAATTTTATTATTAAATATTTTGTTTTTTTTAAATTTAAGCTTAATATATTATATAGTTATAAAGTAATTAAAAGCTGCTTTAAGTTAGCAAATAAATAAAATATATGCTTTTTAGTTTATTATTTTATATATTACTTAATTATATTTAATGCTTTAAAGTCTAGTAATTTTAACTTTTTTGCCTGCTTTTTTTAAATTATAAAAAGCTTGTATTTTTTTTTATAAATTAAAATTTACAATTTATTAAAGTTTTTTATTGCTTTTTTTTTTAAAATTTTTTAAAGCTGTGTTTTAATATTAACTTTAATTAAAGCATTATTTTTTTTAATTATAAATTTAAAAGTATTAATATTTAAAGTATTATTTATTTATAAGCCTGTTAATTTAAATGGTTAATTAATTTAAGTTATTAATAAATATAAGTTAAAAAGTAAAGGTTTTATATTTAATTTTTTTTAATAATGTTTTAAATATATTTTAAATTAATATATATTTAATTTTGCTAGTTTATATAGCGGTTTTATAATATATAATATTGTTTTTTTAAGATATTTTTTTTTAATTTTAATAGTAAGTGTACGTAAACTGTTTTTTTTATTAATATTTTTAATTATATATATGCTATTATAATATTTTATATTATAATTTTTATTTTTTAAATTTATAATATAAAAGTTAAAATTAAAATTAACTTTTAATTAGTTTTTTAAATTATTAATATATATATTATAATTAAACTTTTATTTAAATTTTTATATTTTTAAACGATTAAGTAAAATTTTTTATATAAAGTTAATATATTTTTAATTTTAATTTTTTATATTATTTATAATTAAAATAAAATTATATTTTTTATATTTTTATTATATATAATTAATTAAAAAATATTATTTTTAAATAAAGCATTTAATTTAATTATATTTAATATTTTATATAGTTAGTTTAAAGTAATAATTTTTTTTTTATTTAAAGCTTTAATGCTAGTTTTTAATTTTATTTTTTTTTAATATTAACGTATATTACGTTAAAGTTTTTTACGAAAATAAATTTATATTTTAACGGGTTAAATTAAAGTTTTAATAGTTTAATTTTTAGTTTTTTTAATAAAATTGTTTTTTTTTTAAATTATATATAAAGTTTAATATGTAAGCTTTTAAACGTTAATATATTGCTTATAATATTAAATAAAATAATTATGTTTTTATTTATTATTATAATTATTTTATATAAGTTTATTTATTTATTTTTTTTATAATATATTAACATTTTACTGTTTAAAAATAATAATATTAAAAAAGTTTATTTTATATTAAAGCTATTTTAAATATTAAGTGCATTTTATATAGCTTTTTACGTTTTAATTTTTTTAACTTTAATTATTGCTTTTTAAAAAGCTTATATTTATTATATTTAAAATAATGTAAATAAAAAGTTTATGTTTATTTTAAAATAAGCGTTAAAAATTAATAATATAAATACTAGTTTATTTAAGTTAATTATATTATTAACGGTTTTAATTGTTATTTATAATTATAATAATTTTATGTTTTATATTTTTTTAAAATAATTTTATACGCTTGTTAAATAAGTTTATAATATTTTTTTATTTTATTAATTAATTAATATATTTTAATTAACATTTACTTGCATATAACCTTTATTATACGTGTTTTATTTTTAAATTTAATATTATTAAAGTTAATGCTAGCATTATAAGTAATTATATTAAAAAAACTTAAATATGTATTAATTTAGCATTTTTTAAATGCTTTTTATGTTTTTTTTATTAATATAATATATATAAAGCGTGTTATTTAAAACTTTATTATTATATTAATTATATATAATACGGGTTTTTTATTTAAATATATAATGTTTACGATTACTTTATAATTAAAGTTTATATTTAAGTTTTTTAATATAAACTTAAATTTTTATAGTATTTTTTTTTTAATTTAATAATAATAATAAAACTTGTTAATTTTTTTAATATTTTTAATATTTATATTATATTTTAATTTATTTAATAAGTTATATAACTTGCTTATAAATAAATAGTTAAATTATATATGCAGTTATTATAATTTAATTTTTATAAAATAAATTATATTATTAAAATAAAATTATAAATATTTTTATTTTTATATAATTAAAACTGTTATATTATTTTTATTAATTAATTAATTAATTACGTTATTAAAATAAACGCTTATATAGTTTATATTTTTAATTAATAATAAAAATAAAATGTTTATTTTTATTATATAAAAGTTTATTTATTTAAATAGTATATTTATTATAATTATTTTTAAAAATTTAATTAAAAATTTATTTTTAAACTTTATATTTATTTTTTTTATTTTATTATTATTTATTTTTAATTAATTATTAGGTTATTTTTTAATTAATATAAAGTATTAACTTTTTTTAATTATAAATATTTTTATAGCTTTTATATTAAGCATAATTTTTTAAAATATATTTTTAATATATTTATTAAATATAAAAGTTATGTTTATTGTTATTTTATTATTAATTAAATAAAAAACTATAATATAATATTAAAATATAAAGTTAAATAATTATATAAATGTAAAATATTGCTTATTGCTAGCTTATTTTTTTTATTTATTGTTTTTTTATTTTAATTTAAACTTAAAAGTTACTTTTTTAAGTTTTTTATAATTAATTAAAAAAGTTTTATAGTTAATTTTTTAATTATTACTTTTATTTTTTTATTAAGTTTTAGCTTATTTTTATTTTTTTTTAAAGTGTTTAATAAATTAATATTTTTTTTTTATATATTTAATATTTATATATTAAAGCTTTTTTTATTTAAAAGCTATATTTTTTTTTATTATTATAATAATATTTTTTATTAATATAATATTATTATATTTTATTATTATTATTGTTTTTTATAATATATTATTTTTTTTTAATATTTTTATAAATGTTAATTAAAGCGTATAATTTATTTGCAAGCTTTTTAAATTTTGCTAATAGTATAAAAAAAACATGTTATAATTATAAAACGTTTTTATATATTTAATAAATAATAATAATTAATTAATATTTTTTTAATAATTAAGTTTTAGCGCTTTTTAATATAATGTAAGTTTATTAAGTATAATTTTTAATATTTTTAAGTTTAATTTATTTTTATTTTTTTTTTTAGCTTTTATTTTAAAAAATAAAATAATAGTTTAATTATAATAGTATTATATTTTATTTTATTTAATATTAAAATGCTGTTTTATATGTTAATATATGTTTATAAAGTATAAATATTAAAATATGTTATAAATAAAATATAGCGCTGTTTTTTTAAAAAATATAGTTAAAAATATTATATAAAATTATATTTATTTAATTTTTAATATATAATATACGTTAAAAAAAAATCATAGTTTATTTTTTAATATATTATATATTTTTTTTATATAATTGTTTTTATTATTTTATGCTTTTTTAAACTGTTTAATTAACGTGTTTAAATATAATTTATTTAAAACTTATAATAATAAAATATTATAATATAATTAACTTTTAAAAAATTTTATAAATATTAATAATAGTTTATAATTTATAAAATTATTTATTAAAATATTTAATTAATTTATTAAGTAAAAAAAATTAAAAGCGCTTAAAAGTTAAATAAGTTTTTATTTTTTATTTAAAAAAAAAGTTAATATATTATATAAACTTATAAGTTTTTTAAAAAGTATTATTTATTTTTTAATTTAATTATTTATTTTTATAATAAAATATAATAATAATAATAAAATAAATTATTAATATATTAAGTTATATTTTATTAAATATTTAAATTAAAAGTAATTTAAATAAAAATTAAATATATTTAATAATTATATAAGGCTTTAAAAAAGTAAATATATAAACTGTATTTATAGTTAAAATAAAAAAGGTTATATTAACTGCAGCGAGGGTAGTTATACTTGCTATAAAAAAAGTGGTTATTTTTATTGCAGTAAAAGTAATTATGCTTGCTGTAATAATAATAGTTATGTTAAATATAATAACGGTTATTATAATAATTATGGTAAAAAGCGTTAAAAGTACGTAAGTTAAGTTATTTTTTATAAGTTAAATATAGTTTAATTATATATTTATTATTAAAATAAATTATTAAATATTTATATAATATTATTTAAAAAAAGCATAATATAGTTTTTTAATAACTTATAAGTAAATAAAGTTAAGATTATTAAAATAATTAAAAAATTAAAAGTAATTAAATTAAATTAAATAAAAAGTAATTATTATGTTAATATAATTAAATAAAATGGTTTTATTTTTTATTATGTGGTTAAAAATGTTTACGCGTTTTTTATTATAATAAAAAATAAAAAATTAATTTTATTTTTATAAATAAATATTAAAAAATAATTATTAATAATAAAGTTTAATTTATATAAGTTATTTTATTAATTAATGTTTTAAAAAATTAAGTAATAAATTAAAAAAGCTGTATAAAAGGTTAAAGCGGTTATATAAAAGATTAAAAAAATTATATAATAAATTAATTAAATTAAAATAAATTAATATATTAAAATAAATTAAAATTTAAATATATTAAATTATATTTTATTTTATATATAAAAGTTTTTTATATTAATATATTAAGTTATTAACGTTTAATTGTTTTTAATTTAATAACGTTTTATTTTAAAAGTTTTTTTATTATAGTTAAATTTATTAATATAATAAAATAATTTATATTATAATAGTTAATATATAATTTTTATTATATTAATGCTTTTTTTAACGTAAAACGTAATAAATATAATAAATGTTTAAAGTTATTTACTATAAATTTTTTAAAATGTTATTAATATTTTTTT
The DNA here is from genome assembly GCA_018398605.1 of Biscogniauxia mediterranea. Classification (NCBI taxonomy): domain Eukaryota; kingdom Fungi; phylum Ascomycota; class Sordariomycetes; order Xylariales; family Xylariaceae; genus Biscogniauxia; species Biscogniauxia mediterranea. The sequence continues at coordinate 762,198 of JAGXTR010000007.1, read as the reverse complement.
AATATTTTTTTAATTATTTAAACTATATTAAATTATATATTAATTGCTTTAAATTTTATTAAAATTATTAATGTTTACGTTATTTTTTATTAATTAATTATTTATTTAAAGTTAATTTTTTTTTATTTAATTGCGTTTAAATTAAAATAAACAATAAAATTTTATATAAATTTAAAAAATTTTTTTATTAATATTTAAAGTTTATTAAAAATTTTTTAAGTTTAAAAGTTTTTAAAGTTAATTAAGTTTTTATAATTAAATAAAAAGTTTTAAACTGCTTTTTACATAAATATTTTATTTTATTTTAATATAATAAAGTATAAAAAAATTAATATATTAATATAATATATAATTATAAAAATATATATAAATATAATTATTATATTTATACGTGCTTTTAATAATATTAATAGTAATATTATATTAATAAAAGTATTAAAGTAAAGATTAAATATAAAAAATAAGTATTAATATAAAGTTTAAATTAATAATGCTTTTTTTAAATATTAATAAAAGTTATAAAAGTAAAAATACCGTATTAATAAAAATTATATTAATATAAGTTTATATTAATTAATAAAAAAAGCTTTTTAATTTTTAATAAAAAAATTATTAAGCTGTAAAAAAAAGCTTTTATTAGTTATTAAATAGCGTTTTATTAAAAAAAAGTTAAAAAATATTTTTATTAAGCTATAAAAAAAAATAGTTTTATTTTTTTTTATTAAGTTAAAATAATAGTGAATATTTTATTAAATTATAAAAAAAAGTATTTAAAATATTATTATTTTTAACCTTATTAATTTATATTACTGTATATATAATAATATTAATTAGTATTAATATTGCTTTATTTTAATAGTAATAAAGTATATATTTAAAAAAAATAATAAAACGGGAAAAGCAAGTGTAAGTAAATAATAGTTATATTCTAGTTTAAAAAAAAAATTCTATTTAATTTATAAAGAAAATTGCAAGCTATTTATATTTATTAAGCTAAAACTTCTTTTTTTTATAAATAATAAATTGTTCGTGCTTTATTATGCACTTATTAACTTTTTTACTTTTTATAAAAAAAGTAGTTTTTTTATAATAATTAAAAGTGTTTTTTATTTTACTTGTTATTTTTTAATTTTTAAAAATTAACAGTGTTTATAAAGCTAAAAAAATAAAAAATAAAAGCGTTAAAAATAATGCTTTATTTTTTATTTTTTAATACTTAAGAGTATAAGCAGCTATTAAGTTTTAATTATAGCCGGCTGCGCATAGCGCACGGCCAGGCCTCGAAAAAGCTCATGCTCTTAGCTAGACCTAGGCGTGGCTGGGCTCAGTGCCACACGCCTAGGCCAAGCCCCCAATACATGCGTTCAAACCACCTCTTTCATGCCAGCTGGTTGTAGTGAATAAAAGAGTTACATAATAGGCATCATTACTAGGAGCACCTACGCCAATTTTCAATATACAAGGTATATTCAAGTATCTTACCATACCAACATCTTGCTAGATAATAGATAAACCATATAATAAACAATATCGTGCAATTACATATTTAAATACTTTCTGTACAGACGTCTAGTAGCCATTATTAGCTAATATTATACCTAGGAGTAGTGTGAAAGTCGAATCTACACTAACACTATAAGCGACAGTAAAATTAACAGCCTCCCCCCCCCCCGCCCCCCCCCCCCCTTCTTCAACTTTATATCATAGCCCTTCAACATAATACCTAAATGATAATACCTTAAGAATTAGCCCAGTGCCGAATTCGGCCCTATCCTCCCCAGTGGTGTCCGGTCTCTGGGCTTTTCTATCAAATCCGCATACCCATCTAACCCCACGCCGATCACCTTCACCATGTCGAATATATGCGATCCCTTGAACGTCTCGGCCCAGAGCCGGATCACCGCCGCTGCTAGTTGACGTAATTTGTAGCTGTCGTTCATCACCATATCCATATGAGATGGCGAATGCCCCGGCCCGCCACCAGATAGGGATGGATCGATGGGCACTGCGAATTCCGTCTCGTCCAGCATGTGGCGCAGCATGTCAAGAAGATTGCGCTCCTCGAGCGATGGCGGCGCCTCTGTCGGTCCAATGGCTGCTAGGGTTAAGAGCCATTTGGAGAGGAGAATGGCGCACTCGAGATGACACACTAGCCTCAGGTCAATACCTCTCTGTGTTCACGTAAAACACATGGAACCCACAGGGCCAACTTACGAGAATGCTGCATACTCCATTCTGATGATTTTCTCCTGGCTACATAGTTAACACCCTGCTTGACGAGCATGGACAAGGCATGTATGGCTTGAAACGCGGCTCGGTTCGATCGGACGCTTCGGATCGGATAGGGTGCATCGTTAAATGCCTGCGCGATTTGGTTCGCATCTCTCGACTCTAGAGATCTGCTGGGACTAAGGTCCGTATATAGTCGAATAGAAGCTAGTCGCCAGAGCGCAGTCGAGTTGTACGCAACAGGCCCACCAGGAAATGAATCCGATGCGCCTTGGGGTGTGCTTTCAGTGACACGCGCTTGGTGCTGTTCGAAACTCAACTGCCAGATCCGTAGAGCCTGAAAGCACTCTTCGACGTCGTCCGGCCTTAGTCCACGTGGCGCCTCAAAAGAAGACACCGAGCTAAATGACGTCTGCTTGAGAAGAAATATGTGTTGTAATATAGCATGAATAAGAATATAGTTACCAAGGGAGGACATGTACGCTGGCGGCCCTTGCGGAGATCGGTTGAAATGTCTCGAGAAAGCATCTTGTAGTGAAATGTCCATGCTCGGAAAGGAGTGTCTAGCTTCTTGCCACTGCCAGGCCGTTTCTGCCCTCCACAGCCTAGAAGAATGAGGTAAGAATAGGTTCAGTTCTGAGGTGAGAAGTAACGGCGGCGTATTGTAGGCGATGCTGCAGAGATTAAAGAAGCAATAGGTGATAAGTTTGGTCCGGTTGCAGCCTTCTATGCGAACCCACGATTCCCAGTCGGCTGTTTGAGTCGATTCTGACATGAATCCCTCCTCGCGCACCAAGAGTGCCAGTAGACTTTGTAAGGACATGGCCTCGTGGAGTATAGCTTTGGCACCCCAGAGGCCAACGGCAAACAACAGGAGAAGAGCTTGGATGGTTTCCATGCGAGACTGCGGAGTATTCGGGGAGCTTGTAGCACCTAGAGTTAGAAAAAAAACGAAACAATACTCCTGCCATGTGTAATGCAAATAACGTTGACTTACTATGGTTCCCGATGTGTATCTTGTGTCACAGGACGTTCCTGTTGCACGGAACTAAAAGAATGTCTGAAGCCGTGACTTGGAGATGGGCGTGTGGAATGTGGACTGTACGCCGCAGGAGTTGGCAACAGCCCGTGAACCTCATGGCTATGGCGACGCCGAATCTGCTCGTGAGCAACAGCCCTGGAAGCATACCAAAGCGCATTCGATCGGTGGCTTTCAAATCTATATTGAGCACCTACCGCTAAAACAGCCAACAATAATTCAGGGGCCATATCGGCTGGGGTGATAGTGGGCAGGTGCAAAATCGGAAGATGCTCATGAAATCCTGTGACATAACCCTCTAGGAAGCGGGTCAGGGTGTGTCGCGAAGGAAACACAAAATCATTAGGGAGGACCGACGAGAACTCATCCAGCCGGTTCTTGATGACCGTATGGTCCATCGCAGAAACTCGTAACGGAGGCGATCTACCCGAGTCGTCGTGCAGCCTGCCACCGGTGTCGGATGGGTCACGCGGATCCGGGGCCAAAGAGGGAAACCGGGAGGGAAATTGAGACGACGGTTTCGACGGGCCGCCTCGCTGCATATCCGATGGATGCCGTGGCCAACCACCTATCCCTTGCTCTGTCTCGAAGGCCTGAGGTAGGAAATGTGACGAGGTGGTGAAGTCATCCAGGAAGAGATTGTAATCATCGTAAGCAGAGGGCCCTGCAGGTCCCGGAAGGCCCATCGACATGCTCACCGCGTCCGGTTCACGACCGCGATCATTGTAGGGCATCCCCTCGTCATATTGCTTGATGCGCGACAGGTTATTAGTCGACTGGCCTAGATCAGCCATCATGGGTTGCATCGAGTTGACTTCGTTTGCCGAAGCAATCTGGGTTGCAGCATCTGATAAGAGATCTAGATTGCAGGCAGCAGCCCTGGCAGGCATACGCGGATCAGGGGCGAGAGCTGGCACGTTGATAGACGAGGGCATAGAATCCGACTGATAGCGCGGCGCATGGCCACGCGGCATACCCATCATTTCCGAGTCGGCATGGCTTTCGGCTGACAACGGCAGCTGTTGGGCAGCACCGGTCGAGGAAGCCTTCCTCGGCCGGGTGCCGTCCTTATTAGACCCTTCATTAAGGTGGACGAGCTTCTCGTGACGGACAAGGAGGTCGCTGATGTCCATATAAGCATTATTACTTGAGGGCGAGTGGGAGTTGTGTGTGGGTCAGGGAGAATAGGGAGGGGAAGGTTGACAAGAGCCATACATGGGTGGACAGGCTCTGAGGGGAAGAAGGGAAACCGGCCGTCTTAGGTGCAGCAAAGACACGGCGAATGATAGCACGTGTGGGAAAGGCTCAGTCAACTACCACAAGTGGAAGGGTGAGGGGAGGGGGGGGACCGGCGTGGGCATGGGCGTGGGCGTGGGCGTGGAGGAGACAACGACAATAGTCACAATAACAGCAACAGTAACAACAACAGAACAAAAAGAGCAGTAAGACTGACCGGCGCCCAAATGTCTTCCCACATCGAGCCCAACCACACGAGAAGGGCTTTTCTTTAGTATGGGTTCTCTCATGTCGTTGAACATGTTCCACCCGCCTAATCAGGAGATTTGCTTAATTACCAACCGAACAGAGGTCGAGTCGTTGGCGAGCCTTACCTAAAACGCTTGTCACAGAACTTGCAGGGCAGGGTCTTTGGCTTCTGCTGGCGGGTCTCGACATTCTCATCGGCAATACCAGGAACACCGGGGCCCTCCACGGCCTGCAGCGACTGCATATCGATTGGCGTTAGATATTAGCGTCGTCCCCTGTACGGACTATATGGATGTAATGTAAGTAGGGAGTCACGCAGCACGAAGAAGTGGGGAAAAGAGGTAGGGTCGACTCCCAAGGGGCCAGGCAAGGTATGCCGGAAAGAGAAATGTCTTGCGGGGTGAACGATGGATGGATGAATTCATGAAGATGAAGGTAGTATTAGCTGAATATTCGGCACCTGGGAGTGGCCTGGCCTGGCCTGGCTTTCCTGCCGGGCTTCCCTACCGCACTTTGTCCTCCCGCCTCCCCCAAAAGTCGAGTAAGCCCGCAGCTTCGGCCAGCAGCAGGAGTAGCAGCAGCGTCGTGAGATAAGGAGAACACCCTCGTCCAGGGAAAGGATTTTTATTTATTTATAAAAACCCCCGAAAATAAAAATAAAAAAAGTGGCGCGAGGCTGCCTGGGAGAAAGGGGTGTGAAGTAAGGTAGTTTCCGTAGCCGTAGCCGTTTCCGTAGCCGTTGGATATTCGTGACCAGGTAATGTCGTGACCTGACTTAAACAGCTTTCCAGGGTAGTACGGGCTGATTATCCGGCGGCAGCGGAGCGGTGAGTGGCGGGTTTATTAACAACAGTGTTGGGGCGGAGAAGGCGTTGAATGTGGAAGCGAGGAAGCGAGGAAGCGCGTGTGAAGATTCTTGCTTTTCTTTCGCCTTTGCCTTTGCCTTTGCTTCTGTTGGTGGACGATCAACGCCCTACGCGTGCACTGCACCGGGTAAGAAGAGGCGTATGTGTAGGTATGTATATACAAAGAGGAGATGGACAGCATGTGTCAATTAGCATAAGATTAATCGACACGGACGTGATAGCCCTAAGATGTAGGAGATACTGCCGATGAAAAGGAGTAGAGGACGGATATGGATAGCCTCAACCGCCGTAGCCTTGGAATTCGGGGTCAATTGGCAAAAAAAAAAAAAAAAAAAAAAGAGTCTAATGTGGTGAGGAGTGAGGAGGAGGAAAATGCGGAGATGGGGGAAAAGTGGAAGACGACACGACAGGTTGGACGAAAACCCGAGCGTAAAGGTAAAAAAAAAGATTGTGGCGTCGAATCAAAGGACGGTAATTTGTCGCAAGTTTAAGCAAGTAAGTTGTAACCTAACCTGTTGACTGATAGCAGCAGTACATACAGTACATACTTACAGTACATAAATATGGTTAGGGAAGGCTATGGTGCTATGGTGCTGTGCTGCTATGGTGCTAAGCTAATATCTGGGGACTGCGTCCCGCCCCCAGAAAATCACAGACCCGCATGCAGTGGATGCAAGACCTTGTATGGATGTACATAGCGTCAGCAACCCCATGGTTATTTAGCACATCTCCGCATTGGAGAAAAACCACCTCCCGGAAAGTGTGGGGGAGGGGAAGGGGGAAGGCCAATCATTTCCTCACCAGACCAAATCAACCTAGGTTAGCTACCTACATACCTACCAGGCACCTCCCCTGGGCACCTACTTACACTACCTATAGGTAAGATTATCAATGTACCTATGTCCGGTATAGAGCAGCCCGCTACCTACATATTTACCTATATAACTTAGTTAGTAGTAACTACTAACCTAGACCACTAAATATCAATTTACCTACGTCACACGTATTGATGCATTGCGTGTCCTTTTTCATTGATCTGGATTAGAACTATGTTTTTTTTTTTCTTACTAGCTTATCTACCTATGTAGGTATAGTATTTACGTCGTGGGCAAATGGGGAGAGTTGTCTGATTAAGTGCTTATGCTACAATACATACATAGTAACACCAAGTTCTGAAGATCGCCAATAGGAAAGTCCACGAGAGAGACTGACCGGTTCGGTCCCCCCCTCCCCTCTTCTCATTAACGCTCTCTGTCAACCAAGAGCAAGAGCTCCGTCTATACCAATATATTATAGAAAAATAAGAGAGAAACTTTTAGAGAGGGGTTCATATATGCAGTTGACGTCAACTATCTGTCGAAAAAAAAACAATACGTTAAAGGTAATACAAGCACTATATGTATCAATGTCGGTCTGGTGGTAGGCTGAGATGTATTCCACGCTTGATAGGGATCCTGTTGCATACACATGACATACACAAGTGTGGACATAAATATACATAAATTATATATAACATGGTTATGCTGGTATAGGGGAACAATATTTCTTGATGCGCTCCTCAGAACTGCACCATCTTGTATCTCTTGTTCTCTCCTTTATCCTGTCTATTTCTATCCTCTCTTCTCTTTTCTTTTTGATAATCCAATAAAACCCCATGGAACTTGCTATTCCGATACCCTGATGATTATTCCCACGTAGACTTTCCATTCGGGTAATGATTTTCTGCCATGGGCCCAGCCGGACTACAAGCATATAGCATGACCCATGCATTACGGACTGGGAGAAGGAGGGGGAAGCCGGGGTTCGAGGTCGAACAGACGGGTCGGAAGCAGCTCAGCGGACGCTGGTAGTCATCCAACCATTGCAGTGATGGAGCAAGTAACAACACTAAAGAAAATATATATATATATCAAGAGACAACGGGGGGGAGCTAGTTTAGTCATCTGCCTCGGCCTTGTTCACATGGGCTCTTTTCGGTGATAGCGGGGAAAGACAAAGAGAAACGTGACTTTTGTTTCTGTTCTTTTTTTCCTTTTTTTAATCTACTCCAACTCCAAATCCGGGTCCCGTGGTAAAGCTAGGTAGGTCTGCTGCACTATAGAAATTGCGTACTTTTGAATATTCTTTGGCGACTTCATGGTATACCAGACAAATGATAGCAACGGGAGTTTCTCATGGTTTATGTTGTGTTGCACAGAGTTACGATAGGTAAACTAGAATGGCGCATTTGTGGGTGGAAATGAGAATAACAAGACTCGAACATATTGGGTTATGTATGTTGGAGAGCTTTCTTGGTATTTCATATGGATCGATCTTACCTACTAGGTAGATAGCAGATTTTGACCTCAAGTGCTGTTGACTTGGGAACAATTCAAACAAGTCTTCACATTCGACCAAATGAAATTTCCCGATTGCGGAGTTTGCGGGGTTGGGGGAAAACTGGGGAAGGGGATGAAGAGGGGTGACTGGGGACGGGGCACGGGGGGCCGGGGGTAAAGATGCGGAGTATATGCAGGCTCAGATGTGTAACGAACGGCACTATCCAATCGCTACCACTAACTGTCCTGTTGTGTTGTGTTTTTACCAACCCTTAACCTTGATTCCTCCATGTTGTCCCACTATCCCACGATGTATGTTGAAGATCCGCCACAGCTTCATACCATGACTTTAAAGAAATGCAAAAGAGAAAAAAAAAAAAAAAGCTCAGCAGAACCAAGAGAACGAAGTATCTACCACACGTATAGTAGGTACCTACTATATATACACTAACATAGCGGAAAACCGAGATCATTACCGAGAATGACCACTACGCAAGTTTCGATCAATCAGAGTGCAACGCTTCTCTAGAACGGATAAACACCAAATGAATACCAAAGATGTGGCTTATATACAGGGCGCCTTATGTCGCCATCGCCCGTCGTCGAGAGAAGAGTCCCCGCTATAAGTGACCCCAACGTACCAGACGTAATCCACGCAACTCGGACTACAACGTTTCGATAGACCTCGCGTAGTAGCAGCAGCGCAAACGGGATAATCAAGAAGTACGAGTCCATGACGACCTTGTTCAAGACACCTTCTGAAGTAGGCTGTCAGACATGGTTAGAGCCCCGCGGAAGGACGTCGGCGGTAGAAAGCGCCGGTAAATGTCGATGGAGACGGATGAATTCAAGCTTCCCATTGCCAAGGCTCCAAACAGCAGCGAGGGAAGCTCGAATCTAGCTCCATTAAACAACGAAAACGTAGTCAAAAGGGGCACAGGATGCTGTTGATTAACAATTGCTGAATGATCGACGGGCATGGGTTCGGGTAGAGGTCAAGAATTTATAATGGCGGAATTCGAGGAAAACAAGGAGGATTGGGTGTGGACTATATTCACTTAGCCGTCTGTAAGGTAGGACAGTATGTATGTTAGATGTTTCCTAAGCTTCCAAGTTCTGTACGGTTATTGATATTGTAGGTAACACAGATTGATCCTGGTTAACCGCATCCTGTCGGTTGTCGTCATCAAGGGATGAATGTGAGCAAAGAAAAGAAAAGAAAAGAAAAGAAAATTAGAATCCGTGATGGAGGCGCGACGCAAGGCTTTTTTTTACCTTGAGGTTTTACCTTTACTCAGTTTGGCAGGTAAACAGACAGGTAGGCGATGGAATGTGCATGGAATATCATCCTCTTTTAATTTATAGCCGAAGCACGTGTAAGAGAAAGGCATGAAGACCGAGGAAAAGAGAAGGTAAGGAAGAAGTGGGGAAGAGAGAGAGAAGAAAAGGCACATAGTTGAGAAAGGTAGTAGGATTTCTATAAGACAGAAATTAATATTAACTCAATATTAAATTTGAAGACAACAATGTGGAACCTTAACACCACCAACTAAAGTCAATCGAGACAATAGCATCATCAGCTGAAAACAGTAATCAGACACAGTGTGTATTGTCTCGATTACAGTACAACGAGCTCCAATGCCCAGCTACTACAGTTAGCTGCATGACCTATGTATGTATGTACCTACGGACAATCCACAATGCGTGGCCAAAAGTCCGGTCGTAAGTCTCTCGTTGGTTGTTCCCGAGATGTTGTGTTTTTTTATTTTGCTTCCTGCGTGTTACTGTACAACAACAGCAACAATAACAACAACCACCACCTCCATAACATCAATTCCCTTAAATTCAACTTCTCCCAGGATCCTGGGTTGCACAGATTGGTGGAAAACTCAATCGGGCCGTCCCCCTGACTGCAAGCCCCTATAATATTGAAGATTTCCAATCCGGACTCTTTCTTTATGGCAACCAGATCTTAGCGCCAGGACCAGGACAAGGTTGTTGAGCTTAACAGGACGATGCAATGCAACGCCCGCTTCCTTTCGAACATCCCAAAATCTGAACGCTGCTTCCAATGACGGACACATACCAAGCGCCCGCTTCGTCACCGGCAACGCAGATAGGATAATTTTAGGTCAGGTACCTATGCTTACCAGCAACGCAATGTCTTGCCCGAGCAGCAATGCCTCGAATGCATCCACTTATTAAATCTCTGACTAAGAGGTATGCGTGCGTTGGCAAACGAAGAAGTCCGGACTGAGACATGTAAGTATTTCTTGGTGGTTGTTTAATATGATATGTTATACCTAAAGAAGCAGAAAAAAAAACAAAAGAACTGGACGGTAAGGGTCGCCAACAAGTCAAGTTTAAGCAAACTCGCCTTTCCATCCACAGTCTAGAATCTGTGCGGCAACATGACTTACATCTTTCCCACTAGCTCTGGATGTCTCGCGTCACATGCTCGGGTAAGCCCTCCTTTAACTGGAACATCTTGACTAATTGGAGGGCGGCCCGGGAGCCAGTTCCCTCCCCCTGTCAACTCTCCGGAGACCCCCTTCGACCCCCTTTTACACATCTTGCATTGTACCTGAAAAAAGACGTTTCCGCTTTAAGTAGGAGACTTCGATCCCTCTCAAGGCCTGACCTTACCGTTCTACATCGGCCCAGCCCTCCCAGCTGCCATGCTCATGTATGGCCCTATTCCTTGGCCAATCTTAGCCTCTTGCCACATTCTCTGGTCAGTTTCAAGTCCGGAGTCTGAGAGTGTGCTCACAGCAGATGCTCCAGGTCGGTTGGAAGTGACTCCTTAGACAATGCACGATGTTACCTAGATGGATTGTTTCTTTCCCAAGTTCTACTAAAACGTACGTAATTCAATATAATGTCTGAAAGGGCAGGTCCCTCGCCTGACTGACCAACCACGTCGGTCTGTCCGCCGTTCATCGTGGTCCCATGAGCTGTATACATCACGCCTCGGTCGTACATAGTAGACGACGTCTGGATATGACCGAGAGCCAAGTTCTTGACTCGATGTGATCCGGTGTCTCTTATGTCGCATAGCTCCTCTTCGCCAACGTTTGCACTAGCACGTTACCTCCATGCACACTGGTGTTAGTACATCGCGGGGGAGGCTGATACATCCAACTCTTTGTTAACGCCTTCTGACCCAATTATAAACCTTCTCACTTTTCTCTCTCTCGGTCTCCCTGCCTTGCTGGAGTTTATAAATATCCCTTTCGTCCCAAAAAGGGAATCTAAGTTTTCTCCCTACTCGTCTCCCTCAGCCACCTCCAACCCTCAAGATGCATTTTCATACATTCATTTTGGCTTTAGTGACCCTCGCCGTGGGCATCAACGCTTACTGGCTAGAGGATTTGCAACGTAAGAGAACCGCCAGACATTGTAAAATACTGAGACACAAGACTGATACTCATCGAAATAGACCAGGGTGTTGCGCCGTTCGCAGGCGATGGCTATACTGTTTTCCGCAACGTGAAGGATTATGGTGCCAAAGGTTAGTTCTTATAGTATACCAAGTTGTATGGCTTACTATGGCTAACACCTATCATAGGAGATGGAACTACCGATGATACTGCTGCCATTACGGCCGCCATGAACGCTGGGGATAACCGTTGTCTTCAGGGATGTGTAAGTACAGCCACGAGAAAACTCGCTGCTATCTTTCCCTCAGGGACATGTGCTGACTTTCGTAGGCATCGACCACAACTACTCCTGCCATAGTCTATTTCCCGTCTGGCACATACTTGATTTCTTCTTCTATTGTCCCTCCGTACTTCACTCAGATGATTGGTGACCCGACCAACCGCCCAGTCTTGAAGGCCACTGCAGACTTTCAAGGCTTCGGTCTGATCGACGGCAACCCGTACTATACCGAGAACCTGAACTGGGTCTCAACCAATGTGTTTTACCGCCAAGTGCGAAACTTCGTTATTGACACGACTGGCATCGCACCTGGCACTGCGGCGACTGGCATGCACTGGCCAACATCGCAAGCTACCAGCTTGATCAACGTCGAATTCAACATGCCTACGGATGCCAGTACCGTCCACGTCGGTCTGTTCATTGAGAGCGGTAAGTCTAACAGGATAACCAACCTAATACGTTGTACACAATGCTAATATGCCGGTAAAGGTTCTGGTGGTTTCATGAGTGACCTGACATTCAACGGTGGTGCCACAGGTGCTTCTATGGGTAACCAGCAGTACACCATGAGAAACCTGGTCTTCAACAACTGTCAAACTGGTTAGTATACATTCTCTATATACGTGCCCGTATATGGTCTTCGTGTATAAATTACTAACCAGAGACTCCAGCCATCATTCAACTCTGGAACTGGGGCTGGACTTACATTGGATTGCAAATCAACAACTGCGGAAAGGGAATCGACATTACCGCAGGTGGCGATGGCGATTCTCTGGCCGTTGGCTCCGTGACCATCATTGACAGTACCTTCACTGACACCCCCATTGGTATCACAACTGCGGCCACTTCATCCACCACGCCCGCTACAGCTGGAAGCATGATTTTGGAGAACATTGTCCTCTCGAATGTTCCCGTTGCTGTCCAGGGACCAAGCGGCACGCTACTTGAAGGCGGGTCGACCACGATCACCGCATGGGGCACAGGTCACCGGTACGCACCCAGTGGACCCGAAGAATTCTCCGACGCGATCACCCCTAACACCAGGCCTGCCGCCCTCGTGGCCGACGGTGCCTACTACTCACGATCAAAGCCCCAGTACGAGGATCTTACCGCCTCTGACTTCGTCAGCGCTCGGTCTTCTGGTGCCAAGGGTGACGCTTCGACGGACGACGTAAGCTTAATCTAACCACCCCTTTCTGCACGGACAATGACAAGCTAACTAACAAAAAAACACAGACGGCGGCCCTCCAATCCGCAATTGACAGTGCGGCCAATGGCAAGGTTCTCTTCCTCGACTACGGTCTCTACAAGGTCACCGGCACCCTGAAGATCCCCGCCGGCACCAAGATCGTCGGCGAGGGCTACCCGGTGATCATGGGCGCGGGGAGTTACTTCGGCGACATGAGCAACCCCCAGCCCGTGCTGCAGGTGGGCTCCACGTCGGGCGAGGCCGGGCAGGTCGAGTTCTCCGACTTCGTCGTCGCGACGCAGGGGCCGGCCCCCGGCGCCACGCTCATCGAGTGGAACCTCGCGACCTCGGGCACGCCCAGCGGCATGTGGGACGTCCACGCGCGCGTCGGCGGCTTCAGCGGCTCCGACTTCCAGGTCGCCCAGTGCCTCAAGCAGCCCGGCTCCGGCAACATCGACGCCAACTGCATCGGCGCCTACATGCTCATGCACGTCACCGAGCAGGCCACGAACCTGTACATGGAGAACACCTGGCTCTGGTGAGTTGTTTTTTTTCTCCTTTTCTTTTGACGATGAGGCCTTGGATGGGCGACTCGAAACCTTTCCAATGTAAACTAACACAGATGGGCAGGACGGCGGACCACGATATCGAGGACTCGAATAACACGCAGATCACCGTGTACGCCGGGCGAGGTCTTTGTAAGAACGCCCCCCACCTCCCCCCTCTCCCCTTTTTTTTCTTTTGGACGAAGGGTTAGTCTAGATAGGTAAACTAACCAAGAACCAAAAGACATTGAATCCACCGTCGGCACTTTCTGGCTCGTCGGCACGGCCGTCGAGCACAACCACTTGTACAACTACCAGTTCGCCAACACGAAGAACGTCTTCGCCAGCATGTTCCAGACGGAGACACCGTGAGTCCATCCATCCATCCATCCATCCATCCCTCACCTCCGCTTCCAACCACATAAGCTTGAGGGTCGAGTTACTAAGCAGGTTTCCTTGCGATTACAGATACTACCAGCCGACCCCCAACGCCATCGAGCCGTTCCCCGTCGTCGCGGCGCTGAACGACCCCGACTTCACCACCTCGTGCTCGGGCGTCGAGGGCAACTGCGCCAACTCGTGGGGCCTGCGCATCATCGACTCGACCGACTTCTTCATCTACGGCGCGGGGCACTACTCGTTCTTCGACAACTACAGCACCAGTGAGTTTTTTTTTCTTTTCTTTTCTTCTTTTTTTTTTGGATAGTACATGCGTGTATGTGTGTGTGTGTTGTACCGGGCGCTGACGAATCACGCGAAAACAGCCTGCTCGACCGTGGAGGCGGGCGAGAACTGCCAGTCGCGCATCGTGTCGATCGAGGGCAGCACCAGCAACGTCAACATCTACGCGCTCAACACCATCGGCTCGCTGAGCATGCTCGACAAGGACGGCGCGAGCGTCGCGAGCTGGAGCGACAACGTCAACGTCTTCCCCGCCAACATCATCCTGTACCGGACGGGCTAGACCTAGAACGTTCGAGTTTATAGGTGGGGGGAAGGGGGGAGGAGGAAAGGCCTTGCGATTTGGGATATATAAGTAGGTAGGTATATATACGCGGACGTGATGGTAGGGAATTTGGAATATAAGATGGGCTAGGATACCGCGGTCGTGAGCGCAAGGAGTGGGAAATGGGTATATATATATATATATACCAGGTTGGGAAGGGAAGGGGAGGATAAGGACGGGCAATTTATCGAAGGCTAAGCTCGTCCAAGGCAAGTCATCTTCTTTTCGGGAAGGAGAAAGGGGAAAAAACAGGGCTTTGGATTTCTCTTCTCTCCCGGGTGCGACTTTTGAGAATGTCCTTCTTGTCGCACTGGGATTTTTTTCTTTTTTACACTTTACCATTCGTTGCACATATTTATTGTAGCAAGTGTATATATTTATAACTACCTCTTGGGTATACACTCCCTCCCTTTTTTTATTTGCTTTTTTTTTTTGGATCTTAGAGAGAGTTATACATATATCGGACAAGAATAGATTGTGGATGTTTTCGCTAGTTTTACTATATTCTCTTCGTGACAAACGTGACGACTGAGACTTCCTCATAGATCCCCCCTTTTCCCTTTCATCCTATCATACCCATCCATATCCTATTTCCTCCCCTCCCCCATACCATCACCTTTCCTCTCCTCTCCTCCCATCCCATTCCACCACCCTACCCCGTAAGCGAATACCCGACGTCCCCGCTCTCCCTCCCCAGCTTCACCAGCCTCTCGCGCATGCCCTCGGCGCGCCTCCTGATCCTCTCGCCCTCCCCCCCAAGCCCCGAGAAGTCGCACCGGCCGACCCACGCGCCCACCCCGTGCTGCAGCACGTTGCGCGCGCGCAGGGGGCCCGCGTCGGCGCGCCCCACCGAGCCGTGCAGGGTCATGCGCTCCCGCCCCGCCTCGTACGTCCCGCGGTGCAGGATGTTGTTGTCGTAGAAGACGGCGTCGCCCGCGCCGAGCTCGACCGCCAGCTCGCCCGGCAGGTGGTCCGCGTCGGGCCCCGCCGCCCGCTCCGCCGCCGTCCGCGCCCGCGCGTGCGACCCCGGCACCACCACCAGCGACGCGTCCGGGTACAGCGCCAGATTCCACTGCGTGTGCGTGTGCGTGTGCGTCCGGGGCGCGAGTCCCAGCCGCGCCGCCTCCTCCGCCTCGTCCGCCTCGTCCGGCACGTCGTCGCGGTGCCAGCGCAGCGCGAAGTCGCGCCCCGGCCGCACCAGCAGGTTGAACAGCTCCATGACCAGGTCCGCGTCGCCGCACCCCGGGCCCAGGAGCTCCTTCGCCACGCCCAGCGTCGCGTCGCCGAAGTACGCGCGCGCGAAGACGGGTGCGTCGGGGAGCGACGGGTGCAGCAGGCCCTGCACCCCCATATGCCGCCTCCTCCCTCCAAAGAAGCGGCGTCGCCCGCGGTCCACGGCGGGAACTGCTTGCCCACCGTGCGCACGTCGGGCCAGCCGCCCGAGCGCGCGAGCGCGGTCGTGCGCGACGCCGCGGCGCGGAGGGTCGCGAGCTCGGAGGGTGTGAGCAGCGCGCGCTGGATGACGAAGCCGGATTTGGCGAGCTCGTCGCGGAGCGGGGAGGGGTCCGCCATGCTGGGTTTGGGGAGAGGGGTGGTGGTGGTGGTGGTGTGAGGTGGTATGGTGTGGTGGGTGGGACGATGGAAGAGAGGGGGTCACTTGAGTCAGGTCGACGACAAGGAGTCAATTAATCGATGACAAGAAGGTGGTGATTGAATTGGTCAAGTGAGCTTGTCTCGTTTTATTATTATTATGGTAGGTAGGCAGGCATTAGACCATACGAGACCTGGTATGTTCTGCCTCTGCGCACGAGGAGGTTGGAGGCGAACAAGTTAACGACGGATGAGGCCGAGAGCTGGTCACATAATGCGACTGGAGGAGGGTCTCGTGGGTCGCCGCTAGTGGAGGGGTAGGTCCGTAGATCAACTCCCTAGATCAAGTTACTGCATAGAGTCTATGGCCAGTATGTATATTCTATTATGCGCAGCTACTAACACAGCCTAGAGTATCAAACATATACGAATGATGTTGTACATAGACAGGCAGAAGACGTCTTAACTCGTGATAAGCAATATAAGCATGTGCGTCTGAGAATGTGACTCTACGGTGGATGCAATACCGCCGATCTCATCCCCTGTAGTCTTGGAGTAATGTTGAGTCTGGTGATGGGTGATGAGAGTGACGTTTATTCTACTTCACTGTGAACAAACAACTTCTGTACTGTCAGACCAACAAGCTCCATTGCGGGGTTGATTACCAAGGTAGTTTATTGGTTGGCTCCTTTTTTCTTCTCTATATTTCTTTTTCGCGCACCGATACTACGTTGCTTTTAAAATCGAAACGCTAGGTAGTGAGTATTTGAATAAAGGGGGGAGATAGACTCTACAAACCATCACCCCCTTACCACATATTAGATGTAGTAGCATTAGGTACGTAGTCATATATAACCACGACGCGCCGGTGTTACATTGTATAATAGTTTTTTTGGGCCTGCCCAGTTGCCTCCATGTCCCTTCCATCTCCCCCTTTCTTGTTTGCATAGTCGTCCAGAGCGCATATGTGCCTCTGGTAAACCATTCGTAACCCCCAGCGCCATCGCTAAGAATAACAATGAAGAACAGAATTAAATTATGTATTTTCCAATGTAGAGGAACATTATAGGATGGGTTGTAGAATGTTGAAGGGGGCTCGAATTACATCCCCGCTCCGCCATCTTTCATGTTCTGCGCGCGTGTCTCGCCTTTCACATAATCGCTAAGTCGCATATCATTCGACTCATCCCCATGGCCCGTCATAAACAATCCTCTCGAAGGGCCAGGCGAGTAAGGTGGTAGTGAATGCATTCCAGACTGCATCTGATGGCGGTAACCATCAGTGATGGTCGCTTCCGCCGCTTCGTCGGTGGCATGTGTGATCATTAATCCTCCCATGGGGGAAGGGGGCTCAGGAGTGGGTGAAGCATTAAATGTCCTGTTCATAGGCGTCAAGGGAGAGACTGGAGACACTGGAGACACTGGGTGTGACGTTTGTCGCTGCTGTGCATCGAGTGATTGGTAATTCGAGATTGATGAGATGGTGTCTTGAGAGCGTGCGGCAGGGCTATTCCTGGAGGAGACTGGGGCGATAACCCCCTGCGTAGGCACACCCATGTTCCTTGGACTGGTGGTAGACCCTTGTCGGTGGAATTCTGACTGCATGTAGTCGAGTTGATAACGTTCTTCTTCTTCTTCTTTTATACGCGAGTCCGTAGAACCGCCCCCGGTATAATGACGTTCGGCAACTCGAAGGGCTCCGAGCGTGATATTCGCAATATAAGTGAAACTACAATGATTAGCTCAAGATCTACACATCACAGGAACTCTGGACAGGGACTTACACAAGGATCAGCGTAATGTCAAAGAATCCCCTTTCTATGGCACAATACCGGTCAAGTTCACCTTTTTTATCCTTGCCATCTCCGAAGCGTATTGTAGAGTAGCCGGGAGATGGTTGGTCAGGAGCATCACCTCCTCGAACTGTACTATCGTCAGTTTTGTTTCCTGAGGTCGGTCTTCCTTTAGAAGCAGAAAATCCCTACTGTTATCC
Source organism: Biscogniauxia mediterranea (assembly GCA_018398605.1). Classification (NCBI taxonomy): domain Eukaryota; kingdom Fungi; phylum Ascomycota; class Sordariomycetes; order Xylariales; family Xylariaceae; genus Biscogniauxia; species Biscogniauxia mediterranea. The sequence goes on along the minus strand of JAGXTR010000007.1, from coordinate 744,278 downwards.
CGAGTCATTCCGTGACAGTTTGAAGGTACCCCAGCATTGGCAAGCACCGTTATCATCGCAATCAACATCCCAATTAGCAACACGTCTAACACGAGGAAGGTTCCGATCATCGTCGTGCTGGAGTTATGCCGCCGTCGTCCAGTGTGCTGAATGAGCAATACGAGGCTGGAGTAGATCAGAGCCGCACAAGCCTGTCGCAGCATTAGCAGGAAGCCCGGCAGTATGACGCGCCAACGCAAGAACACTGACCATCAATTCCAACGCGAATAGGGAATTCGAGTAGGCCAACTTGTTAACTTGGATATATGCCAGGAGAAACCCATTCATCGTAGCGGACACAAACTCCGCCAAGACTTGAAAAATCCTTAACACCACGAGCCATCTTGGAAGCCCCCATTTAATGAGTGTCCATGCCATTCTAGAGAGCAAAGGCGACGACAATAATCAGTCAACCTTTGTTATTGTGTTTGTCGGGCAACACGACGTTGGGCATGCGGAGAAAATGGAGAGCCAACGGGATGGAAACCAACGGTTAGATGAATGAGAGAACTGGTGGTCTGGGGGCTTTCCATATTTTTGTTCTCCCGTAAGCAAGGAAGAGGCTATGCGCTTCAATAAGCTAACCTTTAGGTAGGTATGTCTGCAAATAGCAGCCGAGCCTGCGGATAACACGGCAGCAGCATATGCAGGCGGCCAAGTGTGAAGCTAATCGCTAGCATAGCCCATCCGGCTGAATTTTGTCGAGCAGCCCCTGGATCTTGGGTCTTGGGGGCCACTGCCTACAGCTATAATTCCATGTCACAGCATTCCGCGCTTAGCACGCGCTTCCCGAACTCAGGAATTCGCGAACTTATCACGGGAGAGAGATGTGCTATGGGGTTTTTTTTATAGGAAATCTCCGAAGACACGGCGTTGTGCCGCGTCATCGGAATATTCGGGTCCCTGCTACTAGCAGGTAAGGGTAAGGTAGAACGGGTATCGTTGAAGAGCAGATGGGCTAGAAGGCTCCAAGTGGTTAGAACATAAGCTGTGCATGCACCGCCTCGGGCGGTCCACCTCTGGCAACCCCAGACACCATCACACAACGGGTTTAATCACGATTCAGCTCTCAAAGGGAGGGAAGGAGATGTGCAAAATATAATATTTGGTTGTTGCTCAGTAAGAAAGGCTAGCGCTTGGTAGCACCGATTTTTTGGGCTCAACTAAAGCTGGATCTGGATCTTAGTGGCCTCGGCATCTAGTGTAGTGAACAGCTGAATACCCCAAGACGCAGCTCGCCGTTACAGGGTCACAGGCTATCGACAATATTTGGCTTAGCGCCTGAATCGGTACCCATGTGGCGGGATCTGCTATAGATAGAGAGGGGGCGATGGAGAGGAGGAGAGAGAAAGAGAAAAGAGAATATTGCTTCTAGCCTTGCATCACGATGAACTGGGTGGGAATAGAGTCTCGGGGGACCGGTGTGTGTATCGTATGTTGTGCGTGCTGCTAAAGCAGGCAAGCCAAGACCAACATTGCTTAACCAGCGGCTATGCATATTAAACGCATGCCGCCTCGGGCCAGCGTAACGTGAACCCGGTCACAGTTTTTCTAACGTCCTCGTCTCCCGGGTCATTCTCGAACAGGGCCTTTTCCATCTTTTCTTCTAGGATCTTGTCGACGACAAAGCCCCTTTCTCGGGCGAGGTCGAAGAAGGCCAGGTCCTTGTGCTGCAGCCAGGGGCGGTAACTTGTGAAGAACACGAAAGCCTTACTGTCTTTCTGGCGACTCATGGTCGTCTCCACACTATCCAGGATATGTCCGTGCTCCGAATGCCTGAAGAGCAAGTCGGCTAGAATGAGCACATCGAAGCTATTCGTGCCGACAGGCTCGAGATGCGCAATAAGGTGGGCTGGGTCGGCCCCCCAGACATAACCGTCAGCGACAATAGGAGAGTCTTTCAGGTCAGCATCGGATGCAGGGATTAGATGGCATCCGAGAATGTTCTTTTTCATGTTGATTACTAGGTCTGGATCGGGGAAATCTGTAACAACGGTCCTGCGGGCCCCGAGAATGGAACAGACGATGCTAGGAAGCCCGGCGCCGGCGCCAAGCTCAAGTACAGTCCGGTCTCGGACTTCGGAGACGTGGGTCTCGAAGTATTTGGAGATGATTCTACTGCCATTCCATAAATGGTGGGCTTCCAGGGGGCTGTGCCCTACGAGGTGAAGCGTGATGGTCTCCCCAGACTGCAGCGTGTAGGTTTGGGAGGTTGGGGGTGGCGTTGGCGGATAGAAGTCTTTTGGTTCATTGAAGAACCCGGCCGTGTCTGCTTCCAGTTCCATTGAATAGGTCGGTAGGGTTGATGGGACAAGACGGAAATAGCTCTAACCTACGTGGTGTGGTGATGTGCGATGTACGATGTAAAAGAGAGCAGGGAGAAAAAAAAATAGGGTGAATAAAAGGGCACAGTAAAGCGCAAAGTACAACACTGTGATTTGTACTGTCAATTATTGGATATAAGGATATGAGTTTACACAATTTTCACTTATACATACAAAATATTTGCACAAAATATATGCACAAAACATATGCAGGGGTGGTGACCGCTGTTAATTCCGTCCTTCTCTCATCTCTGGCTTCATACATACATACGTACATGCATACCTACCTACCTACATAGGTAGCTTAGTCGAATACACGCAAAAAAAGGGGTGGCATAATGGCCGCCGAGACAACCGCATCAACAACAGTATCATCTACCTCCTCCTCTCTGCCGTACCATGAACCGTCCATCGTCCAGATCCTGATCTTATCCTCGTTTTGCCTGGCTCTGAACGCGGTCAATTCCGTCCTCGACGCTACCCTGTACTGCGGGCTTGTTGGTCAAGTTCTCATCGGCACGGCGTGGGGCATATCTGGGGAGGGATGGCTTGATGACGCGGTGCAAGAAGCGGTTGTGAAGATTGGATATCTAGGGCTGCTCTTAGTCGTCTACGAAGGTAAGTAGATGGTTTTCCGACATAGTTCTACCGAGGACATGGCAAAGGGGGACACAAGGCGGCTTGCTTACCATCCAAGGTAGGCGGCTTATCCACCTCGGTGAACACCATCAAGGCCAATCTCGCGCTGTCCATGTGCGTGGCTCTGACTGGCATTGCCGCGCCCATTGGGTTTTCCTTTCTCCTTGGTCCCATCGCCTTCAATGCGACCCCGATTCAGTGTTTTGCCGCGGGCGCTGCCCTGTGCTCTACTAGCCTCGGCACCACCTTCACCGTCCTGAAGACGAGCGGGCTCACTACCACTAGGCTTGGTGCCGTGCTTAGTGCTGCTGCCATGATGGACGACGTTGCTGGCCTCGTTAGTAAGTGATTTTGGGAGTCGTTTATTACCCCTTTTGACCTATCTCGGGGTCGAAAATTGCCCTATCCTCGTTAAGCGCACGTGTTTTCACATCCGAGACACAATGGTCACGAGTTTAGAGGCTACTCGGTTTAGCATTTATTGACTCCCTATGTTGCAGTGGTACAGATCGTGGCATCTGACCTGAGCGGAGATGGTGGCACTGGTATTGCTCCTGGGGCCGTACTGCGACCCGTTCTAGTCTCACTCGCGCTCGCGATTGTAATTCCGGCCGCATTTCGGTATGTGGTCAGACCAGCCATGACACTCTTGAGTGACTGGAGGCGAGATCAGAAGAAGGAAATGGGGAGGATCTGGCGTCTAATAGACACCAAGGAGGCCACTTTAGTCACGCATACGTTGCTACTGATCGGTTTAATTACGGCGGCGAGCTGGGCAGGCGCTTCCGTCTTGCTATCTGCGTATATTGCTGGCGTCATGGTCACCTGGTGTGATTCGCAAACAGATCGGACACCTCTGCATCAAGAACCGTCTTCCGGCACGATAATCACCGTGACTAATGTCGAGTCAAATGAACCTGCTGTCTCCCTTGCGCAGAGAGAGCGAGTCAATGATGGGCACAATGCCCTCGCTGTCCCTTCTTGTGAACCACAACTTGGTAGCGATGCATATCCATCTACTATTTTGACCTCACCACAGGCTGTAGTAGCACCGGAGAACCAGGGGTCACGTTGTACGGGTCAAGATATTTACGATATTTATTACGCCCAAGTTGTCAACCGAATACTTAAACCTTTCTTCTTCGTAAGCCCCCCTCTCCCAAAGATCAATAAAGCCGAATAGACGATTGTTGTTAATGATGAGAGAACCTTAGGCCTCGATCGGATTTTCTATTCCCGTAAGCAAGATGTTTAGCCGAGAAGTTGTATGGCGAGGGATCATCTACAGCGTCCTCATGATCATTAGCAAACTCCTATGTGGTGTTTGGCTGGCGCGGTTTCCCATCACCGTAGTCGATCTGGGCAAGGCAATTTGTTCTTCCATTTCGAACAGTTACAATAAAAATTTAGTGAGGATTCGGCAGCTATTTTATATCTCTAGCTTTAAGCAGCGCGTCTCAAGCGCTGCGCCTACTCAGTCTATAGAGATGCCAGGGGGCCAATCGTCCAATCTAGCCTCGTCACAGGCTACACAACCAGCGCTATCTTCATCTAATACGCAAGACCCGGCCAAACCAATTTCACTCTATCCGTCCGCAATCCTAGCCTCTGCCATGGTGGCTAGAGGTGAGATTGGGTTCCTAATATCTGCTATCGCCGAAAGCAACGGTGTGTTTAGGCTACCAGGAGAAAAGTCCTCAGACGTGTCGCAGCTCTTCCTAATTGTGACTTGGGCTATTGTTCTCTGCACAATAATAGGACCTCTTTGTGTTGGTATGCTTGTCAAGAGACTCAAGAGGCTCGAGAAGTCTAGTGAACCACGCCGAGGAGAGAAGGACGTGCTTGGAGTTTGGGGAGTCCAGTAAGCAGAATATGGATAGAAAGAAAACTATAGACAACTACTCAAGCTTCAATTTCGCTGTTTACTAGACATTAATGGAAATACAATCGGGGAACGCGGATACCTATTGGGACAAAGATAGGATCTAAACCGCATGCGACGCAATGGGATAAATTAAGAATTAGAGTACCCTTTGTATAAATGTTTATACTTCATTATCATATATGTGCTAACAGTGTTCCAGCTGACAAATGTATACAACAAAGGACCCATAACATAGGATATATTTACCTATCACCTTCCTAGATCATTTCATTATAGTACTGCTTTCGATATCATAATATATTGTCACAACCTGAAGCCAAGGACAGACACAACTCACAAAGTAAAATTTTGGTTCCAAAACACCATAAGAGACATTCTACAGGCGAGACTTTTACTCCACTCAATACCCTACCTTGTATTTCGTCAGGGGAGGACGACAAAATGGCACAGATTTTGGTAATTCCGGACTATTATGCTAATTTAAAACGGAAGGATTCGCGATGGTCGAGTCGGTTAGCCAGGACGAAAGTAGATAAACCGATAAGGGGCACGGGGAGATACAATCTTCTGTTGTACGTGAAAGGAGTCCAGTTGCCCGATGATGTTGATGATAATGAGGAGACACCTAAAAAGAAGTTGAAGACGGGATTTGGTATGGTGGCGGCCGGGGGGGGTGAAAAAAAAGAAAAGGAGTGGAAGATGACGACCAAGGATGGACAGGATGTTTGCAAGGTGCTCTGTGGGCTTGTGAAATCTAGCAAGAGCATCTCGAGGGACTACGAGGTCAACAATGATGGAAACGTAGCAAGTGTACCATTGAGGGGCAACAAAGATGCCCAGGATCTTATTAACGAGATAGACGATCTCATCGATCTAGCATCCACTGTCTACCCCAATCCCAACGATCTACGAAACTGGATGAAGGAGTCCTTTGAGAGACGGTTCCTTAAATCCGCGCTCAGACGCGATGGATCATCTCCTGCAACGCTAGATCGCACCCTCCAATACGCTGACAACTGGGCCGAGGTTCGCTACCGATTCATGAATCACTATCTGCGCGACGATCCGTACTATTATCGAGAATTGCGTCAAGATGCTCCTCGTGCAGCCGCTGAACGCGCCAATGCTCTCACACACGGAAGCCAAGTCGAAGAAGACTGCTACGTCGCCCAGTCAACCTGGTTCACCGATAATAACAGAAAATTGTACGAGTATATCTATAGACTAAGCATCACAGAGGGGTGCCAGTTGCGTAAGTTTCTCTATATATTTATCCCGACATGGATTCAACCCCCCCCTCCCCCCCCCCCCCCCCACCAAGAAAAGAATAAAAGGGGGCGGGGGGACAGGAGAGAGAGGAGCCCCTATATTGTGTTGTTACAAGCTAACCCAAGAAAACCGAAAAAAAAAACTACAGGCGAAGTCTCGCGCGATAGGAGCATCGCAGCGCCCGTACGCGAACTTATTTTGTGGACCATCGATAAAATCAACCGGTTCCATAACTGGCGCGTAGAAATAACCCGATCGATGATAAGAAGACTCGTGGAAAATGATTCCTACAAGAAATCCGGGATCACAGCACAGGATAATAATCTAAAGCAGGCTCAGGATAGGCTCAAGCAGAAGCTGGTCAAAATCGACAACATATACAAGTTATTCATTGAAGACGTCAAGAGGCTCGTGAAGCAAGTCGACGAGTACGGAAAAGTCAACGGCATGACCGACAAGAGTGTCAGAAGGGCCTTGGCCAACTTGAAGGGGGAAATCAACAGGTTAGACATTAAAGGTGACCCTGCATTCACCAGGCGCAACGTAGATGAGTCGAATTTATGGCCTGCACGAATCGGGGAGCAAGCTTATAGGGTCACCCTCGCAAATATGCCCTCGACCTACCAGTACTGTGAGTGATTTCTAGGATTTCTTTATTTCCCCCTTGCCCTTACGGCCTTGTCTCGGAAGCCAAACCGGTCGGTTCTTAGTACCTAGTACGCCATGGTCCGTATGGTATGGCGAGATCTTTTTTTTTGACTCACTCCCGAGACAAGACACGGACTCAAGAATGAAAAAAGAAACGAAAAAGGGGCACATTACAATATGAAATTTGCTGACTTCGCCTATTAATAGCTGGAAATTCCGTGCCAAAACCGAGGGTCAAGCCGAACGCCGGTGCCAACCAGTAGCCTTCATAGTCGGGAAATTTGCTCGCCAATCCCCTTCTTTTTTTTTCTTGTTCAAATTTGGGGTGCATACCTTAGTCATTCACTAAATTGGGAGGTACTACGGTTATTTGTCGTGTCTTTTTTTCTTCTTGCTGGCTAGTATTTTAGAAGCAATTCCTTGTACTCCCCCCCTTCATTTCGGTTTATTTCGATACTGTATAACTATTACTGCTTAGAGTTAGGAGGAATATAGTATAGTCGCGTTCTTTGTACACCAAAATCTATAGACCCCCGTTCCGTGTCATGTGTGGGCAGTAGGCCGACTGGTGAGATTACTTCTTTTTTTATCCATCCAGGAATACTGATGACAGTGGTCTTGTGAAGCAAGCTTTCCTGGGGAAGGAGAGGATGTAGGAGTATTTTCGAAGAAAAGAGCTCCAGGGCCTCGTCTCAATGAATACTCCTAGTGGTACTAAAACTACTAAGGCTTTGGATACTTACCTCGGTATGAGCAAGCACATAGTTGGATATATTTCAAGTAGCATACCATATTGGATTTAAGACACTATGGCCGAGCTCCTGGATATTATAGGTAATAGAAATATTCTAAATTTGCTCATAGACTTTCTGCCACCCTCTGAGTTGGGCCATGTGATTATATACAGTAACTACAACCATAACTTTCTCTCCATTGATGTCGTATATAGCTCGTATTCGTCAAAACTCCTCGTTCTGTTCACTGCGTGCTCTTGATTCCACTGAAAAATCAAACACACGAATTTATGGTGACTATACTATATATCTAGGTATCATGGTCGTGATAAAGCAGCCCGGCGAACGAACGGCCACCACGATAACATGAAAGAAAGATTTGTGTTTTATATTACGGATATAAATGCACCAAATTTCCTTGTTCCTTTACTCGCCTAGTAGAAGAGTATAAGAGAGTATAAGACAGTAAAGTAGTGCGGCGTGGTAGTGGTCTATAGCCCGATCCGGCAAATCACGTATACTCACATCCTCAACCCTGCGGCACAGGGCCTATATTCGTCTACTTACCTTGGTGTTGTTTGTGTTCTCGGATCCAGACCCGTCGTTTTAATTACCTAGGTATGGACATATTTGCCATGTCCCGATAGTATGAATGCGTCACCCCCAAAAGCGCAATCCGCGATCCCCTTTCACACCTCTGAACTAAGGGGGAACAAAGGCGAAATCTCACTGGCTCGATCGGACTTTTGTTACTAACGGCTCTTTATACTACGACTCTGACAAATACGTCTCGTTCGAGTAGGCATCGAAGCCGATGGCTCAAAAGGGCAACCGCAAGGTTAGGACGGGGTGCTTGACGTGCAAGTATGTTCTCTGATATGCCGGACATTTTCTGGGATGACCATAGACACCGACACATGCTATTAGGATTCGTAAAGTCAAGTGTGGTGCGTATTTCCCCGGAAGTTCCGGGTTCGTTGTATGTTTATTGTAAAGAGCACACTTCCTGTGGGAGCTCAGCTGGGACTATGGATCTCAACGATCCCGGGTGGCCTCCCCTGAAAGGAAGAATATCAAGAGACTGATATGAAAGTGATGTATTTAATTAATTTACTAACTCTTCACCCCCCAACCTCCAGACGGAGACAAACCTAGCTGCCACCGCTGCGTCAGCACCGGCCGCAAATGCGACGGCTACACGCCATCGGCCCACGCGGCCCCCACGCTACGGTGGCACCGGCCGCGCTCGCACTTCCCGGGAGTCAACAGCCCAGCAGAGATCCGGCACCTGGGAGGTCGCCGCGCCGGGCATGTCGGGCCCGACGGACCCCTACTTCTGGACGAACCTGGTGCTGCAGTTCGGCAGCTTCGAGCCCGCCATCCGCCACTCGCTCATCGCCATCAGCTCGCTGTACGAGCGCCGGCTGACCCTGTTCCCGTTATTCTTCGGCCGCGGGCCCGCCAGCTTCCCTGAGCTCGTCGGCGTCGCGGACCCCGTCCCGCCCACCTTCGCGGGCGTCGCTGACGCCCAGTGGCACGCGGATAACCCCGTCCGGCGCGCCGTGCGGCTGCTCCGCCGGGTGGGCCCGTACCGCCTCGGGCACCTGCGACGGAACCCCCGTGCCCGAACGCGCTGCTGTGCGAGCGCGATGAGATCAGGGCTATGCTGTAAGCGTGCCGGGCGGGCTTCCGGGGGGCTCGAGTCCGGAACGACGGATATTTCGGACGCGCGGCCCGAGACGATCTGCAATCTCCTGATGCGCTTGGAGATCGCGCGGATATGGGCGGAAACGGCGCTCGAGCGCAGCGAGATGGCGTACGATGCTTACATCGACCAGTTCAAGTGGCTCGTCGACGAGGCTACTGAGCTGGCTACGCGCGACGATAGCAGCAGCAGCAGCAGCAGACCGGTGTTCAGCTTCGAGATGGCGTTCGTGCCGTCGCTGTTCTTCATCGCGATCAAGTGCCGGTGCCTAGACTCGCGGCTCCGGGCGCTCGCGCTGGTGAAGAGGCTCGGGGCTAGGAGGGAGACGCTGTGGGAAGTCCCTACTGTGTACGCCACGGGGAAGGTTATTATCGAGCTGGAGCACGGGGTCTTGCTGGATGAGGCGGGCCAGATGTGCGCCGCGGCGAGCTGTCCGGGCTTGCCGACGGATGAGACGAGGGTATGGGAAATCACTACGGGTCCCGAGCTCCAGATGAGGGTAAATCCGGTTACTGGGGTGGAGGAGCTGGGAAAGATATTGGGTCTTTTCATGAAGACGGCCGAGGGTAACATTTATCTTCGTAATGAGTTTATTGTCGAGATGCTTTAACTTTTACGACATTACGAAAGCCTTTTTGTTATATTTTCATGGCACATTGATACGAATTGCGGATACAAGAGTAGGTATATATGAGTTTAAGATTTAAACCAGTGGTTCTTAGGGGCCAAGATACATCACGTCTATACGTCTTGGGTAGATAACTACATGGTGTGGGAGAGCAAGGAAGCGACTGGCAGTCCCCTAACCTAGACCATCGTAATCAAAACGAAGGTTTATAGTCATATTACGTAAATAAACGAGTAGGTATCGGCACAGGGCAGTTTAGGGACCTGCCGGCGTAGGAGATCAAGGAGCGATGAGAGCACATGGGAGAAATCATGATATACAATAAATTTATCTCTAGAGGAGATGTATCGAAACCGCTTGGTGAAGCCGCCTGTATAAAGACCATCCGCGATGACGAGCTGTAAGGAACTTTTCTAATGTTTACATGTCGAAGAATCAATTGTGGCGATACAAGACCTTTAAGAAATAGCAGGTTCATGTATAGTTGGCGTCGACGTCCGGGAAGAGACATGTTGAATTATAGATAGGATTCACATCGGAAAGTAGCTTGGTATACATGAAGGCAACGGACTGCAGGAGAAAGTCAACATCAAGAAATCATTAACTTTTGATTGTGAGTTCGGTAAGCGTAATTTGTACGAAACATCAACGATGCCCCTACTAGGAAGTCAATGATCGTATTTTCTCCACCCCGAACACCATATTCCGTCTTCGATCCCCAATGATCAAGTCCGCTACGAGTTGTAGCGGCCCTCCCCGGCGTCCTCGTACGAGATCTCGACGGGCATGTAGTCTGCGGTGATCATATTGGTTCCTACCCGAGCAGACACACGTTAGTTCGCCTTCTTACGCTATGGAGTAGAAAGAAGAAGGAAGCTCTTGACGTACCATCAGACCACTTAACCTGCCAGCTCTGGTCCTGCTTGGGGAAGGCAAGCCACTCGCCCTCGCCATCGTTGGTGATCTTGCCCTCATCCATGCGGAACGTGTCCCAGGTGGCGACCTGGCCCTCGCCGGGGTCGGCAGTGCCGGGGCTGATCATGTCGACGAACGTCATCAGGCCGGGAGGGCCCTTGAGGCCGAGCGAGTGGTCGACGATGCCGACGGGGTAGGTGTGCAGCTCCTTCAGGCCCTCCTTGCTGCTGTCCGTCTGGTAGACCCGCACGGGGGAGGTGTCATCTCCCGCGAAGATGCCAAGCTCGCCCCCGTTCATGGCTAGGTACTTGCCATCGAGCTCAGGGTTATTACTAAAAGCGAGTGTTAGGAACTAGTGGAGAGGGAACCAGGTGACTGTGACGGCCTTACGAGGTTATCTTCAGCTGGAAGAGCTCAACACCGCCGTCGCCGCCCTGGCGGCGCTCAAGAGGAGCGGCGACGACGGATGTGGCGACGAGGCCGATGGAGATGATGTTGAGAATCCACTTCATGGTGATGGATTTTGGGAATAGGTAAGAATGAATTTAAAGTTAAAGATAACTTTGAGAAATATTGGATTTGTTGTGAGTGAGGAATAATAGTAGGTAGGTAGTTGGAATGTAAGGTTTGGGGTGGATGAGAAATGTGGAAAGGGTCAGGGGCGAGGAGGGAACGGGAGCTTTTATCATCGGCTCGAAGGTTAGAAGACGTCGATGGTAACTCTACGTAATGATCTCGATACTATCTAAAGGTTAATTTGAATCCTACCTTCTTTTCCACCATTTCTCTTTCCCTCCTCATGTTGTTATGGTATGATCGGGGGAAGGAAACACATGTATTGACACACATGTGAATGATGTTTTAGGTGTCAAGGGATGTATGTACTTACACCCATATCTCCACCACATGCTTCTAGCCCCCCCTTTTTTATCGCCCATTTTTGACCGATACATGTATGTGTTCCTTTGGACCACCTACGGATAAGTTTCAACCATGGATATTTATTTACACGTGTCCCTTATAGGAAGTAACCTACAACTTGGCACTGAGCTGGGCATGTTCTTGCAATTGATGTCATCTCAAAACATAAAAAAACAAAAAAACTTTTTAACGCCTCTGACAAGGTTACATGTCTACGTCCTATCTGTATTACTCACTACCCAATACTGTGAATCGATGTTACTATACGGTGATGAGAAAATGGCTATGATGTATTCTTTTTCCCCCGATATCATCGAAGCAGAGAAATGATGGATATGTGCTAATTTTAGAGATCTCCAGGGGGTTTCCCCCACCTCCAGAAAGATGGTTCGGAAGCGAGATCAGTTCCCTGGTTTCCCCAGAAGAACCCCTGGAGGCACATCAGCCGTAGGCTAAAATCAATGGGCGAGCGCCAAGACAAGACGAGCCAATTTACACGGGGGTTATAAGACAGCCGGACCAGGTACGATCAGCTAAGGGTAGGTGTCATCGCCGTCTATAATCGTCATGATTGCATTTTATATTAAATATTTTTCTTCTATTTCTTTCTTCTTTCGTTTCTATACTCCGTTACTATCCGTACTTCCTTGCATTAGACCAGCGATACCATTCGCTGGTGATGACCGCCGAGTCAGACGACGTAGCACCACTCAACCCAGTCTTGACATACCGAGACGGGGAACACTATGATGGTGATTATGTATGCAGGGCGAGCAACTTTTAGTTGTTTCCACACCGTCACTTCAAGGTTGCATCTTCGTACTAGAATGTTCGACGGTCTAAATTATGCCAACTCCCCTCCTAGGACTTGGAACGCGTTCATCACCCGATCTCCCCGAACCCCTGGGTAGGTATCGCGGGCTTCAGGTTTGATCGTGATGGATCGAATGGTTTCCGAATCTTGTCCCACGTTGGCCTCCGCGATTTATTATGTTAGTCCAGACGTTTATAGTGAATATGGTTCCTGCCCTGGACGTCCGGTCGTACCCGATACGTACACGATCGAGATTTTGTTGTCATATGTTCCAACATGAAGCATTCACTGAAAGGCGGAAGAAAAAAATTAGGAAAAAGAAAAGAGGGGCGTAGAGACTGTCTGTCTCATAGCTCTAACTAGAACGCTCATGAATTAGTCACTATCACGATTCAGGTGAAACCTACCTCCTTAGTAACACGCTGTTTGACCCTTACACTGGAATGTAAACGCCGAGCGCGTGCGTGTACTCTTCGTCACGACCTGCCTGTAAACAAGGAAGGGCAAGAGTATTGACCATCTTCTCTCACTATTATTCTTCGTATCATGACCTGATTCGAGGGATCGTCCGGAACACTTAGTTGCTTGCTTCCTGTTCAATGAATGAATAGAGTGACGATCCAATTTGTCTTGCTTGCCATGTCCCAGGTATCACGATGTCAGTCAAACCACTCCACATGCGATTGGGTGGCTCCCCAGGCGGCCTCCATGTCGCTGAGTTATACTTTGCCTCTCAACGACGGCGCGCTGGGGACCATCCCACTAACACACCAACAACCGGCCCTCGCCCTCCTCAAGGCAGACACGCCCCGTCTCGCCGCCGCTGTCCGGCCGCTGCTATCCACCTTCGTGGCAATGACGGCCCGGTGCATCCATAAGCTGGGTTGGCTCAAGGCTGGACGGAGGCTAGCCCTGTACATCGTTGTATCTGCCCTCGAGCTGCAGCTGCTAGTCTGCGCGCCCGTTCTATTCCTCGCAGTACCCGGTCTTATTTTCCTGCCCTGCGTGGGCCTCGAAGTAGCACTGCTCTGGCTCCTAGTGCAACGTCTCAACAGGAATAACAACCAGCAGGAAGTAATCCCCTGCGCCAGCGCCGAGGGGACTACTACTACTACCACCACCACCACCACCACCACCACCACCACCACCACTACTACTACTACTACTGCTAAAAATAGCAGCAGCACCGAGCACTGGCACTGGATCGTCGTGGGGGCACAGATCTAGACCCGGAAACGACGCGCGAGGTCACGCTGCCGAGGCTCGCGGCCCTCTTCGCGAGCGACATGCACGCATTTATCCCGCGCAGGCTGGGCCTGCCCCTCGATATAGCCGTCGCCCTGCTGCGCACCGCCACCGCCGCCACCACCACCAGTGTCTCCGTCCTCCCCACGGCCAGGTCCGCGGCGCTTTACCGGGCGGTGCGCGCGCAGCTCCTGCGGTCGAGGAAAAAGCCCAACGCCGGCGGCGGCGGCGGCGGGGTGCGCGTCCTCGCCCACGGCACCGGCGCCGCCGACGTCGCCTGGCTGCTCGCCCGCCTGTGCGCCGACCTGCCCGCCGGCGAGGGCCTGCTCGGCAGGCTGCAGGTCTTCACCTTCGGGGCCGCGGCCGCCGAGATGACGGTCCCGCTGGGAGGAGCACAGCAGCAGCAGCAAAATGGCGGCAGCGGTCCCGGGGGGCTCTACCCGACTGTCACGCATTTTGCGTTCGACGACGACCCGTTAGCGCAGATGGGCGTGTTTCTGGGGATTCGCCGGAGGTTCGAGGGTCGCTTCGTGGGTAGTCGTATGTTGTTGTTCATTTCGCCCTTTTTCCCCTTTCCCTCCTTGATGTAATATTGTCTCCCTATGATTGGTTTCGAGGTTATTTTTGCAAATAGATGCTGTGTAATAGTTTAGTCTGTTCGCGCGCGAGGTTTGCGTTAACCTTTCCCTCCTTCCCTCGCCTCCCCCCGTTTTCTCCCACATCTCGGGCCATCGTCTCACGCCCAAAGCGAATGTTAACGTTTGGACTGTGCGCAGTGTACACGATCCGGAACCATAGCAGCAAGGCCTCGGGCCCGTCCCGATCTCAATCGCGCTTCCTCCCCCGGGTCCCCTGCTACACGCTCGACGATTACCTCGACGCGCTGTTTCCCGGCGGGGATCCGCGCGCGGGCGTCCTCGGTCGCGTGTGCCGGATCGACCGCGAGGTCAGCGAGATGCGCGAGCTGGCCGCGCTGGCGCAGAGCGTCAGCAACCACCGCCCCAACAACAAGAAGACGACACGAGCAGACGGCGCGACCAAGCGGTTGAGCTGGACGGTCCTCGGCGCCGTCGCCGACAGCTTGTCGTCATCGTCGTCGTCGAACGGCGATCGCGACCAGGGCGGCATGGACATGGACATGGCCGGCGCGTTCTCGCTCAACGAGGTCAGGAGAAGGGGTAAGGCCCTGGAAGGCATGAGGGGCTATGAGAATAATGCACTCGCAGAGGCGGCTGCTGCCGCTGCTGTGTTGTCGTTTCAGTGGAAACGGACGGGGACAGGGATGGGTGGTGATGATGAGGGCGTGGACGAGGACGGGGACCCATCTGCAATAAATACATACATACCGCCGGCAACTCACTAAAACCCGACAGCTCAACAAACCTAGGTTAACTTGTTTTTAATGACTTGCCTGTTATACCTAGTACTTACAAGGTAGGTAGGTTACTAGATATGTAATGTAATATTAAAGCTGTCGTATGCTTATTTGTATAAGCCCCGCCAGCTTGCGAAGAAACTTGAGCCCTACCCGTTTCCGGCAGAGCGAACTAGTGTACAACCATCAGGGGGGAAGGAGGTTTGTTACAGCTTATAACAATTTCACTTATTATAGTCCTCTCTTCATCTCTAACACCAATGCCGCAGCAAATTTGGGGAAGAAATATGTTCCCTCCCCCCTCCTCACCTCCTCTCACCTCCTCTCAACTCCTCTTAACTCCTTACATTATTGTGTATGTACATAGAACCTGGACCGCTGCGGTTCAGGCGGCTGACGTAACACTAGCTATGCCGCATCATCAGATCGTGGGTGTAAGTGCATGTTGTATGTACGTGTAGTGAAGTGGACGCGTGTTGCGACGGGGGTGCCGTACTAATCCGGCGCCCAACGTCGGTTGGTGATTCGTCCCCCAGTGGCCCTATTTAACTCCACTGTCAGTCCGTCCGCGTCTCAAGTGCCATGACGATCCCGCCGCATGGATTCCTCAGTTTAGTGTGGCTCTTTTTTTTCTTTTTGCTGTCTTCACTACTTAGTGTATGCACTATGTAGGTACCCCTACGCCTCACACTGATTCATTTTCGAATGCTCCTCTTCTTTTCTAACAACCCCGGGAACTAAGGACGGCGTAAGCTTGTTAGCATTGAGCTTAACTCGTCGTCCCTGGAATGCAGAATGATGGGCCCTAAAATAAGCAAGCTACCGATCTATCTTTGGTATGGGGGGGAGGGGGGGGTTACGTAGGTTTGGTGAATGCGGATGCGTATGCGACGTTATTTTCTGTGTCCGTCCTCCCCCACTGTTCCGAGATCGTCAGTGAGTGAACGGTCTATTATAATCGTCCCCCCCCGTCCTCGACTGGAGTTTCTCTTCTAGTTTTGAATATTCACTGCATCTATCGTTAAAAAAAAGGGATCTTCCCTCTCCAGACATCAACTCCTCTCCTCTCCTTCCCCCCTTACCTACATCTACACCCGCCCGAGGCGGAAAAGGGAGAAGAGAAAACACACTTGAGACAGAAAACAGATCAAGTAATAATCGGCCTATAATATTAAAGCACATTCCTATATATATTTACATCCCTCCCCGTATCTTTCCTACCTAATCGTCGCGGTAACGATGGAGAAGCTTTCCGACCAGATCATCTATACCGGCTGCTGGGCCGTGCTGTTCCTCTACATTGCAGCGACGCTGTTAGTGTTTGTGCGACGCAGCTGCGTCAGCTATGCGGCGTCATTCCTGTTCGCGTGCGCACTATGGATAGACCTCACCCTCTTTAACCTATGGTTCCTACTGCCGGCCCTCTACCATCACCTGCACGACGTCGAATCCTGGGATGTGTCTAGCTGGTGCGGTCTCGTACGCACCGTCGTGGACAGTAACGCGCTCGGGGACGTGGGCCTTATGATGCTTGGGTGGTTTGCAAGCTCCTTGTCTATCTCGAACTCGCTCAGCATGTGGGAGAACGAGGGCTGCGAAAACATGCACTTTGCCCACAACCACGGGGGGCTCACGGGCGTCGTCATGCGGATCGCTGTGAGGGTGAGGGACTACGTCGGCATCGAGGAAGAGGAAGGGATTGATAGACTCAGGATCGGCGATGATGGCGAGCCGGTCAGCGTGCCGCGGAGAGGGAGCCTGTTGTTTGCATTCCCGCGGTTCATCCACAAGTATATCCCGGTGCCGAAACGGATAACGTCGCCCGTGGATGGTGCTGACCGAGAGGACACGATGGATGAGAAGATGGCAATTCGGTGTCAGGAGCCGGATGAGATGGTATAGATGGAGAGATGAGACTTTAGGAGTAATGCCGGTTTTATAAGGCCCGGCGTGGCCATATCATTATTGATAATACCCAGGATATACCTATTGACTTCAAATACCTAACTAGTTACACAGTCAATGACTTTACATAGTGTCTCTCGAGTGCTATACCAGCCAGTGAATTTCTTGTGACAACTTCTATCTAGTGTCTCAATACTCCGCAACTAGCCGTAGGGGGCCGTTCATGTTATCAATGTCAATAGGAATATCACCCCGGTCATGACTAAAGCCCCTTGGTCAGAAGAAATAGTAGCTTCGGGAACACGGATACATATCTTGTGCATATCGCACTAACAGACAAGTGAAATGCAGTCATTCTGTACCTATCAATACATCGTCATTACATGTGTCAACTATGTCTTACATTTGTCATGGTATTACAGTATAAGTCCTACAATAGGCCATCTCAACTCAACTGTATAGAGTTTATGTAATAACAAAACAACAAAACAACAAAACGGCGATAGTTGCCATTAGTATGTACATACCAAATTCGATGATCTTCCGTGTGCGGCGATCAGTTGTTATACGCATGACGTAGGAAGTTAGGTTCCAATCTGTATTGAGGTACCTGGCTAAGCATGTTAGCTCGTTCTGACTTATAGCAGCGGGAGGTATGTACGATTTGCTTAGATCTTACTCGATACTGATTGGTACGATAACTCACATAGTCCATTTTGATCATGGGGTAAGTCCAAAGTCTGGAGCATGCTCCTAATAAGGATATAGGTTGTATTGATATCAAAAGAAGAAAAAAGAGGGGGGAGGAGCTGAATGACGGACTGAAAATTATACAACCTCCATTACCTATCACACATACACCAAAAACTATCGCAAGACATCACAACTAAGGTGATTACAAATGCGGAAAAAGCACCCTATCAGATAGATTTTTCCGTAATGCAACGGATCAATCAGTCAGGCATCAATGTCTTGCCCTTAGAAGGCGAGAGCGCATTATCACCCGTGCCCCCCGCCGTCGGGGATCGTGCGCGGCCTGATAACAACAACACCAACACCAGCAATAATAACAACGGCGCCGATTTACTTTCCCAGGTGTGGGATCTCAACTTTTTGATAAACGACGCACTGTCGGGTGCAACCACCGCAGAAAGCCGCGCCATCGTACCAGCGTCACCGCAGTCGTCGCAATCCTTCTCCTCCTCCCCGTCCTCTTCCCCATCCTCTTCCTCTTCCTCATCTAACAAGTCAGAAGAAAGTGTCCGAACGCTCCGCGATCGTGGCAAGCGCGTGTATAACCCAGGATGCCAGCCCCGCGAGTCTCGCATCCCCCCCACCCCGGATGACCACGCATCATGGCTCGTGGAGGAGTGGTTCCGCAGCGTCTGCTCCATGTGGTCGGGCTTCGACTCGGCCTTTAACATGAACCGCAAGCTTGCGCGCGATGCCTGGGCGCGTTCCGAGGCCGTCATGCACAGCCTGCAGAGCATGTCGGCCATCTGCCTCAGCACCCAGATGCCCCAGCTGCGACAGAGCGCCGTCTGGTACCTGAGGCTCGCCGTCGCGGCGATCCAGAGGGACATCGCAGCGTCTTACGAGCTGCAGTCGTCCGAGTCCGCCACCGACCTCCTGTTCGCCTTGTGCTGCGTAGGCACGGCGTCCTGCTGGGTCGACACGCGGATCATCGGAGCCCGGTTCCTGCGGGACGCGAAGATCCTGCTCAAGCGCATGAACGAGCGCTCCGGCAGCCTCTCGGCCGAGGACCGCCAGAAGATGTACTTCTTCAACAACAGCCTCACGTACTGGAACATGCTCGTGGCCGTCGTCTCGGACGAGCCCGACGAGCTGGGCGTCCCGCGGCTGAAGAACCTGACGACCGCGACGCAGCCCCTCGCCGCCGGCCAGATCACCCCGCACCCCTGGACCGGCATCTCGTCCACCGTGCAGCTGCTCTTCATGCGGACCATGCGGCTGTGCCGGCAGTACCGGCGGTTCTCCAAGCACCACCACCACCGCCAGAGCCAGCCACGCGGCGCGCACCCGGACCTACGAGCCACGCACGGCCACGCCGCGATCCTCGAGGCAGCGTACCGCGTCGAGGAGGAGCTCCTCGGGCTCGTGCACCACCAGGTGTCGACCTTCTCGGACACGGGGGACTCCATGTCGCCGATCCTGCACCTGATCGACGTGGCGGAGGCGTACCGGCTCGCCTCGCTCCTGCAGCTGTACCAGACCTTCTCGGAGCTGGGGGCGCGGCGCCTGCCGCGCCACCCGCCCGCCCGCGCCGCCGCCCTCTGGACCGACTGCATCACGCCCCTCAGCTTCCGCCTCATCGACATCCTCAAGGGCATCCCCGCCAGCTCCGGCACGCGCTGCATCCAGCCGCTGCTGTACCTCTCCGCCGGCACCGGCCTGCGCTTCGACCCCGACACCCTGGCGTACATGCAGCGGTACCACCGCGCGCGGATGGGAGGTAGTGGTAACGGCGCTACCACCACCGCCGCCGCCGCTGCTTCTACTACTATTACTACTCCTGCTGCGGCTATACGCAGACCCGACGATAACGACAACGACAACGACAGCGACCGCGACCGCGACAAGCCGCCGATATCGCGGCAGTCGGTCGAGGTGACGCACGCGCGCCGCTTTATCCTGGGCCGGCTCTCGCTGCTCGAGCACTGCCTGCCGCCGGCGCCGATCCTGGTCGCCCGGGACCTGGTGAGGAAGGTATGGGAGGCGTATGACTCGGAGACGGTGGGCATGGGGACGGGGATGATGGGGGAGGAGGCGGAACATGTGCATTGGATCGACGTTAGTAAGTATTTTCACCTAACTACCCTACTTCCCTAACCTATTTATTTATTTACCTACCTGTTCCCGCGATATTCACATTACTTTGCCAACTCACTCCTCCGTCGGCGTATGTGCCATCTGTCGGATGACTTCGCCATGGTTGAGAGATAGTAAAGAGAGAGAGGGCCAAGAGCCAAGTTAAACTAATGCCTTTTGCAGTGGAACGATCGAACTTGCAAACCATATTCGGATAAGAGAAGAACGTCTGTCTACCTACCCCCCCCCCCCCCCCCCCCATGATCACCTTCTACCTATTGATTTCGAAAGGGAGAAGGGGGGTGGGGTGGTAGTTATTAGCGACAAGTCAGGAAAAGAGCATGTGTATGAGTTTGATCTATGTGGGAGGACCTGTGTTTTCCGGCTTGAGAGTACGATTGATTACTTGATTATTAGCGATATGAATCCTGTGATTTCTTTTCTTTCCTAGGGAAGGGATCGGGAGTTGCGCGTGTGTATGCAGGACGGGACAAGCAGGGCGTTTCTGATGTTGTTGTTAAACCACAAAATGACTGATTGGTTTGGTATTTTGAATTCGATTAAGAATAAACAGTAATGAAGCTGGTCAAAGTAGTAGTAATCCTATGTTTTGGAAAGGCTTATTTATGTTATGATATTTATGACACAGACAGAACAAAAAGAACAATTTGTATGACAGATTTAATGAGTGGTGAGGTGAGTGAGCCTTTTGTCTTATTGCACCATCTTGCGTGTGTGATTGTGCATGGATACTTGGTTATTGCGTCAAGCAATAAAATAATAGGAGACCAACCACATTGTCATTGCCATCAACCAAGGAATTATTTTTATAACCGTGCTCATTGCGAATAAAAAACAGTTCTCATCTTGTTTTATATGTGCATGTAGTGAGTGATGAATGGGGATGGTGTTAACTAGCTAATTGTCTCTTGTCTGATTGATACCTTTGAGTAACATAAGCCTAGGTAGGGTGTGAAGGACAACAGAGAAATAGCCTAATTCTATGTACATTTTCAAATTTCTAAAAGTGATAATCGACTGATGGTTCCACCGACGTTGTTGGTTGGTTGGTATTACCAAAAAGCAGAGTGACTAACTACTAGTTACTAGAAACCAAAAAAAGAGCAATAAAAATAAATGTTCCCGGCGAGGATCGAACTCGCGACTTCTACATTTCATCATATTCAGTTAGAAACCAGTCTAACAGTTATAAGAGTAGCACGCTAACCACTGCGTCACGGGAACTTATTTTCCAGTCTCTTGACAGAGTACAAGAGCACAACCGAAAATTATCCGGTGCTAAGCACCGGGTGACCTGTGGTTTTGGGGTATGCGTGCCTTATTTGGGCTTATAAGGCATGGTCAAAATGACCGTGGAACCTGATAGGTCAATTGGGTTTTGCGGCTATTATGGCGCTTGGTATGTAGGTAGGTACTAAGGTTAGGTATTACATGAGCGTCTGTCTCATCACATTAAACGCCACATTGATATGAGAAGATTGTTTAGCTTCAATTTACTTTAACTTTCAGTACTTTTGACTCATCACCATGGAATAGTAAAAGGAACATTCTGAAGTGCTGTAATTAAGGCCTGATATGAACCAGGAACCTGCATAACCTAGTTCACACACCTCGTGCTAGATTAAGCTAGGTTAGCTAAGTGAGATCCATGTAAAAAACATCACGTCAATTAATGACGGACCGATACGATCGGTAGTAAGTGGATACATGTATCGTAAGGTAGATGTTATAGGAGGCCTAGCAAGAACTCAAATAGGTCGTCGTGATGTTGCTATTACAGAGAATTTAACGTATATGTCAAGCAGATTGGGTAATTATGGTCTTGTGTATTAATTTGGTATTATATGCCCCGGGGATCTTCAGTAGTCTATGTTCACTACACTCTTTCACAAATCCAAATCAAGATGCGGCAGAGAGGAAGAAACTGACAAGAAAGAAATGGTCGATGCAAGCGCAGTGCGGGGGGAGGTGTCTAAAAGAAGATCTAGAACCCACTATCATGGAGGCGATGAGTTGGAACTTATCTGCTTAGTCCCGGGAGCAATTGTGGGAAGGGGAGACGACATACCACGAGGATACCGGCATGTAAGTACCAACGGAACGGGGGAAGAAAAAACAATTTATGAATTCTATATGGCGAACTTCAAATTAGATAAGGTCATTAGTCCCGGTGTATGTTTATTCCTCTCTTCTCTCTCCCATGCCTTCTCTTGCTATACCTAATACATTTTGCCAGAATTTTTGCAAGACAGCATCTACAAAATCTTTGTCCAGCTATCGCAAGATAGATTCACCCCATCTCTTGCTAGGTTATAGCACTGCCCGTGTGTTCAGAATTCCGCATGGCGTAAACTTGTAATTAAGTATATCTCACAAAAGAAAAGAATCTAAAACAGAAGTAGTAGGTTTAAAAACCATTATCATCATCCTCAAATGACTCTTCTACTTCCGTGTTACATTTCCTTGAGTTTCAATACTGCTATGCCGTATAAGATATACATCTACTTTGTTCTATCTTGGCCCCCAACCTCTTTCCACTTTTTGACTCGCGACAGCCGGAAGCAGTGACAGAGTTCTTCTCAGCTAGGATTATGATAAACGCTACGCCGCAAAACAGCAAGGGCTTAGATCCATCATAGCCTAACAAAGGCAATCCAAATGTCCAAGCATCCCACAGTTTCCATGACTTTCACTGCCGTTATGAGAAAGAGGATCATTCTGCAAAATATCAGCATCCATACGAAGTAAGCTGGTCTTTGCTGAACCCTAGCTCCTACGATGTCCTACTTATGATATGAGAAGGGGTAGGTATCCAAAATTAGAATGGGAACTAGGAGTATATAAATCAGTAGATCTTAGTAGCACGTATTAGGGCTAAACTAGGAGAGCCACTTTCGGTCCGGTGAGCTACGCTCGGGCAAAATTCCCCGTCATTTACCACAACAGCGCGCGCGAAACGCGTCTACAGAGCCCACGTGGACCACTAAGACGACCCCCTCAGCTTGTTCACAAGACCCTCAGCGCATATACAGGAATGCGATGAACACAGCTAAGTGTAGGTAATATCCTGCCTGAGCCACACGGGTAGGGCCAGGCGGCAGGGGGAGGGAATCCTTCTAGCCGCAACAGCCTATCACGTCATGTAGTCAGCATAGGCATAGCTAGGCGGAGTTTGAGTTGATAATTGGCGTATGAGATCCACCAAGTCGAGACCATACCATCAATAAAGCGGAGGGGGGACCTTGATCGCTTGTCGAATTTCCCTCCCGCTTCAGCTGAGGCCCCCTGGAGCATTCGAGCTTTGCATCGAAGAGGAAGGAGGACAGGGGTCAGTGAGGGAGATCACGCACAGATAAGTACCGTAGGTAGGCTATTAAGCATGATGATCGCCAATGAATCCTGGGGAAGAGTTGGTAGGCAGTAGAAGTAGACGAGTTGCAGGGACAAGCCACGCGACACAATTACTGTCGTTACATGACCAAGTCGCCACATGTTTCAAGTGGGTACACTTTACTCGAGCACCAGCGTGAATTCCAAAGTGACTGCTAAAGATAGAATCAGCTGATGTTAAGGATGCTATTGGAAACATCTTGCAATCTGACCGTTGGTCCTACGCAGGGACAATGGCAGTGAAGCTACCGAGATACAATAGAGATGCTCGCTACGTAGGTAGATATGAGTGTCTTTCAGCCAAATCAGCATCGAAATTATTCACCAGTTTTCATACTACACAGAGGGCCAGGGAAGATTTTTTGTAGACCGGTTTTGCTCCATTGCTATAATAATAATAAAAGGGAAGAATAATGACCTGTACATGATTGAAATGCCCGAAAAAAAAAAGAAAATCCCCCGAAAGAATGCGTCCAACAAACAAGTAAAAAAAAAAACCCTAAAATATAATCATGAAAAAAAAAACAAGTAGCGTACACGGAGATACACCAAAAGTTGCAGAGAACGTGAGCTCCCATGCTCTGCCTTCTACCCAAGCCTCTCGTGTTCCCTGAAAAGGGGCCCCTCGCCCCCGTGTTCTATATATATAAAGGTTTCTGTGAAAATATACAGTCTAGAGAAGAATAAGAAGTGGAAGAGGTGGAGGAGAGATAGAGAGAGAGGTAAATAAAGAGAAGGGGCCTCATTTCCGAGACTTCTCTGTCTGCTCTCTTCCGCTCCCTCGGGAAATTTTTTTTTTTTTTTGGTTGCTGTTATGCACAAATGCGTGAAATATGTACAGAGAGATATATATATATGTTTTCCCTAAACGTCGGCCAGGATGTCCTCCGCAGCCTTGGCGGCCAGAAGGTGGACGGCCACGACGGGGAAGGTACCCGGGATCTTGGGGAAGGCAGAGGCGTCGACGACGCGGAGGCCGTCGATGCCGCGGACGCGGAATTGGCCGTCGAGCACAGCGTTGGGGTCGTTGTCGGCGCCGATGGGGGCGGAGCAGGAGGCGTGGTGACCCCAGGCCTCGTCGATGATCCACTGCTTGAGGTCCTCGTCGGAGGTGATGTTGGCCGGGGGCCAGATGCGCTCGAACTCGCCGTCGAGGGGGGTGATGTTCTCATAGAAGCTCATGGCCATCTTCATGCCCTCGACCAGAGCCATGACGTCCTTGTCGGCGGCCTCGGGGGTCTGGCCCTCGTACATGTTGTGGAAGTTGATCAGAGGAGTGTCGCGCGGGTTGGTGCTGGTGAGCTCGACGGTGCCGGCGTTGTTGGTGGTGTGGGCCTTGAGGATGAGCCACGACCAGTGGTTCTTGGCACTGGGGGTGGCGGCGTTCGTCGAGAAGCCGGGGAAGAAACCCTGGAAGAGAGCGGGGAAACCACCGAGCCAGAGATCGTGCTCGCCGTCGGCGAGGGAGGACAACGCGAAGATACCCATAGGCAGACCGTTGGATGCGTAGGTTCCCTTCTCGGCATCGACGTTGTCAGTGTTGGAGTACTGATCCCAGCATGGGTCGTCCTCGGTACCTAGGTACGTGCAGTCCAGGATACGGGTGAAGTTGCTGGTAGCATCGGCAGATACACCGACCTCGATACGATCTTGAAGGTTCTTGCCGACACCCGGCAGGTCCAAGACGACGGGAATATCAAACTTGTCCAACTCTTCCTTAGGACCAACACCAGAGAGCTTCAGGATCTGAGGAGTGTTGAAGGCACCACCGGAGACAATAACTTCGCGGGAGGCAGAGACAGAACCGGGAACTCCACTGTCTTCAGTAAGGTTAGAGCGGGGATCAGCTCGGTATAGGGATTCGCCATATAGGTAGTCGATGCCGGTGGCCTTAGGCTTAGTGCCAGTGGTGTCGAAGTTGACTTTGGTGACAAGAGTGTGGAGGGCGACATCGAGCTGGTACATCTTGGTTCCGTTAGGGTAGGTGGCGGTAGCGATATCGTAGACATAGTCGCGTGGTGACGATCGTCTGTAGTCAGGAGAAGTCAAGGTCATTGGAAGACGAGCCATGACCGTCTTGCTGTCACGGTCAGGGGTGTCCTTGTTGATGTCCCACTCTAGCATGCCAGCAAGAGCATCAGTGATGGCGCCTGTCACATTGAGAGGAAGTAGCTAGGTGTACATGTTAGTATGGGATATTCCTGTGGTTTCAAGGAGTGAAAAACTCACAGTCTCAGCAATGTCGCCGACCTCAGCAATAAGCGCGGTGGTAACATTCTCAACAGCCGCGTTGATAGCATCCGTAGAAATACCAAGAGACTTAGCAGCACCGATGACAGCAGACATGATCTTCAAGTCCTGGGCGCCGAGAGCAGGGGGGACGACCGACATGCCGAGCCACCCTTCGGTTCCGTGGTATTGGACGTCTTCCTCCGGCAAGGGATACATGACATGCTCAATCTTCTTCCAGTAGTTTCTCATGTTCTCGGCATCCCAATTGGCGTCGCCTGTGAGCTCCTTGATGTAATTCCAGTCACTCGCGGTAGGTAGGACACCGACTAGGGCGTTGTGCTCAGAGCAGCCACCTAGACCACCGTATCGAGGGTAGTAGTTACCAAGCATAGTAGAACCCTCAGGCGGGTTGAGGCCGGAGTACAGATCTCCGTCCGGGGTCAACCACGTAAGTTTGCGATCTCTCAGGGCCTGAGTCTCATTCGCATAGTGGTGAGTGTAGTAAGCCCAGCTGACTTCGTTCCTCTCTGAAGCCGAGAAACTCAGAGCGGGACTTTCAACCTCTCGGAGGTGACCATAGTCACCACCAGCCTCAACAAGAAGCACACTGTGACCAGCTACAGCCAAGTCAGCGGCCAAAGGGGCACCACCAGCACCGGAACCGATGACAATGTATTCATAGGTCTTGTTAGATGAAGGCTGGTTAGGTGAGAGGGTTGGCCCGGTTTGAGGGAAGTCGTTTTGCAGGGGAGTGCGGGGGACAAGGACGTCAATGCCATCTTTTCCAGTTCTGCATATAACCGTTAGTTTAAACAGCTACTTATAAGTTATCAGCTATGACTTACCCAGCTTTGGCGTACTGGGCCAATGCGCTAATTAGCGCAAGATAGGAGAAGGACTTCATCTTGACTCGACCAAAAAAGGGAGTGAAAGAAGGGAATCTGAAATTGGGGAAAATATGAAGGGGGATGAGCAGAGATGAGGAAGTAATGAAAGAAACGAGGGGGTAGAGGTTGCTACTCTTGCTCGGTATAGTTGAAGGGTCGGGCTGAGTGATGAAGGCGGATGGTGATGCTGAAGCTAGACTCCCAAGACATGAGGTCGACGGTGAGTCTTATATACACCTAGATATCTCCAAAGGTATGATATATATGGACCGAATCGGATAACCATCCAGGCCTGTTTTAGGCTTGTAGTCATACATCACCACCGTAGTCATGATGCTTACGGTTCTCGTTCGTTGAGGAAGGATGCTTACGGGCTTGCAGCTGATAGCCCGAAGGTCCAAGGTTGTTGTGTTGGCGAGACTCATCAGCTTCGAGGCTGTACCTGTAAAAGGCAGCTCGAGCTCTCGCTGAAACAGAATCCTTTGAACATCTTCTAGCGAGCAGGGAGTGCGGGTTGCCACGCGAGAGTGGCCTGCGAGAGAAGCCCTGCGAGTACGCACTACCATTCTGTGGGCCCGAATTTCTGAATTACTATGTAGTCTATAATTTAACATCTCGGCAAAGCTCCACTAAAGGAAGACTTAAGCTTGTTGGACTAGCATATCAGATGAATTCACCGACTGGACCCTGTGAGGATCCTATGAAGACCCTGTGAGGGATCGATCTTGAGCATGGAGGGAGCATCTCTAATCGAACCACAAGCTCGGCCAAGATCTCCTATTATTGTTGATATCCACTCGGAGAGTGGTGATAATGTTCTTGTAAGGACTCTACACCGGAACCTCGGTCTTGTACGTATCCGTTTTGGTCCTCTGCAGAGTAAGCTCTCGATTCGGCCTTGGAAGTAGAATATCTATTAGAGTAGATACAGGCACGGGAGATTACCTAATAGCTGCCAGTTTCCAGGAATTCATAGCACTTGAGGCTGCTGACAAGCAAGTTATTGCGGTACGGGGGCTGCTTACGGTACGCAAGGTTCCTGCATGGAAAACGTGCGCATGAGAGCTTGTAACAAGGAGTCAGATTCACGGTCGTATTGGTTGCTACCCTACTATAAAAAAGATAATGCAAGCTGAGTATAGGAGGGGGGGAGCTGAGTGTCCAGTTGTAAGTGTGGCGCATGAAGCTGGGGATTCTGACCTGCGTGCAGGCTATGCAGATAGGAATCGCAATAGGCATCTGTGATCGCCCGCTATTGCATGTCACTGACCAAAATCTGGGGTTAAGCCTCTACACTGCAACATTGTGAAACCTATGCTCTCCTTCAATTAGCATAGGGGTTTGTGATCTTTGGATCATGCAGAGCTTGAAGCTCCCCCGAGAGTTATATCGCCTCGCCTATAAGTACACCTTTAACCAAGAAGGAAGGTGAATAGAAACTACACACAAAGTCGAATTAGGGTCACACATGTTAGTGATAAAAGCTCAAACCCCTGGGAGGAATACGACTTTGACATTTCACTTACTGCGCATTTCAGGCTCAGTGACTACAGGATGTCACCCCGAAGACCACACTTGGTATACAGGACCGCAACATAGAGTAAGATAAACTACAGTTTCGGCACCACCCGTTTGTAAGCCCCAAGGATATCCTAGCTACACCTCGACGTGAGCCCAAGGGTTTCCATGTGGGTGAGAAAGGAATGTTGCATCAGGATCGATAGGATAGTAAAGAACCAGGACGAAATAGGCAGTACAAAAGCATCCTTTTCGGTGTTAACCGGAATGGCCGGGCTTCATTATTATAGCCTTGCAATAGTTAATGCGAATTCAGGAATCGTTAGCTAAGCAAGATGGCGGCAATAAGTACACTTAACCTTTGACACCACACCCACCATCCTTCAAGATATCCCTTGCAGATGGACATGGGTTATACAAGATCCCTCATATGCATTTACCCGCATCTTAAGCCCTGCCAGAGTCTGTGATCGTCATGATCCGCGCCAAAAATGCACACAATCTGGCTTGGTGCAAGGAGTTAAATTTATTTATAGCTCTCAACCACGAGATGTTCGCGCTGAATCGGGAATATTGGGAAAATGAAGGGTTTGTACATAGGAAACTCAGCTTGTAAACTAAAGACACCACAGATTCATTACTTCGCCATTTGTGCGAGCAGAACATCAAACAGCACCTCATCTCTGCTGTCGCTTGAAACGCTGGTTTTCTTTGCTTCAGTCTCGGTCTCTTACCATTACGTCTGCATAGGATCGTCTGCTTACTAGTTCTAGTCTCTTCGCCGTTTACTGTTCCAATCATTTCATCACCCGTAGCAATTAAACTGTAGTGCGCCTCTGTAAGAAGATTCCCCAGCCTGGGATGCTAATGTAGGTGAGCAAATCCCCAAGATCGCATGTTAGTGGGTGCCGTAGACAGCATTGTTCGAGATAGATCCTATGGCGTGGTTAGCCTCAGATGGGTTTGCTATTTTGGGTATCTATTCTAGTTAGAGGTCTTTGCACGAAGACTGTGCTAACCGTGTAGCCAAGCGGCAGAGTACCTTTTTATTCCAAATCATTTCCCTATTTCTTGCTTACTCCGACCACCGACCTATATACTCATCTCTACGGTACTATGTGGCACGGTTGCGAATCTAAGCGAATATTAAGCATTCTCTCTCCCCAGCTATTAGAGTAAGCAAAATACTGAAAGGGTATAGACAACAAAAGAAGCTCTATTTTGCACGTGGCGTAGCGCTTATGCGACCAATGAGTATACGATCCAGCCGAGCTCGCAAACCAACTTCTCACTTGTAAAGTCTACTACCCTGCCTAATTTCAAGCACCATGGGGCGAGGCTAGGTTCAGCTTCCTTCGTGTAGATTATCAAATACTTCAATTGTTCTACTCATCTGCTAATTATAAAGCCCTTATCATCATCGAGAATCTCCGGGGCCTCGGGCCCGGAGACGGGCCCGAAGTGTCATCTAGTTAAGCCCATCGTAGCATAAACCCATTTCATTCCCAGCTATTCCCGGGGGCGTTCTCACGATAATATGAGAAAATAGAACAGCTGAGTCTATAGACTGCCTCTAAGTGTGAGGCCTGGCCGCCTCGCTTGTTAGTAACGAGCGATTATTATCCAACTTCAAACTTGAATATTCGATTCCTAATCTTCCGACACCAACACTTTCAACAAAAGATCAAAAATAAAATTACTACGTATCGTAAGACGTTGTCGCTAACAGAAAAACCACATCATGATTCCAAAGCGAATGCGATGCTGATTCGGTTAGCCCTCGCCTGATCTATCCAGCTGATGGTCTGCAATATAATATTTGCGTATTTTATGATGACGAAGATAGATCGAGAGAAGACAAAGTCCCATCTGCACTGAATCAGTTAGAAGCAATCTGACATGGCCGAAAGAAGATGAGAAACCATGCCTTTGAAAGACATCAGGCAAGTTTTCCCTAGTTGATATATATCAACATGATATGGGCGGTGGTTCCTAGGAATAAGTCTACGGCGTTGCTTTTTACGATACTTCAAGTTGGACAAAAGCCAAAAATTCCATCACATCACCATCTGATTGATGGTAGCTACTTGAAATACAGCGTTTCTCGCAGTCTAGACATCTTTTTATCCCTCTGGTAGGCCTGCACCCGCAACAGTAATACTTATCTCTACTTCACTTCGCTCCTCCCTGACACTTGACTTATCATACTGGACGACAAAGTCTTACCATATGTTAGGTAATGACATAGCATGGAGGTTGGGCCAAGTCACTCAACGTATCTGATATATTGAACGATGCTATTGCAATGAAGATTCCCACTGTATAGACTTTGCCAATGCCGCTTAACCCATAAGTGGTTGGAATGGGGTCCAAGACTGGACCAAGTTGAAGCTAAGCTGGAGAAGGCTACCCTCCCCCAGCATGCTGATCAGTATGGGCTCCGAGTTTCTTGAGCTGGGGTGCATGTGGAGAGGCAAGCGGGGGGGAGACAATGATAAAAATAAATACTGTAGTATGTATCACCGATACAGATCGACGATCTTTTCACCGATAGGTAGACTCTCCCGACAGATAGGTACGCACCGGCCACGGTCCCGCACTCCTCAAAGGGCGCCGCGTGCTGCTCTCCGCAGAACCAGAGACCCTGCTCCGGACAGCCTTGGCGGATGGCCAGCACATCTTGATCTGCCTCCGCGGTGCCCACCTGGAAGTTGCAATAACTCCCATTGCCGCACAGGTCGTCCTTGAGCCACTCGGTGGCCAGGAACGCCTTCGGGACGCAGGCCCCGCTCTGCGCGTTGAAGCCGGGCAGTCGCGAATAGTACGGGAAGAAGAACGCCCGGAGAAAGCTATCTCTCTCAGCTTTGGATTTGCCGTGGATAGATGGAATTCACGATGTGTCGTGAGCAGTCCCCGTACAAGTAGAATAGCAAGGTGGGGTGGCTGTTCGGCGCCGCTAAGGACGGCAGGTTCCAGATCTCCTGCGGCCAGCCGTGGGGGTGGGTGTCCTTGGCGTATGTCGGCGGGAGCCAGTTAGTATACATAGCTGGGGAATGAATCTACCGTTGGGTCCGATATCCAGAATGTGGAGGGGAAGTTGATAAACACCTTCTCGAGCTGCGAAAGCTTCAAATCAATAATGGCAGAACTTAATCTAGATGGCGGAGCTGGCTTGAAGCAGTCTAAATTCTTCTGGAGCCATCCTAGTGATGTTGTCATAACAACTTCGCCGAACACATATGTACTTATCCCCAGTTGTAGTCAATAACACAACTTTCGGATCACTAGGTTCATCCTGGGTTATAACCGAAACTATTCTAGAGTTCAGTATGATATCCGCTTGTTTCCTAGGAGTCTCAGAGATTTTATCCAATATCGCGGAGTAGCTCGATTCAACGAATAGCTCCTCTACGTCGCCTTGTTAGGAACCGAGCTGTGAATATCTGATATGTGAACCTACCTCCTCCGCAGCATTCCCCCATCCAAGAAAATCGTAGGCTTTGCTTCCAGACTGGCTCGCCAACATACGCACCCCACATCTCACTCATCTGAGCCAGAATCTGGCGCTCCTCATCGTTGTCCAGTTTCTCCGCCGCTTTCTTCTTCACAAAGTCGTAAAGAGACTCATCAAGGGATATACTCTTTCCCCCATCCTTCTGTCTCGCAGCCTCACTAACTTCACATGCCTCGGCGATAATCTCCCAGAGCAAGGTAGACAGCCTGTCTGCTTTCTCGTCGAGCAATAGTGTGCCCAGCGAATCGTATATGAGCTGCTTACTATTCCAACGGTGCAACGGGGTATTAGTCTCGTCGGCGAGCTTCCAGATTGGATGCACGACGCCGTTACCCGAGGCGTGAATCCAATTTGGACCGCTATCCCAAGCAAGCCATTAGTGCTGCTTAAGTGCGAAGCAAAACGCCGACAAGAAACAGTGTTACATACATGTCGACGGTGTAACCCAGCTCGTCGGATTGACAAATCTGCAAGAGGTTAGGGAGTTATTTGCGATTGATGGGCTCCCCCCTTAATTCCGTCGACTTACTCTGCCCCAATTCTATCTCGGGCTTCGAGGATTGCGACAGTAAAGCTTTGCCGCAAGAGGATCACGGCACACCGAAACCCAGACACCCCAGCTCCAACGACTCCTACGTGAGCTTTCTTGATCCTGTTCCTGCTCGACGCCATCCTCGGTACCGAGAAGTGCTAGCTTAGGCTCTAGGAAAACCCGTAGAGTGCTGTTTCGCGATCCGTAGTATAACGCGCGTCAAATGCCAGTGGCGGCAATTCACTGAGCCATTCAACGCGACTGCGTATGTGTCTCACAAGCGGCCGTGGGAGATAGAAAGTGGGCTTACCTAATTGCCTCAAAAGGAATCTCGGTCCGAGTGTAAGATTGCCGGGAGACACCAAGACGGCTCACGGGATAGACTGTGGAAGGAGGAGATGGGACGATGGGCTAAAGCGTGGACCGTTCCCGGTTTTTGAGTCGAACAGTGCTCTGCGAAAAATCCCGAGCGCTAATGATCTCCGAATAGAGTAGCTCCTTGAAGTCCTCTGGGCTGACCGTCAGATATGCAGGGACAGAGTTGTGTGGTTTTATTAGAGACCGACATCCACTCAACCAAGTCTTGGCTTCAGCTGAACATTAAGACTATGCGAAGGGGATAGTCTAAGTGAAGTGATCGCTGTTTATATCTAATGATCATACTATCTTATTGTTCGATGGCCCAGTTTACAATTTAATTGTTATAGCCAAGAATTAGATGCGAGGCCACAGTTGAGTATTGAAAAGAGTTGGTAGCAGTCTGGTCAATCAATATTAGTTGATCGAATATAGTGTAGCATGACTTGGCATCTCAGTGGCAGGAATATAATCCCAGATATAGTTCTCTTATAGTGCCACATGAAACCGAGGCAATAAACGCGCCGAGAGAATGGCGAACATGCTAACGACAAGCCTCTTGCAGCATAGGCAAGAACGCATTCGGTGTGCGATATGGGGCCTGGAAATGCTTAACGGACGTGTTATAAAGTAGGTACCTAGGTAAGCATCAATTAGTGTTATCATCGTTATATATGTTGGTCCGTCAGGGTCACAATATGTTGCGGGATGCTATATATGAGCTAATTGCCCTAAAGGCAATTAGCGTTCGCTTTTGGCCTTGACACAATACGAAGCTCATACTCTTTACAAGTATTGGGAGGGATCTGTATGAGAATTTGAAGACTGGAGTCTGAGAACTGAGAGTTCTGCAAGGGCCGGGTTCAGGAAGTTTAGGGGTCGCCAGTAAATGAAGAGCCCATTCGTACATATGTATCTGGTACGTCCCGCGTCAGTGTGTACCTTTACCTTTAGTTCTAGTTTTTCTGCTTGCACCAGAGCCGTGCTCTTCTGGAAAAGCTTCCTGATCAGGCGCGTCGGGTCCGTGAGGGACTTCTTCCGCGACGGAGGCTCGCTTGTCTCGAGGGTCAGCGGCTTGAAGATCTGCTCGATCCGTCTTCCGGCTTGTTTCCTGCGCATGTCCTCCTCGAACTCTTCGTTCGCCGCGTTGAGCGCGGTCGTCAAAAAGGAGATGCTCCCGCCGTATCCAGAGTCAGACAGCAGGTCGATCGATTCCTTTGGAATGCGTTGGGTCGTCTTCGTCTGCAAGGCCTTGGGACAAGGCCAGTTTCATCCAGCTGGATATGAATTCGTGGTTTTCCTTCATGCCCGTGGGGCTGATCCCGACATCTTCCAGCTCCCGTCGTAGCTGAGCCCACACGTACGGTGATTCTATCGTCTCGACGAGATCGGGAGTCGTCACGACGGAACCTTCGTGGTAGCCCGCGCGTACTTCGCAGACGAACTTGTTCAGGCGTTTTTCAATGCGAATTGTGGATGAACTGGTAAGTAAAGGTGAGCGCTAAGAAGGCAGTTAATAACGTCGCGTTGCTTACGAGCCGTGAGCGTATCTCGGCAAGGTCCTCCAACCCGAATCGAAACCGATCCCAAGTCCTCTATACACATCAATACGTTAGTAAGTACATCTAGGCGCGCAATCGTCAAAGATGACCAAGTGAAGTTGCAATCAGGTAGTATGTGAAATTTCAAGTGTTGAAAGCCTGTTTAGACAGTGACTACTGGCCTGAACTTGCGTTCCCAAGCGGTTGTAGGAGTTGAGCATCTTCTCCCAAGTCTTTTAGCGTTTCATGGCAACTATCCGTGCGGATCTTCAACCTGTGAATCCGCGAGGAATCGAGCGATTCGAATTCGCCGAGATAATCCTCCGTTTCCTTTAGGAAGACGTGTAAACGATGACACCTCGCTAGACAAGCGCTTGAAGTTGTCACCAGAGTCTTTGCAGGCTTTATACACAGTCCATGCCAGTTTGGAGACAAGGACCAGATCGCCAAACCCAACGCCAAAGCTCATCTTCAATCCTCTCTCAATGAGATGCAGAATCCCATCCGAGTAGAAACTAAGCGATATGCGTTGAGAGTCAACATTCGAATTTGCTAGGCTAGCTGACGAGAGTGCCGGAGTCCTCGGCTTGTATTGACTTATTGGGGATATCAAGTCATTATAGAATCCATCATTCGCTAGAGATTACTACCTAGTTACTATCTAGGGACGTGTTCACCTTCAGCTCTCAGCCATCTCTCAAGGTAGGGGTAGGCAACGGGGTAAATGATCCAGGGCTATTCCATGGTCCCGAGAGAGTCACCTATGTGCAACGCGAATAATACCTATATGCTAGTTTTAATCCTCTTATATTTATGTACACGGAGCGAATTGCTTCGACAGGCTTTGAAATGGAGATGCGAGAGTAGCTTCGTAATTTTATACACATTGATTATATATTGTGTAAGTATGTTTATGAGGGACAGGAGCGGAGACCTCTCTGTCACCGCTGCGTTGTCGCCGCAGCGAGTCTCTTTTGAATCATGACGACGGTCGATTTAGGCACTCGAAGTCGATGACCCAGCACAAGGACCCCTGTTAATAAGGCTAGACTGCCTGCCTGGTGGGCGGCTGCCAGCGAGATGGGAACCATGTAGATGAGCGTGCTTATGCCTAGTGCGACCTGCAGGGACACGAGGTGGACAACTCCCATCATACCCTTCCGAGCATCTCGCGGCAGCACCTTCGAGACCTGTCCCCGCCTAGCGTAGGCAAAGAGTGCGAGGATAGCACAGAATGTCGTCGTAGCGAGGATGCGGTGGTCTAACTGCACGAGACTCGGGTTCTCCAGCATGTTCCTCCACCACAGATCTGAGCCGTCTTCCTTGCGTGAGTAGAACCTGTCCCACAGCTCGGATGATGGTGGCGCCAACCCTACTCCCATCATGGGGAACTCGTTATAGATGAGACCGGCGTCGAGTCCAGCAACGAGCGCGCCCGACAACACAGTCGTGAAGACGAGAGCGGTTAGGGCAGTCACGGATCTCCGGAAAGGTGCTATGGCGGGGCTTTTCAGCGTCTCAACGAGCTTCAAGGCCTTGGCAGGGTCAGCCAGTAGGCGGTGGGTGCGAAGAATGCTCAGTCCAGCGAGCAGCATCCACGAATAGCAGACAAAAGCGGTGGCGAGGTGAGCAGTAAGCCGGTACTGGCTGACGCGGGGGTGGGACCCGGGAGCAAACAGGTCATCCCGGAGGCCCGACTTGACCATCCACCAACCGATGAATCCCTGGAAGCCAATCAATCCCGAGATACCGAAGAGGTGCGCAGCCATACGGGGGGAGACACGGCGGCGGGCGACGAAGTAAACGGCGGGGAGGACGAATGACATGCCGATGAACCGCCCCCATAGCCTATGCGTCCACTCCATGAAGTAAATCTTCTTGAATTCATCCAAGTCCATGTGTGAGTTGAGCATGGCGAACTCGGGCGATGCGCGGTACTTGGTAAACTCGGATTCCCAGTCAGCCTGCGACATGGGCGGCAGGGAGCCCGTCACAGGCTTCCATTCTGTGATGCTGAGTCTACAGCCCGGCAAAATTTTAAAAAAGAAAATCCGACATCAGCCTGGGACTGCAAGGGGGCATCTACTCCTTACCCTGATTCGGTCAACCGTGTAAGTCCTCCAAAGACGACAATGCCAAAGACACTTGCAGCACTGCCGATGAGCCAGTAGGCTACGGATTTAGAGCTCGTCTCGGGAAAGGCGCGTTTTGCGCCCGAGGCTGCACTCGCCGGGGTAGCATTGCCGGTGGTGGCAACGGTCGAGTATGAAGATACTCTCCTAGGTGCGCCAGTACACATGCTCGAGCTAAAGCATCGCGGAGACGGCCGATGGAGGGACTGGAGGATCTGCGACGAAGCCGTCCTGTACTGTGACCTTTGGTGAGAAAGCCAATGGCGACAGGCGAGCTGCTGCGCAGGCTGCCTGAAGGCTCCCGCTGCCCTCCGAAGTAGCAGCGACATGGCGGAGATGTGTTATGGCAGTAGAGATGATTTATCGCATGATTTTGGGCCGACGAGAAAAGAAGATGGATGGATTACTTACACTAGAACGGAATTAGGTACGGGATACTAAAAAAGAAACACTAGCCACGGGAGCTTCCGCCACTCCCCGCTTCTCCAGCCACAATCGCAAATCTCTCTTTTGCATAACCTTATTGGAGAATTTAAAGCCTATAAAAAGCATACATTGGATATTACAAGATGTGTACTGGTGGCTCAGAATGTGGCACCCCCTATAAATTGGTAGCGTACACTATACTAGGTTAGGTTACATGTAGACACTTGGTTCTGCTTCATTCTTACAATCTTTAAAATATACCAGACTTACCAAGTATTTATTCCTATCCTTTTTTTAATACATCATGTAATTCCTACTTCATAGGTCACAAACATTGTTATGTACCTTGCAAGTTATTAACAAATTAACATTTTCACACAGATACAAACGCCAAACTGACGAGCCATGGAACCTCTCTATAGAAATATCGATTGACATATTTCGAACAACACTTGCTAAAAGACGGGATGGGCGATGAGCGTATACCCTAGGTAGTTAGCTCCATGTTTTCTATCAAGGTTTCCTCCAGGCAAGAAACCCCAGACTTTGATTCTCTCCAAGCCGTGCATCGTCCTTTAACATCTAACTATGTTATCTTATACAACGCCAAACTGAAGATACGTTGGAGCACCCATGACTGCTTAAGATACTGTAGGTTGCACCAAGACAATTCTCGAACTCCTAGGGTAAAAATATTGGCGAAAATTAGGTATTCAAGTTCATGAGATAAAGGAGTAAGAGATAAGAGAAGCGACCTCCGTCTCAGTCCTTGTTGTCCTTCGATCCACTACTGTGTTTTGTCTATCTAGGTATATAGATTGAATTTCTCTCGTTTTGTTGTTGTTGTTTTCTTTTGGTTGCTTGATTTCGCACTCAAAAAGTTTTTTCTTTCTTTCTATATCGCTCGCACATAAAGGAATAATAATAATAATAAAAAGTGAAAAATCGCACTTTTTGATCGCTCTCATCGCACATGTCGAACCGTTCGTTAAGTAGGTAGGTAGCCCTCTCCCCTCCCTTCCGAACCCCCGTCTATATGTCGCTCCTGTATGGGCCTGCGCCCTCCCCGTTTTCCGAAGCCACGACAATTCTTCTTCCCTCTTTTTTGTTGTTGTTGTGTCCTGGAGTTTCCCTTCCAGCCGTCTATCCGATTCCGAGATTATTGTATCCTATTACGCATTACGTTAGGTTAGGCGGATCGTTCACCCACACTCTCATCTTCATCGTCGTCGTCATCTTCTTCTTCTTCTTCGCTCCTCAGGAGCCCTCGGAGG
This sequence comes from Biscogniauxia mediterranea, assembly GCA_018398605.1. Lineage (NCBI taxonomy): Eukaryota > Fungi > Ascomycota > Sordariomycetes > Xylariales > Xylariaceae > Biscogniauxia > Biscogniauxia mediterranea. Next base: position 706,579 of record JAGXTR010000007.1, on the reverse strand, counting down.
TCCTGGCAAGGACGGCCTCGCCTTCCTTCTTTCTGAAGAGGAGTATGTCCTTGAGGCTTCGTCGCTTGGCGTTCTTCTCATACAGGGGCTTGTGCTCCTCATGGGGGTCGTGGTCATCACTGTAGTCGACGTGGACGAAAGCTCGCTCGACGTCGCCCAGGCCTGATATATATATTCATTAGTAAATGGTAACACGTGGGTGTGCATGAACGTATGTTCCCGCTCGGGAAAACCCCACCTTCAAGCTTCCTCTGCAGACTCTGGCTCACGTCGTGGGAGACCTTGAGCGGCACGTTCTGATCCATGATAATATCCACCTCCACGTAATACTTCTGGCCTGCATGATATGCCCGACACTTGGAGATCTTGTTAGTTCTGCATCCGCAATCCCTGTGCCCATCACCGACTTACAGTATCTACTTTATGGATCTGAGGGTCGTGAGTCATAGCGATGTAGATCAGTTTGGAGATGAACTCCTGCGGAGCTGATTTGCCTACGAGCAGCCAAACTTGCTCGAAGGCATTGGCGATCCATGAGAATAGGATGAGAAGCGCAATGAGAATAGCACCGATGGGGTCGAGGTACCAGACGAACCGGTCGCCTACAATGGACATGACCAAACCAAAGATGTTGACCACAATGTCATTGCGGTGATCAATCTGTTGTTTATGGTGAGCTTACGTATTCTCGACTGTGGGGTGGCGTTACTCCTTACGAAAAAAACGTGGACCGAGGGGTACTTGCGATATGCAAGGCAATATAACATGAGACTGCCCTTAGCGAATACTAACTCCGTGTTAATAACCACGCGTGCTGATACGAACACCCTCCCCTCCCCCCCTTTTTTTCTTTCTTTTCTTTTTTTTTGTTGTCACTTACTGGCTACTCCAACAAACACCAGGGGTATGATGTGAAGTTCTCTGGATTCAGTTGGCCCTTCACCGAGGGTACGCGCCGACTCAACCTGTTGACCAATAATAGTTAGAGACCTGATACACCTCGTCTGTTGACCAGCATCGGCAAATGACTTACGAGTAGTTGAATGGCAACGGTTGTCATCAAGGCACAGAATAGAATAATGCCGATGGTTTCGATCCTTCTACGGCCCTGGCTTTCAATGAGCACCAAGCCCCCCTTGGCAGTTACGGGCATACGAATGGAGTACGTACCACTGGATACTTGTACACGCTAGCTCTGGCGGCCATACGAGAGGTTATCAACATTACAAAAGATGAGACGAGGTCCATCTGTCTCTATAGTTAATACGAGGGAAAACCCTCTTTTCACCAAAAAAGGGGGCCAGAGGTTCTACGAACAAATGCATCTGCGGCAGTTGCAAACAGCTATTTTAATAAAAAAAAAGGGTCAACGTGGTTCGTTAGATATAGGAGCACCGCACACAAGGGATCAATTACCGATAGTGACCCAGTCGAGACAGCAGCGTAGAGCTGGATTACGAAGAGGCAAAAGTTGACTGTGAAGGAGGCATTGACAGCAAATTTGATCTTGGGCGCTATGCGCGCATCTTCCTGTACCTGGAGCCGCTCCTCGTCGTCAGCCCCGAGGAACTGGTCGATGAGCTCGTTCTGGCGCGTGTAGAACTTCTTGAGCTGCTTCTTGTTCCCCTTGGGATGGTCGATTTTCATCTGACGTTGGGTCACATTCTCCCGCCGATGGCGACTAATATCCAGTGGATCGGCCGGATTGACCTCGGTACCAGAGGATTCACCTTCGGCCGGTGGAGTCGTCACCACAGACGTCTTCTCCTCAAGTGAAGGCGACATGCCTTTCTTGTTTACATGATCTGATATGCTTGCCCCTTCTGGTGCAGATGCGGGTGCAGGTGCAGGTGTAAGGGCTTTAGGTGTGATTGTATCTGCCGCTGCGGGTTGGGTGGTAGCCTCGCCTTTCACCCAAGGTTAGTCGAGTCAAGCCCATAATAATGCATACGTAATATGATAGGTCGGGCATGGGGAAACAAATTCAAAACACTCCAGCCTTCGGATGTATATGTTTCCATGGTTCGCTGCAGAATAAGGAAGGAGAAGAACGTACCCGTGGGCTGAGCGTTGTTTTGCGATGGTGGGTTCGCCATGGTAAAGCTTATGCTCTGGAGGGTAGACTGCAGAATGTGTCACTGAATGAAAAGGAAAAGGTCGATCTTCTGTGCAGGAGTGCCTATAATATATTCGCAAGTCTGGTCTCATACGGAATTTGAGGGAGCCCATGGCTCAATGTTACGGTGAGCTGGGGCAGCCCCCGCTTGTCCTACTCATGCCTCGAGACTCCTTAACACGTCAATCTAGAGTTTAGATCTGTCCAGCTCATACAGTAGTGCGCTCAGGGGTAGCAGCATGGTAACATAGTACCTAGTGTCATTGTTGTCATGTTATTCGTAAATGCACTTGATCGCGCCACTCGCGAGGCCCCCCCTTTTGTATATCTAGCTCTTCTCGTCATGCGGATAAGTATTACTTGCATATATTTAAGTCGATGATCCTGATAACCCACGCTGAGCCCAAGGTTGGGTAGGGGGTCATCTCTACCTAATGGAAATAACGCTGGTTTAATTGGGGGATGCTGGCATGGGTCGTTCTGCAGGCTGCGGAGGCGAATGCCGTTGTCCTCTTGAGTTTTCGATATGGAAGCTTGTATAGGTCATGGTTGGCATCCAAGCACTCCGCTCAGGCCTCTTCAGCGTGGGGTTAATAGCCGATATGACAGAACATTTTACTCTTCATTGGGCCAAAGCCGTTTCAATAGAACGGCATTGAAGCCTGCCGATGACGATCATGTTGCATAATGTTGCAGCTGAAGGGCTCCCGAGTTCTTGGCTCACGAAACGGGCTAAGCAGAATATACTAACCTCTCCACTATGTACCCCGGACTCGGCACGCCAAGATCTATATTGTTTCGGACTCCTAACTTGCTATGTCAAAGATGCCGTAGCCGTCGTCGTGATATATATACCGTCCCCATCGCATCACTTGCCAAGAAATCTCATGTTTCCGCATCCCATCCAGATCAACGACAATGACTATCAAACAAACGATCCGACTCGCCGAAGCTGGTCCGGCTCTCTAAGCAGTGTTCGCAAGACCGTAGAGATGGAGATAGAGGCCGCCTTCGTTTAACCTTACTTAGATTACCGCTTCCAAGACTGTCACTCCGTATCATCTCCATAGGATGCTACTATTTACATATCCATATATGACAGTTCGGACTGGTAGATCCCCCTGGTCTCACACGCTCGCAGGTGATGCAAGTAGGAGGAGTGCCCAGAATATGGGTCTTTCTGGATCCGTGCAGAATGCGGCTCAAGCCAAGCTCTTACATATGGGGCCATCAGTAGGATCTCCGACATGTCGCCAGCTCCCCTTCGGTAGAAGCTGCTGTTCGTGTTGTTATCTTTAGTCAACAAATCGTATGAAACAATCTGGCAGCCACGAATAGGCGGATCGATGGCTCTCTATAGCCTCGAGTAAGACAGGGTTTGCGTTGGCGACCTAGCCTCGAGCTGCCCGCTTCTCACGCGCATCGGCTGAGCCTGGCGTGCGGCGCTGCGGTAGATCGTCCAATTCTGAACCATAGGAAACAACAGAGTGAATTGGCGATGATGGCCAACATGGGTCCTCCGTCTTAACGATGCTGCTCATGAGATCTCCAGGGAGGTCTTGCCACGGAGGTTATGCGTATTAAAGCATAGGATCCGCCCAAGTTTCTGGGCACTGAACGATCAACTTTACTTCTTATGTGCCCTGTTGCGATCCATTATCTGGGGGCTTTCTTTCTCTCTTCTTCTTCTTTTTCTTATTCTCTTTTTTTACTCTTCCCTTCTCTTGGCGCCGAGGATAGAAGCCTCTTTTCGTCTGTTTTCCAGAATTCACCAGTCGCAGGACGACTTCTTATTAGTCTTTTTTTAAAGTACCTTCTTTAATTGGTCTGATAAGCTGTCGCCGGATACTACGACTATCTACCACATTCTCTTCTTTTTTCCCCTTTGACAATTCGATATCTGGGAAGGTTAATTAAGTCTTGAGACACGATGTCTTCTGATATGGGTGATATGGCGAAGCCCGCTTGCGGCAGCGGCAAGGAGGCTGGAGAATATGACTTGGCTTTGCATACTGTGGGACTTTGTGAGTTGCGCCGAAACTGAGGAATATTGCAAGTATGTTGGAATAATTAACTAACTTTGTATAGTCCTTGTCCTACTGGCCTCAGTCTTCGGTATGAGAGAAGCTTATAGTACTAGTGGTAAAAGAAAATTTACTGACAAGTCAAAATTTAGGGGCTGGATTTCCCGTGGCTGCAAAGAAGATCTCGTGGCTTAAGGTGCCAACCAAGGTTTTCTTCGCTTGCAAACATTTTGGTACTGGTGTCCTGATAGCAACAGCCTTCGTTCATGTAAGTTGAACAGTTGTAGGGTGGACCCCTCTCCTTGCCTTTGGGGCTAATCAGTCTTGTAGCTTCTCCCTACCGCCTTCTTCAGTCTTTCAGATCCATGTCTTCCGGATCTCTTTACCGACCAGTACCCACCCATGCCCGGTGTCATCATGATGGCTTCACTCTTTTGCCTCTTTGTCATTGAGGTCTGGATGAACAACAAGATGGGTGGTCACTCTCACGGTGGCGCCCGTGGTTTCGAAGAAAGCCCTGCTCCTGGCATGGGCGCTGCCCCCCCTCGTCCTCACCGGAACCCCAACCACAACAGCTTCGAGGCCGAAGATATTAGCTACGAGAAGCAGATGGCCCAGAAGATGTACAATCAGAATGGCGAGGTCCAACCCCCCATGGCCTACGGCGGCGACGGCAACGACATGGATCTCCCCCACAGCGAGATGCCTCCTTGGTTTATTGTCTTCTACGAGCAATACGTCCGCCAACGCCTCGAGATGATGAACATGATCCGGGCCAATCAACCTCAGAGCATTGACCACAAGGAGGAGGTTATCGTCAGCGAGAAGAGCATGTGGGATGAGGAGGGACAGCCGGTCGACCCCATGGTCTACAAGAGGATGTCCATGAACATCACGCTTCTGGAAGGTGGTATTCTGTTCCACTCCGTGTTCGTCGGCATGACAGTCTCCATCACCATCGAGGGTTTCGTCATTCTGCTAGTCGCTATCCTGTTCCATCAAATGTTCGAGGGTCTTGGTCTAGGCTCCCGTATTGCGGCTGTGCCGTACCCTAAGGGAAGCATCCGACCTTGGCTCCTCGTCTTCGCCTTCGGTACCACGGCTCCCATTGGCCAGGCTATCGGATTGGTTGCGCGTGATAGCTACGATCCTAACAGTGCCTTTGGTCTCATCATTGTCGGTGTCTTCAACGCCATGTGAGTCTAGCCAACGATATCAATATCATTAAGCGCAGGTTACTAACAATGTCAATAGCTCTTCCGGTCTTCTGATCTACGCTGCTACCGTTGATCTTCTCGCCGAGGATTTCCTATCTGAGGAGTCGAACCGCGAGTTGACGATGAACGACAAGAAGAAGGCGTTCGCCTTTGTGCTGCTCGGAGGTATGTGATCTTATATCAAGTTACGGTTCTATTTTACTAACTACATCCTAGCCGCTGGTATGTCCATCGTCGGTGCATTTGCGTAAGGTGTCGAGAGCAGAGAAACCTCTTGGCTAGCCCCAAGAACAAGTCAACACCGTCTTAGTACCGAGGCGGATTTGGGGCCGATGGATCGGCGTAGTGTGCGAGGTCACAAACATAATTACGAGAGAGTCGGTCGACCACGTGAAAGAATAGAAAAGCAATCGATTCTCGCGAAACCTCGAACCGACGCCCGGAGACGAGAGATGGTTGACAGGGATCAGGAGTTGGCAAGGACCTCCTTTTAAAATATTTTGAGCGCGAGAAGAAGGGCCTTTCCTCCTGTCAATTACACGAGAACTCCCTATTTCACACTTCCGCAGAGCAAACATAATTCACATCACAGTCATTACCGGGATTTCAACCCTTCCGAAAACCCATCCTCCTCCAGATTACCCTAGAAATTGCGTGGTCCATTTTCTTTTTGCCAGTGAGTGTGAGCACTGTGCCGAGGATACTGCCTAGAGACTGGCAATGAGATCTGCCTCAAACCGTGAGGACAGGATCTCCATGTCTGTCTCTGGTAGACTCAAGCATGAAGGCCGTCCGGGGCCCCTGGCATGCCCCTGCATAGGAGATACCCTCACATTCCTCGCAGGAGCCAACGACAAGACCGTCAGGACCACAACGACAAATTCCAGAACGGGTATAAACGAAAACTCTCGCCAAGAACGGTCCGAGCCGCAAAAGAAAGCAGGGCCGTTTAGTGTGTGTGTGTGTGTGTGTTTTCCTTTTCTTGGCGAGCGAGCAAGATGGATCTCCTTCCCCCCAACCCACAACTTGTTTATTTTCCTTGTTGGAAAGGCAGTGTAATAATATTGTGCGGACCTATTTGGAAAGAAAAGAGAAAGCCTATTCCCATGTACTTATAGCGCGTATTTGTTATATAGGACGAACGAAATGACCACCCTAGGAAAAGATCAAGGATACTGAGATACCAGAAACGAAACCAGCACAGAAAGAAAAGGGGAAAACAATACTATAATTAATAAAAAAGAATGAAAAAAAAAATCTTAAGAAGCTCCCCTAAATTTGCTGAGTGATTGGAAAGTGGCATCTGCATTACAGAGCACATTAATTGTACCTGTGTAATAGTTTATGAGGCATTATCAAACCTAGGTTAGATACCGACTACTAGACCGAGGGTGATTTCGGCCTGGTATAGCCCAGCCCAGGCGCAAATGTGTGCAAAAAAAAAAGAAGAAAAGTATCACGGGAGTAGCATAATCAAAATACATCACACTACCCCGCTCTCACAAAATGGTGGTTCGCCGAGTATGTATCAATATTGACAGCCGGGATATTCTAAACCAAGTTGTTGGACTTACATTACATTGCTAAGCTGTGCTGTAGTAACAGAAATCCCCCCCCCCCTCTCCCCCTAAAAACAGTAATATCGCACGTGCGTGCGCGGTGTTATACCTTTTCTCTTTCTCTTCTCTCCTCCCCCAGATATGCCAAGCGCCGCGGGACCGGATCGCGACATGCAGGGACCGAAACGAGGGGTTTCTGTTTCAGCAGCCGGCGTGCGCCCTTGGATTGATGGGACGGCTAAGTATAACGGAAACCACAGGATCTCAGACAACAAAATCTGAGTAGTATCTATTAGCCAACCGATACCCTCATTGCAACGAATGGTTCGCCAACCATCGCGGACGTTATTTTGTAGCGGTGCCGGTCCTTTGCCTAGGTAGGTACCTATATTTAGACGTTGACGGACACGCCATGTACGTACGTACATATATGAATCATGAGATGTGTTTGAGGAAGCTCTGGGCAGAGGAGGTGGTTGGGAAGGGAAAGGGAAAGTGGTAATCGAGGAGGAGAAGGAGGAGGATGGGCCAGGGAAGTCATGTAGGTTAGTGTATGATATGTGGTTATTATGGCGATGGAGGGGGGGGTATTCCTTGGTCGCTGTAGGGGCTGCAGAGATGGTATCGTATTATGTTCCCCTTCTTACCCCGTAATAGACCCCAGAGAAATACCTACCTCTCTGCATCTGTATCTGTGTCCTGTCTGAGAGAGAGAGAGAGAGAGAGAGAGAGAGAGAGTTGGTCATATGTTCCGGCTGGCCGACTTTTTTTGTTTTGTTACGACTAACACCTGGAGGGAAAAAAAAGACAATCCGCAGAAAGGGGAAAAGGGGCGGAAAAGATGCTCGCCGTTACGTATGGCAAGATCAGGCGAGCGTAGATCTGTCTCTACGTTCAAGCCCGCAAGACGGGCTCGTTCGTCTGTTCACTTCGACACTTCTCGCGTGTTCGACGGTAGGGCAGATCGGTCGGATGCGCGAACCAAAGCATACCCATACACACACACACAGATGATATGATCGTCCTTTTGGGTTCGGCTCGGCTCGACTGCAAGTGATGAAGAGAGTTGGGGGATCGCCCGGGTCGGGTTCGCGTGGTCGATCAGGGAGTACGAGCACGGAACATATCAGGATTGCGCCTCCTAATTTCGAGACCGCGAGAGACTCACGCCTGAGCTTTTGCCTACCTACACGATAACAAACGAGTTTCCCCCTTTTTCTTCTCAAGCATGTACCTACCTAGTATGTCCGGTTACCTAATAACGCTCACTGCTCAATCTCGAGGAAGCCAAGACATTTCACAGCCTGCCAGGCTTTTTATAGAGTAAAATATCATATCTTCAATTTCTCGTCAAGATGGGTGTCTGCTCGGCTATGCTCTTATGTAGAAACCCAAACAAAAACAAAACAGGGGCTTCTGCGTAATATGTACTTTGGTCTGCTCTTATAAGTACAAGTCATATGATGCAGGGGGAAAAAACACAGCGTGGGAGCTATATATACACAACAAGGCTCCAAGGTTAGATAGAGGCCTCCGTCTGGTCATCATCTGCTCCTTCATCTCATAAATCGTCATGAAAATTCCCCTAATCTTTTCCTTCGTTCTGCTGCGGAAATGGAGGGGGACCAGGTGGTGTCCGTTTGTATGGTGGTATATGGCCATTTCATCTTGGGGGGTGGGGTGTAAAAAATGCTATAGAGAGAGAGCGAGCGAGCTCGGCACTATGGCGAATGAGCCCCCTCTCCCTTGGGGGGGAAGACTCTATATTTCACTTAAAACTCCTTTCCTTTGTAGTCCTTAGGCGCAAGGATGACATTGTAGTCGAGCTCCAGCACGGCCTTGTCGTCGCCCTTGAGTGGCTTGAAGTCGACGACCAGGTCGTCCTTGACGGCAAACACGGTGTCGGTCGCCAGCCACGGGTCATCCTTCGGATAAAGCTGCGTCGTGCAGCCCTTGTAATCTGGGTGGGTGACCTACAGTTCCCAAATGTGTTATTCGCTATACGTTTCGAGGCCCCGCCTCCCCCTTTCTTCGACATAGGGGGGGGGAATGTGGAGGGAACGCGGAGGGAAGGAGAGGGCTTACCATAATGTGGATGTGGGCAGGGCGCATCGGATGCCGGTCCATCATCTGCAGTAGCTGATAGGATGGGCCGTCCCGAGGCAGAGAATAGGCCGTCGGGTGGTAGCAGTAGAACCAGTACTTGCCATTCTCGTCGGCGCGGAACTTCCCGCGCAGGTTGTTGGGCGTCTGGTTCTCGGGGTCCTGGAAGTCGTATTTGCCGTTGGCCGAGGCCTGCCAGATGTCAAAAACGGCTCCCGGGATCGGCTTGCCTGTGACTAGATCGCTGATGATGCCATGCATCAGGCACACCTTGCCGTCAGGGTTCGGGTTCTGGATGATAGTGTCGCCATTCTCGCGGAAGGGCGCATTAGGCGACCAGAAAGGTCCCAAGATGGCCGATGATGTCGGATCTACATCCGTATCGGAGATGATCTTGTGAGCGATCTCGTCAACGAGCCTGCGAAAATCGTCTTAGTACGGGCTGTAGACATCCGGGGGTCAACGGAGGAGATATCAGGGGAAATATGACTTACGTCTCCAGTCCAAGGATATCGGACAGTCGGTGCGCCTCGTTTCTCGTCTTGCCAGACTCGGTGTAGATCTTGCCTACATCGTTCACAAACTGCACGGCGGCCAACCACTCCTCGATAGTCAACTCGACCTCGCGGGAGAAGTCGTGAAGATGTCGGATGAAAGCACTCAGAACAACGCGATTTCTGGGTGTGACATTGGGTCCCATAGTGTCGAGGACGTGTTGAGTGAAGTTGGGGTCATATTTGGAGGGTTTAGGAGCGTCTACCTGGGTAGACAGTCCATTTGCAGCGGGGGACATCTTGGGAGGTATGTCCGGTCTGTACGGTGTGGCGGGTTAGGGTGTGAGTGATGCTGAGAGATCCGAGGTGGTTGCTATGACTAGTGTGAAGACGGCTTAATTAAGATACGGGATAGGCCATATAAATAAGACGAGATGGACTGTATAAGACTGAGCCGACGTAGCGTTCAATCCATTTAAATATACTATCTCTACTTGATGCTCATCCACTCGTCCAGATGGCACAATTCATAATAACCAATATGTGATAGGACTTCCAAGGTGTAGACCCCGCCAATGATCCATGCCTGCTGGGGTTTGAATCGGATTGGTGTCGCGGCATGCAGCGGACGATCTTGTTAGTCGGGTGAATTATCACCCTTAGTAAAACTATTCCCCGCGACAAGTAATGAGAGAAAATACATACAGACTTTACTTATCCAGTTGGCACCCGCTGCTACCACATGCTGCTGCTGCTGCTGTTGCTTTTCCGTAAGCCAAGAGAGTCCCCGGTTATCTTAGTAAATACCCTAGAGGCTCTAGTTATGTAGTAAGAACCCATCATGTCTGGTACGAGATCGCCACGGGGGAGATTTCAACCGCTTCTCTCCCTAACAAGCTTCTCTGCCTGGTCCAAGATAGCCGGTCCAGGTGGCATGATTCTTCCACTCCGCCCGAATTATAATACCTAGCGTTTTGACTGATCCTGAATTAGACTTGGGTAACCTTCAACGTGGAAATCCAGGGTCCCCACGATGCGCGGGCAAGGGTCAGAAGATGTTCGGTAGGGTGTACGGTATGTAGGCGGCATGGCTAGCAGCCTCACAGGCTAGCTAGACTAGGTAGCTCTGATATGTTGATGGACGAGACAGGATGGAGGATGATGTGGGGAAGCATGTGTTTACCCGGGTATGTATGGCTATGTATGGCAAATCGAGATTCCGCACTCTGCCACTTGCTTCCTGGATTTGGCCCGTGGTCCAGTCTGTCAGCGGCCATCTACCGCCTCCGATGCCGACTGCTGGATATTCTGCCCCATCCTTCTCCATTATTCCCCACACCGAGACGCGATTTTCCTGATGCCACAGGCGATAGGAGGGAGGGGTCGGAGTTTCTAAACTAGCGAGCGTACTGTGCTCGCGACGAGCAAAAGATAGCGAGAATTTATTATTAGAGTGTGGGGTGAAGAAGGACGACGTTGAACATCTGGCTGTGTCACTGTCACTGCCGTTGAGAAAGCCGTAATTCCCCGGCCTGTGAGAGAGAAACACGACCCGGTCCGGAGTAAACTTCCTCCTCCTCTGAGTGAAGCTATCGCGGACCATAACTTTGGGGGTGAAAAAAAGGAGTTGCCGTTGGCGTTTTTGGTACGACGTCTGGGCATTGCAATTCTGCAGACTCATCATTTCCGGTTGGCTTGAGCCGCATGCTAAGAACGATTTCTCCATTGGCAAGGAGACTACCACCCGTTTCCATACACTATTATTCCAAGATGCCGGTTCACCACTTGATGATAGGGACATGGACCCCACCGGGAGCTATCTTCACCGTGGCCTTTGACGACGAAAAGTTGACACTAGAATTAGTGAAGCGAACTGAGATTCCCCACGACGAGCCCATTTCGTGGATGACCTTCGACGTAAGCCGCATTCAATTGAATTCATCTTACCGTTCCACCTGGCTTATACCCGATGGCTGCAGCATGCGAAAAAGAACATATATGGCGCGGCCATGAAGAAGTGGTCTAGTTTCGCGGTTAAGAGTCCGACTGAGATTATCCACGAAGCATCGCATTCGATGAACCATGATCGTAAGTGGCTCGATCGCAAAAAAATGACTTGTTGGAAGCACTCGACCAGCAACTAATTCCTTACCGGTGAGATAGCCCAGGCCAGCCTAGCAACAACCAATACTAGAGCCATATTCCTACTAGCCGCGAAGAAGCCTCCGTATGCCGTCTACTGCAACCCTTTCTACTCACATGCGGGCCATGGCTCTGTGTTTACGGTGTCGTCGACGGGCACGCTCGCCGAAAATACGCAAAATTACCCTTACCAAGCCAACACGGGCATCCACGGCATGGTGTTCGACCCGACCGAAAGCTACCTCTACTCAGCAGACCTAAAGGCGAACAAACTGTGGGTGCATAAGAAAGCCGCCTCGGGACAGGTCGAGCTCGTCGGTAGCGTCGATGCGCCGGACCCCGGAGACCACCCGCGATGGGTAGCGATGCACCCGACGGGCAACTATCTGTACGCGCTGATGGAGGCGGGCAACCGACTATGCGAGTACGTGATCGACCCGGCCACGCACATGCCGGTATACACGCACCACGCATACCCGCTCATCCCGCCGGGGATTCCCAAGCACGACACCATGTACCGGAGCGACGTGTGCACGCTCTCCAAGTCGGGCAACTACCTGTTCGCGACCAGCCGGGCGAACAGCTTCGACCTGCAGGGCTATATAGCGGCGTTCCGGCTGCGCGACTGCGGCTCGATCGAGAGGCAGCTTTGCCTCAACCCGACGCCGACCAGTGGTGGGCACAGCAACGCGGTGGCGCCGTGCGATTGGGGCGATGAGTGGCTGGCCATCACGGACGACCAGGAGGGCTGGATCGAGATCTACCGCTGGAAGGACGAGTTTCTCGGTCGCGTGGCGCGGTGCAGGATCCCGGAGCCTGGGTTCGGGATGAACGCCATATGGTACGACTAGGGAGAGGGGAAGACAGTTGGTCGGTCGTGTCTGCTGGGTGGCAGAGTAAGGCTGGACAAGTACCTGTGTATGTGCTAAGGTATTATATATCTCGGGCTTTGTAGTGTAAGAAGCTTGGGGACAAGATGGGTGTGCCAGGATTCCGTTCTATAGTAGAATGGTATTTATGGTTTAATGCATTACATGTGTCACAACGTCAAGTCCCCACCCGATACATGCGAAATCTATTATTCGATGCATTTACGCAGAAAGATAACAGAGTGACGGCGGACACGTACCTATAAGCAAGCCAAGACGGCAATAGCAAGCCGATTACCTACCTGCCTATCTGCATCAACATATTAATTGTTATGTTGGAAGTAAAGGTTAGATAGGTATAGATATGCAGGGGAAGAAAAGAAAACAAAAAAGAACTTGAGTGAAATAAAGCAGGTTATCGTGATTAGTTTGAACTGCCCATCTCATATGTATATATATATATTCAAGTTAGGTTTGAATGTACTGGAAAGATAAGTTCAGGTAGTTCAGGTACTTGAAGCAACAAACGCGTCTGCATGTTTTAGAATGTAACACATGATATCAATGTACCTACGTAGCTGAGCTCATGGTGGGGCAGACTTTCTATTATAGGCAATCCTCTCTGCCGATCTCCAAGTAAACGTCATAAGCTTCTCTTGCCAAGCTTGTCTACCGCCTCGTCAATTGCATTTTCTATAGTGTCTGCGCTCCGCTTCCCCACTATGCACTACCTACCTAGTTAAGTATGCACTCACCATTAAACTTACAGCAGTATCGTCCAGTCGCGGTTGGCGGGTTGGCGGGATTGGCGGATTTGGCGGCTGGTCGCAAGGGTCAAGAAAAGCTAAAGTTAAAGCTACACCAAAAAGTTTCTCTCTTGCGTACTACTTTCTTCCCCTTCCTCTTCCTCCTCCTCTTACCTTTTCCCTCCTATTAGTTGTCGATAAAGTCTGCATTGACTTTCCCATTCCCTTTGGTTCGCGAGTTCTATTCTTCTTCCTTCCTTCAATTCATTCATTTTCATTTTTCACAAATATACCTATAATACTTATACTATTACTACTAGTTGTTGAGTGACCGAGTTTTGCAATGGATCAACGATTCGCCTAGCATCTCGTTCGCGGTGACTGAAGCAAATCATCGTCTTGCACCAAGAGAACCGGCTGATCTGAGCTACGTCTAGGAAATCTATCTACCTACCTACCTAGCTTTCTCACATTTATCCATCTCTCAATCCCATAACTATCCGAGAGACCCACGACAGTAATCCTGCATCATCGTCGCCCACAACTTCTCATCATCCATCCCATCCATCCCATTCTACTGGTTAACCTACCTCCCTCGACCCGCCCACCCACCGCTTCGTACCGACCCCCGATCCTCCGGTACCTGCAGACGATGCATCGCGAAAATGGGAATTTCCTTCACATTAGGAGACTCGTTCTAAGCCTGGCCAAGGCTACCTTTGTTAGCCTGGCTGCTGCTGCCCCCATCCAGTCCCGCGACCACCACGACAATGTGCCCGAAGCTGGGGGTGCCGCCCTCTGGGTTCTCTATGTAGTGTCTATGGTCCTCGTGCTCTTGGGTGGTGCTTTCGCTGGTTTAACCATAGCGCTTATGGGCCAAGATGAGATATACCTGCAGGTCATCTCTCTCGATTCCGAGGAATCGCAGCGAAGAAATGCCAAACGCGTCCTTGATCTTCTGAATAAGGGTAAACACTGGGTCCTCGTCACCCTTCTCCTGTCCAACGTGATAGTCAATGAGACTCTTCCCGTGGTGCTGGACAGATGTTTTGGCGGTGGAATCGCTGCCGTCGTGGGAAGTACTGTGTTGATCGGTACGCTGTCCCTTCGTTCCCACTGCCCTGCCGCCTACTAATGTGTTATTGGCTAGTTATCTTTGGCGAGGTCCTCCCCCAATCCGTATGTGTTCGCTATGGACTCCAGATCGGCGGCTACATGTCCAAGCCGGTCCAGCTCCTGATGTACATAATGGCGCCTGTTGCCTGGCCCACCGCCAAGCTTCTCGACTGGCTCCTAGGTCAAGATCACGGTACCGTATACAAGAAGAGTGGCCTGAAGACACTCGTTACTCTACACAAGTCTCTGGGCGAGGTCGACGAGAGGCTCAACCAGGATGAAGTCACAATCATTAGCGCCGTTCTCGATCTTAAACACAAGGCCGTTGAGGAAGTTATGACACCTATGAGCGATGTCTTTATCATGGCCGAGGATACCGTGCTGGATGAGCAGACTATTGATCAGATCCTCGACGCTGGATATTCTCGCATTCCCATCCATCAGAGTGGCAACCCAACTAACTTCGTCGGTATGCTGCTGGTCAAAATCCTCATCACATATGATCCCGAAGATGGCAAGAGGGTCAAAGATTTTGCTCTTGCTACACTTCCCGAGACTCGACCTGAGACCAGCTGCCTCGATATCATCAATTTCTTCCAAGAAGGAAAGTCGCACATGGTGCTTATTTCCGAGTCTCCTGGCGAAGATCACGGCGCTCTTGGTGTTGTTACCCTCGAGGACGTAATAGAAGAACTTATTGGAGAGTAGGTTTTATTTTCGTCTTTTTTTTTGCGGGAAAGCATTGAGTAACAGTGATACTAATTGTATGCGTCTAGGGAAATTATCGACGAGTCTGATGTCTATATTGATGTGCACAAGGCAATCCGCAGATCTCATCCCGCGCCCAAGGCTAGAGCTCAACGGAAGGATCACATGGTTAGAGATACGGTGGTAAAGGATGCTGTCCTGATTGATTTACAAGACGGTGAGGATGGCCGACCAGGCCAGTTACAGCGAACTTCTTCACTTAATGGCAGGGTTGACCCCTCTATTCTGTCTAGTAGTCCGAAGATGACCACCTTGATGATGCGAAGAAGCTCCACCGGCCAAGATGGTCAAATGAAAACCATGACGGTGCCTATTAAGGCTAACTTTGAAGAGATAAGGGATCACTTAAAGCATCTTGGCCCGTCGAATCCAGCATCTAACCCGAAAAGTACACGGGTCACTGCTGTCAAGATTAAGCCAGGCACAGCGTCAGCCAACAACAATCAACAACGAGTGAGCTCTGTTGTGGATGCCCCTGTCGAAGAGCAAGAAGACAGCGCGGACGAGCGAACGAGTCTTCTGAGGCCCAAAGACGGTATTCAGGCTCTGCAACAGAGCTATCACGCAGTCTCTCCTGCGGATAAGGACGGTCATCACAAGATTTCGCTCAGCCTTGAGGGCGAATCAAGGCACACAGAACAAAGTAAATCCAACCCGAATTCTAGTGGAAATTCTTCGCCAATAGATAGCGCAGAAATCGACGCCGTGGGACGACGCAAGCGTCATGTACGCAGCGGTAGCATTACCGAGAACATCGTCGAGGCTGGAGGCGTACGCAAGGTCGTCCTCGAGGCCAACAGCTCTTCCGACTCGGAAGAGCATGGCTCTGGGGCTTCCGCTCCGTCAAATGAAAGTGCAGCCTCTACTACGAATGTGCAGAGTGGTGGAAAGAAAAAGAACAATAACCGTCGTAAGAAGAGAAAGGGTGGGAAATAAGTGAAGATGAAGATTTCCCGCTGTTATGCACATCGTTCAAAGGTAAATGAGTTGTTGGTAGACTCTAGACTGCTCACGGACAGCAGATTTACAAGGTCTCAAGACCGCATAATCACGGAGTAATGGCTCGTTGCTATCTTGTTGGAGTCCCTTGTGGAGATAATATGTTGGTTTTTATTTTTATTTTACCAGAGAAGCGATTCATGTGTACGGAATAGCTACGCAGAGAAATGAGCCGGGTTAGCCGGGTGGCTTCCGTATTCTATGAAGTAGGTAGTTCATGCGAAGATGAAGACAATTACTTTGATTCCAGCGAAAACTTGTATATCTCCTTCGTCTTCT
This sequence comes from Biscogniauxia mediterranea, assembly GCA_018398605.1. Taxonomy (NCBI): domain Eukaryota; kingdom Fungi; phylum Ascomycota; class Sordariomycetes; order Xylariales; family Xylariaceae; genus Biscogniauxia; species Biscogniauxia mediterranea. The sequence goes on along the minus strand of JAGXTR010000007.1, from coordinate 690,147 downwards.
GCGTGCAGTCAAATCACCTAACCTAGGTTAGTGATTGGTAAGTCGGTTTCTGAACTGGGAGGGGCAAATACTGGTTACAAAAACGCTCTATAGGGCGGTATTGGGTATGGAGTAAAGGGGGTGAGAAGCATATTGGATCAGAACGTTCTGTTCATGCTTACTTACTATTGGTATCGACGCTGATGGGGGGTCGAGTAACCTGGCCCGAAGGTGCACAGCTCGGTGAGCCCGGACTCATGCCACCATGTTGGGAATCCTGTCCGTGATGAAACGGGCCCGACTCAACTTCTTAGAAGTTTTCATCTTGACGTACTCGTGGTAGTTACTCAAGGTAAAAGCCCGCCACGGCGCCCACGGTCTCAACGGTGTCCTCGTCGCTGGTCGTACGGGCAACCAGGATGTACTCGGGCGTCAAGTCTCCTTGCGTGAGGACGAACGCCGCGCCGTCACTATAACCCGCTATCCTCACTGCGGCCAAGCAATGTATAAAAGTCTTCTTGTTGAAGATTCATGGACAGACACCCAAGTGTCTGCCATATATTATCCACAACATCTAAGTTGGGGTTTTATGTCATCTTGGTCTAGACCTCATTTCGAGAAACGAGAGGGATTGATTGCTATATAAACTGAATCTGCGCGGGTGGCCCCGAACAACAGTCTAAGCCGTGGTATCCAGGTTGTTCGGTTCCTAAGACCGGTCCTTAGTCAGAGCGGGAAAGACGAAGGTGAGGATGGGTGCTTTGAGGACTAGGTTAATTCCCTGTCGAAGAGTAGGTTTGCAAGAAGATGCAAGAATCGATATCATTCCTATCCGCTCTCAGCGCCTCCTCTCTTCCGATTGCTTTATCGAAATAGTATAAGTACCAACGGACAGGCCTTTATATGCCCATCTAGACCTTCTCTTTTCTCTCTCTTTTTCCCCCCGTCGTATTCATTAAAGGTAGGGAATGGGTATAAACCCCCATATCAGCCCTACCATATCGCTAGAACATGCGACCCCGATATTCCAGGGCTCCAGGACAAAGAGTGGGAAATAAGAAAAAAGGGAGGGCAGCAGTACTGGAAACATAATGAAAACCATAAGCAATTGAAGCCCATACATTGTAGAGTGTCCCCTCGTAAGACCGTGATGGATGAAAAAAGCTTTCGTGATGCTGCAAACTTATCAGACTTCAGCCACCTTAACCTAGGTGTTTATGGTAATAAAGGACAACTACGTTTGAATCCGAAAATTAGGTACAGAAGGAATTATTGTCCAGCGAGGTATTCACACTGGTCCCCATAAAGCGGTTGGCTATAGAGATGAAGGTTTAAACGTACCACGCAGAAGGCTTCTTAAGGGACAGGGAGCAAGAGGCAGAATCCCCTGAGCCATCTTCTACATATGAATTCAACAGAAGTACAGCTCATACCTCTTGCAACGTTGAAACAGCAAACGACTGTCAGCATATTCCAAGGGGTCACTCGCCCTCGCTCTCACAGCAGCTTACTCCCCTCCTCAAGGATTACCTAATGAGTATAATAACCGGCATACCGATAACACGGTGGCCGGCGCGCTCCGTTGTCCATCTGCCAATCACGAAGCATTCTCAATCGTTATCTATCCGGATCCAGACGGGGGGTCATCGGCGTAACAGAATATCAGGTAGTATGCTCTAGGTAGTAGGGTAAGTATTACTACTCAGCTCGCGGTGAAATGCTTCTCGGGACGTAACCTTATAAGAGATGACCTCAGACTTTTTCATGTTACGGGAAAGGGCTCTGTCTCTCTCTCTCTTTGTGGGTTTGAAATCTAAGACATTACTAGTCCACAGTTTTGCTACCGTATCTGATCCGTTTTTGCCTCGTTTATCTGCTTTTCTTTTTCTGTTTTTTTCTGCAAGAGATAAGTGCCTATAAGACCTAAGAAAGCAAGACTAATACAAAAAGAAAACGCCACGTGCCACCACCACCACCACCACTATGACCACGAGCGTCGTCGACGACACAGCGGCCGAATCCACCGTTTCCCCGTTCGTCATACCCACGATCGACATCGCCCCATACCTGCAGGATCCGAGCTCGGAGGCGTCAGCCCGCGCGGTGGAAGAGGTCCGGCGGGCCTGCACCACGAGCGGCTTCTTCCAGATCGTCGGCCACGGCGTGCCGAGGGAGCTGCGGCGGGCGGTCCTGCGCGCCGCCGAGGTCCTCTTCGCGCTGCCGCTGGAGGAGAAGGAGAAGCTGCGCCACCCGACCCTGAAGAATAGGGGCTACGAGCTCCTCGGCTCGCAGGTCCTACAGGCGGGGGCTCTGCCAGATCTGAAAGAGGTGACAAGTTCCCCCCTTCCCCCCTGCTTCCCGGCTCCTGTGACAATCCCTCCACCCCTCCCCTCTTTCTCCCTTTATTTTATTTTCGCGGAATTAGGTCCGCAACGCTTTGTCTATGGCGTACATGACATGACATGACATGACATGACATGACATGCATAGAGCATGAGTTACACGCAAAACCGCTAACGCACGTGCTGGGGGTTTTGGGGGAGGGGAGGGGGGTGCGGCTCGATCGAGGGCGCTCTCGGCTTATTTTTCTTTCTTTAACTTAACAGGGGTTCTACGTCAGCCAGCACGTCTCGCAGGACGACGCTCGATCGAGAGAGCACCCGTACCTGATTGGGCCCAACATCTTCCCCTCGGGCGTCGCGGACGGCGCCATCAGGGGGCCGGCTGAGACATACTACGCCGCGCTCCTGGCGCTGTCGCGCAAGGTCATTGAGATGCTCGCCAGGGGCCTGCCGTACGGCGACGACGTCTTCGCGCCGTTCGCGTCGGACGACCCTCTGTGCATACTCAGGCTGCTGCACTACCCACCACCACCGCCGCCGCCGCCGGCTCCCCCGGCAGAGGCAGAGGGAAAGCCCCCGACGGCCGACGTCGGACCACGGCTTGGCGCGGGCGCGCACACAGATTTCGGTCGGTCGAACCCAAAGCACCGTCTTATCGTTACCTTTGTCCTCATCCCAATTCCCAATGCCAATCCTTCCTCGCGCTCTCTTGCTTTATTTTTATTCTGTCTTCCCCCAAGCCTGTCATCTCATCCTATGCCAAGAAACCATCCTTCCCCCCATCCTCCCCCCTTTTTTTCCCAACTCTGCTAACTTCGCGTCGCACGGCACGCCCGCTCACCCGCCCGCCCCCCGAAACAGGCGCGGTAACCCTGCTCTTACAGGACGAGACCGGCGGGCTCGAGGTGTACGATCGGGCGGCGGGCGCGTGGATGCCGGTCGAGCCGAACCCGGACGGGTACGTGGTGAACATCGGCGACATGCTCTCGCTGTGGACCGGGGGCACGTACAAGAGCACCCTGCACCGCGTGATCAACACCAGCGGCCGCGACCGCTACTCGGTGCCGTTCTTCTTCGACGGCAACCTCGACGTCGAGCTCGCGCCGCTCGACGGCAGTGCGCCCGCCGGTGGTGGCGGCAAGGCGCCCACGGTCGAGGGCCACATGCTAGAGCGATACGGGGCCACGTATAAGAAACCCTAATATGGGGTGGCAGTAGTAGTGAATCTACGAGACGAGGGCATGGGGAAAAAAAAGAAAAGAAGAAAAGGGGGGGGAAGGGAGATTTGGTTGAAAAGCTTTATGCGTTGAAAACATCATTGTATATCGAAGCGTACTGAGAAGAGCAAGCAAAAAAAAATTGTTTTCGCTAGATAAAAACGAAGTCCGCTCTGAACCTCACCTGCTTGTCTGACCTAGCATCACAGCCTGACGGAGTTGTTGAACCTCAAGAGTCCCCTCCTTCTTCTGTGCCATTTCCCTCTCTACAGACAGTTTCGGAACCCATAACCCTCATTTTCAACCCCAAAGGTGCCCTCTTTCAAGTCGACATTACCGGCTTGCCGTTCCTGCTCGTCCTTCTTTTCGAAGTGCTTGTTCTCCCAAGCGAGGTACGTCCGGAGCGTTAGCGCCAGCAGCGCGTTAAAGAACATGACTGCGCACCACCAGCACAAGTTAGTAACCAGCCCTTTTTTAGGAAATATCCCATGCATAGAATGACGTAAAAGGGAGAAGAGATGTCAATAATTTCGAGAGTAACCTACATGCGGCACAGACGCTCATGCCCGTAATGAAGTAGGGGGCATCCCGCGTGGGGAATATTCTGGTCCCGAGCAGCGGCCCACACTGGCCGATGATGTTGAGCAGGGCGATGCCGGCGCCTCTCTTCGAGTCGCTGCCCTGGTTGTTGATCGTCCAGGGGAGGATGTTCGAGATGGCCGGGAACACGCCGGCGGCGGCCAGGAAGACGCCGAAGTAACGCACGGCGACGGTCTTGCACGCCACCAGGACGATGTACCCGGCCCCGCCGATGAGCGAGAGCGCGATGATCACGAGGCCCCGCTGCTGCGTCTTGTCGGCGATCCAGGTCGTGCCGATACACACGAGGAAGGAGAGGAAGTACGGCGGCGCGCTGAGGCCTTGGGCGTGGATGGCCGTAAAGCCCATGTTCTGGAGTATAGACGGCAGGAACACGGGCAAGCTGCTGAAGGAGACTAAAAACAAAGATGATGAGCACTAATTGAAGGAATTGAGTAATGGGGGGGTCAAAACACACCATTGCAACTGAAGTACATCAGGGGAGGTAGCCAGGTCTTCGGGTCCTTCAGCGACATCAATACCTCCTTGAAGTCGACATGTCCGACACGCGAGGTGCCCTCGCTGCCAGTCTGCTGGATGGCTCTGATCCTAGCGACCTCTCTTTCCTCCTCGTTGAGAAAGCGCGCCGTATCGGCGGTGTCCGGCATATACCACAAAGCGACGAAGGCCAGAATAATGGAGGGTATTCCTTCCACGAGGAACAGCAGCCTCCAGTTAGACAAGGCCGGGTGGCCCGAGGTGATCCCATAGGCCAATGCGCCGGCGAAGGTCGTGGCGAGCGGCGCGGCAGAGAGGAAGATGCCGCACCTGAATCCCAGCTCGTTTCTCTTATAGAAGAAGGACAGCAGGTAGGGGATGCCGGGCGAGAAGCCCGCCTCGGCCATGGCTAGGAAGAATCGACAGGCCATCAGACCTGACCAATTAAAAGCCGCTGCCTGGAGAGTTGAAGCCACGCCCCTGAATATTACCCCTGGTTAATCTTTGATGTGCGTAGCATTGCTTGGATCAATATCAAACTTACCAGACGAAAACGCAGCTGAAAGCCCACAGGTGACTACATTGGGGAGTCGTTAGAATACTGCTAACAGATAAATGTTGTCCTGTGGAGAGCTTACGGCGGAACAGCCTTCCACATCAATGCACACCATTCAAAGACGACTAGGGTTAGTAGAATTAGCTGGGGATCATAATTGGTGATGGGATCATCCGGTGCTAGGCGTTGAAACTTACTATAAGGGATGTAGAAAATAGTTAACAGCCACTGGGATGGTGCGTCAGCATATCATGTTGTTGTAGATATTCACCTTAGTCAGATCCGGAGAAAGGAGGGGGAGGCGTACTTCATACTGGTCGTTGTCGAACCCGAGGTCCTTGCTCCTATAATGAAAATTCATTAGTACGGGCTTGAATTTTTTCATTATAAACTGATAGAGCAACATAGCAAGGTTAGCACTTACATTCCCGCCGTCTCCGCATTCCCGATATTAGAACGATCCAAGAACGCAACGAGGTCTAAGTTTGGGGTTTTGTCATGTTAGCGGCGCAAAGAGCAGAGCATCCAGGGCTTTCCCCTATCGCAAACTTACAGCAGCCCATCACCAGGGGAATCAGACGCCAATCGATTTTCCTCCTAACGCGCCTCTCGATTTCCGGGTCAATCCGGAGATATTGTCCCATCTGCGGAGACGTTTCGTCGGCTTGACCACCTTCTGGCTTGACCTCCTGTCTGGCCTGCTCTAACTGCGAAGATTCCACCTTTGAGATCTCCATCTTGCGCGGCCAGAATCACATGTAAATTTCGAAAAGGAATATACATAAAAAGAAAAGAAGATAATATATATATATATATATATAGGGTCGTCAAGGTAGATAAAAAGGGTTCTCCTTTTAAGATTCTAGATGTGAGTGAGACATAACACCAGGTGAGCTTAAAAGGTGATAGGACAAAGACGGAGGGGTGGTTGGAGGGGAAAATGCACGAGCGTTGGGAACTCTAAGACAAAATATTCCTGGGGAAAAAAGAAACTAAAAAGATACCTATAATAGCACCGGTTTATAAACCAGACAAGTCTGGGGCGTCACCACTCCCACATCTCGGTGCCCGCTTTCTTATTGAATTTTATCTCCGCGGGGTTCAGTGTTTTTCGAAAGATAGAAAGAAAAAAAAAAACAAGAAAAAAAAAGGTAATCAAAGTCCGAGATACAGCCAAGGATGACGCAACAGTAATATAATATGCCTACATTGTTCACGATAAGACTCAAATCCTTACGTAGTGGGTACCTACCTATTCAGTCCTGACCGCTAATTGCTGTTTTACCTGTATTGCGTGTTGTTCTATGTTGTTGTTGTTGTTGTTGTCGTTTCCTCTTTTCTTCACCTCTCCTCTCTTGCGCGATGACTTTATATCAACTTTTTACCAAGGTGAATTAAACCTTGGCAATGATTTACAACTTTACATGGTTCCCGCTGCTTTTTTCTCTTCTAGAATTTCCAATAGAGTTTTGAGTTACCTGATCTAGGCCTGACTGGACCTAATATTGAATGTTATCTGCTGAATCTTACTTGCATCTATAGAGTTGTATTTTACTCAGTGTCCATTTGATGTACATACATATACTGTACAGATTATGTATGCAGGCCTTGGTCAACTCTGCAAACAACGTACCATTTTGCATCCTCCAGCTAAACAAGTGATGGGGTTTTCCCTGTACTAGTGTACGTAGAATTACGTATCCTCCCCCCCACCTCCCCCCCCCTCAATGTTGGACCGGTACTTCGTAGCGGAGTTCGTGAATGCGGGGAACCACAAATTAAAACGCTTAAGTGACTCACTAGGACGGGAACTACGCAGCTAAGCTTTAAAGCCAAGCGGGTACTTACCATGTAAGCCACCCTCTCACGGCTTTGTGCTTAGTAAAACGCGGCCGGGCAATTGAAATCCCAATATATAATTATCGAACTACCTTGGTAGGCACATCAGATATTTAGTACCTACTAGTTTTGGCAGGTTGAATGGCTGCGGGTATTATGACTGGTCCGGAGGAACTACGGGGCAACGAAAGTGGTGTGAAAACAGAGAATGTACTGTATTTAAGTGTACCCTGCGATCTAATCCCACTTAGATACCCCCAACCCGCTACAACCACATATACGTACCTTAAGGGTTCCTGCCAGCATCGCCGAAATCCTTTACCTACATAGTAAGTAATGGGCATATCATGATTGGAGCGTCCTCAAACTGGTCACCAGATAGACATTTATATACTTAGGTAGACTTTACACAATTGTATTTTCAATTGTAAAATAATAAATATAAGTGTCCCAGTACTACATAGTAGGTAGGTAGGTAATTATAAGATAATGCGGAGAGCTGTCGGAGGTAATAGATCTAAAGGTACATGGCAGTACGTAACTCTTAGAGAACAAAGAGGGAGTTTGGATGTATACGCGATGGGATCGCAAGTAGTCGTAATTCTAGTTCATCGCACAACAACGTTATTACCCAAGTTTATAGAAGGTCCCTCGTGACAGTAGGAGTTGGGTATACCCAGCACCTATAGAGATAAACGCAGAGGTGTAATAAATGTGTTACGTCTAGTGTAAGACAAGAGTATAAAAAATTTACTATATTATTCACATTGTTCAGTGATTATAACGAGAGGTTCAAGTGTGGAGAGATAGGAATTACTAGACAGAGGCTTGCGGTAAGAAAGGGGTAGATCACGTGTGAATGGTAAAACTGAGGTATAAATATATGATTCTTGTAGTTGTAAATCAGCATATAACGGACACTTATTACCTAGATATGAGCAAAGGTACGACGTATCCTAGTACCAGGGTTAGTTATTGAAACTTCTTTTTAAGTATTATATGCTCTTACCTAGAGGCTCTTGTTTTAATTTTCCGAGCTATTCAGGGTTATCTTTCAAATATTGTAAAGTCAAAACCCCTTCTCCTAACTTGTAACTGTGACAATCTCATGACAGCCGTGTATTTTAATAATATTGCCTAGGGTCGATCGCCATTCATCGTGGTTGAATATTCTTCAACACACACTCTCTCTCTTTCACCTCGCATTTCCGTAGTGTAGAGCCTGTAGGATAGAAAGGCAAAGTCAACGCCCCATTTTTAGACTGAAATGTGTTTCGTTCTAATATCGACCTTGAACAAATTACTACCCAGGCACTTAACTCTACAGATTAATATCCAAAGGATCCCGTGCTCCATTAGCTCGCCTCAGATAGAGACTGATTCTTTGTTCCGCAAGTCCCTGTTGCTTCTGACGTATGAACGCTCCAATGTGACAACTCATCAGTTTCTCGTAGTGTCTCACGGTTTCCCGTAGGCAGATTACCCCTTTCGTTCTATTTTAAATAACAGAGCGAATATATACTCAGGAAATGATATGTCTAATACCAGTGTCTGGACGCTTTGAAAGTCTGAGGTCTCGGTTGTTCAACCTTTCAAGATATGAACAGCAGGAAGGGAGTTGCATAATCCATCATTACGGGCAGATAGGCCAGACAAAAATTCATACTAGTGTTGTCTCCTCTTGGGCGTCAATGCCCTTTGAGATGTAGATATTTTCATAGAGCTACCACTTTGAAATATTAATAAGGAGCCCCAAATATCTTGTTCCTTGTCCATCTCGTTCCTCGAGTCTCTTAGCACCCCCTCTACAAATATCTGGATATTGACAGATCGAATTATGGCCTTTGCTAGGAAAAAATCTTCTTTCGCATATTTACTTTTCATAGCCCCTTAATGTGACCCATTGTCATTGGCTAAAGGAACAAGCAGCTTTGAAACCCCCTTTTCATCTCCATGCTAATTGTCTAACTGCCTTGCATCAGCCAGCAGGTTCTTTACATTTCTTTCCGTTGTCACAAAATCATAACGAAGGTATGATCAAACAGTGCTGTCCTAAAGCCTTTGTGTTCCCGAGGTTTCGGTTCAGCATTGATGCTTTTCCCTACATATCTAACTAAGACAAAAAGAAAATGATAGAACGAGCCCTTGTCCCTACCCTTCTCCTACCTTCCTGCTTAGTATCCTATGCTTTGTCCCATCAAAGCCCCTCCAATTGGTGTCATTCTTCTATACACACATAGCCTCATAATGAGAACAAAGAGAGTCTTCGTTTCAACATGGACACCACAGGATAAGGAACCCGTAGAGTAAAAGACACCGTTCAACAGGAGATGTAGGTATAATAGTGCGCCCGACGAAGAGGAGGATTCGTCTGCCGTCGAGTAAACAGATCATAGACAACAGAGAACCATAGCAAGGAAGCAGAAAACCCTACCAGAAACTCAGAAATCAGTAAAGCAAGATAAACCCCCCCTTTTCCTAATACCCTTGATCCACGAAACTACTAAAAAGACCAGAGCAAAAGAAAATGAACCCCCCTTCCGCAACCGAGAACCCCGTCTACGCCTCCCAGCGGCTCCGCCTCAAGCCCACCTTCACCGGAAAGCAGGACCTGATCCGCGCCCAGCACGCCGCCTTCTGGGCCCAGCCCGCTGCCAGCGACGACGTGTCCGCCTACCGGCGCGCCTCGCCGACGCACGTGTACCGCGCGCCCTCGCCCGCAAGCGCGGGCCGGTGGCTCGCGGCGTCCACGCCGTTCACGCGGTGGGGGGGCGACGTGCTGGCGGCGTCGCCGGCGGCGCTGCTGGTCGGCAACCGGGCGTCGTTCGACGCGGGGCAGTACGCGGCGGGGCCGGGGGCGGGGGCGGCGGGCATGTCGATGGTGCACCTGCTGGCGATACCGCGGGCGGGGCTCTTCAACGGGGTGTCGCTGCGGTCGCCGTCGGGCGACGTCGACGTCGACGACGTGGCGATCGTCGACGAGATGGTGGCGCTGTTCCGGGCGGCGTGGGCGCGGCTCGCGGTGCGGCAGGCCGTCGTCGAGCACCAGTACGCGGCGATCCAGCGGCGGCAGGAGGAGGCGCCGGACGACCGGGCCCACGCCGAGGCGCTGCGCCACTGGCGCGAGCTGAAGCGCTTGGTGCTCGTCGAGGACAGGCTGGGGGTCGACGACTTCGCGTTCGGCTTGCACCTGTGGCCGGAGCACAGCGTCGGGCACCTTCACATGCACGTGCTGGCGGCGCCGTCCGAGTTCCGCAAGTACAGCACGTCGGAGCACGATGAAAAGACGAAGGACGCGTTCGAGGTGCGGGATTACCTCAATAGCCTTTAGGCCCAGGGGGCCGGCAACGATGATGACGCCTAAATGCTCTCTAACCTAGCTGGCTAGGCTAAAAGGGGGGACGGAGGTGGGAGAAAACAAAAGATGTAAGAATAGAATAATGTAATTCCGAGAAGACGGTAAGGCCATAATAGTAATATTAATGATGCTCCCATGTTCCTCTATATATGTCGTAATATCCGGGTTTTATATAAGCATCTGTACGTCCTTAGCGTGGTGCTGCTGTATTCAGGGGTATTTCTCTTTGAAAATGACAAAAAAGTAACTTGAAAATCACCTCTAAAAGGGGGAGAAATAAGTGCGCTTATGTAACACAACGTCTTACCAGCTTGCCATCAAACCCATCAGCCAGCTCTCTCCCCCCCCCTCTCTCTCTCTTTCCCTTCTCTTCAGTAATCCTTCATATAAACCCGTCCCCAGCAGCCCACATAAGATCTTTAGAGTATACCTAACCACGCCGGCCCGTCCACCCATCCAAGAAACCCTCCCCTCCCCCTTTGCCATGCCGTAACTCCCCCAATCCTCTCCATCCTCCCGTCTCTCCTTTTCCCCTTACAACTTCTCCTTTCCCGCTTTCTTCTCCCTAACCTCCTGCATGCTCCTCAGCAGCGCATACAAGCTCTGCAGACGCGGCATCTCGACCCCGGCCCTCCTGGCGATCCTGACCGGGTTCCCAAGGATGACCTCGATCTCCATGGGGCGGCCGGCCTCCCAGTCGAGCAGCATGCTCGGGCGGGCGCCCGGGTTCCTCTCGGTGCTGGTCAGGATGCGGTCCGGGGTAGCGAGCCCGGGCGGCAGCGGCGCGCCCAGGACCGCGGGCGCCGCGTCCCAGATCTCGCGCATGACGGCCGCCACGTGGGCGCGCAGCTCCGGGTCCGTCAGCTGGTCGGCGTTGCCCCGGCCGCCGGACAGCACCGCCGTCGGGTTGAAGGCCGCGTTGATGCACAGCTTGTGCCACCGGATGGCCTGCAGCTCGAGCTCCGTGTGCGTCTCGACGTCGCGGATGCCCCCGTGCGCCGTCCACCAGTGCGCCAGGTCCTCCATGCACTCGCGGCCGCGGCGCGCGACCTCGACCTCGTTTCCCTCGCCGTCTTGGTCCTCCTCGGCTGCGGCCGCGGCTGGGGGTGGGGATTGCTTCCCCGTGGCGGGCCCGGAGAGCCCCTGGCTGAAGGGCCCCAGGCTGATGCGCGTCCAGCGGTTCTGCCGGATGACGCCCGGCTCGGTCTGCTCGGCGCTGACGATGGTGACGGCGCTCACGATGGAGTTGTGAGGGAAGCGCTTGCGATAAGGTTCTTCGACGCCGACGCCGTTCTGAATCAGCACGATGCAGGACTTGGGGGACACGAGGGGCGCGATCATGGCGGCGTCATCGGTACGGTCGGGCAGCGCCTTCGTCGTGACGATGATGTAGTCCCATCCATCTTTTGGCGGGGGGTTCGTGGACGATGCTGAGGATGGCGGAGATGGCACGGAGGGGTTCGGTACGGCGGCGGAGACGGAGGGGAAGACGGCGTAAGGCTTGAAGGTGTAGTCACCGAAGGTACGGGTCTTCAAGGTGACCCCGGAGGCGGCAATTGCGGCATAATTGGATCGGGCAGTAAGAGATGTGTAGACATTTCGCTCGGGCTGTTTAAGTATTCGACCGGTGGTTAGTGGACCGTTGGATAGAGATCCTGAGGGAGAGGGGAATAACCATCGAACCACTCCACGCTCACTTACATGATGTAATCGGGAGGCATAGAAGCAACCCACGGCGCCTGCGCCGACGAACAATACGTGGACTGGTCTTGGAAAGAGAGCGACAGGTTAGTCTGGATGTTCGGCCGGCTATAGCTTCTATAGCCTCGATTCAGGGTGATGATTGATTGCACTGAAGCTACTTCTTACTTGGTCGGATCAGATTTTCCCGCCGGCATCGTCGTTCCAGTTAGGTGTTTTAGATGTCAATTGGTTGCAAAACACGGCTACGAAGACGGGGGAAAGGAATGTGTTTGTTGATATAAGTAGTTGTTGAAGTTGACGATGACGATGAATAAGTCCAAGTCTAGGTAAATTAACCGGCTACTCACTATCGATATTCGATATTCACACCGTATGTTGTCTCTAAAACCGAGTTGCGACAACTGACTAACCTTAGCGACTATCGCGGGGCCCCTCACCAACTACATAACCCAACTAAACCCAACTAGTTAGAAGATTAATTTAGTAGTTCAGTCTTTCCTTGGCAGCATGGAAATCTTCAATTTAACTTGGAGGTTAATAAAGCTTGGCTGCAAGGAGCTTGGGCCTCGTTTCGCTTTCTCCCTCAACTCTCTCTTCAATTGATGTATTACCGAGGTTCAATACCTACATGTACTATCCAGCACGGCACTCTGAAACTCTATAACCAATTAACCTAGGTTAGCTCCTTTCATCAACTACATGGACGCTAGTTATGTCAAGTACATCAATAGCACTTTAATGTTATTATAGTACTATTGAAGTTCCTTAACCTATAGCATCGACGTTGCGTACATTGATTGATAGCAAACTCGACGACTATGTATTCCAACCTCACGACACATAACGTAATAAATAGCAGGTTGAGCATCGCAAGGGAGACAACACCACAAGTCTCACTTAAAACTAGGTAACTAATCTGAATATGCTCTTTAACACCCGCTATGCGTCCACTAAAGACGGGAGGTAAAACAGCTACCTAGGCTAGCTGCCTAGGCAAAGGGGGCTGGCTTACTTTGATCGTGAACTGGACGGACGGACCTTGGAAGCTCAACTACCACCGAATCTTACATCTCACATACCAGCTAGACCTCCGATGAACGGGCTTACCTCGACAAGCTCCCTTGCCCAGACATCTAATCTATGTCGGTAGGTAGGTAGTCCCAATAAGCAGTGCACGCACACCTTCGCTTCGCGTCGCCGCCGACGCAAAGCGGCTCTCAGATCTCGTGTTGTGTAATACCAGCAGTGGTAGTAGTGAAAGCGGTGGTTGCAGTCAATCCCCCCCCCCCGTCCTCCCCATCCCGAGCAGGGGAGCTTTGAATACCTAGGTAGATATTGATTGTATGTACCCAGGTAAACCGAACTGCTTCTCGACGACTTCGTAGATGCAGGTAGTCGAGTAGTACACATAACAAGCAAGCTACATACAATGATAGGTACCTATCACGCATGCCATTGCGTAGCAGCAACGCCTTTTCTCCCGTTATCACATTTGGGCGTTCCCCCCCCTCTTCTTCTTTCATTCTATTATATCCAAGCTTTATCGCGTATTGCATACATACCCTTTACATACCCCGTGTCCCGGAAACATGGGGTGGCGTAACCCCATCTTTTCTTCTTTGCTTTTTATTTGGCCCCCCCTTTTCCATCTGTCTGCTGCAGCATGTCCGTAATACAATACCATGTTGCGTTACTCGGGGAAAGGCAGGTAGGTTAGGTAGGTGGAATAGATATAAGATATATTATTACCGTTTACGGTATATGGTCTTGGCCCAGGATTTGGGTTATCGGTACGCGGGGAGGGGGTATTGTGCTCTATAGACAAGGTACATTACATACATAAGTACATACATATATGCCTACATATTGAAGTAATACCTGATAGTTATACCGATTATTATTATTATTATTACTATTACTATTATCTCTTCAAACCCGAGGACCTTTTGCACCGCACAGAGGATTCTAGTACCTCTGCGAATACGATATGCTGCAAGTGTGCGCTATGGCACGGTGCATGGGGGATGAGGGTATAGCAGAAAAGGCACGAAGTGAAACAAGCAGCTTGGCCAACATGAAAAACATACTTCCCCGGCCGCCGCTTACCCGGACCTAAAGAAGGGATTCCTGAATCTAGATTTGCCCTTGCCCCCCTTTCTTCGGCATCCGAACGGCTCATTCAGGGCCAGACTTTTCACCACGTAAGCCTTTTCCCCCCTTCCTGCCCGTACCTATATCTCTATCTGCATTCAATTTCCGTCGGTCGCTCGTATGTGGTAATGCTTGAATAATTGATCATGATAGTGGAGGCGATGGTGATGATGATGTTGTTGTTGTTATTGTTGATGCTGACTGATAGTGGTCATCCTTATCCTTGGCCGTTAAGGGGGGGAATAGAGGGCTAGGTGTGGGAGAGGGGGGGAAGGAAGGAGGAAGGATTGGATATGTATGTACGTATGTATGTAGGTATGTAGGTAGTAGGTAAGTCTGGTATTCCACCAAACGGAATATATTACCACAAACGTTCCGTTTCCCATGTAGTCCGCGGAAAGAGAAGGAAAAGGGGGAGGGGGGGCCAAATGCTTAAACCTCCCAATAGGTACGTGATTTTGGCAACAGCACATCATAAACACGCGAGTAAGGGGGGAATGCGATACGACACGTACCTACCGTCACCACCGAGATAGAAGCTCGAGGGTTTCCCTTACCACCCTTCCCCCCCCTTTCCCCCCCGCCTTGACGGATGGAATGACGATGATGACGACCGACCGAACCGACGGTCCCATCGATCCAGTCCAGTTCGAACAGGTCCTCACGTCAGCATGGTGTCTCATTGCAGAAATCTGCAGCAGTCGCGAAAGAGAGGAGAGGAAGAAAGGAACAGCACGAATAGAAAAAACTGAGGCGAAACTGATATGGTTAGGTTTAACTGGGGTAGGTGGGTAGATTGTAAACAAAGAACAACATAAGAAGTGAGGGGAAAGTAGATAGGAGACAAGACAGGGCAGGTAGCTAAAGCTGCAATCATCATATTCATCCTCATCATCGGAGAGAGCGCAGGAGGGATTCAACCACTACCACCACCACCCCGCGCGTGCACGCGGGCTTCCGGTGAACTCGGTTCGGTTCGCCACGCCTCATACCATGCCCATGCCCATGCCATGCCATGCCATGCATATCCTACCTCTAATCCTAGGTAGTATACGACAACACACGACGGCATAAATTGTCTATTCTCCGCTCTCTCGGGTCGCTTGGACGCGCCATACAGAGTAACGCTTTCGAAACCACCTCCTTTCCCATCATGATAGCGATAGGTAACCATATAGGCCAGTGATGGTGATGGTGATGGTGATGGTGATGGTGACGATGACGATGATGATGAGCTCGGATAGCCTATCTAATCCCAGACTACCTACCTACCTACGTGCGTAGCTTACTCTATTCATTCCAGTCAAGTCGCTCGGTCAGGTAAGGTGCCCTATTTGGTCAGTCAGTCAGTCTCGTGTCAGCCAGACATATACCATGAAAGAAACACAACAAATACATCATAATAGTCATGAACCAGGGAGCTATTCTTTGAATTCCGATTCCCGAGTCTGACATTCCTTTTCTTTCCTTTTTTTTTGTCCAACAACGTGACGGGAGCCGGATGTGAGATCCCGGACGATGGGGGTTTTTCTTTTCTTTTCTTTTCTTTTCTCGCCCGTCCGCTTTGCATCCGCACAAAGCTCTGCGCATTCACTCGCTCACGGGAGGTTATTTATTCACTTCGCTAGGTGAGATCGTACATGATGGGTCAGATGACCTATCACGTCCGTGGGCAATCTATGTTATGCTATGTTATGCTATACTATGCCTCTCTCCCCCCTTTTCACCGAGGAGGAAGTTAGCCCCAATAGTTGTTTCGGGATATAGGGGCGAATGGGCAAAAGTCAGACAGCAACAAGACGACGATGTGTGTTGATGATGGGATACCTAGACGGCGACGAACAGGCCGGGATAGTTCGAGATGAGAAATAGCATAGCATAGCATAGCATATAGATAGCTCATCTGGGCAAGTTTAAGCCGCCGCGGAGGAGCAAGGTTATACCTACCTACATCAACTTCTGCCTTCTCTATCTGATTTGCCAGCCTCGCACGTTTTTTACTTCCCCCCTTTTATTAACCCCCTTTCCCCAGCGCTGAGAGAGAGTGTGTGTAAGTGCTTCTTCTCTGGTTTTCGTGTACATACATACGCATATGCATATCATGATAATAATAGTGGAAAAGAAAAGATGGCTGGGGGGGAAAGTGGGAGGGTTGCTTGCAACAACCCTTGCGACAGGCACGGGCACATACGCACACAGCACACGCCACCGTTAGGTACTATCACCATCACCTACCTATGTTCATCGATGTATACTTATTTTATTTTGGTATTTCTTCTTTTTCCTCACGAAACGGGAGAAAATGAACCTTTTTTTTTTGTCCGGATTGCGCCCATAAAGAAAAAGAAAAAAAAAATGCAAGTCCCATAAGTATTCTAAATTCTGATCACCATCATCATCACCATCCATCGGCCGGCCCTTGCCGTTAGTATATTTCTTGGCTAGATCACCCAATCGTTGCTTTTAGCCGCATCGAGTCCTGCAAGCGATGGATGGCGGGATGGAAACGGGTAACTACGGTATGGATCATCAGCATCGTCAGCATCGAGGGGAGAATTACATAATAATCCTAAATCCTACACTACTACACTACACTACCTGCGTCTCTTCTTCCCCCCATGCGGCCGGCCGGGTCCCATCTCATGCCCCATACCCATATCCATACCTATCCCATCTTTCCGTATGTGTGTGTGTGTGTGTGTGTGTGTGTGTGAGTGTGGAGTGTGTGGTCTGAAACGGTGCCAAAATCTAGAAATTGTAGTTGGATCGTAAAATAAAATTTCGCCATGGCAGCGCAAGTCTGGATCAGCACGGGCTTCCTGCCTGGATGGTTAGAAGCAACCGAACCGAGAGGAGACCACCTAACCCCGTTCCGGTCCGCTACCTACCTAGGCTAGGTTGCCCGCGCCCCCCAAAGTCCAGGTTCGGGTTCGTCATTTCCAATGGGGGTTTTCTGGCTGCAGGCTACGTATGGTGCTAGGTTAGATAGGTAAGTTCAATAATGTTGATCATCAATCACCTGGCACAAAGAAGGACCGCCGCACCGTGACTTGTTCGAGAGAGAGTTAGGGTAGCGGGGGGGGGGGGGGGGGGTAGAGGGTAGGGGTTAGAGGGTAGGGGGTAGGGGTTAAGGGAGGAGGGCCAAAAAAAGCCATCCCGTTCATCATTTCATCTAACCTAACCGATAGACTTCATCATCTGGTTCAACCCGTAACTTACACCAGACTACACTTAAACAGGTGTGTGTGTGCGCGCGTGTATGTGTGTATGGGTGGGTGTGAATGTTGGTCGGTCTCGGAAAACCAAACGTTAGGTCCCTCTTATTTGTTATTCTATTATTATTATTATTATTACTATCATTATTATTTATTTTCTTCCACCTGAAAATCCGATATAACCACCAACCCCGCAGATCACACATACTACCATACCATGCCTTATTACTACCACCGAAACGAAATAAAAACTACTAACCTACATGCCACTATAGCTTTCTTTTTCTCAACCTACCTACCTACTTACATATCCCTGACTTTACCCCCCCTGGTCCAAACCCGAGCGCTCGGGATAGGGAGAAAAAAAACGTTCTGATGGTGGTCTATGTAGGTAGTCTAGCATGGGCGTCGTAACCCTCCTGCGGCGGCGACAACGCCTAAACGCGGATACCGTCCTTGGTTCTCTGACTGGGGGAGGAGATAACTCGGTAGGGGAAGGGGGGAGGAGAGAGCGAAAAGACGCCCACTCGCCTATCCACCCATCCACTCCCATAGACATAGACCATCCTTTTCACGATATCTTAACTATGGGAGTCTTAAGATAGGTAGCCCCGCACTACGATCGGGTCAGGTTCACTTTGCTTTTGCTGTTTTTTTTTCTTTTCCTTTTTCTTATTCTGCTGCTGCTGCTGCTACTTTGCAACCCCCCCATGTCAATATCTGAATGTTGATGAGATCATTCTGCATGGAAATCAATCCGGGGAAATTTCGCTCCTGGCCATTTTCGTGCCGTGCCGTCGGGTCCCGTCGTCGTTGTCATCATTGTCGCCGTCGCCGGGCCTTATCCTATAATTCTAACGAACTAGTAATAAATGTCAAGACATTTGTCCATCTTTGCCCATGATGATGATGATGTGTCTCAGCCACAGAGTTGTGACAACGACAACAACGACAGCGATAGCGACGACAATATGCCCCCCCTCGCTTGCTGCCCGTCCACCAGAGCAGGAGGGGAAGCTGTAATAACATCACGGTATTGGGCGGAAACGGAACAGATGAAGTTAGCTGGTTGGTTGGTTGGTTGGGACAATATCTGAATCTGGGATGGGGACTGGAGCTTGGGTAGGTACCTATATTGTTTGGTTATAATTATAACATATCATATTTTTTTTTCTTCTCGCTTCAACCTCCTCGATCTGACGTTGGCGCCTCTTTACCGACGTCTCGATCGAATTATTGGTGTTTTCACGCACTTCGTACATACATCTAGACTCATGTGCTATCTGTCGATGCGCGAAGCAAAGCAAGAGAAAGATGCCCGACCATCACCACCCCCGTCGAATCGCTGTCTGAACCATTTAGCGAATAGGGACTACTTTATTCTCTCTTGAGGTTTGAATAGTGGTGTGGTCTATCTAGAAAGAACTCCTATCCCAACGTAGGGCAAAAGCATGTTGAGAAGGGGCAGATTGTAGTGAAAGCATCGACGAAAACGCCAAGACGAGATTTCCGCTGAAGGACTTTTAGGGCTGTAAGGCGGATCTACATAAATGAACCTGGACCAGCTTTGTTCCGTGCTTAGGTTAACAAGCGACGGTACTTGATGTAAGCCTCCTTCTCCAGGCCGTTCCAATAGGCTGCAGGACAATATCCCGTGCTACCTTCAACATCAATCTCATACT
The DNA here is from genome assembly GCA_018398605.1 of Biscogniauxia mediterranea. Lineage (NCBI taxonomy): Eukaryota > Fungi > Ascomycota > Sordariomycetes > Xylariales > Xylariaceae > Biscogniauxia > Biscogniauxia mediterranea. Next base: position 671,027 of record JAGXTR010000007.1, on the reverse strand, counting down.
CAGGGAATAGTATTCCGCACACGGAGCCTATTTCCAGAATACCCATGTTCCTTGCACATGGCTTGGGATATCTGAAACGTAAGGATATCGCCATTATAGATACAAGATCAAAGGCCAACCCAATATCTCATCACTGCAGAAGCCTAGTCTAGACCTTCCGGATTATAGGTCCGGGCTGATTTGGAGATGGCAATATGTTGTCCACCGTGACATGAAGTAATTGGAAACAATATTTTATTGGTTATATCAATGCCTTCGTGCAAGCCCAATCTCCCACACAGACTCCCAACTAATAATCATGTTTGGGTAGAAACGCGAGGAAAACGGATGCTTTACGGTATGGGATGTGACCTCTACTGATTCCCGAATTCTCAAGGAGGCTCAAGACGATCTCTCGAATTCGGGCGCCCAGCAACGGGTACTTTGATCTCTGCCAGGAGCGAAAACACTCGCGCCAACCGAATGTGACAGCGAATGCCGATATACGTAAGAACGTATTTGCTGGCAATGGGTACTTGATAAAAATCTAAGAACAATACTTACTGCTGCTCACCATATACTTGCGTCTTCTGTTCCTTTATTGGCCGGCAAAACCGGGCATGAAAATATGGACTTTCATCGAGACGTAGATGATCATTTTGAAGCATTTTGCCTCTAGCCATCCTAGTTGCCAATGTATAGTCTATAGTATGGTTCCGACCTAGACCACGCTAGAACACCGAGTGAGGCGCCCAAAGAAAATTGGATATAAAGCAAGAGGCAAGGGAGAAAAAAAAAGTGAGGCTTCTCGAAGTTGTCTAGCATCTCACCTACCATGTGACGTGGAACAGAAGCTTATCAGATGTCGAAGAATCACCTTCGTGGAAGTCCCCGGGACGGAGAAAGGCAGACTAGGGCGAGAGGAGAAGTAAGCAATACCTAACATCTGGGACATGGATAAGTCGGCCCAGACGGGCGACTTTACGGTCCGTCTGTGGAAGAGCGGGGAAGCTGTGGCCAGTATGACCTGGTGAATACACCATCATTGGGAAGGTAGTGGTGGGAAGCGCCGGCCAATAGGACAAGGGGAGAACTCAAGCTGGAGTGGAGGAAGTAGCTGACGATGCCTCGAGAAAACTCAACCTTGAAAATATGCGTCCCATGTGGGGGTTTAGCCAGTGCCGCGGATAAGCATACCATAATGCGGACTACTCCGAAGACAGGTGCCAAAGGGACGCTTCTGGGACAGACATCCAATCACCGTTCGAACCTCTGAACTAACCCATGCGAAGGGCCCTGCATACTGGTTTGCAGGGAGAGTGATGCTGCCATGCGAGACGAACTCTGTTCCACATCTTATCCCTCCAGATCAGAAGAGATCGTCTCTTCTTGCGGGGAAGAAAGAAGGACCTGCTGGACCTGCTGGACCTGCTTCTCCCGGCATGTACAGGCGACTCGGATATGCTCTTGGAATAAGTATTATTCATTCTGATGACAATCATGTTGAGTGCTCGCATAGCCAGGCCTTACCCAAGCACAGCTACGGATATCTGGTGCAAGGAGCCTGTTAGTCACGTTTGAAGGAGCAATGTGACACCCCAAAACGCCACAAAGTATCCTGCTATCAGTCAACCCAATAGCGAATAGCCGCCCGGTGTGAACAGATCAACCCTTTTCCGGGTTGTGGGGAAAGGGTCACTTTTGTTGCCCAGGGATAAATCAAATGGCGCAAAATTCTAGAAGTCTGATGGAAGACTAGAAGCGAACCCGAGGTTTTGGATCCCTTCGTCGAGTCGGCTAGGAATTTTCGTCTGGGTAAAAACCATTGGCTGGGAAACAAAGCTGAATCTCTGGGCAAACAGATCAGGCGTCATGGCCAAGGCCGCACATCGCGGTGGTTCCTGATCATCGGGATAGAGGCAAAGCTTAGCCTCTCGGACGAATTCCCAGTCCAGACACAGCACACGCCGTATGTAGCCACATCGGTTAGCTTTCAAAAAGAGGAGGCATATCACAACAAGGCGTGCGTAGACTTTGGTGTGGTAAGAAAGCCCAAGCGTGCAAGTAGTTGCCGAATCTGACAGCTTGCTGGGATGGCCTAAGCAACAGAACAAGCTAAAGTGATATGTGTGACTTGCCACCACCACATGGCCAAACCTTGGGTGCGATATGTGATGAGTTTCGCCAACGTCGTCCCCATGCTCCCTGGGCCACTCAAGAGATCGACATCAAGCGTCAGGGAGGGGGGCGGGCCGGCATTGTTGGTTTACGTGCGTGAGGTGGAGCAGTTTGCCGACCGTAATCCATTTGACGGCCTGTACAGAGAGGCCGGGATTACTACTAACAAGCTGCAAGACCTGTATCCCGGCCGCAGCCACCTAGGCGGTTGTGTGATACGACTGGAGCTGTCGAGGCACCCATAATGTTTGTGCTGGGCCTTGAGCATCTCATCACTCGACAACGCCCATGGCTAAGGTGAGCTTGCGGGCTGCAGCATCCTGTCATAAGTTCGTATGTGGGAATGAGGATGGCTGCCAGGGTCGAGGGACAGAAAGTCAAGGGGGTAATGGCATCCATCCCACGTCAGATTAGATATCCTTTCCAGGGTTATGATCAACCCCAGACCTGCGAAACATGCTCCGGACAAGGGCAAAAGCTTGGTCCTGGGGGCCGAGCTAGCCAAGGTTGCGGAGTGAAACTGACGCGGTTGGGGATATAGAAATCCGCCAGACCAGTGCCTAGTAGCAACGCAACAATACTGTTAACAGCACGGGCAACGATAGGGAGTGGCAGCTGTTGTCGTACAGCTCGAAAGCCTCTTCCAACGAAGCGGAAGTGGTTGCTTAGTCGAGCGCAAAATGACCCAGACCATGTCTCAGTATGTGTGACAACTGCACGGCTGCGAAGGCATGTACCGGACCCTTAAAGGGTGGTTTCGCAACAGGCCCTAACGCATTTCACTGGCGTGACATGATGGCGACAGAGGGAAGATCGATCCCGTAGAGGTAAGGCTGATGCAACCTACATGTTCGCGCTGGAAATAAAAGAAGAAAAAGAGCGAGGTAGATGCGAGCTGTGCTACCTAGAAACAGGGCTGCTGGTTCTTCTTTTCAGAGACAAGAGACGAGGGAATGGAAAAATAAGGCTCTGCTGGGTCCATCAAGACGTGTAAGACACCTAGCAGATGAAGCTGTGTGTGTGGCATGGTCCACGTCCACGTTTTTGATTCAGACAGACATTGAGAAGAGGCGCTTGTTGTGGTACAAGGAGGGTGGAAGAAGGGGATATGGCAAAACAGGTACAGGTACAAAATAAGCGATATATATATCAGTATAGGTGGGTAGTAGTAAGGAAGAGAGAAGAAGGGAACAGTATTGAAATATGTAGACGAAAAAGAAAGACTTGATTGGATTGGCAGGACTTATTCGTATCAGTTACAAGTGTGTTTTCTAGGAAATGGTAGCGGTAATGATGGTGGTGGTGGTGGTGGTGGTAGTTGTTGTGGTGGTTGTGGTTGTGTGGGAATGATTGAGGTTGTGTGAGGCAAAAAAATAAAATAAAAAAGGGTTTTGGGTGAAGGGAAGGGTTGAAAGGGAGGATGAAGAAAAAAAAAAAAGAAAAAAAAACCCCCCAGGAGAAATGGGAGGAGTGTCTACTAGGTTACTAAGGTTAGGTACTGTACAGTGCATACCTACAGTACCTAGGTACCTACCTATAGTGGTGGGGTGCGCGTTGGTACCTAGGTACTGTTACATACCTCTGGTGGGTTGGATTTAGTAGGCTAGGCTAGGCTAGGCTTAGAGCTGTGCAAGAAAATTTTCATGCGATCGTGACAACTTGTGAAATGAGAATGGGGAAGCTCCAGTCTACTTGTGCACGTGGATGGGGAAAGGAAGAAACTGGATCCCGACAACAAGCCTTTTCCCCTTCCAGATATTCTTGTCGGCCCGGTAAATTCTGCTTATTCCAATATCTGCAAAGCGCCTGTCTATTATAAGCATAGAATTAGTACCTTGGGACTTAGGCCCCTCCCGCCCGCGTAATGCTAAACTGTACAGAGACACCGAAACCCTTCCTCCTACTTAACACTACTAACTATTTGCACTACATACGCTACATTACGTCGTACAGAACCAAAGAGAAAACAACTTCGAACTAATACACCAAAAAAAAATACTGTGGCCGAACAGAGCGAGGAGAGCAACGTTGACAGTATTATAAGACAATCCATGTCTAAAACCCAAGCTATATTCTACTAATTACCTAGTACCCAACTAACTATGTACATACTACCACTACATATTATGTATTGATATACCTAACCTAGGTACTTAGGTAGGTATCATGATATAGTTAAACGTGTTGTATAGGTAATTTTTGACATTTGGATGGCGCCTAGGGCGGAAGAACATGCCTCGCCTACCAGACATTACCTACACTCTTGAGTTGTAGCGTACCAAGTAATAGTGTAAATAGGTATGTAGATGTATTTGATGTATGTATGTATGTATTGACACTAGGTAACTACCTACCTAATGTATTAGTATATGTAAGTGTGTAGCTAGATAGGTAGGTATTATTAGCCTTTCCACTTACACCGGGGTCTCTGCCACTGACCCTGTTCTTGGTTCTTGATCAACACCTGCAAGTCGAGTCCGTCCCACGGCAGAAGAGATTAATAGGGTCCAATATAGCAAGGAAGGTGATGTACGCATGTATGTACGTACTACTATAAACCTCCGTGATTAGCTATGTATCATCACGGACGTGACATGGACGTATTGGGTTCAGACATGGTGTAAAAAAGAAGAACCTCCGGTCTCCGGGTCTCCGGTCTTTTAATGATGACCCCCCTTCCCCATCGTCATTTCTAATTACTACTGCAAAACATAATGAAACGGTGTTAAAAAAGGAAGAATTAAAAATAGAATAAAAAAAAGATCACCCATTGATTGCTTGCAACATCTTGGAAGTGTAGGTTAAAGTGTTCTGGTTTGGATGGGATATGCGACAAACAACGCAGTGACATGTTTTAGACTACTAATAAATAAAAGGGGGGTATGGGGGGAGGAGACAGGACCGACGGGGGCAAACTTATTTGGAGGCTACCCATCCCAGTTTATCCAAACCACCAGACATATTGTGTCTTCTGTAGCTTGCTTGCTTGCTTACTCTTTTCTTCGCCCGACTATTCAAGGACTGGTCACCTATCCGCTCCGCATGGGTGTTATTAGGTAGTCCAGGCACTATTGCATACTGTTAGGTACATTTGATACTTAGGTTAGGAAACCTTACCTCCTTGTCGAAGAAGAAAAGCCAGAACGAAAATCAGTCAATAAAATCAATCAGGCCCAGGGGTTGATCTCGAGATGTCCTGCTCTGCTCAGCTCAGCTCTGCTCTGCTTTGGTTTCCCTTACGCCGTATCCCAAGCCGGCAAGTCGGTGAGCCTGTCAGATTTACCCAGGATGACTGACCATCTTAAGATCCATTCGTAGTAAAACGTCTTGACCGTCTCGAGGCGGTTCTGGCTTGGCTGTCAATTTTGCCAAACAGGCAACTCGTTGTTGGCGGATTGACACTCTTGGCCTGGCTGTTTCACTCCTGCAAGTCTTGATGAGGATGTAATTTGTATTGACTCGGGGTCCTTGGCGGCCAAGCTTCGCAAATCACGAAGCCCGTAGCACGGTTCACCAGCCGTTGGTGCCATTTGCGACAGTCTCATATGCTTTCCCCTCTCCCCCGAGCCCCAACTTCCTAGCGACGGTTAGCATAGCATATATGTGTGTGTGTGCTTGATGAGAGAGCCAAGATCGTAGTCCTACAGTAAGGCCACGAGCAAACCTCTCTCCAGCTAAGCACACGCGCATACAAGTACCGAAGAAAATGTTTTATTTTTGTTTTATTTTGTTTTATTTTCTTCTTCTTTGGCAGCATGACGTGATAACTCCTCCTGTCCGGGCCGACTAAGGAGGAAGTTGGGAGGCGAAATGCAGTCGCGCTCGAGGCTCTCGTCATACCGTGGACCGGCATCGATGAGGCGACGAATAAGCATCATCTCGCTAGCAACACTACATGTTCCAGTTGGGTCTGTTCACAGCAATGGGACCTGTTGCCATCGGCCCCGGCCCAGTGCGGCATCTTACCAAGTGCGTATGTGGTTAGTTGTCTGGGGAAGAAAAATAAATATGTGAAAAGGAGAGAGAGAGAATATGGGGGAGATTGATGCCACTGGTTGACGCTTATACCCCTGCCCGCTGCCCAAAGTGCCCCTCCATGATGAAGCTTCTCTGACCTTAACAACATATAGTCACGATCCAAGGTCCATCGTGATAATAACAACCACTTCAACTGGCTGTATCTCTGGGCGCCAAGGGCAATTGATTTGCAGGTTTGATCAGATCGCCATATGCGTAACTAACTTGTGTACGTATGCCGATGACAGGAGAAGACTTGGCGGGTTGGCCCAATGCAGTCAGACGGACAGGCACAAGGACCGGTGTTTGGTGTAGCAAGGTCCCATGAAAGCTCGACAGGTCGTTTTTCATCGTGTGGTGGGTTTTTTCTTCTTCTCTTCACTCCCTTATTTTTTTTTTCTTTTTTATTCCTTATCACGTTACGAAATCAATATGTAGCTTAGGTTAGGCATGCCATATTTAGGATGGAGATCACGAGGAATGGGCTGGATCGCGGGATGACGAGGGATGGGGGGATGGGGACCTCGAGAGTACTACTGACTTGTAGGTAACCGGAACGGAACGGAACGAGGGGACACACCGTTGGCGAACCGTAATGATGTTCGCTTGGCGATGAGATGGGGGTCGAGCACAGGGGGGGACCACCCAAAGCCAGCGAGGCGTTTTAGCCCATCCCACTCCGTATGCTTTTTTATTCCATCATTGTGGCATGGCACCCCGGTCTGAATCTGTACGTGATGCCGCTCTTCGCCTAGCTTATTACGTTCCTTGCTCTCCTGCAACTGGGCAACCCCCGTCTAGCCTGTGTCTCCCCCTACAGGTAGCCAGTTCGGATAACATGAAGTAAACAAGTAAAAAGTATTGCTTCGCTGAGATGCTCGGCGCGGGTTGGATAAGGTTGGCGGGCCTAGGTAGCTGGTTCCGTATGCACAGAGGAAAAAGAAGAAGCGAGAGATTAAAAGAGGGAGGAAAGAGGCAAGGAAAGGAACGGAGAGGGGTGACAAGGAGGGCAGATGATGGATTCACAAGATAGCTTAAGGCTAAGCGCTCTCTTTCTCTGTCTGTCTCTGTCTTCGTTTCCGACTCTTAACTCTGTCACTCTCTGTATCCGGTGTCTCTTAATTACCACATCTACTTTGATAATACATTCGCGAAACTCTTGGCCAAGGCGACCGACACTTTCTGGCTTTGGTGTAGTGTAGTTGTAGTGTAGTATAGTTAGCGTAGGTCGTGTAAGTCGATAAGGTTGGTTGGTAGGTATTTTCACAATTACTTATTACGTGCAATTCCAAATGGATAATGGGCATGTCGGAGCCCCCCCCTCCCCCGTCTTTTACCTGTTTGAGTACTGCTGGCTTCCTAGATCTGGCGATGCCTCCAGACTCGAGGTTCCCCTAGCGCAACCAATACACGGTTCCGTCATCGTTGGCCCCCCCATTCGCCCGTGGAAGCCCCATGGGCCATTCCTAGCTAGTCGTAGGTTCAGGTCAGCCATGTCATGTAGAGAGCAGGTACAGCGTTGTAGCAGAGACTTTGTAGTGGTCCAAGAAAGGTCTCCCGTGAATTGGCGACGGCTGCATCCCACTACCGATCCGTAGCCGTTCGAGTAACTCTTAAACCTCGCACGTTCCCCCGGCCGAGTTGGTCCAACTTCGACCACCTTTCGGACGATTCTCTGCCTCTCTCTTCTCTGGCAGACTGTTTCACAAGCCTGGAAAAGCCGGGACCAGAGTGTGGCATAAGAGCTTGCAGAACTTGCAGACCACATTCCCCATTCCCCATTCCCACATTCCCATTGCCATCCCGCATAATCGACCTTTATTTTACTTTATTTTATTATCATTCTTAGTGTTAGTCCTATTACTTATAGGAGTTGACCGAGGTTTGAAGAAGAAGCCGAAGAAGGAAGAAACAAAAAGAATTAAAAAAGGAAGTTCTTGTTGAGAAAGTTAGTCTTTTTTTTCTTGTTGTTCCCTCTCACTCACTTATACATATCAATCAATCAATCAATCATTGTATGCCATACCAGACCGTGTTGACCTACATACACTATTAACTGCACACACCCCTCCTCTTCCAACAAATTTCAATAAGGAAAGGATGCATTGATTGATTGATTGATGCCCATGAATATTTTAGTTTAAAACTCAATTGGACCTCTCCAGTTAACTCAACTCTACATTAGTTCAAGCTCTCAAAGTTGCGCGGTTATTAGTAATTTCCGTTGGGTGTTATTAGCCGCAACGACCTGCCTTAGTTACTTACTACTTACTACTTTTCGTAGTAGTAAGTAATAAGTGTTGGTGAGCTAGGTTGGCTACCTGCCTACTCTTTCTGCTACTACTGCTACTACTATCTCGCTACCGCTATAGCTATAGCAGCAGCGTCGGTGGTTAAAAGAGAGAGAGAGAGAGAGAGAGAAGGAAAAAGAAAATAAGAAGAAAAGAACCAAGCCCGCCTTTCCCGCCAACCGCCGAAAGTACCTACATTACCTACCTACCTTACCTACCGTATCGTCGATAAAACCTGTACCCGACTAGCGTGTACCATACAATACGAAACTATACCATATCGAATCGATCCCGTACTGTACCATACCGTACCGTACCGTACCGTACCGTACGCTACAACTACGCTACTTCGCTACTTCGCTACATCGCTACCTGCTTGCTGCAGATTGGAAACTCAATTCCCCTGCGGCTACAGCTCCATGTACAGACACTGGACTAACTAGCTTCAACTAAATGTACTTTTTTATGTTAACGAGTTGAAGCGTCCGTCTATCATCATCACCAATCCTCAAATAAAACTTTAAGCCCTTCTTTTATTATTTTTTTCTCCCACAACCTCTTCTTAAAACCACCTACCTAACCTGCCCTAACCCAAAACCACTTACATTAATTATTCTTTCTATTCTCTCCTTCTTCCCCTTCTCCCTCCTTTGGAAGAAACAGAAACAGAAACAGGAAAGGAAAAAGAAAAATCTCCACTCAATTCTCACTCCCCCAAAAGTTCGAGTTTGTTACTTTGCGAAGTCGGACAGACCTCAAGGACATTCTCTTTTTTTCTTATTCTCTTTACACCACACCCTCTCTTCTAACCCTAAATATATATATATATATATAGGTATATAGGTACCTATATATATTATATATTAGGTGTTCTTTCTTATAAGCCGGATTCTTCTCTTATCTTCGAAGCTACCTATTCCCGTCCGGTCTAGCCTCAGTCACCGTCCAAAGAAGCAACTCATTTATATATCCTTGGATACTTGGATACTTTGGTTGGATATGCGTGCTTACATAGCATAGCATACAATACATAGCATAACACTCAGCACTCAGCAGCACACCGGAAAAGAAAAAGAAAAAGGCCGGCTTGCCTAGGTACCTACCAGACTTACCTACTACTACCTATCTACCTCCCCAGGTTGTCCCAGTTTTCCTGCGCTTTGTTCAATCTAAACCAGTCCGTCGCCAATTCGTTACTCGGGCCTTTGTCCCCCCTTGGCGCGTCACTTCGCCCCGAGTTCCCAACGCAGGCGCATCAAACCCAGCAAGCCCGAACCGCAACTCGGCTGTCTCGTCTTTAAGCAACCATCCATACTGATCTGGTCTGGTCTGGGTCTGGTCTGTCTGAGGTCAGCCCTTCTTTGAGCCTTCTCACTCATCCCAAATTCTTTTTTTTTTCTTGTGTTGGTTGCCACTCCGATCCAACCGAAACCCTTCCGGACAACTTTAAACATCTTCTCATCTTCTTTAATTCTTTTTTCTTCTATTCTCTTCCTTAACCTTCCGGTCCTCCGTCTACAACTCCACCATGTTAATCGACGGCGAGAAATGGGCCTGTGAAGCCTGTGTCCGCGGGCACAGGGTTAGCAACTGTCAACATGCAGGTGAGCGATTATTGCCCCTCCAGTCTTACAAGCTCTCTCTTTTTTTTTTTAATCAAAAAACTCCCCCCGCGGCGCAATGCGATTTTCCTATATTAAAAAAAGGAGCACCTACTTTGGATGACGATGGTGATACAAGAGAAGGATGTGCGAATTACACATATTAGTAATAATCATGTCGCAACTTATTACAACCCAAGAAAGAGAAGAAGGGAATATTAAGACACACATCTCGGCAAATACGAAATGGGAAAGGAGAAGCGCTGAAGACCGGTTCAACACACACACACACACACAGAGAGAGAGAGCAAGAAAGAAAACGGGAACATGTTGTCGCTGATTGCTCCATTTGATATTATCTAGATCGCCCCCTTCAGCATATCAACAAGAAGGGCCGTCCTGTTTCGCAATGCCAGCACTGCCGCGCAATGCGCAAATCGCGCTCGTCTCACGTGAAGTGCGATTGCGGCGAGAAGACGCATAAATGCGCCCATTTACAGCAGACCGTCGAGGGACACAAGGGTGAGCCTTTCTATCAGTCCGAGATCGCTGTGGTTATTAGATGAGAAAGGAGAGTCTGACTAAGGAGTCCTAATGCTGCAGAGAGCTGCTGTTGCAACCACGGAGGTCGCTGCACATGCTCACATAAGAAGGAGCCCTCGCTGGACACCGTACCAGAGTCCGAGTCCGATATCGAGAGCTACCCGTCCAAGCCCAAGGCTGTGACCCGCCGTCGTCGCGCCAACACGACCCATTCCGAGCCTATGCTGAGCTTCGATGAGAATGGACACCACAAACCCACGCACAAGCATGCGAAGGCCTCCCAGAAGTGTGGCCCCTATACGTTGAACCGCGGATCGTCGATGCACGGAACGAGTAGCAGGTCCGTCGACAACCTTGTCCACTATGGCAAGGCTACCGGCAGGTCCCGGACCACCACCTCTGCCTCCGCCTCCTCCGACGTCGAGTCGCGCATAGCCAAATCCGCACAGGCGTCGCCTTCGATCGACGGCAACTCTACGTTTCAGCAGCTCAACGGCCAGCTGCCCCCGTTAGACCTTTCTAGTATACAGTACCCCGAGTACTCGTCGTCCTTCGACCTGTTCAGCGGGCTTTCGGACCAGGAGGCGCCCATGTTCAGTGCTGGGCTGAGTGCTGCCTCGGTCGACTGGACGCAGTACGACGGATTAGATATGAAAGGGGAGAACTTCGCCCCTTCGAGTTTCGGACAGACCCAATCGTACACGGGGTTCGACCTGGCGAGCTCCGTTGAGCCGACGTTAACGTCCAACTCGGGCGATGTCTCGGAAACGGAGGACTTCGTGCCGGCATTTGGCGATGCACCGATTGACAACTTTCGCACCGGCTCTACGAGCAGCTACCTCGACGTTTCGCAGAACCACGCTGCCATGATGACCGCAGCCGACCTAGGCAATCTCGAGTACGATCAATTCAAGGGCACGGCGGCTACGAGCAAGTACTTGTCTGATCCTAACTCGCTGGAGGACGCCACCTCGTTTCCCCTGATCGAGGACGACACTTCATACTGGAGCATAAATAACTTCAACGATGGTATTACGCATTCGCCTGATCCCGTCGCATCCGGTCTGTGGGATAGTGTGTAAACCGGGCCGGACTGCAGACCAGACCCCTGACGACCGTACATCGGCAGCTTTCGGCAATGCCAAGCTCCGGCATTCGGATTCAACGTGGCAAACGGCATCTTACTACGACCCATGATATCATGACACTTCCATGACCATCTGCAGAGCTCTCGCGACGATCATCTCATTCTTATCATATACCCTTTGGGGTCTTTTTTTCATTTGGATTGTTTTTTATTTATTCATATATCTTAACCGCTCATCTTGTTCATTGGTCAGGACCATCATCACACGGTTTTAGGCGCGAATACCAAAAAAAAGAAGAGAAACAAGATTATAAAAAAATTACAGAAAGCAAGAAAGTAGTTGGGAACGACACACACATATATAACCCTAGGCGACAAATGTTATCAAATCAAACCTCGAGGGTCTGAAAGGGGGGAAGGGGGGCGTCCGGCTATATCCAATTGGAGGTTTTTTTTTCTTACTCTTTCACTATCACTTCGTCTATTTTATTGAGACGGCATCGATGGGCTGCATAAAATTCATGTTTTCTTTTTGTTCAATTGCACATATACTCTTATTCCCCCCCACATTTGTCCTATTTCTTGTTGAAGCATCTCCCAAGCTGTTCTTGTCAAGACCCAATAGAAAAAGCTTCCAGACCCTTAACGGGGCTGAAATTTAGTAGAGAGGAGAAGGGTGTTAGTTTCGGTTTCTTTTTTCTTTTCTTTTTTTTTTCTATAGGGAGGGGAGGGATAGGAGGGAAGGTGGGGGCATTTTGTTTTCTATATTTTTTTCATGGTGCACATAACTAGAAAGTAGAGAAGACGCTACTGTAGGGCGTTGGTACATAGAAAGGGCAAAGCGAAATGGGTTGTTGCTGCATCATCGCCGTCATGATTTATGGGCTTTTAACGATTGAATGTGGTGCTTTTGCTTGGTAACATACCCAACATACATACACGCGGTTACGGTTACCTCATTTTGTCAGGGGGGAGGAAGAGAGGAGAGGGATGGAATGGAACCCCCCATGGGATTGTGGATTGGGTATTGGGTATTGGGTGCGGAATAGGAGATCCGACACTTAGCTATAGCCTCCCGATGACGACATAAGATCTATCTATCTACTTATGTTATTTGTTTATTTTCCTCTTCGTTCCGCTTCTCTGTCTCCTCAGCTTTGGGGTTTTCCTTGGGCATCAGGTGACTATGGTTCCCTGTGCGTGTACCGGACACGAAGTATTTCTTGCATGTTGTCGATGGATACCTACATGAGTTAGTGCTGATCGGGGCTATATAACCTACAATAGGGCACTCCCGGAGTCACGTAACCCAAAAGAACCAGTTGTTATGTCCCCATTCCATCCTCTTTCTCTCTTTCTGTATGTACATATCTCTTCCCAATATCTCATCCCACCTATCCACCACCACTACCACCCCTACCCCTCCACACCCCCTCCTCCTCTTACCCCCAAAGTACGCCAAGGCCAGCCGGGATTATATGTACTAGTGTGGAACTGTTGCGGCTGGACAAGTCGAACGGGTCTCCGACTAAGATACTACCATATCACATAGTGCGTGTTGCTTTGTGGAACGTGAGGAATCCTTGGTTTATTCGGCCGATATCGCGGTCAAGAAAAAGGTTTTTTTTCTTCTCTCCTCTTCCTTTCTTACCTACCTACCTTCTTCTATCCTATTCGCCCAGTTTGGTTTGTACTGCATAGAGGAGAAAGGGAAAGAAAAAGGGGAAAGAAAGAGGGAAGAAAAGAAACCCTCGAAATTATTATTGAAAATAGAGTACCTTCTTGTTACCGGTTCACCCGGATTATGTACATGACGACATAGGGCTTACAGACAGAAAACGATAGGATAGTAGAAGATAGGTATAACTATTGGGTGGGTAGGCATTAAGGAACTGGATTGTTCCGACTAATGAAATCAAAGATCCGGAAATCAAGATTGGATAAAATTTCCGAAAAACGAACGAAAACGCGACAAACGGAAAAGCGGCGAAGCGCCGAAAGACGAAAAGAAAATATGGGGGGGGGGGGATAGGATAGATGGAATACTACTAAATGAGGGTGGGGGGAGGAGGGCAATAGTACATACATAGTAGGTATGGAGTCGTACGTAGTCCAAGAAACAATAAATTATAGTAGTAATAACAATAATAATAAGAACGGCTTATTGTTATTGTATGTATCAATGTATGTATGTTAGGTATGGTGGCTATGTAACTATGCGAGCAGCGGCGCGGTGCAAGCTCGGCGCTTTCGGTTGGTTTCTCCCAAGCGGAAGGTAGGGTCAGGTTCAGGTTCAGGTCGATCACCAAGCATCTTATAACCAATGGGGGATGTGATACGGGTTGCTTGCCCTGGAAAAGGAAAGGAAGAAATAAAGAAAAACACACCAGAAAGGGAAGATAATAAAAAAGAAAATTGAGGCGATTGGCGATAAGTGGTAGCAACGTTATAGTACGTACATAAATAATGGGTAACAGATCAACGGTATGGGTTAATGACTTGGGTATGCGTGTAGGTTAATAATGCACGTGTCTAGTTAGCCAGAACTAGAACTCAGACTAAAGACAGCACGTTACAATTAAGGTGGCGTAGTACAAGGTAGGTAGCGTATATACTACGTATGTAGGTACGTATGTAAGTGTGTGTATTCCACCTGTATTTCGATGTGTGTATGTATGTTTGATTTGCATGTATGTAACAAGCCCACCCGCCCGCCAAGCAGGGGATGGGGGGGAAAAGGGGGGTTCGGTTGGATGTAGGGGGTGAGAAGTTATACCTAGGTTAGTTAACTAACTGACTGGGGGGTTAATGAGTTATGGGTTATAGGTTATGTAAAAAGTAAGAGAGAGAAACGTGTGTGTATGCAAGAGGACAAGACACGATTTGATAGGATGGAGACTAGTAACAACATAGCTTCATAGGAACGAAGCGATGAGGAGAGCCAAGCGACGTGTTTTCTTGGGACAGATCCTTACTTTACTTTTACATACATGCATAGGTAGTGTAAAAGGAACAGGAAAAGAACAAGAATAGAAGAAGTTTTTTTGGTTCTATTCGTTTCTTTCTTTTCTCCTCGCCTCGTGATCCTCGCCCCCCTCCTCCTGCTCCTCTTTCTACCGATGTATTCCCGCCCGCCCGCCCCTTCGACCCAAACCGGCGGACGGGAACGGCCAGAAACTAAGGGGTTTGGGGCCAGCATGTATGCAGGATGACCGACGATGACGACCTGTTCCTTGTAAAAGATCGACCCGGGGGTGAGGGGTGAAGGGGTAGGAGGAGGAGAAAAAGAGGAACCCACCATTGCTAAAGGGTTAAAAGAAGAGAAGAAAAAAAAAATTTAATGTAGGTGGCACTACAATACCCACACCCACACACACACACATATTCTCGCCCACACAATTCACACGCGCGCGTGCACGCGAGCAAACGAACGAACGAACCAACCATCGAGATTTCCTATACAAACTAGATCTAGGGTATAGAAACCCCCATCATGTCCAGGTCAGCTAGCTAGCTCGGCATCCTAATTAGCTAGGGGGTACTAGAGCTAATGGCTAGGCAAGCCCACCAAATAGATCTTGTCGGCGGTTAAGGAAGGGTACGCGTGTATGTATACCTACGTAATGAAGCATATGTTGAGGAACCGCTTCTATCTCTAAAAGACGGAAATAAAGGAAGAGTAGGTACTAAAGAAATATGTTATGTAAATAGATCGAGGAGGAGAAGGGGGGGTAGTTTGTGAGAAGAGTGGAGGAACTAAGGTGCTTGCCTGAACCTCCTACATCTATGTTTATGTGTATGTGTATATGTACGTGTGTACCTAGGTAAGTATATATAAATATGCCTATATATATTTGATGACGATGACGTTGACGATGATGGAAGACAAGAACCACACAGACAACACACATACAAAAAAGAAAATAGTGTCCTTCCGCCGGCAGGCAAATGGGTGGTTTCCATCCGCCTCACACGCTCCTCCTCCGTCTCCCCCCCCCCCCCCCTGCTTAACCCCCTGCTCCTCCCCTCCCCTCTTTCCGAATCACCGGGTCGGAACGAGAAGACAAGGGATGGTGGTGCTACATGTTACATATGCTAAGCAAAGCTGAACGAGTTGGTAGTGTATGACATGGATAGGATAGGAATGTAAGCCAACCCCTTAGTACCTGTAGCAATAGCAAGCTTAAGACAGAGATGGATGGGGAAGAAGAGGAAGCATTTAAGCCTAACGAGAAAGGAGACGAAGGAAAGAGAAGTAGGAGGAAAGAAAAGAAGAATCATCAGGTGTAGTCAGGTCGTTATGTGAGGTGGTGACGAAACAACGTAGTATGAAGGAATACCTACCCGTGGAAGAAGAAGATAAGCGAAGGGTGAGAAAAAATCACGGAACTGGGGAAAGGAAGGGGGGGGAAACAGGATGGCAAAACGTATGGTACGGTACGGTACGATACCGTGAGCACGGGGGTTGCGCATCGGGCGGCAAAAAAATTACTTACTTAGCTAACCTACTCACTTACACACACACACATCACATACATACACATATGTGCATATTAAAGATCCAAGATCCGATTAATACCATACATATAACATGCCCTACCTACCTACATACCTACCTAGCAGGTACCTAACATGTCTATTAGGTATCTCCCAAGGGTTCCCGGAAATGTGAGCTGTCAACAAAAAAAAAGACAACCGGAACTTTGGGCACTTATTTACCAAACTTCGGCTCCTTCCGCCCAAAAGATTTCAGAAAAAGAAAAAAACTTTTTCGAGACCCAACCACAGTAGTAAAGAAGAAGAAGAAAAAAAATCTAGAAGGAAGGAAGGGCTGAAGGGGGAGGAGGGGAAAACCTTGGATGAGGAAACCTTGGGACAGCAGCGCGCGCGCGCGTGCTTGGGTGGGCAGGTATAGTCTTGGCGAAGGGGGAGGGGGAGGAGAAAAAAAAAACTGGGAAAACGGAACCGTATAACGAACGATATGGGTACGGTGGGTTGTTGGGTTATTTTTCGGTTTCTTTTTTTCTTGGTTTTCTCTCTCTCCTTCCCACCATTATACATACCTGCCTATATACTAGATTAAGTAGGTAGGTAGGTTATTGAAAAAACCCGGAACGGAACGGGAGAAAACATGGAATCGCCGGAAAGGAAAGGAATAATCCGAAGGAAAAGGACTATGGAAGGGAATAAAGAAGAGATTAATAATAATAATAATAAAATAACCTAGACAACAGGGTATTGCCTTAAAAATGACGACATATTTGTATTGTCGGCATATATTGGTGGTCCCAGATAGCCAGTGTCAGTATATACATACGTAGTTACCTATGAGTATATATATATATATATACCTATACGTTGGTGAGTAGAAAGTATGGAAGCGGGACGGGTGATCGACGATGGGGGGCCCGCAGGTTCAGGTTTAGGTACTTACCTACGCTTCCTAGATAACCTCCTTATCCTTCTCTCCTTTGATCTATCAGCAGCAAGTGCACGTAAAAAAATGAAGAAAGCAAGGTAAGTTAGGTGGTTCAGATCCATGTATGAAAAACATTTTATACCTATATACGTCGTCAGCGGCTTATTACCCCGTTGGTCGTCTAGATTAATACAGACAGGGGAAAAGTAGGTAGGTAGGTAGGTAAGTTTTAAAAGGAGGAAAGAATTAGAAAACCGAAAATTGATGCACCACCTTGTGAGGTAGTTAGCAATGTCACATCCCTCAACAACCGTCCCCCCCCCCTTTCCCCCCTTTTCTTTTCGTCATATATGTATACTCTTACTAGTGTTTTCCTTCCTTGGGTTTTCCTTTCTTGTTGTGTGTGTGCCGTAGAAAGCAGACGGAGATGGGTAAGAGAAGACATCAAAGAAAAAATAAATAAAAGAGAGACTAAACGGACGTGCCCGGTTATGTATTCATATGCGGGCATTGAACTCCCTCGGAAGCATATGAGAATATCATGCATATACACTTCTCTCCCCCATACTTAGCCGCTAAGCTCCCGCGAGGAGCTGAAACTGAAATCCTGGGGAAGAAAAAAAGAAGAGATTGGTTCACTTTACCCCGGATTTCTTGCTCAAGCACGCAAGATAGATAGATCAATGGACAATAAGTACCTAAGCGAATAGATGGGATGGTAGTACCATGACACGGACCTTCTCGCACCAATTAGGTAGGTAGGCTAGAATAAGGGGGATAATGCCGTCTCGTTGATGAGGCATTCTTTTCTTTCTATTGCTTTTCTCTTTTCTTTTCGTCTTGGTATTTTATTTTATTTTTTCCCTGAGTCGAGTGCCTCTTGTCAAGTAAGTAGTCCTCTTTTTAGGCGCGGAGAACAAACATACAGGCCGAGAGGGTTAGCAACCTGCGATGATGATGACGTGGGTTGATCGTATTTGTCGTTGTTGGGCGAGATTGGGGGAAAGGAAAGGTGACCGAAGAAGATGAGGGTACTCGAGTGGGAGAGCGAGGGAGCATAATAGTGGTTTCCTTCTCCTTTTCTTTCCACTTCTTTCCCTCTACCTCCTCTTCTGTGGGAAAAAGGGGAAGGGGCAAGCTACCCAACACCAGTGACAACCCCGGTGGAATAATGTCGAGAGAAGAAAAGAGGATGAGAGAGGAGAACGAAGATGAGCAAGGGACCCTGTTCGTCAACTCTTCAGAGAGAAAAAAAGACGACAAATGCAAGGTGACCTCGCTCATGGTGACAGCCTCTTTTCCTCTCAGACATTGACGCAAAGAGTTAGGTTCGGTTGGATCCCTCACTCTCTCGCTACTCAATGTCCATTCGTTTCGTTGGCCCTCGTTATCAGCCATGGTGTGTTTACGAGAGAGATATGATGATGAGTGACGCATAGAGCATCATAGTCGCTGGAGTCATGCCCGATGTTCAAAACACAATGGGGAAGGGAAAATGAATTATCAGCACGGGCTGTTACTTGTTACTCTCCCCTCTTCCCTGCCTCGATCCTTTCACTTCCACCTAGACCAAGTCATCCCTGGTGCCGATGATTGCCCAGGAGAAAAAAGTAAAAGAAAAAGAAAATAAAGAGAAGAGGGATAAGGGGGTTAGGGTAAGGGTAAGGGTGGAAAGCTGCTGCCGCTGCTGTCTTATTCAAGCTGACTACCTAGAGAGCACAGCGCCGCGAGAAGGGTGCAAGAGAGTTGAAGGGAGTAAAAGAAATGGAATAAACATATATATCTTTTTTTTCCTCTGATGAAGAAACATCCAAGACCCAGTCTACATCGCGTTTCTTTGCCGAGGGAGGAGCGGACCGTTGGTGGGATCCAGTAGGGTTTCGATACATAGGTCTGATAGCAACGGTGCTACAAGTGGTCGGCTACTCGGATAGATAGAAAGGCATAGAGGGAGAAGGGAGGGAGGCGTGGTATATATGGTTGGGTACCTAGGTAAGTATATACGGGGCCGATGAGGAAGGAGTAAGCAAGTGGGGACGTTCGCGAAGGGTGTGCTGGTCAGCGAGAGCGAAGTGGGTGAATGAGTGGTGTCTCCCACCCTGTGCTGCTCTCGAATAACTATCGAGTGTGTTATGTTTTGATATCAAGATGTTGTCATCATCATCGTCATCGTCATCCTCCACCTCCAGTCTCTAACCTAGTAGGTAGGTAGGGCGAGGCCAAACTCTCATTCACATTGGTAGATTACCAGGTCTGAGAAGCAGCAAGACGCAAAAGAAGCAGGATGAAATAGGTATGTAGAGGGAAAAGGCATTCGCGTATGCTCATATTATTATTAATAGGGGCTGCTCGAAGAATCTTGTTCGTCACCAGAATCAACCTTCCACCTTCTTCTTCGTCTCCTATTTTTTTCAGAAGATATTTCAGTAGGGTGTTCTGTCTCGCAACCACTCAATCTCCGAATCAGGAATAATAATAATAAAAAGTAATGAGGCCAGATGCGGCATTATTATACTCGAGGATGAGAGTTGACGTTGAATTCAGTCTCATACTGCATTTCCAAAAGACACACGCTGAACTGTATTCCAATCATACCAGAACAAATTTTTTGAATTTTTCTTCTTTTCTCTAAAGCACCACCTACGGGAGGCGAGCAGGTAATGTAGGTGAAGGTAATATGCAGCGATCTGTCCCACTGAAAAAAAAAAAAAAAAAAAGCCATGTAACATGTACCCCAAATCTCACGCCGCGGACTTTTCCTTTTTTTCCCCTCCTACCTACCGAACCCGATATATATATATCTCCCACGCTCTCTCGATCATCACTACCTTATAAGCACTCCCCATGTTTTTGAACATTCCCCTCCCTAAGTACTACCCCTAGCCTCTCTCTCTCAACCACATATGTAGATATGTAGGTACCTACGTATCAAAGATACCCGTGTCATGACATTCATTGCATTTACCTAGGTTAGGGCTTAGAGGAAGGAAAGAAAGAAAGGAAGGAGAGTTAACGTAAAAAACCAGGTTATTTAGGTAAGTATGCTCCTCGATAGGGAAAAAGAAAACCTACCGCCAAACCTCCCCTATTATCCCCCCTCCCACCCCCCGCCAGACAGACAGACAGACAGACAAGACAGACAAGACTGCGTGCGACGCTGTCGCTGCGAGGCATATTTCCTTTTTGGGGTATGACCAGGGCCTAGGATTGGCTTACACCATATGCATGCATGAACCCCCTCCCCCTCCCTCCTCCCTCCTCCCTCCTCCCTCTCCCCTCCATCCTTAAGGTTCTCTCTCTCTCCCTCTCTGCCTTTCGAAAAATTCCAAGGTAGATTACCTACCTACGTTAGGTATATATTGATGTAGATGCGTGGACTAGGCTAGGGCTAGTTAGATGTAAGGTAGGTAGGTAGGTAGGTAGGTAGGGGTGGTTGTTCATGCAATCTCATGCAGTAAGCAAACTGTTTCACGCTACCTCTGCTACCTACTGCTAACCTCCACTTTTGCGAAGAAATCACTGCGAAGGAAGGTAACCCAATCTTCTTGGTATTGCCTTCGTTGGCTCAGTTGCGTAACCTGCTCATGTTAATGATTACCCTTGCTCATATTCTCCTTCCCTCGCCTCCAATCCGTTCGAGCTTTTGTAGCTAAGGTGACAACAACAGGATATCTCCCCTCACATATCGATCACATCAAGCCTTGCTCAAGTACTCCTTTGGCAGACCAATTTCGAAAGCAGGAGAACCTCTCATTATACAACTGGATGGATGGGTGGGTGGGTGGGTGACTGTGAACGCTTACCGAAATCATCTCATAATCTCGACCGACACTCACAGAGCACAGCGCAGCAAAGCAAATACAGACGTAATCGATCATATATGTCTCGAAGAGTTACACATAATATTTTACAAGGTTAATTAGGAGTGTTTCTGATATGGTTTCCTCTTCTCTTTCCGTACACAATACAACCCGAACCAAAGACAACAGGCTACGTCTGGTTTGCTCCTGATCTCTGAATCCTAGACCGAGATCCAAAGAACCTCTCTCGCCCGTGTACAAATATGCTAGTCCTACCTCCGAGTACTAGCAAGAGATGTTGCGGAGATCCATCTGAGCAGAGAGCCACGTGCTTCAACCTAGCATTACTTCGAGAGAATGTTTCAAGCAGGGGCTACCTGTCTACATGTGTCGGATAGTCAGAAGCTGCCCGCTGCAACCATTAACTGGTATCCTATCCTATATATGGCCGATTCCAAGTGGATGTCGGATTATGCCCTCAACAGGGCTCGTCGCTCGTCGAACTAGACACCAATTTTGAAATGATTCATATGTAATATTGAATCCACTAAACCTAGGTTAGGAATTTGCTTAGAGTCCTCACGAGTCTATATAGCCATTCGACAGGCTTAGTTAGCATCATCGCTGAATTAGTATTGTACATTGTTATTCCGTGGATACACACCCCAGCCAAGAGGCTACGAGTGAAAAGGCTTCGGATCATGACTGGCTATTTCATGTGTTAGTGCCCAGAGTTCCTGTATGACAGGCTCAGGAAGAAACATACGGCTTTGGGCATAGCCAGTGCGACCCTATCGCGTTGCCATAAACCGAGCCTCAGCAAGTACATTGAGGTAGCCACCACGAGTCAATCCGGTTGGATCGAACCCAACATCTCCGTAGTTCTGGCTTGTTCTCAGTGTTGCGGATTCACCATTTGTTTCCGGTAGCTTCACCGCCTCTGTCTCGGAAGCCGTGGCCAAGTCAGCTAGATGCTGCAAACTCTGGTTGGCAGTCGCCTGTGCAGTAGAGGGCCTCAAGCTCTCGGCAATGCGGTCCCGGATGACCGCATCCCACGTCGACGGTGCTAAGTTGGACTCTAACAACTCCTTTAGTAGGGGATTGGCCTCGTCGCGTGTCCTGTCAACCTTCGCAAGCTCTAGTAGCGTCAATGCCGTCAGGCAGAAGAAGTGATGGTTGAGGGGACTAAGTAGCTGCGTGTTGGTGAGTAGGAGATTAACGGATTCCTTGCACGGCCATAGAATATCCGTCGACTTTGAGTTTGTCTGGAAAAGATACGCAAGAAGTCTGGAGTGCCAATACACCAAATGAAGTATGGGGTGGGTTACTGGTGTGATAGTCGGTGGCAGAACTTCCCGGAACAATTCTATGGAAAGATTGAAGAAGGAATTGAGGATCGGCACAGCCCCCGACTCTGGTGTCAGCGCCTTAGGAGGTGCTAACGACACGGGAGAAAAGTGGCCGAGAATGTTGGAGAGACCTATATAAGTCAGTATGTGATCTCTGGGGTCTTTCTTTTTCTTTTTTTTTTTTTTTTTTTTTTTTTTTCGGAAGAAACACTTACGAGCTAGGTGGTACACATTCTCACCAAGGATTGAATTGAGACTCGGAAGAATAACCACGCTGTCATTCGGAATGAATAATGGAGTAGCAGTTCCAATAGCATTCCACCGATCCAACATGATCAGCGTCCACCATGCTCGAGTGGCAACATTGTCATCCGAATCATGGTCTAGCTGGACATTGACATTTGAATCAAGATTGGACACATGAAGCCTCATTGAATATGCCAACCCCACGGCGCGACCTAGAATAGAAGCCTTGGACGGACCTCCGTGTTCACCTTTCAACGACGACGGGCCGTAGTTATCGGTTGCGATGGCCACAAGAATCAGAGTCTGGAGATGCACAAGATTCACAATTAGGGTACGTGGAGACGAGTCGGACTCCCATTCGGTAATCAACCGCGAGGCAGAATTGACATCGCCATCGGTGTAGCGACCTGGCGAAGAGACTAGTGATTGCATGGTGCCGTAGAGGGCTTCAATAAATGCATCGCGCAGTCGATGAGGACATTGAACCAACTGAGCTTCAACCCGCACCTTTGTGCCGGCGAGAAGCGGGAGATAGGGGTGTACAACATTGAG
The DNA here is from genome assembly GCA_018398605.1 of Biscogniauxia mediterranea. Lineage (NCBI taxonomy): Eukaryota > Fungi > Ascomycota > Sordariomycetes > Xylariales > Xylariaceae > Biscogniauxia > Biscogniauxia mediterranea. The sequence goes on along the minus strand of JAGXTR010000007.1, from coordinate 647,965 downwards.
GTAGACATTGAAAGCATCTTCGTCTATCTCTCGCAGTACGTTGCCGTTATGATTGTTGAGATCGATAGGGATTGGCTCCATCACGGCCGCTGGTTGAGACGGAGTACCGGCATCGGGCTTCGATAGGGGTTGCGGTGCCAAGCCATTGGCAGAGTATGCTGTCCCCCTGAGACCGGGGCCACCGGCAGTTGGTGTTTGATAGGGCTGGATCAGCCGCGGCTCGGAACTCCACGTGGCCTGGCGCGACGACGTAGGTGTGCCAAAGTCAGCACCGGATATACTGGAGTATGGTCTTTTGCGGCTGTTATCATCAGTCGGTCCAGAGGGTGTGAATATATCCGCCGAATCCCGTCTCGCGCCGTTGAGGAGTTCAGTGAGGCTATCAACATTACCTCCCTCGCTGGCTAGTTTTCCTTCGATATGATGAATCCTGTCCGCTAACTCTTTTATGTAGCCCTTGCTGGGACCACGTTTCTGGGGTATCCGGCTGAAGAGACAACGAATCGCCGAGCGACGACAATTTGAACAAGGTTCCTCGCCATTTTCCGACACAGCATCACATTTGACCTTCTTCCTTCGGCATTCATCACAGGCGCGTGACACCTTGGATCGCTTTCGAGGTGGCGTGTTGTCCGGCACAAATGCCTGAGCTTGAGCTTGGGCAGCATACTGCTGTGCAAGGTGTTCTACGGAGGTTGGGTGTTGGAGGTGGGGAGGGGGTTGTTGGTGAGGTGGAAGATGCGGCTGTGGTTGTGGTTGTGGTGGTGGTTGTGGTTGTACCTGGGGATGGACTTGGGGCTGATGGGCTAGCACAGGTTGTTGTGCCGGTGGCTGCTGAAGCTCCTGTTGCTGATGGTGTTGCTGGTGCTGGTGCTGTTGTTGATGATGTTGCTGTTGGTCAGGTATATACTGCTGTTGATTTTGATCCTCATGGTGTGGTTGTAGAGGCTGCTCGTGATTGTTTATGGGTTGGGTATGCGACGGTATGGGCCGTTCGCCATGCGACATGGGCTCGTCCTCTTCTTTCGGGAGGGATTCGTGCTGCAGCTGGTCATGTTGTAGCTGATCACTTCGTAGCTTTTGTAGCTGGTGTTGCAGCTGGCTGTCTTGCAGTTGGTCGTCGTTCTGCGCGGGAGGTTGGAGCTGGGGATCTTGAAGCTGCTGAAGGTCCTGGAGCTGAGGATCCTGGAGCTGAGGATCTTGGAGTTGAGGATCTTGGGAACCGTGCTCGTGTTCGTGTTCGTGCTCATGTTCGTGCTCATGTTCGTGTTTGTGCCCGTGTTGTGCTATTACATTTCGCAGGGTAGGGTCTTCACTCGAATCGAGCATGGTAGGCATACCTTGGCTCAAGCCTTGGCTCAACTGTGCTGCAAGCTGTAGCTCTTCCGTGCTGGTGATGGAAGGGTGCGCGGCCTGTTGGCGCGGTGTGGGAGGCTGCTGCTCTTCAGTTTGGACATGTTGTTCCTCCTGATCCTGCTGTTCTGGTGGTTGCTGGTGGTCATGGTGCTGCTGCTGCTGCTGCTGCTGCTGCTGCTGCTGCTGCTGCTGCTGCTGCTGCTGCTGTTGTTGTTGTTCTTCCTCCGTGTGGTTGTTGCCGAAAAAGGACGCGCTGTCCTGACCCTCCACCGTAGGAGAAGGGTACTGTTGTATGACAGACTCGTCCTGGATGTCAGGCTTAGTGTCCTCAAGTAAGGGATCTATGTCAGGCATGGTGAATGGTCGGCGAGGAGACTCAAGTGAGCCTGGACACGCGTTGAGTCAAGTCGAGTCGAGTTGAGTCGGATCGAGTGGTACAGATTTGAGGTAGACAAAGTGGCCGACGGAACACGACGCGCACTGCACAGGCACAGGCACAGGACAAGTGGGTTGGGTCAATCAATTAGGAAAACAGGCACACAGTTGCGATGGTTGGTCATGGGCTGATGAATGAATGAGCGAATATTTGGTGGCGGTGGTGTTTTGTATTGCCGTCAGTCACTGAGAGGAGAAGAGGTATAACTCGGGAGAGGACAGCGCAGACAGATAGATGCTGGAATGGTCTGGATTTGGGATGGGGTTGGTTTTGCTTTGTTTCCTGCGACCAGACAGTGTTATTAGGTTACATGTTCAATATTCGTGATAATCATATCAGACAGAACAGGATGGATAGAAGAAGAAGCAAGAAAGACACGATTCAGGTCAGTTCGGCCATACATCCTCATCCTCATCATATACCTAATCCTCAGATCCAGACCTAGATCTACTAGACCTGGACCTCATGAGGCGGCCAATTGACCTGAGCAAGCTTGTTCTGTGCAGGGTCTGCATGGCCTCAGGCAATGTGCGAGAAACGCGACGTGATGCGCAAAAAAAAAAAGAAGTTGAGGATGGAATTGAATCTTTTTTTTTCAGCTCCTCGATTGAAGATGACGGACGTACCTTTTGGCGAATTTCCCGATACTAATATGGGGATGGAAAATAGATGAATGAATTCCGGGATCTGCCAAAAAAAGAGCGGAAGAGGAAGAACTCGAATGGCCGAAGTCCCTTTTTATTATTTAAATTTGCAGTGGTTCTAGGTTTTTTTTTTAGAGAGGTCGGGTCCAGTGTGCACAGCCGGCATCAGTCGACCACCTTACGACGGGGGGCCGAGGCGACGGGGGATTGGTAGAACGGGCTTGGAAGAATAGTATTAATTTTTTTTTCGGAGGCGGGAAAAAGTTTCATCAATTTCTCCAAGGACAAAAAGAAAAAAAAAGTTTGGGTGGACCTTGGACCTCTTGGGGGGATGGGATCTTCAAAGCTCTTTCAGCCTTCAAGGTTCGGGATTGGCGGCAACTGCTTTGCAGGTGTAAAAAAATTTAAATTTAAAAATTGATGTGGTTGTGTGGCTTGGTTTAATGTACACATGTACCTTTGTCACCTCGGGACCTCACCTCAGTGGGCAAACCTTTATTAGTCAGATGAACAACAGGTGGATTAAAGTAGGCACTAGAAAGGCAAAATAAATTTTGCGCCGAAGCTGGAAGGGAAAGGCCGGGCAGGCTTCAACCTGTTGAGCTTGAGACCAAAAAAAAGGTAAAAGTGGGGGGATAGGAACGCCTCGAAAAGGTCGATGACTAATCACAGAATACCTAGGTACATCATAATGCTATCATTGGCCAGATTGGATGTGGGGAATGCTAGGACGTTAAGTATGAACCGCTGGTATGCGGAGCATTGACTGATACAGATACCTACATCCGTACTTCAACCTCCATACATACATACTACATCCATCCAACCATCCATCCAATATCTACTGCCAATGCCTTAGTACCAATGCAATTCGGACATTTTTTATATCCTCCGTCGGTCACCTCCGCAAATTGACATCATCGACCTATCTCGCAGATATGTATGTATGTGCAGCCCCAAACTTCCAATTTTAGATATATGCAATCAATTTCTACGCAGAGGGGCATGTCGATCCCTTTAACTTACAGACATGGAAGTCAAGATGCGGGTAGATAGGTATGCAGGTAACAACTAGATATGAACAACCCACGATGAAATATGCGCAAGCGACCCTCCTCCGGTTTGATGGTAATAGTTAGGTAGGTAGTAGTAAATCGCCATTGGTATACTGTTAATAGTCTGGTCTGCCTCTGCTGGGTTATTATATTTCTATATGGGCGTGAAAAAATAGCACCTGGTGATAGTTTAGTGGAATCACAAGGTTCACTATATCGGGAGCACGACCATCGAGCAAGCCTACCCCGATATACACATGAAGCTAAGGCATCCCGGTAGTATTGATCGTCACACACCCTCGCGGCTAAAATGGAGAGGAGGAGAATTACAGAGGGATCTACGGACGATGGATGGGGCTGGCAGCTAGTTGTACAATGCGCTGATCAGTTTCTGAGCATCAAGCAACCATTACCTCTATCTTGCTAGCCTACCCAACTAACCTTTTACCTCCCAAACTACATACCACTCTTGCATTGTTCAGTCTGGAATTAGTATTACATAGGAGCCGCTCTAGTCTCTAGAGTCGAGCGCCCCGCTCCCCGCCTATTTTAGATGATACCTCACCCCCCCCCCCCCTATTCCGTCCGATCCCATTATGCGTATTGGAAAACTCCAACCCGAGAACCATCTATGTGCGATGTTCTCTGGGGGGTGTTAAGAGCTTCTAGGAATAAATAAATAAAAATAGTTCGATCCTCGGTAGTCATCCCAACTTTTCCCATCTGCAGTGTACCCCCCGTCCTGGGTGGGCAATATCGGTATTAGGTGTCCCCCAACCAATATCCCCCCTCAAAGCAGTATAAGACAAGAAAGCGAGCAACTCTCTCCCTCATCGCTTAAGCACGATATATGAACCCCCTTTCTCGTTGAAACGGGGGGAAACCGCGATCCTATTTGATCCTCTATCAATATAGCTTAACCTACCTACCTAACTACCTACCCTGGCGGGTTTTCTTCCCCTTAGAACACAGACATCTTCTTTTTTTTTTAACCGAGATCGCTCGCTTCACGCAGCGCAGCCTCAAAAAGTAAAAAAAAAAAAGTAAAAAAAGTTTAAGTGTCGCTCGTGCGGGGGAAGGGGGGTAAACTTCCAGCTTTGCTTCAAGACGGGAAACCCCCAAAAATGCGCGTTGTAAATTGCCCGCCCCTCCCCCCATCGATGTTAAGCTGGTGCGGCCAACGACTGGAGATTTATATTTACACAATTTCGCAAGTTGGGGGGAACTTCGGACGTTGATGAACATCCGAGCCACGCACACACACGCATACGGGCAAAAAAGGAGGGTGAAACAGGTTCGAAGCGCGCGTCCGTGGGACGTCTATTGCTACTACTAGGTAGGTACCTAGAGGAGGAATCAATCGTGATATGGTTTCAAAAGGTGTAATATATGGGGGCCGTTGAAACGACGTTTCAGTCACTCTCATGATTCGAGTGTTTGCGCTTAAGACGTAAAAACTGATTCATTTAGCATGCATTTCGTGAGTGAAACATACAGGTAGGCCATGTCGACCGATTCCGGATACCCTCATGCCGGATCGCCAAGGGCCACGATTTCGTCACTCCGATCTCGACCTGTAGCCTTCAATAAACAGGTAGGTAGTTGTCTGGATTAGGCCTATGATCTCTGTAGCACCAGCCTTCATGATTCGAGACCTTTCTCGCTAAATATAGGTTCTTTGAAGTACGACCGTCTTTCCACCATACGTCTGGCTCGACGCCTGCCACAATGTCGCTTAACCAAAGGTTACAGCCCTGACGGTCGGTACGGTAATCTGTATCTTGCCTCATGACTTCCTAAACGAGAGTTGTTCTCATCTGCGAAGTCCCGGTGGTTCTCATTTCGCAAGCTGTGATGCTTACATGCACTTCTCGGTATCACCAGCCGTTCTTGTGATTCCGGAACGAACGCACCCGCAATGAATGTCCGTCCATGGTACCGTCCCATGTCATTCGGAATTAAGAGGAATTAAGCGCATGAACCGAGGAGCCTCAGTAGCTACTTAATACCGATACTCTTCTGTGTGCATGTTCCACGTGGACGTCGGCTGAGGAGGTAGTAGATAGGACGAGAGTGAAAGCTATCCACCACTTTCCCTTCTCCTTGTGAGGTTCACCCCTTACTAAGTGGGTAGGAAGGAATACCATGTCGGTATGGCCTAGGCCTACTCCTCCTATAGAGGTTGCAGCAAAATGGCTTGCAATCCGTCGAGCGGCAGAGCTTTCCCAATACCGTATAACCCCAGGGCTACCGATGTAACACGGCCAATGGAGTACCCGGGCCGACGCGTGAGAGCTGTAAGCATACCAACCTACACCTTGCTGCAGTCGTAATTCTCGGGTCCAGCCGTCACTCAAGCGCCAGTCTCACGGGCGTCATCATCTACATTCTCATCCCTCCTCTTACCCCAAAACCCCTTCCCATAGCTGACCAATATCTCTTCCCCTTTTGCGATTCCCTCTCCCCCCGAGGCAGCACCCACCTTCTTCTTCTTCTTCCCCACCGGCAGTACGAAAACTCCCATGCACCTTTCCCCTGTCCTCGCATCCCAGCATTCCCTAAACTCGGCGTTCGGCCGCTCCCGCACGCCACGGTAGTCGTTCACGAAGCGGGCCTCATTCCCTGCACGCGCGGCATCCACGGCAACCCCGGCGTCACGGTCGAGCCAGAGGTCGTAGTCGGAGCTGCTGTGCTTGTCATCACCGTCACCATGCACAACGCCGTAGTACGGCACGATAAGGGATCCCGGAGCTAGCGCGCGGGAGGAGTAGAGACCACATTGTCCGTGTGCCGGGTGTGACGGGTCGGCGATAGGGGTTATGCGGACGAGGGGGCTGGGGCCACGGGGATGATGCGCGGGGATTTCGGGGAGGGGGTAGGTGGTGCGGGTACGGAGGGAAAGGTGCTGAGGCGGGGTCAGGCGGGGGGAGTAGGAGGGTTGAGCGAGGTAGGGGAGGGAGGGAGGCCAGTTCTTGGGGAGGGCGGTGTCTTTGCCCATTGGGACTGGTCGACTTGACTGATCGACTCGTGAGGCTACTTACCTACCTACCTAGATTTTACCTCGGCACAGGTAGGTAAGGGCCGTTGGATAACCAACTTATCTTTTTTTTTCTTCTGCAAAAAATCCTCGCTATGGAGAAGATGAGAAAATTAAAGGGGTAGACTTCTGACTCGTTTGGTGTGTGATAATGACTCGGATAGCTTCTGATTTCTTGACCAGGAGAATGATAAGAAAAAATGGTGATAATGGTGAGAAATATGGCGATGATAGACGCGGAGCGGAGACCCTTTGTGGGGCAGCCGGATACCTGCTCAGCCCATCATCGGACTGGTTCTAGGGTTAACATGTTCGGGTAGGTTCTAGGTAGCGGGCCGAACCTCCTATACTGTGGATTGAGTGCTACATATGTATAGACCTAGGTAGGGGCACATCAATGTGGAAAGGAAACCTGGCGGTGTCGACCTAGTCCTGTTTCATAGACTACTAATCAGATTGACGTTTTAAGCACGGAGAAAGAATACCTAGTATTCTATTCCGGGATGGATTAGCCTTGGTTGATTGATAGGAGATGCCCCTAAGCTGTCCTTACATAAGCAATCGGACAGTGTGATTACCTACATCAATAGACGGAGCCGAGGTTAGTAACCTGGAAGCGATCTTGGATAGCTGTAAGCCACCGTGACATCATAGATTTCATATCATTTCCGACCGATCGTTGCCGAGATCTCGCCTTGTCAACGATTCCGTTCGCATCGCAACAGTTAATTAAAGCGTACATATCGGACGAAAATTGGGATTGTAGGTTACTTGACATTTGAGAAGTCCAAGAGGTCGTGTGTAAGTGGAAGTGGATGATGAGATATTTTCCAAATTCCCGGAAACCTATGTGGTACATACATAGTCAGTAAGGTTCTGCCGCTGTGCCGTAACACACAACTGGGGAGATGGATCCCTGGTCAAAGTCGATCTTGCCCTTTTCCAAGTACAGCATTTTTTTTTCCCCCACTCAAGATCAGGGAATTGATCAAACAGATGGGCAACGTGCAGACGAAATCCCATCCAGTCCAAAAAATCCCATGTTTGGATCCAGTTTACCGGAAAGCCGAGGGAATATTTACCTACTAACCCACTCTATTATTTATCTTCTCCTCGACCCAGACGAAACAACAACAATAAACATCGTGTACTAACTACCTAACTACATAGATCGGTACATAACGGATACAGGGACTTATATATATCCACTGGCCCACCGTGCCGATACCAAGACAAGATGGATGTAGTATCTGTCCACTTGACGGATCGAGATGCACGAGGTGATCGCAAGTTGGGATGGTTAGGTATTCTGCTGTCTAGTCCCAGCTCAGCTAGCCAGTTCGTGTATTAATTAATTTGCGTACGTATAATGCATGCAGGCCTACAAAGGGCTTTCCTTTTTACCCTATCACCTCTTGAGAATCGAGGACATGCAGACACATTGTGCGTATGTAGCTTGCCCCAATAGAGACCGTGACATCTTTCTTTTCTTTTACTATGTAGGTTAACCAAGTACCCAAGACTGGTCTATTTAAAACCGAAGCCAGCAGGTATGTGTGTAGTTAGGTATAAGCACTAGGTAGGTGTATATGAAACTTGCTAGCCTACCTAGCATCAATGTCATGTTTGAGGCCTAACTTCTCAACATATTTGATGCTCCCGAGGTCTAGGGCTATCGATCGTAGCCTGAGGTCTCCAGGTTTACAACCTAGTCACGGTGCTAATAACAACTGGCTACCTACTAACTAGTAGTTAGTCTATATTCAAGCTTGATCACATATGTGGCTTTACTTACCTACATGTATGTACGCAGTATCTACCTACTATGTATTTTTTTCTCCCTCAATTATGTACATAGGTAGTAGATATCCAATACAAGTATACAGGTATATTTGCAAGCTACATAGTACGCCTTGCCTATAGTGGTTTAACTTTAAAAACAATACGTAGGTAACATAGGAGGTACCTAGTATGCACCTACTTGCAATTGGATGGTATAAAGCATAGTTTTACATTTAAGATTAGGTGTTTGATCCAGCTTAGCCGTCCATCAATATGGAGAAGAAAGTACAACTGGGTTTCGCTTTTTCTGCACACCTGGGAGAAAGAGCGAGAGAGAGAATTCTGAGGGGTGATTGCCTACAGATTCCCCCGCCATCACTAGCCTTAAACTAACAGCTATGGCCACTACTTAGTACCCTGACCCCCCTAAGAATCGCCTGTGGAACGTTGTCCATCGATTACAGGCACAGTTGACACCATCTTTCTTGTTTCTCTTCCGGTCCCTGTTCAACTCTCCTCCACCAGAACCAAAACCCATCCCTGACAGCAAGAGTTAAAAAGAAAAAAAAAGAAAGAAAAAAAGGTAAGGCCCCTTGCATTCTCACTATCTCATATTTTTCTTCCTCCTTTTTTCCCACCTATAGTTATTCATCTCAGTGACCCGCATAGTTGTACAGTAGAGAGCAAATCGTGTCGTATCAATACATCAATAGTAGGACCAGACGGGGGAAAGAATAGAAAAGTGAAGAAAGACGAGAAGAACCAGACAGCCAGAGCACGACTACTAGCGTCTCCATCTGCGTCTGCATCTACGCTTCTCGATCGACCTGGATTCTCTCCTAGCTGCCGTTGTTATTCCCAGATTAGGTTTAAGTTCTTCATTGCTCATACAACTTTTACAACTTCTCAATCGTCTCGATACATCAATACCTCACGCCTGGACTGGTATCTACATATTGATACCCTGAACTTACCTACCTACCTACCTTCCCACTCACCCACTCACCCACCCACCTCACTTACCTTACTTACCTTACTTACCTTACCTACCTTACCTACCTTACCTACCTTACCTAGGTTAACCTACTTCTACTTACTCACTCGTCTATATCCTCCTACCTTGTGCGACTCATGATGTGGCCGACCTAATTCTTCTTCCCGCTGCCGTGTTCGAGGAGTCAAAGACCACACAGTCCCTCTTCTCTCATTAGTCGACAGACCCCGTGGAGGATCGTCAAGTCCGAGTCCATTACCTAGACAGAGGAAAGCCTTGTCGGCTTCGGTATTCTCTTCTCTCTCCACTAGAGGGGAGGAGACTAACTTGCCCATCTTTGCTACATCCGTTTTTCCTACTGTATGTCCGCATGAGATTGGCCCTTCCTTCTCCCTCCGTCTGCTATCCCTCTGTACCAGCCCTATGGCCCCCGACTCAAACTTCGCCAGCTCTTATTTGGAGAACATTGAAACACGTTGCCCTGTGACATGACAGGCGTTGTTACTTGCTTGTCTTAGACCTTTTCCGTGTCTCGCCCTCACGGCCCCCCCTTCCCACCTGGTCGACACCTCAGTCGCTACCACTGGCCTCTTTGTCAACTCTACATGTGCTTATCCATACATCGTTTGCAGACCAAACCACTCCGGCTACCTATACAACATACTTTCTAGCTATCGCTGCCAGCTACCAGTCTATACAGCGGAATGCGCGTGCTAGGCCGCAACGAACTGAGTTAACCCGGCCACGTCCTGGCTGCCCAAGAGTCGCCACCCGCGTGAGCTCTTAGGAGCATAGCCATCCAAGCACGGCTTTTAGGTCGTTATAGTAACATGGACCCTGAACAGCAACCCGAAGGCCAGTCGCAATCACAACAGGATCTGGTTGACAATGTCGTGAATGAGTCTTCCGAGCCCGACACACCGGAGCAGTCTGGCGACAATATCGCAACTCCTCTTGCGCCGCCCCATGAATCGAACCTCGATATTCAGCCTTCAACAGATGATCCTACACCCTTAGGAGAAAACTCTGCCGCGAGAGCTGCAAAGCTGTCAATCCCGCCCCAAGAACTTCCCCCTTTTGTGACTTCTGCTGCTAATCACAGTCGGGCCTCAAGTATTCCGTCGTCTTGGAGCGCCAATTCTGATCACCAGCTAGGTCATAGTGGGAGTGCTAGCAGCAATGCAGACCCTTCTGATCGAGTCTTTCCGATTCGATCTGTAGTTAGCGTTGATCAATCACAGCCTACTCCATGGATGTTGAGGCGAAACTCTTCCGAACATGATTTTTTCCACCGCCCTGATACCACGTGGGATGGTCGCCGTCGCCCTAGTAATCCTCGCATAGCAACCGACATTTCTACTGGCACCCGGCGAGCCGATACTATTCCCGTTTCTTATTCCACGGTAGCATCGCCGAGTGAAATATCGAAAAGGAAAGGTGCCCGAAGAGGGACCCTCGGAAGTCCACCGCATAACAGCGAATCATTCTCTGCCACTGAACCGATCCAGTTATTCAATAATGCCACTTCAGACGCTTCCAACCAGACCAAAGAAAGCAAGTCTCAGACTGCGGGTGACAGCCAGGCCGAGAGCTCCATTGATCAAGGATCTTCTGCTGAACTTCACGATGAGTTGGTCACAGTTCGTTTCCGTCACGTAATGACCGATGATGGCCATGCTATTATCACCGGCCGTGACGGCACTTTGCAACGATGCGAAGATGAGCCGATCCACACACCCGGGGCTATACAGGCTTTTGGTGTCCTTGTAGCTTTGAAAGAGGAGGCCGATGGTCGTCTCTCTGTTCGGATCGTTAGTGAAAATTCGAAGCAGATCATTGGCTTTTCACCCCAGGAGTTGTTTCGACTGAAAAGCTTTACCGATATTCTTACCGAAGAGCAGGCGGATAATCTCCTCGACCATATCGACTTCATCCGCGACGAAGAAACGGACCCCGCTTTAAACGGACCAGATGTATTCAGCATCTCTATTCGGCCGCCGAAGGCTAAGCCTATCAAGTTGTGGTGCGCCATACATATCAGCGGCAGCCATCCAGACCTGGTAATATGCGAATTTGAACTTGAAGAAGATGACCAATATCCTCTGCACCAGCCCGATGAGACAGTACCTGAGGAGCCAGAGGACACTCTGTACCAAATTCACACTGCCGAAGAGTTGCACGAAAGCACCGAGGTCAGCAGTAAACCCATCAGAGTGCTAAGAAGAGCTCGGAAGAGACGTGGAGAAGCTGGGGCGATGCAAGTCTTTGATATGATGTCTCAGGTCCAGGAACAATTGGCCTCGGCCCCTAATCTCGAAAGGTTCCTCAAGATCTTGGTGGGTATCGTTAGGGAACTTACGGGTTTCCATCGAGTTATGATCTACCAGTTTGATGCTGCCTTTAATGGAAAAGTGGTCACGGAATTGGTCGACCCGACCCAGACTCGAGACTTGTTTTATGGCCTGCATTTTCCTGCTTCTGATATTCCCAAACAAGCCCGCGACCTGTACAAGCTCAATAAGGTCAGATTACTATACGACCGAGAACTGGAATCAGCACGATTAGTTTGTCGGTCTACGGAAGATTTGGAGCGGCCACTCGATTTAAGCCACGCCTACCTGCGGGCCATGTCTCCTATTCACCTGAAATACCTAGCTAACATGGCTGTTCGATCCTCCATGTCTATTTCAATTAATGCGTTTGATGAGCTATGGGGTCTTATTGCCTGCCACAGCTATGGTTCAAGGGGAATGCGAGTTGCCTTTCCAATTCGCAAAATGTGTCGATTAGTGGGAGATACTGCTTCGCGGAACATCGAACGTCTCTCGTATGCCTCCCGTCTTCAAGCAAGGAAACTCATTAATACTATGCCAACCGACAAGAATCCTTCTGGGTACATCATTGCCTCTTCTGACGACCTGCTGAAACTTTTCGACGCAGATTTCGGTATGCTGTCGATTCGCGGCGAGACGAAAGTCCTAGGTAAAATTGAGCAATCACAGGAAGCGCTCGCCATGCTTGAGTATCTACGACTCAGAAGCTTTACTTCCGTGCTGACCACCCAAGATATTCACGAGGACTTTCCGGATCTTCGTTACCCTCCAGGATTTTCTGTTATTGCAGGACTGCTGTACGTACCTCTCAGTGTGGGTGGTAATGACTTTATTGTCTTCTTTCGCAAGGGTCAAATTAGGGAAGTTAAGTGGGCTGGAAACCCGTACGAAAAGGTGATCAAAGAGGGTACATCTAATTACTTGGAGCCACGATCAAGCTTCAAGGCATGGAACGAGGCAGTCGTTGGAAAGTGTAGAGAATGGTCTGAGGAACAAGTAGAGACCGCTGCCGTCCTCTGCCTAGTTTATGGTAAGGAATACCACCGCTACCTTATATAGCCACGAACGAAGAAACTAACTCTCCCTCAGGCAAATTCATCGAGGTTTGGAGACAGAAGGAAGCTGCACTGCAGAGCAGCCGGCTAACTCGACTCTTGCTGGCTAACTCTGCCCACGAAGTACGCACACCACTGAACGCTATCATCAATTATCTCGAAATTGCCCTCGAGGGTACGCTTGATCAAGAAACCCGAGAAAATTTGGCAAAGTCTCATTCTGCATCTAAGTCACTTATTTATGTGATAAATGATCTTCTTGACCTCACCCAAACTGAAGAAGGCCAAGAACTAATCAAAGACGAGGTATTGGACTTATCTGCCTGTGTCAAAGAGGCAACCGATCCGTTCAAAGTGGATGCCACTCGTAAGGGCCTAGAGTACGAAGTTATCCAGCACCCCGGCCTTCCGCGATACGTCCATGGTGATTATCGTCGGGTGCGTCAAGCGGTTGCCAACATGATAGCAAATGCTATGCAGCACACAACTAAAGGTTTCGTCAAGGTGGAAGCTTATGTTACGGAGGTGCTTGAGTCGCGCGTTCGGGTCGAGATTACTGTTCACGACACCGGCCGCGGAATGAGCAACGGAAAACTCGACAGCTTATTTCAGGATTTGGAGCAGGTCAGCAGTGCTGATCTGGAGGAGTCCACTTCCGCAGAAGAAGTCGATACCCCGCAAGAAGGGCGCGCCTTGGGCTTGGGCCTTGCTGTAGTAGCGAGGATAGTCAGAAACATGGACGGGCAACTACGTCTCAAGTCCGAAGAAGGAAAAGGGTCGAGATTTGTGATCCAGCTTCCGTTTGAGCTACCGTCAGACGATATACTCGAGAAGACAGGCGCAAGCAATGTCACGATTAAATCGAATACGAATTCCAACCCTGCCTCGGTTTCGAAGTCTCTGCCGCCTACCCAAGCCGGTGAGGTTATGTTGGTAAACCGGGGAAGCTCTGCCTCAGTACATATTCCGGGTCGCGTCATCAGAGAGAGACACAGCTTTGACGAAACAATTAGTGTGAGTAGTTTGAAGAGCGGTGGAAGCAATGGTGCTCGGAGCAACAAAAGCGATGCAGACCGTTTGATAGATGCGATTCAGACCCCACTATCTCTAGGAGAACCGGACGAAGGGGGGTTTGGAATCCAGCGTCAGAATTCCAAAAGACAAGGCCGCGCCAGTCCTAGCAGTGCATCACTACCGGAACCTGACGACGAACCCCCCCGTATCATTACGACAGGCAACCTAGAACGGCCCCCTATGCCGCCTCGATCGACTTCAAGCCCCACCAAGCCCCCAGATTCGCAGGCTGGAATTCATTTGATCACAGACACCAAGACCCCTATTCGACCTGTCAAAATTCCTGATGAATATTTTGATCAACCTAGGAACCCCCAGACAGGGGAAACGTCGAGAGTGTTATTCGAAATCCCCGCAGGAGGCCGAGTAGAGCAGAACAATCCCTCTACTGCCAACTCGGGCAAGCTACAGGTGCTCGTAGCTGAAGATGATCCGATCAATATGAAGATCTTGAAAAAGCGCTTGGAGAAAGCAGATCACGAAGTTTACCACGCAGTCAATGGCGAAGACTGTGCGGTGGTGTATAGAGGGCAACCAGCCAAGTTCGATGTCATACTTATGGATATGCAAGTAAGTAGTAAATGCATACAATTCCATCTCTATATGCAGGTGGGAATAAACTGATATTAATTAACATTCTAGATGCCTATTGTGGACGGTTTGGAAAGCACAAAAATGATCAGGGCGTTCGAGCAGTCAGAGGCATGCACGAAGCTATCTCCATTGGCCACTAATCACGGCAGGGTGCCCATTTTTGCAGTCTCAGCTTCACTCAAAGAGAAGGAGAAACCGACATATGTCGAAGCTGGCTTCGATGGCTGGATTCTGAAGCCTATCGATTTCAAGCGATTGAAAGTTCTGCTTGAAGGTTTGACCAATGATAGCATCCGAGAGGAATGTCTCTACAAACCCGGAGAATGGGAGAAGGGCGGGTGGTTTATTCTTAGGTCTTCTAGACCATTCAAATGCCTCAAGCCTGAAGGCGAGGAATTTTCATCATCTGATGATGTGACGCCCACGGGCCCTACTAAACCACTACTAGATAACAATATGATACCGTCCTGATTGTTATGTCTGTCGCGCAGCTAGAATGGTTTCGCCCGTGGCTTCCCTTTACCCTACAAAGCATCATCTCGCGATTAGCTATGATGAATTATATATCAAAACCTAACCATCACGTTTGGAGAAGCGGGAGTTACCATATCAATCATGATGAATACCCACGTTGTCTTTGGTACGGACTGGGGATACATCCCCATTCTTTACGTATGAGTCTATATGACCTTTTTGTATACGAAAAAACGGAGGTATGACGGACGGAGATTAAGGAGAAGGGCGTTTTAAACCAAGTTTATTCATTTGTTTCATGTCCGCCTTGGACGAAGCGACTTGGCGTCGGCAAAGGATACTTGAGAAGGACGATAGAAAAGGGGAAAACAGGGGCGGCGGCCATGGATGGCAAAGTATACGCATTTTTGCATGGAATCCCGGGGCGTACTGTCAAAATTCATTAGATACCGGCCTAAGCAATACATGGAATATAGGTTTCTTGTTTTTTTTGAACTTGACTTGCGCCATGTAACGATTTTTTTTTTGGGTTGCAGCAAAAGCACTGTATTTCAAGCGAATCTTTTATCGGAAAACTCGAAAGGAACTCGGGGGCGTTGTCAAAAGGAACATATGCTCGGGGGAAAGACAAGGAAGCTTGGGTGAGGGAAGGGAGGGATCAAGTTCGTCAGGATCTCTCTCTCTTTCTCCTATAGATCGCGATCCTGTCTGCGGGCTTTTTCAATGGCAATGATTTCCTAAGGCAGAAGAAGGGGTTGTTTGTTGTTAGTTATAAGTGGCTTAGAATGTGGATATGATCACACATGGCGCGTAGGTATATGCAGTAGGTTAACCTAGACATGTAGGTTAGTTAGTAGGTAGTAGTGTTTAATAAGTATAACCTAGGTATGTACTCATCGGTGTGTTGCCTACCTACACCACTCACCGAACTTGAATACTGTTCTCTCTCTCTCTCTCTTGCTTTCATATATATAGTTGCTGGTATGAGAAGTTAAACATTGAAACTGTTATGTCAGAGAGGTGGTGGGGTTGGGATATGGTAAGCTGAGGATGGATGGACGGGCAGCTTGGAATATCAATATTTTTTCAAAAAAAGTACCTAGATAACCGGATTGGTCAAATCCTCTTATAACTTCTTTTTTGGTAGGTAGGTAGGTAGGTATGTACAGCGAAAAACCTGGGTGCTCTTTTTTATATATGTCTCTTTCTTTCTTTTCCCCTAACCTAACCTAACTTTTCCTTTCATCACGGCTCGTTCAAAACCATACCATACATTACCTACATACCCGAGTCGTACGTTAGATCTCGATCAAGTCATTATCCTCATCCCTAGGTTATATTCCCATCTTTTTTTCTTCAGATCCAGAGTGGCTTTCTCTCTCTCGCTCTCTGTCTCTCCTCGTAACATAAAACATTGCCGTATAGAACAAGAAAATATATATAACAAAACATAGCGTGAATAAATCATAAAATGATATAACGCGTATCCCTCTTTTCTCCCTTGCCCATGACTTCCTATTTGACTAAACCGAAAAAAAGGAATAAACGCCGTGTTCGGGGAGGAACTCAGAAGAGAGTAGATGATGTATAAATGTGAGAAAATGGAGGGGGAAAAAAAAGAAAAAAAGAGAATCGGGGTTTTCGTCTCTCTCGTCTATGCGTAAAATCATTTTTTCCCCCTTTCGTTCCTTGTCGTGTAAGCGTGGATGGATATGTGTAAAAGTGAAATACGTAAATCGATAATATATATAATAACTGCTGGATTTGATTGGCGATGGTATGTGCGTGTGCGTGTGTTTCGTGCGTCATGGCGTTGTGGTGATGCGAGGACTAGCGATGGTGACGGTGGCGGCGGCGGCGGTGGTGGTGGTACTGGAGCAACTCACCACCACCAACCAGCTGACGGGTCTCGTCTGCCTCCATCCTCTCCCCCCTCCTCCCCCATACGCATTTTGCGCGCTGGACTGGGAAGCAGTGGGAGAGGAGGGAAGGGGAATAAGGAGAAGAGCAGAGAGGGGAGGAGAAGAGTATAATAAAAAGAGGAGCAAAGGAATGCGCGCGCAAGAGAAATGTTTTCTCTGCTCGTCTCTTCCCTTCTCTCCTTCGGCTCTTCTCCTTATTGCGATCTCCCCCCTCTCCCAATCCCAACCGGCTTGGACACTAGAGAGAGGATGAGGGAGGGGGGTTAAAGTTTCACCTTTCCCGCCCTTCCTCGTCCTTCCTCGGTGAGACACGAGCGCGAAATGGGATAATGGAGAGAGAGAGAGAGAGCGCGCTCGAGAAGAATAATAAAGCTCCGCACCTCTTTCACTCCACTACACTTCCTCCCCACACACATACTCTCTCTCTTCTCTCTTCCCCCCTCTCCCCTCTCCCCTCCTCCCTCCGCCTCCGGGGATAAAAAAGCGCGAAGGAAGGGGGAGGGGGCGGGTTATAACGAAAAACCAAAATAAAATAATAAAATAAATGCAGAGGTAGAGAGGAAGTAGGGGAAGAGGGGGAGGAGGGAAGATTTCTAGCAGCAAAAGCCACCTAGCCTAAGCTAGCTAGCTAGCTAGTATTAGTGTCATTCCATGGCCGACGTCTCGGTGCTGCTGCTGGTGGTGGTGATGGTGCCCTGGTGGCGGGCCTGGTGGACGAGGCGGTAGATGCCGAAGGCGATGAGGGCCAGCACGATGAACAGCACGATGATGATGATGGCGATGACGTCGTTTTCCTTGACCATCTTGGCTGATTTTTTAGAGTTTTTTTTAATCTCTTTTTTATTTCGCTGTTGTTGGATGGGGTGTTGTTGAGGTGGGTTTGGTGGTAGTAGTAGTGGTGGTGGTGGTGGTGGGTGTATCAATAAAGCGATAAGGTAGAAGATAGGTGGGTGGCTGGGTGGCTGGGTTTGATAAGGTATACGATATGAATATGAAAGTGGCTGGTTTTGGTGGTATGTGGTGGTGATCGGCGGATTGATAGAGGTTAAGCTAACTCAGCTCTGTAAGCAATTGATGATGAGAGAGTTAGCTGACTATGCCACCGACTTCTTGGGGAGGGAAATTGAGTTGGAATGCTGATCTGATTCTTGCACGTACCTTGAAGAAAGCAAAAAAGGATTTGTGTGATGGATCAAATCAATTATCAATTCCTCGATAAGAGAATGTAGAGAGATCAATTAGAGGTGGAGGTCGTAAGTATAAGTGTATAACTTCAATACAGTGCCGATGCAATAATGAATCCGATGATGATGATAATGATGATTCGAGAGAATAAATTAAACCAAATGATTTAATTATCTCTTAATTGAAACTTTTTCTCTCGTGAGGGATGTAAAGCGATTCAAGAGTGAAAAGAAAAAAGAGGAGAGAGAAAGAGAGAGAGAGAGGGTGGGTGGTTTGCATAGCGGGATGTTACTTACCTGTAGTTATATGATGCGTTGCCATGCCATTAGGCGTAAATAGCGAGGCTGGGTGGGTTTGGTTGGCGTAAAGTGGTTTTTTGGCGCGTTGTCGGATAAAAAAAGCGCAAGGCTGGCAAAGAGAGAGAAGGGGAGAAAAAAAAGAGGGTCACCTCATCCTGTCTTACCACCACCACCCAATCCTAGGTATGGCATTGAAAGAGGGAGAAGCTGAAGCGAGCTTGGGGTAAGGTAGGATGTAGGTAAGCAGAGCTAAGGTTAGGTAAGTTGGTACACACAAGGGGTAAGGTTCCCCTACCCCACTTTCTTGTGCGGACGAGTTGCTTGGCCGGTGGTTGGTAAAATGTCCTGGTTGTGTAAGTCCGGGTATCTACTGGTGCGTTTCGCTGGTGGTGGGGCCCTCTTCACGGCAGCGTAGCGGACTTGTGGTGTTTCGACCGGGGGGGAGAACACAGCTCGTGGCTGTACCTAGTCTAGGCGGCGTTAGGTCTAGACATAAAGGTATGTCGTGTTTTTTTGGGGGGTTTTTTTTGGCGGGACCGGAACGAATCAATTCAAATGGAAGTGGGAGAAAACACCCAGCCTCCCATATCCCGAAACTAGTAGTACTACCTAGTTTGAGGGTACCATCTAATTCCAACTTACACAACCTAGGCATCTTTGCGTTGTCTTGTTCTTGTTATTATTCCTGTTCTCGTCCTCGTCCCTAGCTCTCCTCTGACCATCACATGTTAATCATATGGAATTATAATATCAAATCATTCAAGGGATAGCATACAACCGGCTGCATAGCAATACTAGGATAGAGAAACAATGAAAAGGAGAGTAAAAAAAAATCAAGTTGGAAATGCCTTAAATTCTTACGCCTCCGTTTTTTTTCGGGTTATCCATGTTAAAAAAGCAAACCAAGGCCCATGATATGGGGGGAATAGTCAGTTGAGACAGATAGAAGGCGAAGAAGAAAAGAAAAAAGGGGGAAAAAAGGACGATGAACAAAAAAAAAAGATATCACGGAGGGAAACTGCTTATGTTACACGTTCCGAAGACCACGATGTCATGTCGCGTACGCCATTCCATCAACACATAATTAGATAGCCAAACCTCACCCCCTCCCCTCCTCTCCCCTCCCTCTTTGCCTTTGGCGCCATTCAATCTCATTTCCATTTTCACTCGTCCTTCGTGCCGTCCGTCGATGACATTACGATTTTCACGTGTCGTTCGTAGTATTGTAGCATCTACCATCACGTCACGCGTTAGCAAGCATGACCTCATTCAGGAGAACAACGGAACCGCCTTTACCTTCTGGGGGCACCGCTGGTATATAACTTTCGTTTCGTGCTGGGTCTTGTGTCCATTCTTCCACGTGAGGTATACGAGGAGCTTTCCCGTCCTCTCGTCGTGGCAGGCCTCGATCGACTCTACTTCATCCTCCCAGGAACCAACCGGCGGCTTCCACGCCCGAGCGTTGGCGGGAGGCGATGTCGATGCCGGATGACTTCCGTTGCGCCTCCGTTTCGTTCCGTTCGTCGGTGTGCCTGCCGTCGATCCCGCCGCGGCCGGCCGACCTCGTTTCTTGGTCTTGAGCGCCGTCTTGGTGGCTTCAAGAATCTTATCTCTGCCGCCCACGCTCGCCAGGTACTCGCCGAGGACTTCGGCCGCATTCTCTCTGTCTCCGTCTCCATGTCAGAAACTTTTTTTTTCTCTCCTCTTCTCGGCTTGGTAAAAGCCAAATGTCGTAGTAAATACCCACCTAAGATTCTCCTCGTCCTCCCAAGTCTGGTCTGATTTCTTTTCGTACCCTTCCCACTTGACCTTGTATTTTATCGTGCCCTGTTTTCCCCGGCCGTTTAGTATTCCCAAGTTACAGCTAGTAGCCGATGGTACTCTCCTGCAGTTGCACTTACATCGGCTTCTACGGCGTGGGAAATGATCTTTTCGACAATAAACCTGGGCGTTCAGATGATTAGCATCCACGTAGCCAGCCCCGAGTCGCAATATGCCGCCATGTTCTCGGCGCAATGTTTCCCCCATCATGACATTCCAAGTCGCGTAAAATCGACTTACTCGTCCTCCTCTAGATCCTCGTCCTCGTCCTTCTCATCTTTATCTTCCTCGGCGTTATCGTCGCCATTCCCCACATCACCCTTCACGATATCGGGCATATCATCATCGTCTACGTCGTCCGCCTCTTTCAAATTGAGGGATGCATTCCTGGCGCGCCGGGTCGGCAAGGGGACGGCGACGTCCGTTTCGCCAACGTCGGACTTCTCGTCGTCGCTGATCGCTTGATTGAGGTGTTAGACTTGGCAACGTCGAATAGGAAGAAAAGAAAAATATAAAACGCTTGTAGTGGTTATGGTTGGATTTTTTTTCCTTTTTTCTGATAGTTTTTTTCTCGCCACGGCCTCGGGCGAGGGAAAGAAAAATGGGCGGAGAAAACATACCGGGAGGCATCGCAGAAAGTCAATTGCGCAAGGCACGGTCGCCCCGACTTGACGCGCTTTGGATGGTGAGATATAGCTAGGAGGGGGTAGATGGAAAGGGTTGTTGCAGGCGATTACGATGGATATATGGTTGGTTCGCGATAAATCAACACGGGTGAACGCGAAGTTGCTTCTGCCATGAAGGAGATGGAGTTTTTAGCTCATGTCAGTTCTGTTTACAGCTTGGCCCAAGCTTTGCAACTTGAACTCTCTTGAACTCTCTTGCCTCTTCCTACCTCGAGCTAACTCCAGCTGCAGCCGACAGCAGCCGACAGCAGCCGACAGAGAGTTTGTGGCAAATGGCGTTTACCAGCCACATCTTATACCTGCTTACCTAGGTAGTACCTACTCATTGGCCGGGCTTTCCGGGTTTACACCTGCCATCCTTTATTGTTTTGCAACTCTCTTACACTGGAGCACGAGACGACTCTCCAGGTTCTACTCTAGGTTACTCATCACATGCAACCCTCATATTGAACTCTCCTGTCTCATTTCTTCCATTGTAATCTCAAGTAAATCTCAAGTACATGTTGCAAAACCCACCGACCACTAAATAAATAAACATATCATATGCGATCTATTTGCGACCAAAAATAAGTCGGGTGATCAACAAACCATGTCTTGTCTCGGCAGATCATATATAACCCAGACGCCTCGCTCCCGTCTACACACTACATCTATCCATATACCTAGGTTAGTATAGATTGCCTAGATATTTCTGTCGCCATGATGAATGTGTGTAGTCGTATGTGCGCAGCAGCATCGGAGAGCAAGCTCTACGACTTGGGGGGTTCGCAAACATCTATCGGAAATGTCCAAGATTGGCAAAGCTCCACTCCAGGCTTATTCCGTCCGATCTGGGTCAAGGAGGATAGAAAGGACACAACCTAGATAGAACACAAAAAGCGACTCCATCTTCCACATATTTAATTCCAATATGCTGTTGAAGGAGCTAGCATGAGAAGAAAAAGCGCCCTTGGTCTTCATGCAGGTAACCAGCGAGAAGCTGTGAAAGATGAGGGAGGGAAATGGAAGAGAGAGGGAGGGGAAAAAAAAAGACAAGTTCATTCGAGAGGCGGTGTTAACTAATTCAGCTTCCAGGCCGCCCCGACCACGGCCCAGAAATTAGGGGAGTGTGCAAGATTGGTCCCCTTCATAGTACATGGGTATGCACAGAGGAGAAGAAGAAGAAAAGGGGGAAGGCGGACATTTTCTGCATGTGGCTTTTTCTCCCTTCACCGGTAAGAGAGGAAAGTAAGTCTGTATCTCTCTCTCACTCTCTCACTCTCACGCGTCCAAAGACCCCTCTTCCCCCCCTTTTTTTACACCACCTACCTACCTTAACACCTAGAATAGGATAGGTCAACTGCCTGGGAGGACATTCTCTTTTTTTTCCTGTCCTGTGTTGAGACGTCTTATCCCACATGTATTCCATTAGTAGGTAATGAATGTACGTAGTAAGTAGTTGGCTGGATATAGATATATTATAATAATAACATTACCTGGCGCTGGAGAGTTTGCTTTTATTTCTTTTTTATATATACCTACTTAGGTACATGAAACTATATAGAAGTGAATATGTATACCTACCTAGTGTTGCAAAGGAAGAAGAAAAAGAAAAAGGGCAGTACCCTCTTATTACTACGAAGAAGCCAGCTCGGAAAGTTCGCTGACTCGCTCACCAATAACCATACTACACTCCGATGTATTTACATACACTACATACGGCGGCCATGTCTTGTTGGATTTGGGGCTGGCAGAGAGAAGACCGAAGGGGGAGAGGTAGGCAGGTACTAAAGGTAAGTAGTGTACATACCTAGGAGAGGGTCTCCCTCCCCAAGACCCCTGCAACCGGACCCATCTCCCGAGTCCCGACATGAGCTTTTCGGTATACTAGAAGCTTGGACTGGGGGGTAGGTAAGAAGCTTGGGCCGTTTGAGGCGGAAGGGGGGAGGGGGGAACAAATCTGATAGCTCTTAGTGGCCGATCACAAGTCAATCGGTTAATCGACAAGCTAACAGTTGTTTTCTTTCCTTTCTTTTTTACCTCTTACCTTTTTTTCCTTCTCTCGGTTTCATAGCTAATAGGTAGTTGTAGCGTATTGTAGTGTAGGTACCAGCAGCACCAGCAGCGGCAGCATATGCAGCATGTAATGCACATGTACGTGTATATTTCTGTAGGAGCCATTCCTGCGTTCATGCAACGGCTTGGCCTTTTGAACAATAGGTAGAGACTGGACGGGGAGCAAGTAGTAGAGGGCCATTTAGTTTAATAACTGGATTACGAGGAATACTATGTGTCTGATGGTGGTTTTTAGTTACTAAGAAAGTTTGTATGTGTACACATACATACATTGATACATACATAGGACATGAAAGTACGTACTAGGGACTACCTAACACATCGCCTCGCAGACTTCTTACCATCATGGATGCTAGGTTATAAGATGTACTGTACACTAGGTAAGTACTTGATGTATAGACTGCTTACAATCGGATAGATGCTGGTTAAGCTGAAGGGGGCTGGGTATTACCTAGTATTAGTATTGCTATTGGTATTAATAAATTGTACCTACGACTGGATTGGATACATCGATAGTAGGGCCCCCCGTCCCCTTTTTTTTGATTCCCACTACTAGATGTCAATGTTAATTGACGGTGTATCCAAAAGTGATGTAGGCACAGTTCGAACTAAATTTCCTATCTCCTTTTTTTTCTCTTACTCTTCTTCTATACGGAGACAATTCTCAGGAGTTCATATGCACATACCTTAGTTAGGTAGGCATTTCATTTGACACTACCTAGGTAAGGTAACTAAACCTAGGTGCTTGTCCCTATTTAGGGGCCGGGGATTACACTAACTAGGTACATGTGAGTATACAGCGGATAGGTATGTATGTATTTACCAATACAGCGTAGTGTCTGGTATTTATGAACTCCTATTACAAAAAACCATGTAGTGTGTACCAGGTTCAATATAGCTAACAACAATAACAACAGCACATCTTGAGATGTATGGACCAGACATACTGCAAAGGCAATAAAAGAAATGCACGTATTGCATACCTGCCTGCCTACCACCTACATAGGTACCTACCGACTGGTATGCGCATACCTTACATGTGTATGTCGATGTATGTATGTAGGTATGTATGTATGTACTAATTGATGTAGGTTTAAAAAGTATCGGTTGATACGTGGCTTGAGTGAGGCAGAGCGAACATCGATTGATGCTAATAGAATAAGGTAACGCTAGTTAGCCTAGCGCCCGACCCACCATGATCTTCGCTTCACCTGTCGGAGGTACCGGGAGTGCAACGGCTGTAGCGGGTACCTAAGCCGAGCACCGACCCGGTGGGAAACAGAGGGAGAGCCAAGGAGAGATTGATGTACCTCTACATAACCACAGCCGGTTCAAGCAGGTAAGGTACTTGGGGGGGTAGGATTTACCGGGCGACAGCACATACAGAGAGAGCCCCTGACTATTTTTTGATGAATTGAAAAGTGTTCCCCCCCGAATTTATTATGCCAGAGAAAACCATCTCCAAAAAAAAAAAGGTTGCTATCCCTCCAAGGAAGAACCCTTCACCTTTTTTTTTGTGCACCTCCCGTCCGTCTCTCTTCCCTCCCTCCCCCTTCTAAGTCTTCTCAGCTCCGACAATTACAATTACAATTACTATTACAATCATTACCTAGCAGGCGGTCACTAATACACAACATCATACATATGGTTGGGGCAGCTGGGCACAGATTCAGCTTCGACAGCACATCCATCCATCGCCTACCTGGATGACAGCCGAATGGGAGAAGCTCCTTGGGGGCGCTGCCAGCAATTGACTTCATCCAGGACACGGGTTCGCTTTCAGCTGAGCAGGTCGGCACCGCAGCACACCACATAAACAAAGCACCGCCATCTTGCACAACAAGCCCTCCCCCTTCCACCCCCTTTACCCGCTTCGACCTAGCATAAACCTAACCTGCCTCCCTCCTCACACGAGCCGGTACGCTACGCCACCGTACCGTACTATACCGCACCGCACCGCACCGCACATCTACTCGACTGACCCTAACCGAGCTGTACCCGGCCCCAGTCATGTCCGACGCAACCAACGGCCCGTCCGAGTCGCCAGCCGCTTCTAAGGCAAGCGCTCCGAAAGACAGGAACTGCCCCTACTGCGGCCAGGCCTTTACCTCTTCCTCCCTCGGCCGTCATCTGGACCTATACATCAAGGAGAAGAACCCCAAGCCCCCTGATGGCGTCCACGATGTCGATGCCATCCGCAAGATGCGCGGCACCATCACGAGGAGGCAGCCCCGGGGTTCCCTCGCCCGCCGGGACACCTCCAATCCTGGGACACCCACTACCTCTGGCAGGCGGAGCCCCCCTCCCGACCTGGGTATCAGACCTCCCGCCATACCCAAGGAGGGCCAGTTCGTCGTCGACCAGACCTCCAAGTACCCCTTCCAGGCTGGCTGGGAGGTGACCGGTGTCATCAACGACCTGCCCTCGAGGAATGGCGACTTGAGAGGGAGCTGGGAGGATGGAGCGGGCCAGGACGCCTCGGTCAGGCCCGGTCTGCAGAGGGCACCCAGTCGTGTTGCTCAGAAGGCCCAACTGGATGCCAGGCAGAAGCTCGCCGATGCCATGGATACCGCCAGGGCTGCCGAGTTGGCGTTGAGGGAGATGTTGAGCTCGTGGAGAGCTGCCAAGTGTGTTCACCTTCACCTTCACCTTCTCCCCTCTCCCGCTTGTGTTGCCTTACTAACACATCGCCTCTTGTCAGACAAAACATCGACATGAACTCGGTTCCCTTTGACTTCGACCCCCTTTCCCTCGACTTCCCCGCCCTCACCCTGCAGTGCCTTCAGGCGCCTCCCACCTTGTTCTCCTCTACGCCCCACCCCACCTCGACCTCGTGGTCCATTCAACCGCCCTCACAAAAGCAATTCGAGGCACTGCAGACATACTTCCAGGAGGAGTTCCGGAAATGGAGAGTGACCTGTGCTATGGCAACGACGGCTTCGTCGGAAGAGTTGACGTACCCCCCGTCTAATCCCCACTTCCCCCGGGATGTACGTGACGGTGTGAAGAAAGCAGAAAAGGCGGCGGCATCGCTTGAGAAGCAGATAAATGAGCATTTACAGTCTACGTATCAAGTCTGGGAACAGCTGCCACAGGCTAGAAGAAGTGAGCTGTGGGTCCTGGAGCTCGCAAGGAGCGTCGGGAGAAGACAAAAGGACATTGAGAAGTTTAAAGGAATCCAGCATACTATGAAACAAGAGAATGCGAACTTGAAGACCCAGATTGAACATCTGAATCGTCTGCAGCAGCCCAGAGAGTTCAGAATAGTGCCGCCTGCCACACTTCCCATAGAGGAGTCCCTGCTTTCCTACCTCTTAGATATGGGTGCTAAAGGCCACCAAGGCATCGGTCTCAATACCGAGGACCGTCATGTGGATCTCAATACCTTAGTCTCGCGTGCCATCGATAGGTGGAAAACCGTCATTATCTCATCCAGAGGCCAAGGCATGACGAGCCAAAGGCCACTTGATCAGCCTACCCCAACACCTACGCCCACTAGTGCTGCTACTCCCAACGTCCCTCCCCAGATGAAACCTGTGCCACAACAGCAACAACAGCAGCAGCAGCAGCAGCAGCAACAAACTCAACAACAAACTCAACAGCAACAGCAGCAACAACAACAGAAACCGCCGCCGCCACCGCCACAGCAGCAGCAGCAGCCACAACAGAGATCTTTACCTGCGGCAACAAATGCTCAGCCTCCTGAATCACAGGCTACATCAAATAACACTCCGGCAGCCACTTCTACCGCTGATGAGGACAACAGCGATCAAGATGCGGACGCTGAGATGGAAGAGGACGATGGCTTCACCCCGATCACACCCGTTATTACCAAGCCGCAAACCCAACAACAGCCCCAGCTCGATGTGCCTCGGACGAGGGCTCCTAACCAGCGGATGCCCAATAATGCCGATCCGCGGTTTGTCATGAATGGCGCAGCAGGTAATCGAGCGCTTAATATGCGACAGTCGATGCCCAACATGAATGCGGCTACTACAATGCCGGGACACGGACACAACCAGCAGGGACATTTAAATACTACCGATTACGGCACTGTCGTTCAAGGAGTTGGGGGCGACCCCATGTATATGGACTGATAAGTATAGACGGGCTTATAAGGCGGGTTACAGGCGGACTGGTTTTTTGATTGATTTGGGGCGTTTTTAGAAAGGAAAGGAATATGAAAGAAAAAAGAGACAGAGCAGAAGTAGGAGAAGAAAAATGCTGTTATTTTCGGAAAATATGCCCCCCATCAAACCTTTTTTGAGGGATCATTAACCAGCTGACTCTGAACTTATCTCCATTGGCGGAAAAGGGGGAGGATAGGAGGGAGGAAAGAAAAGAAAAGCATGCATGGTTTTCCCCTAAATGACAAGCTAGAGAGAGAAAGAGAAACTCGAACTTCACCCCAATGCAGCATAGAGGGACATGGTGAAACAGCAAGAAAGGAAGAAGGAGAGAGGTAGAGAGAAGAAAAATGTGTTATAATATAAATCTGCATAAATATATATAAATTACCTACCTACCGAACCTACCCATATATAAAGTTCCCCCAAAAAGATTGATGTACGAGACTTGGGCTAGTTGCTGTGTGTGTGGATTTTAGTTTAAATACCTGGGTAGGTACCTATTGATGTAGATAATCCTTATCGAGGTCCATATGATTTAAGCTTAAGACTTGACTTGGATCTTTGTGTACGTAGGTAGGTAGGTTTTCAGGGGGGGCATTGGGAGCTTATATATGTATGCTGACAACTAGGTAGGTTAGAGGAAACATGTCTGGATCAAAGGGGAAATAAATAAGGATAGGATATGAATAGGGAACGGATGGATGGATGGATGGATGGTGAAGAGAAGAGAAGAGATGTGTCGGGGAGGGGGGGAGGGGAGAGAGAGAGAGAGAGAAAGGGGGGAGGAGAGGAGAGGAGAGGAGATGAAGGGGAACTTAACTAAGTTAGAGGGTCTGGGTTGTCGTTAGCTTTAGGTTAGGTTAACCGTTTGTTTGTGTGTGTTTTGCGGGCGGGTTTGGGGTGAAGGGGGGGTTTTATCAATCTACTAAAGGCGAGATGGGATGTCTGGTTGTAACTGTAGGAAGTAAGCCGTTGGGCTTGGGGGGGTAACTACTAAGGTAGTAGGTACAGACTTTGACACTCTTGCTCCCTACCCTACACTTCATTCTCTTCTTCCTCTGTGGCTGGCTTGTGTGTATGTGTGTGTGTGTGTGTATGGGGTGTGTAGCACGGTACCTTGCATTTTGATTTATTCGTAGGTATGTAGGTAAGGCCTTAGGTTACCTTGGTATTCTTTTTTTTTCCCCTTTCTTTTCTTTTCTTTCTCTTCCTCATCATCTTCTGCCTCTTTTCTGCATAGCAGCACACACTACCTATAAACAGGTTTTTTTTTTTTTAATTCTCTTGCAACCCCCTCTTTCCCCCTCTCTCCCTTGTGCTCTTGCTTTCCATTCTCTGGCTCTCTCTCTCTCTGTCCTGTTTTCATATCGGGCTTACTACGGAACTAAATTAGCTGGATAGGTAGGTAGATAGGTAGGCTAAGCTAAGCTAAGCTAAGCTTTGTGCCCACTCCCTGTTTGTCCGGTAGGATGATTTCGTTAACGTCCAAGGGGACGGAATCTATCTGTGTGTCCGGTAGGATGGCGGCGGCGGCGTATTTATGCGTATGTACGCTAAGTCTAAGCCTGATACCTGGAGTTAGCCGCTTTGAATGTTACGATTACCTGTATATGTGTGTATGTATGTATGCAGGTGGTCTAGATGGTGCAGGTAACTTTGAAAAGGGGGGGGTGCGATGTTAAAGGGGGTGAGGGGGGTAGATGGTTGGTGGTCAGATAGATACGCAGGATACCCTGGGCTGGACTATCCCATCTCATCTCCAGCTCGACCCATTCCCATGGCGTCGCTTTTCTACCTGTTCGTGGGCGAGGTATCTAGATCTCTTAGCAAAAGTTTCGATATAAGGGGAATTTCGTATCATTTAGTGTTGCTGTTGATACATCTAGCTGACGGATTGAGTACTTTTTTTTTCTTTTCCTTTTTTCATCTTTCACATGTTATTGTCGTGCGATGTTCGAGAGGGTTCTATATTGGCCAAAGTCAAGGGGGGTCAAGCGGGGGAAAAAGGAAAAAAAAATACAAATACCTAACCTTAGGTGCATAATAAGGCACGGGCGTACAACAACTTCCAACTTGGATATTATATGCCGGTATGATATGAGGCCCCCGTCGGTTTTTAGGTAACCCTACCCCCCGGACATTATACTAGAGCCGAATCGGGGATCGATAACCCGCCGCTAGGTTCGTAGAGACCACGGGGTCGGGGCGGCAGTTAGTCATTAGCTCACTTAGCTGAATCTGGAAGTTGAGATGAGATGGGAAAAACTTGATATCAAGAGTCTGTGTGGTGAAAGTTGTCAAGGTTAACATTAAGAGGTGAGAGCCAGGCGATTGGCTCGGTGAGGAAATAGATAGTGATCGCTAATCAATCAGTCGAAAGGACCCTGTTTCGTATCTGCATGTACGTTATATAGATAAAGATGGAAAGAGAGAGAGAGAGAGAGAGAAGACTATCATCAACATGGCGAGACTCGATTAACCTAGGCTGGAAAATGGAGGGGGAGAGGGGGGAGGGGGCAACATACATACCTAGGCAAGGTGAGGAGATAGATAGTATCTACCTACTTGCGATAAGACGACAGACGACCACCTGCGAGAATAAGCAATGCGGTTAGTTACGGGACGAGCTCGTCAATGGATACATACCTGTATTCGTATAAAGGAACGTGTGCATGAGCATGGGCATGAGCCTACGAATTTCGTATATCGAAGTCTCTAGGTTAGGTATGTGGTTAGTTGTTAGTTGGGTAGGAATGCTATAAAGAGCCCATCGTGTGACGTTGAGTCCCTATGTTGTAACCTTAGGCTAGATGAGTCTGGTATGATAAATCTGAACTCCGGGAGTAACATAATTGACATAATGCGTGCACTGACAATTAGATGGTTTATAGAGTTGTAGTATGTGTTACCTTGGACTAAGTAGGTAGTTTACTCTTGGTATACTGAGAGTGAAAAGAGGCCTCTTGAAGTAATAAGAAACTTGCGATGCCAAGACTATATGTCGTAATTCTCACCTATTTTTGGTGTTTATTCGTAGATGGACCCATTTGGCGAAAAGAAGAAAAAAGGGAACAGGGTTCGCTGCGCCGCGTCAGTTTTCGCAATACTTTACGCAGCTAACACTTATACTTGAAACTATACAAGTCTGACCAATATTAGGGGCAGCGCATGCCTTTTCGTACACCTAGAAAATTTACTCAGCCTTCACGTTCTCTCTTTCTTTTATTCTTCTTCTTCTTCTCTTCTAAACTCTCTCTATACTATTTCTGTAAATATATTCCCTAGTTATGTTATCACTATTGATAGACTGAAACACCACGATGCTCGGCGCAGCGCCCTAACCCTAAACACACGTTCGTCATCGCCCCTCTTCATTAGGTCACCCCCCCGAGCGATATGATAATCACATGAGTCTACAGAGAATTCTCTTGGATTATTAGGCATCCGAGCTTGCCGGGTGTAAATGTCTTGTTCTAGAAGATCGGTATAACGCGGTGGGGTTTTGCACAGTCGCATCCCGTGGTGTTGAACTTGCCAACAGGAGCTACCTAAGAATGGGGCGACAGAACACCATCTTCGTCGACCTGCCTGTCAAGGAACTACTCACCTTGGCAGACATCGACTTGACTTGGCGACCTGGAGCAGCAGATCCCCTATGTACTTGGCAGCTCAGCTAAAAAGCTTGATTCAACTTCGATGCCAATCCTTTGCTCAACTAAGATGTCAAATCATCTCCGACTATATCATGAAGTGGTGACTTTTCTCCATCTCTTTTCTGTGTTTCTTTTTTTGGATTCTCCATAGCATATATTTCCAACGGCTTAAGAGGCTCAACTGCGTGGCCTCCACCAAACCAAGCCCCGTCCCCATCTTCCTCTACACCCCGTCCCTCTTCGGTCATACTCCCTTTCCCCCTCCCCTTGCCCTGCACTGCGGTCAGCTCCGCGCGGTTCGTAGACCACTATTATCTTATCTTCTAACCAGACCAGTGATTGAGAGTTATGCAGTTACATTCCCGACCCTTGTCGCTTTCTAACCCCAATCCTGCTTTTAATGACCTTATCTGGACCGGCACGTAATTCTCCCCCTGTCTCCCCACCATCCGGTCGAGAAGGGGGTCATGTCCCGATTTCACGCGCCCGTTGCATGAGCTTGTTCGTCTACCCAAACGGCGCACGCTTTCTTTGATCTAGAATTCTTGAGACCATCAAGCCAGCAATGCTACCTTCCTCTCAGACTACAGCTTGCGTAAGTATCCTGACCCAATGACCGTCGTCCCAGACCACACTCGCTCTAGTTTTTCCGGAAAGCCTAATACTACCGTTTCTTGGCCTGTGGGATGCCTCCTGGCGCTGTGCTCCTGGGCAATTAAGAGCAATATGGTTGACACGGCACTGGCTGGGTAGTTCTCTGCGCAGACGAGAGAGATAGAGACATGGAGGGTGGATCCGGCTCCCCTGTGCGCCGATGGACATATAATAACGTCTCATTTATAGGTCGACCGTACTAGTATATGCTTGCTGCTGCTTTGCATTACTGCGAGATATAGCCAAGCCCTACGTACCTCACCTACAGCTATATCGACTATGACTACCCTTGCAAGTACCACTTGGTCTCTGAGACGGCTTTTCTACTTATATCGGGAAGGTGGTGGGAACTTGCTCGTGATAATGCTGCTCCGTCGAGGCTACAAGTGACCTAGGTCGTACCCGAATGCAGGACATATCGTCGTCTGAGCCTGAACTTGCCTGAGCTGCCTCGGCGATGGTACGTTGCGACTGTCGCGTGCGTGAATAAGGCGACCTTCATCAATATATAAAACGGCTTGATGTCCACGTCTTCCTGTTGGTCTCATAGCTCGCTCCATCGCCAAGCTTCCTCTAGCTACTCCTCTCCAGCCAAGAGCCAAGTGTCTTACGAACCTTGTTGACCACTGTCACTCCCCTTGCTATCATCACCATCATCATCATGAAGTTCACTGCCGTTGCCAGCGCCCTCCTGTGCGCCAACGCAGCTCTCGCTGCCCCCGGTACAGCTGCTCGTCGCGCGCGAGCTGCTCAGCGCCTCGCTCAGCGTGATGGTTTGACCCGCAGCTCGGGTCTGCTCCAGCCCGTCGTCAAGGAGGGAGAGGAGTTCTCGGTGGCCTCGACCAACGACACGGCTCACGTTGAGTACAGCTCCAACTGGGCCGGTGCCGTTCTCATCGGTACTGGCTACACCACTGTTACCGGAACCAGTAAGTTGCCTTATCTTATAACCCCCCTTCCCCCTATTATCTTTATCATACCCCACCCCCCCCCCCCCCCCCCCCCCCCCCCCAAAGCCGTCTTGGCACTTCTGCCGATCCGAGACCGTTTTAAGAAGAGAGCATATCATGTGCAGAAAATCAGACCTAACCCTGTGATTAGTCGTTGTTCCTACGCCTAAGGCCCCCTCGGGTGGCAGCAGCTCGGCGACATACTCTGGCTCTGCTTGGGTTGGTATCGACGGAGACACCTGCTCCACTGCCATCCTGCAGACTGGTGTCGACTTCACCATCAGGGGAAGCTCTGTCTCATTTGATGCCTGGTACGAGTGGTACCCTGACTATGTAAGTGAATTACGACAGAAAATATTAGCTTCATATTATATATATATATATATATGTATATGTATAAAGTTATTATCATCTCGTCCTTACCCCCCTAACCCCAGCAAAGCGCCCGCATTCCTAACCCGATCTTCAATTCTAGGCCTACGACTTCTCGGGCATCACCATCTCGGCGGGCGACACGGTGACCTTCACGGTGACGGCGTCGAGCAAGAAGGCCGGCACGGCCACCATAACGAACAAGTCGACGGGCCAGACGGTGTCGCACTCGTTCTCGGGCGAGACCAACCAGCTGTGCGAGTACAACGCCGAGTGGATCGTCGAGGACTACGAGAGCGGCGGCAGCCTCGTTAGCTTCGCCGACTTCGGCACCGTCACCTTCACCGGCGCTTCCGTCAACGGCGGCACCGGCGTCTCCGGCGCCACCATCATCGACCTCGAGCAGAACAACAAGGTTCTCACTTCGTGCTCCACCTCCGGCTCCAGCAGCGTCACCTGCTCGTACACCGGTTAAACGCCATCTGGTCCGGTCTAGGGCGCGGGGCTAAGCACCCTTGTTACTTATTTGGGGGAAATGAGGGGAGGAAAGTCAAGGAGGGGAGCGCGTTGTGGGGGGGAGACGTTTTTTTTTCTTCTCCCTACAGATGTAGTGCTGCTGTATATATGAACCCCGAGAATATAATTCTCACTTTTGATAGGTATATATCCTATCTTTAAATATAGGATGTTACTGCAAGTTTATGGGAAGATTCTTCTCTCCGCTCATTTACGCTCCTTTTGTGTGCTTAAATTCTTTTGGATACATTAGTGACCAGAGAAGCTCTTTTGTCGTTACAGCTCTGAGATTCACGGTTTTATAGCATTTTGGTTGAAGGTTGACGATCTTGGGATGTTAATATTTGTGGATAAAGGGTCATGGACATAGTGAGGTCCTGGTTGTGAGGTTGTTGAACTTGTGGAATTATGGTACTGACCTGTGAGCGAACTATAAGCAGTTAGTGTTTAGACGGTTCTGTTTTTGTATATTTGGCGTCGTTGTTGCAATGGTCCTGAAACATCTAGTCCGCATAAAGGAAGAAAGATAATAAAAATAATCAGTCACCAGGTGCTGTTCGGCGTTTGGGTTTATGCATCCTATGTGGGTAAGTGGCGGTAACCTATACTAGCTTCTCGTAGTGCTTGGAAGACTTCTAATATTTATTCAGTCAAGTCTAGATCTTTAATAAAGCGTAGAGCATTATTATTACGAATAGAGCCGTGGCGAGATATAAATCTAAACAGTATGGCATATTCTATAAGTTGGAGTCTAACGTAAATTAATTCTCATTCTTCGTAGTGAGAGAACGGATGTGAGAATCTCCTCATATAGTTATTACAGAGACTCAGGCGTGTCCAACCTTGCTAATCCAAGATTGAGACGGGTATGGCATATTTCTCACTTGAAAGTCGTAGGGTTGATCACAAAAGTAGGTTACTTTCAAAAATGAAAAACACGGGGAAACTTTGGGGAGTAAAAGAAGGGTACAAAGTACCAACTACTAATTTTCCTAATTCCGACATCATTTCTACTCGTTGAGTGCCTCGTGTGGTCTTTGCCAAACCAAACCTTTCATTCTCTTATGGTTTGTGATAGTAGTATTTGAGTGGAGCTAGGA
The DNA here is from genome assembly GCA_018398605.1 of Biscogniauxia mediterranea. Lineage (NCBI taxonomy): Eukaryota > Fungi > Ascomycota > Sordariomycetes > Xylariales > Xylariaceae > Biscogniauxia > Biscogniauxia mediterranea. The sequence continues at coordinate 613,788 of JAGXTR010000007.1, read as the reverse complement.
TGTAGGTATGAAGCCAACGATGGCGAGGTCGCCTGAGAAACCCGAGCACCGCGTTCAGAATATAGATTTGACTTACCACCATCAAGTCAAACTGGGGGAGTGAGTAGAAAAGAGGTGAGATGACACGAATGAGAAGTATTGGGATATATTAGAGCATGAGTACCTACTCTATGGCGTGGAAAAAAAAATTTGGGGGGGGGGGGGGGGGGGGGGGGAGCACTAAACAGGAAATTAGGCAATTGCGTTGTTGATGTGTAGACACTAGAAATATAACTACCTGTGATATCTTGATTATACTTAGAAAGTATCGTTGTACTCCTTAGTGCGGCACACCACCCCTGAAAGGTCAAATGAATGATAATGTAGTAAATACCTAGATATTAAGATTCTTTTTGAAGTCTATTGCCTCTTAGCAATACGACTAAACTGCCAGGCTTGGATTAAGGCCAATGCGAACGGGATCCTCGCTTGTGCCAAGGACAACATAAAAGATAAATACCTAGCAGTAGGTTGTTTAGCTTCGATCTAACTACGGACTTGATCACCTTTGGGTTGCGCATAGGTGAGGAGAGACCAGCCACAACTACGAGACGCGTTCCGCGTCTGTATGTCTCATCCAGTACCTATCAACGGCCGGATGAGTCAGGTTGCACATCTCCTGCATCTTAATAGCCAATGCCGGACTACGTGTGACGTCGGCCAGGGGAAACAGGCTTGGACATAGGGTCCTCCCGTCTGTAAAATGTTCACTAGTACGCCGAGGAGCTATATATACCGACACTCGAACACAAACCTGTTTCCAAGCCTCATTACAAGCCTCATGTACTATAACCTGCCTGTGAGTTCATACATATAGATGTAGAAAAATATTTGAGGAAGTTTCCATTTGATTCAATGCATATCTCAGGTCAGCCCCTAAAGATCACTCTGCAGATATAGACAAACAAGTATAATTGGTGAGGAAGTAGTCGCTAGTTGCTGTGTGATAGACTACCGCAAATCTGCGATGAAGTGTCCGGGTGTGAAACAGCTTTGAGGTGGCGGAAATCAGAAGAGGAGAAAGGAGGGAGGAATAAGATGATCGCGGGACACTTGATATACACACATTTACCTAACTTTCTCATCAAAAGCAGTCGGGATATAAATAAGGCTATACACTCCTTTTCTCTGTATCTCCTTTTGTCCACAAACCAAACCTCAGTACTCAGCTCCTTCCAGATCTACAAAAGACCTCTATCTAATCTTCAAATTCCTCTCCACCTTCATATCCTCAAACTACATCCAATATGTCTACTCACAGCACCCTCGGAAACGGCGAGTTCATGGCTCTGGCACCAGTCTATGGAGCGAGGATGGAACCGTTGAATTCAGAATGCAGCATGACGGCAAGGTTCCCTGGATATAGCTGGATGTGCAAGGAAGTAAGGTCGGACCGCGGCACCGAAGTGATTCACAATAAGCTGGTTCACCCACCCCCCAATGTTCATCGCGTGAGCACACTATTGGGCAAGTCATAATTACGTAGTATGTATCACGAGGGGCCTTCTATAAACTTAAGTAATCACTTTGTTGTTGTACAAAAAACTAAAACTACAACTATTTGCGATCTCGTCACATATACATCTTAACGCTCTCTTGTTCTCTAAGAGGTACGTACTGGCATCTACCTTTAGATCTATCACCTCTGACAATATGCGTTATGTCAAAATAGGAATAGCATAGGTGTATTATAGGCATTACTATGAGCGCCAGATGATCGGAATCTTTAGCTCTAAAGGGGAAAAAAAGGAGAGGAGAAAAAAAGGGGGGAGGGGAGGGAGATGAGTTAGTAGCTAACTACCTAACTCACATGAAATAGGGACTACTCGGCTAATATTCAGAACCAATATCATGCCCCCACGCCATCAACCGGGATGAATGGGATCGCATGCCAGCACAATTAGTATTAGAAAGTACTCCCAGCTGGATACCTAGCAGTGGTATGTTTCGAAGAATGGTTGAGTTATAGAGGCGCTTAGGTTCGACAGCTTTAATAATACTGTTTAAATCTTATTATTTACTATGTGGTAATTGATAACTATTCATACAGTTTCTACTTTATCTATACCAATAGACCACCCGGGATGTCAAGCTTTTGAAACATTTAAGTTGATATTACTAAAATTTCATTATATTTCCTTTATCAGATGTAGCACTAAATTCATAAACCTACACATCGTTTGATAACCATTATGAAATACCAAGTAATTCGAGCAGATGTATTGGGTATATGTCAATATCAGTATACTGGATGTTGCTTCACAGCTAAGAGACGTTGATTTGCATGAAAGCTCAGGATTCGTTCAACTAGGACTCAATTTGAATAAAGCTCAGCACTAAAAAAAGACATAAAGAAGTAAGGAAAATAAGAAACCAAGTATATTGCCATGAAAGCTTTCATACACCCTCGGAAAATGCAGCACCGCCCGCATTCATATCCACTGACATACTATGTTGAAGCCCACAAACTTCAAACAGTGTCACCGGCGTGATGTTCTCCGGCGTACCAACAATTCCTTGAGTTTTGAGCCGAGTCAACGTCTCCTTTATAGCGACGTAAGCCGGAGCCAACGTAGCAAAACTAAATATCATAATACGGAAACCCATCTTGCGGGCCTCGTCCACAGTGATAGTTGGGCTCTTGCCGTTCTCGACCGAGTTGAGGAGAAGTGGCCACGGGGCTAAGTCCCTCACTGCCTGTGCAGCCTGCTCCTTGGATGTGAAGCCCTCTAGCAGACCGACGTCGGCGCCCTCTTCGCGAGCCGCTCGCAGTCGCGCGATACACTCGTCGTACCCGAGAGACTGAAGGGCATCAGTGCGCGCGATCAGCACGAAGTCTGACTGCAGCCGCACTCGTGCCGCGTGCGCAGCTCGGATACGCGAGATGTATTCTTCGCGCGGGACTACCTTCTTTCCGCTGAGGTGTCCGCACCTCTTAGTGAGGACCTGGTCTTCCAGATGAGCCCCCGCAACACCAGCACGGATGTATTGCTCAACAGTTCGTGCCGCCATAATAGGACCTTCAATACATATTATGTTAGCACGGTTATCAGGCCGTTATCTGTTTTAAACTGTGACCCTAGATGACTAGCAAGTTGTTCGCGTGACTTACCGCCATATCCTGTATCCATATCTGCGATGAGGGGTGGTCCAAACGGATCTAGGTTGGCAATCATGTCTGCATTCTCACGCATTTCGTGTAGTTGGGCAATAGCTAGGTCTGTAGAGGTCATGTGTTAATAGTGACATATTGTCAAAAGAAGGTTGTTGGGACTTTTGTGTTTTATTCTCTAGAGGAAGGCTTTCGAGATAAGGCTTGAAAGGGTGATAATCATAACTTCAACAAGTTGCAGAAGGAGTAGAGAGATACTGGGACCACATACCTGGTTGTCCGAGGCGAGAGGCCGTAGTTCCCGCACCAGTCTAAATCCGTATCGTCAGCTAATTTGAGTAAAAAGGACTAGCGAAGGAAGTAAGACTTGGGTGTTATTAACCATGTACATAGCATTGAATCCAAGCTCAATAGCTGTTCGTGCCGAGAGTCCATCATAGACTCCAGGGCAGACAATGAGCTCATCAGTGTCGAAAAGCATCCGCCTCAGCTTCTTTGCTCCTGACATGGGCTCCTGAACACTAGAAGATACGTAGTCTAACTGTAACCGTGGATGTACCTCAGTCACAGGTGGCGACTGGACAGAATGAGCTACCGGGTGAAGCTCAGTCTCGTCGTCACTCTCGACTACTTCAGTTACATTGATAGAGGCATCAATCTTCACTGGTTCATAAAACGGTGTAGGCACAGCTTCGGGTTCAACTTGGTGCACCGCAGGTTCCGGCGAGAAAATTGCAGAAGGGGCCATAGTCGATAAGTGTGTTTTTCTCTTTCCAAAGACAGTAGCAAGTATGAGTTTTGAAGGTAGGTAATGAAGTATGTAAAGGATATCACTGGAGCTAGTAGTTGGACTGTGAAGAACGATACACTGGGAATAAGGGGAATTTATACTTTTCACCACGACTGAAACTCCTCACATATCATTTATCCTTCATGAGGGCATGATAAATCCAAATCTGTTTGGTGCTCTTCTCCGACAGGAAGACTGACCTAGATCCCTTCTCTTGACTTGGCATGCCTCTATTTCTAAGCCGAATGACCTGATTCCGAGCTGTATAAAGTGTGGATTTTTGGGCTTGTAAGCCAAGCTCCGATGGAACGCATGATCCGTGAAGCCATTCCTGTAGATGAGTTACAACCCAAAGTGCCAAGTTCCGTAAAAAGAAACGATGTTGATGGGGTCTTTCCTTAGGTTATCAACCTTTTTTATGTTGTTCGCTTCGTCCGGCCAGCATGTGATTTTGCTAAATTCTAGGGTTACATACATACAGTCATCAATAGATCCGCACATGACCCGAATGACTAGAGTGAAAGGTTGAACTACTAATATAGAAGGTCAAGTAACTTAGGAAACATGGAGAAAGCTACTGGAAGGGGGAACTTTAGACGATGATGCCCATGTCATGCTCATTGTAAATAACGTTTGTCGACACACCCACTTCCCCCCTTTCCCCCCTTTCCCCCCTTTCCCCCCTTTCCTCCCCTTCTCTCTCCAGCAGATTCTTAACCTTGAATTTTCAGTAGAAGTACGACAGTACACAGTAGAGAAACATATATTTCCTCGCACGGGTTAAAAGAAATATGCAGTTTTACCACACTGTATTCAGACGTCGACACTATATCATCATAGTAAGCTCTGGTCGTTCACTATTGTACGTTGTGTTACAACGATCAAACATGTTCAGAAGCAGAGTCACACAGGTGCATGTCATGCTTCTGACGAACATGTAATAAGTACGATACAAGCTGCGTAGATACATTCTGCGCTTGTTGATGGAGAGTATTGATTAACCAATGGCCAGGCTTTATGGCCAGTCAGCCATCTAGCTCTGCATATGCTGTACTACAACCCCCCAGCTGCGAACCCGCCAGGGTCCTATTCGAAACTTTTCGAGTATCTGTGCTTACACCGAGATAGTTCTAGTATGTTGAATATAGCCGTGTCTCATCTTTCAGCTTGCGTATACAGGGTAGGCGCTCTGTTTACGTCGGATATAGGTATGTAAAGCTCACTCTACATAGAACACCTATATTGTTAGAGGGATAATATCAAAGATGGCTAATCTTAGGTAACTAAATATGAAAGATATATTATACCACCTGGTAAGATGCGATTATGGGGTGTCATTCACTCCACCATGCGAAGCATTGACTCTTTCTCACCATTGAGGAACCGTCCGTGCTGCAGTAGATACTCTGTGTTTGATCCATTATTCAACGCATCTTGGTTTCCTCTCTTGGATATGGAGTATGATTGCAGCGGGCCGAGCCGGGAAGTCTTAGTAACTCGATTGCCGTGCGTTTTCTCAGCTAACTAATACAAGCCACGAGTCTCCAGTATTGGTGGGTATGATCATGAAGATAGTGTTACTAGGTACTTAGTCACTAGTGTCAAGATACGTTGCATCTTTCTGTATGCATAATAACCCTACTATAGCTCTCGCAGAAAGCCTCCCGCCAAGCATTTTAACTCATCTACACAATCAACAAGCCTTCAAAGCCACGCAACACGACTCTTGGCAAGTTAGATATCAGATTCCAAGGTGCCAAGCCTTGGGCTTTGCTTATGTCCGAATCCTTCGTTTATATGCTAGAGTTGCCCGAGGCCAGGCAAGGTGCCCTTTACAGAACGAATTCCCCGTTGAGGTGTGCACTTTCGGAGCCCTTGATCTAGGAATGTATGTATAGTAAATCTACTATGGCGGAATTGTTCTGCTAGCATCGATCCCAAAGGCTTGATCAATTACCCATCGACTCAACGCCGGCTTGGCTCGCTTGGCAAGTTATGAACCTGGACCGAGTTTCATTACGTGGGGGAGCAATGCGTTCCTAAATCGGAGATCTCAAGGGAGATCCTTAGTGACAGCTACGCAATTATATTTGTCGTGATCTATCATTGATTTCATCTTGAGGAAGTTATTCCCGCGGCTTCTTTCGAAATTAGACCGCTTTGAGGACGGTCTACCACTTCGAATGCGCAAGTAAGAAAAGCTAGGCCAAAGGGATGAGCAGGATACTGGTAATTTAATACAAGTAGTTAGCGAATATGGTACGTGATGTTATTACTTCTCTCGAAAACGAATCATAACCTTCGAGTATTGAGTTATATATTTAGACGCAAAAGAGGAAATCAACACGAAGAGGGGCCATGATAACAATTTCCGTAGATGATAATATGAGTTTCTCGGGCTTCTTGGTTATTGAGAGTTATTGAAGCAACACTACAGTAAATTATACGTAAAACATGGAGAACCGATTTACAAGACACGTTAGGTACAGATATAAAATGCCTTTTTTGTTCGACGTGTGGTCGTCTCCAGCTGACTAAGCCAAGACTAATAAACTTGTCACAATTATTCTTCAAGCCAGGACGCTTTTTAGCCGCTGAATTTGTTGATATCACGGGATGATGACTAGTAATATGCTGTCATAAGAGTATTTCATGTTACAACTAGTATCTTGGGTTGACATCTTGCCAACCATATTTAACAATCCATACACGACAGTCAGGTAGCCAAGAATCAGATGTGAGATTGCCTGTTGGTAGAACAAGATGATTCTCATACCTTGAATGACTATTTGCCGAGTTGCGATGCCATATTGTATACCGAGTTCTTTGATTTTGAGGAGATAGGAGCATTGTTGATGGATCCCAATAACTATTGGCAATATGTTGCATAGTAATACATGATTCTTCTCCCTTAACCCCCGCCCCGGCAAGATGAAAACAATGCAGGCTCTTTAGATAGAGATGAGAGGCAATGCCGACTCAAGCCAACTTCCCGCAGTCCAGAGTAACACTGTGAAGAGGTATCATGCATACTTGGACTACTTATACGAGAGAGGGGATATAGTTGAGAGCACCCAATCATGGAAGTCTGATAAAGCTCACATGGAAGACTGAAGGATGTTTCTAGCATGCTGCTCGGAAGAAGGGAGAATGAAAGAAGGCAGAACCAGCCAAGACAACTTTGAAGACATAGGTGGGGGTAACAGATGAGTAGCAATCCTAGACAAGGCCCGGAGCTGTCTCAGGCATGCACCCGTATTTCTTCATATCATACCCTTGTGGCTATCATCTCTACATCCCGACATGAAGCTGCTGAAGACATATGCATATAGATAATTTGAGATATCCGGAGGCGGGACTTACGGAACTAGATCCGCGAGGCATTTTGCAGATTTGGCCTTGTATCCCGTATTAGCGTTAGTGGGGAGCCAAGAGTCATAGAAGAAAGCCCTTTTTTTCTTCTTATCCAAGCACGTCAGCGCTTAGCTGCTCCACCATTTCGGTCCAGCCCCTTCATATCATTTCCCCCCGAGGATTAAAGTCAAGACCTACGATGCTTGCCCTTTTCCTGTTTTCAATATTTCTCTCGCGCTAGTTGGAATACTATATACTTGTCATTCATTCGGGGCTTGATCTCTCCATCATCACTACTGTGATCACTACAGTAATCATGCCAGACATCGAGAAACTGGAGCCCCAATCCGGCCTTCACCCAGAGGAATATCAGGCTCGGAACCTCAAAGACAGGTTCCTCGAACATCTATCTGAGGAGATCGACCCAACTTTCGGAGCCTTACCACTGCTTGCCTGTTGCTTCGCAACTGGTCTCACAGATGGCACTCTCTATAACGGTAAGAATACCCATCAGACACATAGCATTCTGAGTGGCAAATGGCATCATGACCCGGTAATGCTTACTCGGAAACCCACTATCTATAGCCTACGGTACATTCGTCTCCATGCAAACCGGTAAGTACATATCACTTCCGATTTACTGACAACGAGTAGTACCATTCTGACACAACTTCCAGGCAACACCGTCTTCGTCGCGCTTGGGGCGTCAGGGCAAAATAACAAGCCCCTAGGCTGGGCACGTTCTCTATGCTCCATCGGCTGCTTCGTCATCGGCTGTATGGTGTTTTCGCGACTACACCGACTGATTGGTGGGGCGCGCCTCCGTCGGACACTTGTCGTATCCTTCCTCCTACAGACAATATGCGTCGTTATCGCAGCTGCGCTTATCCAAGGCGGGATCATCGATGGCCGCTACCCGTCACATCGAGACCCGTCCGACGTTGACCTGAAGGAGTTGGCGCCAGTCGCGCTGTTGAGTTTCCAAGCCGCAGGACAGATAGTGAATAGTCGGGGACTAGGCGTGAGCGATGTCCCGACCGTGGTGATCACGAGTTTACTGTGCGATCTAGTTAGCGATAACAATCTCCTAGTACCACTGAAGGAGAACATGAAGCGTAACCGGAGAGCCATCGCATTCGTGCTTACCCTTTTGGGTGCCATGTGCGGCGGTTGGATATCCAAGGAGACGGGCGCCGTGCAACCAAGCTTATGGTTTGTCGCCGCTATCAAAATAACGATTACTTCCGCATTCCTGTGGCTAAAAAAAGCCTCGTGAGCTGTATTTAGATGTATGAAGCGAGAAGGATGGTAGAATTCTGAATAAGGGGCGAAAACTCGGGATTTTTCAACTAGCAAAAGGAGCAACGAGCACCAAAGAGTTAAATGGATATAGAAGATAGAAAATAGACAATAGATGGATGCTTTTTTTTCTCCTTGGAAGTTGAACTATCTAGTCCGTATTATTTTGCCCCCTATCTTCTACTACTCCATCTATCCATTGTAAAAAGATCATATATGTAACTTAGGCATATTAAACACACCATACACTTTATTCTTCTAACGCATGCATGATATAGGGGAAACTAAACCTCTACCAAGGAGGTAAGAGTTTTCGAATCTTGTCGTGTCGGTTGCTGCGTCGATGTTGGTTTTCCGAAAATGGCAGCCCGGGCAAGCCATTTTTGGAACTCCAATCCGAAACGAACGTATTTAAGTCGGATATGCCGATCTATATAACCGCCTTGAGGCGCTCCTACTCCAGCTAGGCCTGCAACATCCAATAGCCCTGCAGTAATGAAAGTGTTCTGTGACAATTGTGCATTAAGTGCATAACCATAAGCGTGGCGCAGGAAATCGACAACCAACACCAACATCCGCAAATGTGGTGTATCGTTGGCTACCCTAACAAATAATATTTAAAGGTCAGTCAGGAACATGTCATAAAGCAAGCGAGCATATCTTTTCATTTTGAAATCAGGACAATTATCTACCCATATTCCACCACATTCAAAATGCCAACGTTAACTCCCATACAATTGGTTCATCTGCAGGAACTCTGCCACAAGTACCGCATTGAGTTCCTTGGCGAGATAGACTCATCTAATTGGCCAGAGGGCCACGAGGATATATTGAATGGTGTTAAAGAGGTGGCCAGCAAGAGATATGATGCCTACGCTACCAACCGGGCACTTTTGGGAACCGATCCTTGGAAGATAGAGAGGAAGTCTCATGCCATGGTTCTGGTCAAGAGTGCTGATCGCTCTCGTGGCCGCAATGAGAGCACCTGGAGACATGCGTGTGAATCTTTCATACTCAGCAGGCTGTCGTCTGAAGTTTGTTGGTAAGTAGGAGACCCCATATGGTTTTATGTACAGTTGACCACGCTAACCCCCATCTCGCCGTGACTGTCGGAAACGGGTATGGCGTTCAGAGATCGAAGTGAAGCGGGATGATCTCAGTGGCAGGGCAACCGCTCTAAGAAATCGCCAAGAAGCTCGACAGCCTTGCCGTTGTCCGAGAGCAAGACGGTCTCTGGATCAGTAAGCTCATCTCACCATACCTGCCTTGCCCAACTTATCAGTCTCTTATCTTTCACTTTTCATTCAGGCTCGAAGCGATAGGGTTAAATCAAATATTCAACTTTCGGGCGGGTGAAGAGGTATGCCACGATCCCGAAGTCGCCGAGGAATTAGGAAAGAGAGAGTATCCTGATCGGGTATACGGACTCCGGAAAACAAGAAATATCGAACTACTCCTATATGATATAGCTGCTCAAAGACTTGAACCTAGAGTCAACACAGATGCGGATCAAATAGGCCAGACGTCAGGGTTTCGATTCATAAATCAGCCTATGAATGCGAAGGGAGACCGCCAATTATTTCCATTTCTTGTCCTCGAAGCAAAATCGGGCTCCTCGGATGAGTGGCACGCTATTAATATGCAAACGGCTTTCTCAATTAGAACATTTCTTGAAACGCAGCGACAGCTTTATTCTGCAGCCAGCGCGGTGTCTAGCTGGAAAGCAAGACCTATGGTATGGTTCTTTTCAAATAAGGGAGAAAATTGGCGTCTTTGTGCAGCATACACGGAAGATGCCCCCGCTGAACCGGACTGCATCGGCACTACTGTCTATGTGAGTATGACCCCTTCATATTTACACATGTGTCTTGAGACTCATACTGTCCAGCGGGTCATCGATGTATGGCACGGCTGCATTACGTCTCGTGATGGAGCTTTGCAACTTCTCCTACTTGTTGACTATCTCTTCGACTGGGCGAGGGATAGGTATCGGGAGGATATCATCGGCGCTCTAAGAGTTGTAGCCCGTGGTGAAAACGATACAGCCAGTGGAATTTACCAAGACACTGACATTTTTTCAACCGTCCCGCTGGACAGCACTCGTCGGCCCTCTCAGGTAACTGAAGATGATAGTGATCTCAGCAACTATATTTCGGCTCAGTCATCCTTCTTAGCCTTGGACTCGCCTGCAGGAGTGTTTCGTCATGCTACTTTTGTGGAATCGAGATATTATTGCCTTTACATCACTAGGGACAACGTGAAGACTTTCCTACAATCTACAGCACAGCACAGAGTTCAACCTCTCTCTCGACTAATTCTCCGGCATATGTACCGGTCAATCTTGACAGACCCTGACACTTTGGATGCAATCGAAGAGGAGTGGACTGGAGTCTCTCGATCATCAGCGCTTTCATATCGCCCACAAGCCCAGGAGCAATTCCACGTGGTCATGTCGTTCACAGCATACCTATCCTCTCAATGGCATCAAGTGCGAGAGCTTTCCACTATTGCTATTACAGAAGATGCCTGGAAAGTTGTTGGAGATGCGTCCGGTTTTAAGAAAAAATTGAGGAAACCTTTCATATACGATTACTACGATAAGAGTAAATTTATCCCGATAGTAAAGAGACTACTGGCCGGATCTCCTGCACAGGTTCTTCATGCCGCTATAACCAGGACAGCTTATAGGATTGTGTCCGATCTTCGCCCTTCTAATGCTCTCCAAATCAACATTGACAATGGCTCTCTACGAAACATTGTGTACTTTATTTATATTACGTCAGCGCTGCACACCACATTACGTCAGCACCACACACCATGGCAGGCACTACCGCATGTGGTCCGTGCACCCTGACTAGATCAAACAGCCCTCTCGCCTCCATAGCAGTTAGATCTCCTAGATTCATTATACACACACACTAGCTAGATAGCACTGCTTGAAATAGATTCCTTTTGTCTGTTTATTTGTGCCGTTGGCCCTGTGTGTGTCCGTAGGCTCCTTAGAGCCTGATATGGTAGCATCTTAAAACAAGTTAAACCAGAGAATAAACCTTATAAAACCAAGTTCGTTTAAATCTGGGTTAAAAAACTGCAACCTTTTAAGGATAAGAATGCATTTAAGAAAGCTATATATAAGAAAACAGCCGACTAATATAATTGCATTTTTTTATTTGTGAAAAAAAACATTAAGGTACTTTGCTTTTTTTAAAAGAATTTTTTTTACTGCTTTTTTTTTAAGTAACTTATATTATTTTTATTTTTAAACTTAAAAATTTAAAAATAGCTTTTATTATAACGCTAAAATTACATTTATAATAAAATTTAAACTATAGTAAACCTTTTTTAATAATCTACTATTAAAAATTACTTTTTTATAATATGTTTAATTAAAAATAAACCACATGTAATATTAAAAATTAAATTAAAAAAAATCAATTTATTACTATTATTATTTATATTAGCAATAAAAAAAACTTTAAAACTTATTTTAACATTATAATAAATATTATTAGTTTTAACGATAATAACTTGTATATTAAACATTTTCGCTAGCTTTTAAATTTTAATTATAATAAACGTGTAAATTATAACTTTATTAACATTTTCCTGGGATTTAAGCATTTTAAAAATTATATTATTAAAAAATCGGTTAATTAAATAATATATTTTTAATTTAAATTTTCCTTTTATAAAATTTTTTATTAAAAATTTAACTATATTTATAAACTTTACATTAAAATAAATGTTAATTAAAAAGCTATGTTTTAAAGCTTATAAAATATAGTTTTTAAACATATTATTATATTAAAAGCTATTGGTTATAAAAAAATAAGTACGGCTGCGTTTTTAATATTATTAATATTAATTTATATAATAAACTAATTAACCGTTAATAAACTTTAAAAAAAAGCTCGTTTTTTTAAAAATATTTATATATAAAACTTAAATAACACTTTTTTTTAAAAAAATAATAAAGTTAATTAATAAATTTTTTTTATTACTTTAATTAATTATAATTAAATATTACTTTATAAAGCTATTAATAAAAATAAGCGCAAATTAAAATAAACATAAGCTTATTTTAAAATTAAAAGATTTAATAACATTAATAAAAAACAGTTTAAATTTAACCTAAACTTTAAAAAAGCTTATTAAAATAAATTTTAAAGCAATATTATTTAAAATTAAATAACTTTTTAAGCTAATTAAAACATTTAAATTTAAGAAAACTTTTAATTAAACTTAATTACTTTAGTTTAAATAAACTTATAAGCTTTTATAGTTAATTAACCCAGCTTTTAAGTTATATTAATTATAACTTAAACTAGTAAAAAATAAAAATAAAGTTATGTAACGAAAAAATAAAAAAAAAATTATATTTTAAAAAAATAAAAACAAGGTTATATAACGTAAAAATAAAAAAAAAATTATATAATAAAAAAATAAAAAAAAATTATATTTTAAAGGAATAAAAATAAAGTTATGTTATAAAAAAATAAAAATAGAATTAAAATAAAATGGCATAAAAAGATAAAAAAAAAAGCGTTAATACTAGCAGACCTATTAATTAAAATAATAAAAACGCAGTTATAAACGACTTTAACGCTAATATATTTAATAAAGCTAATAATTTAATTTTAATAATTGCTAATAACGTTATTTTTTTTATTAATTTTAACTTAATTATAGTTAAACGAAATATTATTATTTTAAAAACATAAAACGCTTAATTAAATAATATTATTAAATTTATTAATTAAAAAGCATTTAATATATTAAATAAAAAATTAAATATTATTTACGTTATCGATATTTTTTTTGTTGTTATTATATTATTTAAAAACTTTAATAAGCTTAATATTGCAGTAAATTTAAAATTTTAACTTTATAAAGCCTTTATACACTTTAAAATTATATTAAATAAAGCTTAGTTTATTAATACTTTATAAAATAAATTAACAGCCGGTTAATATTTAATTATTTTTAAAATTATAAAAAAAATTTAAAATAATAAAAACAATTATACCGTTAAGAAAATCCTTTTAAAAAAATAAATGTAAAAAAAAAACCTTATTTAATATTAAAATAAAAGTTAAAATAAATATAAAAAGTTATTTAAATAATTTTATAAAAACTTTATTAAAAAAATAAATATTATTATCGCTATACTTTATATTTTAGCTAGTTTAAGTTATAAAAAACTTATTAACCTAGTAATTATTTAATTTAATAAAGTTTATAAAATAATAAAACTTTTATAATTAATTTTATTAACTTAATTTCTTAATATATTAATATATATTTTATTAAATAATAATATTTAAAAAAAACCATTTATATTATTTAAAAACTTTTATTTTAATTATAATAAAAACATACTTTTTATTAATTAATTTAAATAATAATTTAACATATTTTTATTAATATAAATAAAATAATTAACTTAACTTTTAATTTAATTTTTTTAAATTAATTAAAAAGTTAAAAAAAATATATTAAAATATGCTTTATAAATTTACTATAATAAAATATTTATAAAAAAAAAAGCTTTAAAAACATATTTAATATAATTAAATATTATAAAAAATTTATATTTATGCTTTTTTATAAAAAATGCTTAAATTTTAGTTTTATTATTAATTTATTAAATAGCATTAAACTTTAAGTTAGTATAAGTTAAATAAATTACGTATTAATAAACTTAATTTATAATATTATAATATTAATATTTACATTTTAATTTTTATAATGCAAATAGTAATCGTTTTAAAATTATTGTAATTATTTTATATAAAACTTAATAAAAAAAACTTAAGTAAACTATAAGTTTTTTATTTAAAGTTAAATACGTTTTAAACTTTATAACTATTTAAATAGTTAAAAAAGCATAAAGCTGTAAAAAAAACATAATTATTTAAAACTTAATTAAAATAAACTTTTTTAATTTTATTAAAAAACGTTATTTTTTTACCGTTACTTTTATTAAAGCTTAATTAATTAACATTATTTTTAATAACTTTAGCGTATAAAAATTTTTTTATAAATAAACTTTTAATATTTAAACTTTTATTAATATTTAAAACTATTATAAACTTTATAACGCTATAATTATTTATAACGTAAAAAATTAAAAATATACTTATTTTAAATATTATAAAAACTATAAAAACAATAAATTAAACTATAAAGTTTTTTTTAATTGCTTTTATTATAAAAAGCTTTATTATATTTAAAATTATTAAATTATCTTTAATATAACTTATATAATAACTTTTAAAAAAATTATTAAATTTAAAAATAATAAAGTTTACATTAAATAATAGCAATAATATTTTATTAAATAGTTTTTTATAATATAAAAACTTTAAAAATTTTAAAATAAAAAACTTAATAAAAAATAAGTTAAAATAATTAAAAACTAATATTTCCGCTTAATTAAAGCGCATTTTTAATAAACTTTTAAAATAATTAAATTTAAAAAAAAAAGTTAAAAAATAATAATTAATAAAAAAAAACAATAAAGTTTATATTTTTATTTATAAAAACACTTTTTAACTTAATATTATTATAAAACTAATTAAGCTATTAATATTTATAAAACTTATTAAATAAAATTATATTAATATAATATAAAAAATAACTTTAATATTTATTAAAATTAAATTAATTTAATATTAATTTATTACGTTTTTTATTAACTTATAATTTATTTACGCTATTAAAATTAAAAAATAAAATATTATTTTTAATTTAATTAATATATAAGCTTAATTTTATTATTAATATATTGTTTATTTTATAAAATATAAACACGTTATAAAATAAAAACATATTAATATTAAAGTAATTTTATATTTTAAATAAGTTTTAACTTATTATAAAAACGTTTTTAATTTTATAAAAATTTTAAACATTACTATTATTTAAAATAAAGTTTAAAATAAAATTTTTAACACTTTTTTAATAGCTTTTAAAACCGGTAATTTAACTTTAAAATTAAAAAATTTAAATAAAAATCTTTTAAAAATAAAAGCATTTAAATTATTTATACTTATAACAATAAACACGTTAAATATAAAAAAATTAACATTAATAAAATTAATATTTTTATTAAAACTAAGCTTATATTTACTATTTTTTAAAAAGTTTAGCTTTTTATTTAAACAGTTTAGTTTTTTTAAAAAGCTTAATTTTTTATTTAAAAACCCGCTATTTTATCTTTTTAAAAAAAAGTTTTATTTTTTTTTAATAATAATTAATAATAAATTATATATTATTAATTTTCTTACTTTTTTATAACTTTTTTTTTTTTTATATATTTAAATAAACATTATAAAAATATAATAATTTTCTTTTTCGCAAAAAGATTATTACGTTAACGCTGCACACTACATTACGTTAACACTATATACTATAATAAATACTACTGCATATAATCCGTGCACTTTAATTAAATTAAACAGCCTTTTTGCCTTTATAGCAGTTAAATCTTTTAAATTTATTATATATACATACTAGCTAAATAGCACTGCTTAAAATAAATTCCTTTTATCTGTTTATTTATGCCGTTAGCCCTGTGTGTGTCCGTAGGCTCCTTAGAGCCTGATAATTTATGCCTGGCTCAAGAGAGAGGGGGCTTTGGAGCCCGACGAGCCTTTCCTAAGATCGTCTAGAAAATTTAACCAACAGCATTTGCGAAAAGACCACGCCAACCCGTTTCCGCTGGTTCAAGGTAAACTTCGAGCTTCGGATGAGGGCTGTGTGTTGATCAAGGCAACATGCGAGGCAAAGGGTTCGGAAGCTCAGCGAGGACCTGAACTTTGCGCCTATCTAACTGAGAGTGGTCCGGTTGCACCAGAAAATGAAGCGTTTGCTGCTATTGTGAAGAAAGCACTCGAAACCCGCGATGTATACCACACCATCAGAACTTCTATCAGAGGCACGAAATTCACGACATTAACCCAGAAATGGCAATCGCACCATGTCATCTGGAATATGAGGACGCTGTATGGGGTTTACAGTGATGGATTTGGTTTTCTTGATATGCTGAGGCAGCTAGGGTCTGGATTAGTACCTATCACCCTAGGAGCCTCGCGGTCTCTTGACGAATCTGGGTCACAACTTTACAAGAGAAACCTTTCTCCATGGATTGACCCACGCTACATTTATCGCAACAGTCAATCGCGAATGTTTATATTGTATAAACTCTTTACGAGAGAGGTAAATTTCTGGAAGGGTATCGCCAGAGAGCGGGAGAGAAGCGGTGTATCTTGCTGCCGGTTGTGCGCAGCATTGGGAAAGCACAACATATGCAAGGCTTGTGAATACTTTTTGGCAGATGACAACCAATACGAGTGGTTCAGAAATGCCGTCCTCGGGGAACCGTCGTTTCAACTAAAAGACCTTTCCAAGGAGGAAGTCCAAAAAAGGCTGGGGACCATGCGGAATGGTTACCCAACATTGAAGGAGGACATCACACCCCGACCATATGGATACAAGAACTATGATGGAAATATTGACTGGGCTAATAAGCTGGACTTCTACTCCAAGCTAGACGAACCTTTCAACGATATCGGTGAATTAGCTCTTCAATGGCAACGTTTTTGCCAATATTGTCGTGAGAATGGCCCTTTCGCTTCGTTCGATTTATTCAGAAACCGAAAGCGTAAGCGATCTGAGGGGTCTGATGCCGAGAGAACGGACGACTCGTCTAGCGATCTTGAGGAGGCGTTCAGTGATGAATTCTCCAATACGAACCGATAAGGGTGTTCCCAATGGTGATGCTTCTGGTAAAGAGTGGCTTACTGGTAGCATTTCTGATGAGGACGTTCCATAATAGATCATTTCTGATGAGAAACATTTCTAGTATTTATCTATGGAATACAGTATCATAGAAAAAGAGCTCATTAAGCATGTCAATTAGGGTTTTGGAGGGCCAAATGAGTAGGGTAGGTATAAAGTAAGTATAAAAGGCGTGTCAAGTCTGAAGCGTTAATAGAGTTACTTACCTACTTTATCAGCAGCCAATATTCTCCTCAGAACTGACCGCAATACATTAAGTCTTAAATAGGGGTTGGCCTTTCAAACATGAGAAACCTTAGCATGCTTGATTGCACGATATGAATGACTTAGAAAATCAACAAATGACATCTTGAGATCGTACTCTTCGGGCTAAATAGATCCTATACCACCAATGAGCGTTGGCAATACTACCTAATCTGGTATATACCCGTAGTCTCGGGGCAAACCTAGCCCGTGCTCGCGGATAAATGCAAAACACATCACTTTTACCGTATTAGCCCCCAAGGAGGGAGAGGAGATGACCCCATTCGATTCTTTTTTTCAAGTGATTAAAATGCTTGGAATTTATCTCTAGAGGCTACTCGCCGTAGGCTCATGTAATACCCGTAATACGGTTCCTGTCGTGCGACCATGCCTCTAGTTCGAAACCCCATTCTACCAGGCTTCAACGCGGATCCTTCGATACTCCGAGTTGGCGATGACTACTACATCGCCACCTCGACGTTCGAATGGTACCCCGGGGTCCAGATCCACCATTCCAAGGATCTGGCCAACTGGAAGCTGGTCACACGTCCACTCAGTCGCAAGAGCCAGTTAGACATGCGCGGCGACCCGGATAGCTGCGGAGTCTGGGCCCCCTGCCTCACGCACGACGGCGACAAGTTCTGGCTGGTATATACTGACGTGAAGCGCAAGGACGGGTCCTTCAAGGACACGCATAATTATATAGTCACTTCTTCCTCTATAGAAGGGCCTTGGTCCGATCCTATATACGTCAATTCATCGGGCTTTGACCCGTCGTTATTTCACGACGACGATGGGAAGAAGTGGTTCGTGAACATGCTTCAGGACCACCGTCGCCGTCCCCAGTACTTCGCCGGCATCAGGTTGCAAGAGTTCGACCCACTCGCGGGGAAGCTTGTAGGCGAGAAGAAGACAATATTCTATGGCACGGACCTAGCTCTCGTCGAAGGTCCCCACCTCTACAAGCGGAACGGGTGGTACTACCTCCTGACGGCCGAGGGCGGCACGGCGTATAGTCACGCCTGCACCCTTGCCCGCTCGCGTGACATATGGGGTCCTTATGAGGTGCATCCGCAAAAGCACATACTCACCTCCAAGGATGCTCCATTTGCTGCGCTGCAAAGGGCAGGCCACGGTGACATTGTGGATACCCCTGATGGCAAAACCTATCTTGTGCACCTCATGGGCCGGCCTACTACCCAAGAGCGCCGCTGCGTATTAGGCCGCGAGACTTCGATACAAGAAGCATTTTGGAAAGACGACTGGCTCTATGTGAAGAACGGACCCGTGCCCTCCCTCTTCGTCGACGTCCCAGGGATCCGGGATGACAGCGAGTACTGGGCCGAGCAACGGTACACATTCGAAAAGGGTCTGCCCAAAGACCTTCAATGGCTCCGAACTCCCGAGACCGAACGTATTTTCGTGACCAAAGGTGGGAAGCTTACGCTGTTTGGGCGCGAGTCCATCGGCTCCTGGTTTGAGCAGGCCCTTGTGGCACGGCGGCAGACTCATTTCTCGTACGACGCGGAGACGGTGGTCGAGTTCGCGCCGACGGACGAGCGGCAGTTCGCCGGGCTCACGGCGTACTACGGCGTGTATAATTTCTTCTATCTCACGGTGACGGCGGACTCGTTGGGGCAGCGCGAGTTGCTTATCATGACCTCGGAGAAGTCCTGGCCCGACGGCAAGCTGCAGATGCCGCTCGCGGACCCGGTGCCGATCCCCAAAGAGGGCAAGGTGTGGCTGGCGCTGACGATTCGCGGCCGCGAATTGCAGTTCTTTTACGCTCTGGAGGGCCAGGAATTAGTGAAGATCGGTCCGGTCCTAGACGCGTCGATCTTGTCGGACGAATGCGGTGGGCACCAGGCCCACGGGAGCTTCACTGGGGCGTTCGTAGGGGTTGCATGTTCGGATATAAACGGAACTGCGCTCCCGGCGACGTTCGATTATTTGATTTATCGGCCTGTCCAACATGGGTCGGACCGGTATGAAATTTAAGGGAACCAAATACCCCATAGGAGTCGGTAGACAGTGGTGCTAAAAAAGAACAATGATGTGTTTTACTCATTATGTACTGTACTTGACTATCCAAGGCATATGTCGTTTGATTCGTATCCGGCGGACTAATCCACAACGCGTGTTCTTGTTTTGTTTTGCTATGCAGCATTGTGGTGCGCCGTAATCATTATTTTATCTGTAAATACTTGACCAGAGGTTCTTCTTCTGCGAGACATCCTTCTCTTACTTGTTCTTGTCGACATAGTATCTGACACTTCATATCATCATCCTCCCATACACACCTCAGAGACTAAAAGAAAAAGAAAAGAAGAAGAAAAACCATTTCAAACGCCATAGTTGGAGGCGCTCGCTAATATTGTTCTACCTATCAAAACCTAGCTTCATTGTAGTTAAGAAATGGAAAATCCATACGTATTCTAGCCCAAACTCAAACATAACAGCATATTATTCTCTATCCTGCACTAAATTATATGTCCCACGTGATAGGTTCTCATATGGACGGACCTTCACCCACTTTAATAAGTTTTTATTTTGTCGTCAACGCAGCCGGCGTTGGTTAATATAGGTATTACCTGCCTAGGTATATCAATGAACAGGAACCACCACAGTGATAACTCAATACTCTAAATCAAATACCCAAAAGGGCCATTAAATAACCTGAAGGCTTGATAAGGTCAAACAGAAGCTGAGAAGGCCATAGTAAAAATTGATTTCGTAACCCACCCAACAGCTTTTCACCCGCTAAAACCCAACGCCAAAAGAACGAAATAGCAAAAAGAATTAGTGATGAGAGTGGGACTTGAACCCACGCGGATTGCTCCATATGGAAATTAGTTGCTAAGGGTTAGCCTTAACCATACGCCATAACCAACTCGGCCATCTCACCGGACCATGGTAGTTGGTTGCGTAAACAGTCCTACATACGAAGAGGTGGGAAAAGGTGCATATGTGGAGGGCTTTGAGGCAGAGCGTATGGAAGGCATACTAACTCGGATGGCTGTTATTCACATTCTGAGTGAATACTCAGTTGGGTGAGTACGATGAAATATCTTATAAAATTCCCTGCATGGCTCAACAGGTCATGGAGTTAGACAGTTCTGAGAGAAAGGTTTCACTGATCATATTAGCTTTTTGTCATGGTGATATGAAAGGTTTTTTTTCATGTAGCATAACGGAACAACAAAACACATAGTATATGAGATATGTGGGATTTTCATGGGCCCATAGTTGTAGTTCCTCGCGTGCCTAGATAGTAACTATGCCTCTGTTTACACAAAGAGGCATATGTATGTTAGTGCACTGCAACAGGAGGTGCGAGAGTTTACAGCAATGAATAGTTCGATACTTTCTTATGTAGCT
Organism: Biscogniauxia mediterranea; assembly: GCA_018398605.1. Taxonomy (NCBI): domain Eukaryota; kingdom Fungi; phylum Ascomycota; class Sordariomycetes; order Xylariales; family Xylariaceae; genus Biscogniauxia; species Biscogniauxia mediterranea. Next base: position 592,771 of record JAGXTR010000007.1, on the reverse strand, counting down.
AGATATCCTAGATAGGGTAAAGCAAGATGCCATGTTATAGAATTATAGTACCTGCCCTTGTGCCCCTGTGAGCACCTATGAAGCGAACTAGAAGCGACATAAAAGATATTATCCGACAGTGATAACCACCAGGATGAGGGGTTACTTATCTTTGTCCAAACCGGACTTTGCTAGAATTGCGTCCACTTTGTCTTTTCTTCACTTTTAAGTTTATAATAGTTTGATTTGATCTGGGTATCTGAGTCATGTAACTGGGAAAGAGTTAAACCACAATTGCTTGCAGCTCATAGCTAAATGCCTATGTTCTACTATGAGATTATACTGTGCCATAAATAGGGAATATAAACCGGATTCTAATCGTCAGTCCCATGTTGACCAATTATAAGTTTTGAATTTTACTATTTACCAACGTTTAGGACATACTTGAAGTGAAGGGAAGGGGGAAGATGGTCTCTACGCCTGGTTAAGTGTAACTTCTCTCTGTCCGAAGTACAGACTGTCTGTACAGACCTTAAAGCTGGTGATATATAGAAATTCAGTCATCATTTGGGATTGCTTAGGCACTTATAAAAAGATAATCCATATGTCATCAAAACTTGCTAGAGACCTGTTCGGGCCAGATAGTTATGTACCTACCTAGGTAGGTAGGTAATATATTATTAAAATACTTGTTTTATACCACACACATGGCTGACTTGCTCCACCCAGGTCATGTTCTATAATGTAAATTATATGCTTTCCAAACTACGTCCTTTTGTATACTGGGCCCTCGATAGTTGGTGCAACTAATCGCCATGAGAAAGCAACTTGAGTTGGCTTGAATATCAGCCTAGGAAGTTTTCATTACTGGGAGCTCTACGTCATGAAGACCCCCAGCGTATAGCATATGCCGGTTTGAACAAGACAAAGAGTCACGCCCTTCACGGGTTCAAGCTACGTCGTCCGTGAGGTTTAATGGGGGTGGAGGGACGTCGCTGCGGAAAATTAGAGCCATGAAATATGTTGTATAGCACGTTGTCAAAGGCTTTCCCATGGCACTTTCATTCCTATCATAGTTGGGAAGACAAGGTTGACACGCCTGACTGGCAGTATACCAAGCGCGCGCCAACCTGGCGATGCATAACCGCGCGAGCTCTGCCCCCTTTACGCCGCCCCCACTTTGTCTGCCATCGCAAATGATTTGCAAATCGATATACCTACCTACCTAGTCAGCAACGAACTAGGTAACCAACTAGCCCAGAAACTCTAGCTTCTCCGGACTGACAATAAGCTGACTGTCCTGACCTTTTCTTTACTTACCGACATCGTCACACATAGTTTGAAATGTGTGTGCGGGTGGTAAAGAGCGGTGATGAACGAACATCTCCCCTTCTTGTGGCGTTTTATAAGTCGGTGTGTAGCTAAGACATTAGGTAGATGGTAGGTAAGATAGTCATGGTCATGCTGTATAGATAATGGTTGCCAATCTTGTCTGACTATAAGCCAGTCAATCTCATTCGACAATGAGTTGCCCTTCTAGGGGCTGTTTGCAGTTGTTGCCCTTCAAGATAAGAACGCCGCTATACAAATCGTACAACAATGCGCCTCTCTGGCATTGACGCATAAATTGCGGACTAGTAACCTTAGCACCTTAGGTAACCATATGAAGGTGTAAGATTATAGCTCTCGGCGTGTGGCAGAGCCTAGGTAGCGCACATTGGCGAGGATTCAGAAGAGGGGATAAGGATGAGGGAAGGGGAGGAGCTCCTTTTTGATTATTTGTTTTTGATCCCCGCCTCGCTCATGCTAACTAGGTAGGCGCAGCTAGGTACGTAGTAACTATGAAGCAAATAAATAAGCGTGCGCATTTCAGTACCACGTTCATGTAGGATCTGGATCAACTCACCAATCGATCAGTTTCCTGTTTAGGAAAGTGACGAGGACAAAACTTTGGTGCGGACCGATCAGGCTGGGATTATGGTAACGACGGTAGTAACCAAGTAGGTACATAATAAGATTAATTCTATGTAATGTGCATGTATCCTCCTGTGTGGCATGCATGGGAGTTACCACACAGCAGTTGACTCACATACATGTAGGTATGTACGCATATTTTGGGGTTAACAATCTAGAGTGAACACAAAGGTTCCCCGGCTAATCTGTATCCAGGATAACTCTCCGGCGTGGCATAATTAGTGTAGATACACATATATAACCAACCGGCGTCGTGGACAGGCTGCCTAGGACGCGGCGCGGCGGGAGAAGCTAAATGCTACTCGAAACCGAAATGAATATTGGTTGACCTTGGTATTATGTTCTGGAATGCACTATACCGGGTATCTTGTGAAGCGACGACGTAATGGACGATAAACAATGCCATAGGTACACTAGACTTTCTTGACCAGGTCCCACCGCGCTCTGGTTCGGTAATCGACACGGAACAGACCTAACAGAACCAGTAGAGGGGATGTGCGTCCATGTCCCCGTTCCCCCCATCTCTCAACAACTTCCGAGATAAATATCGGAAGTATTTGAGAAAGGGAATGAAATAAATCTTCCGATATTCTGTCATGGCGCTTATAAAAAGGGGGTGCATGGGGCAAGGAGAGGCTCTAGTGCTCTCTCTCTCTCTGTCTCTGTCTCTGTCTCTGTCTTTCTCTCAACAGTAGATCGATAAGGAACCAAACATACCTGCGTACATATGAACAAAAACGAGAACCGGGTGAAGCCTGACCGCGGTGCGCGCTTGTGTGTAAGTGTGCGTGCTTCTCATCCAGAAATTAAAATGAGAGGATCGCAAAGCCAAGCGATGGCCTTTTTTTATTTGTCTTTTTCTTTTTTCTTTTCCTTCCTCTTCCTCTCGTTTTCAACTCCTTCCCAAGTCAACCAACACTAACATCAAAATGGACATGCGTCCTCAATTCGGGTCGATTCCGAACTGGTGCTTAACTAACCTAACCTATTATATACACACGCGCGCTATAGGCTCGTATTGTATTGATGTCTGGTACTATGGAGTTGTTAGTTGCTACCAGCTACACCACACTAAGTTAACTTGGGTAGTATCGCTCCCGCCCCCCTCTGAAAGCTGAGAAATGCAAAGAGGGGGAAAATACGCTTGGCTCGATTTGAATGATTTACTCCGTACTTGAGGTACCGTACAGGTCCCTAGGTTATTCGCTTTCGCTTTTCAGCCTGGCCTTATAGCGGCTAGGCTGCGGCTGTATACTATCCATCTCCAATGGTGTGTAGAGTTTTACCACGTGCACCCCTGTCTGTTGGTGAGCTAGGTAGGTAGTGTAGACTGGCTGAGTGGGGAGGATGGGATTCTCGTACTTTGCGATAGGTGTAGCCACGGACACTTTCATCATGCTACTCCTATCTGGACGACTAAACTGACTGTCTCCTAACCCAACTGCCCAAATCCTCTGTCAAGGTACTCTTTCTCTTGGGCTACAACTATGGTGGCATCTTACATCAGCAGAAAGGTAATCAGTCTATTCATATCATGCCGCATGCGATATTCCATATGTAGTCGCCACGTAGTCTAATATTCCCTTTTGCATTACACTAACCTAAGCCTGTCTCTCCTCTCCCTCTTAGTTTCTCGCCTTCATCCGCGATTGCGACGGTGAGATCAGGAGACCGCACGGGAGAAAAAAAAAAGCAGTGTCATAATTCCACCCCCCTTCCATCCCCCTCGAAAAAAGAAACCTAATCTGGGTAAGGGTATTAATATTGTCTTTTAGTAACGGACAGGCAGACCAGGCCTAGAACTACATACTTACACAACTAGTTGGTACTTGCGTGGGTGTTAAGCCCATCCATATCTATAGGTACCTAGGTAGGCTGTGCGCAAGTGATGAGGCCAAAGCCAACCCTGAGTAAAGCCAAGCCGCCTTTTCTTTTACTTTTCTCTCTTTATTTTCTTATTACTCTCCGCTTAAATATCATTGAAATATTCTGTGCTTTTTTACACACCGTATGATATGTATCTCCACTATCTGACCTAACTACCGCTGTCCGAGCTCTAATACAAACTAGGTATTGTCTATGTCTGTGTGTCTGTCTACTATCAATACGCCAAACCCACCCTTATCGAAATTCGATGAAAAAGAAAAGAAAAGAAAAAAAGAAAAAAGACCAGTTCGCGAAGAGGCCCCGGCGTTTTTTCATTTATCTTAAATCTAACTTCAACCTAACTTGGTACAGGACTGGGGAGCCAATCATTTGGTATCGCGTCTAGATATTCTACCGTGTCGTCTTATATTTCGGTCTCTTGATGTCTGTCTGTCTGTTCGTCCGTATTACTACCAGAAACACACACACACCACACACACCGCACACACATAGGAAAGCAAAAACCCGACTCATGTGTATATACCACTCTCTACCTACCTACTTACCTATTCTATTTACCTATTCCACACATCCGAGATTGAGATGGTACGATGCCACTGCGCCGTCGCGGCGACCAAGAAGAAAAGAAAATATAAAACATTGGCGCCGAGGCTCAACAAGATAGATACCCGCGCTTATGTGTACCATACCTGTTGTGGTCTTTTTGTCAACGGGTATAGAGCCAATTACGTATAACCTAACACGGTCTGTAGTTAGTACGTAGTGTGTAGCTCACCTTTATCACATCAGCGCCTAATTTTAATACATATTAACTTTGGGTAGTACTACATAATAAGTAGTACGCTAAAAATCCAGCGGTGCGGTAAGCTAGCGGGAGAAGCTGAGCCGAAAGTTTTGAGCTCGGTTGGGGAAATGCGAACGGTAAAAAGAAAAGAAAAAAAAGACGCAAGGGAGGAAAAAAGGGGGACAAAGCTCAAGTTATGTCATGATTTTTTTTTCTTCTTCTCTTCTTTCAATTGGAATAGGCTCATGGTCCGTCCGCGTTGTATCCGAATCCCGTGGGTTTTATCCGGTGCGTGCATGCATGTGATGGAAATTTACGTAGCAGATAGGTAGGTATTTCAATTGAATACGATACGATTACAATTCCAACCCAAGTTATCCATCACCTAGGTTAGGCAACTATCTCCATAAAATCCTAAATGCGACCGACCGCATTTTTTGCACGTACACTACCTAGGTATGTAGGTAGGCAGGTTGGTTAGTAGATATCTATCTGTTTGACAAGGTTATGCTTATTTTTATGTTTATAACTAGGTATGTTTGCCTATCTTCTCTTTTATTTAACTTCACACTTACCTAGGTTCCTCCCATTTGCGAATCCTTCTCCCTATTGTAGTGGACATCAAATTCGAAATCCAGTGAACGACAACGGCGATCGAATTCTTTTCCCCTAAGGATGCTAACCCCTGGTAGACAAGACAAGTAGGTAGGTAAACGCACGACCTTCTCGCATTTGGTTAGGGTGCCCATATTCGGTCCAGGCGTTCGTCAGGGGGAGATCTGTGGAGAGGTTCTTGGCAGCGCACGGCTTCCACCTATGTGCATACGTAGGTAGTGTACATGTACGTAACCAGGGATGTCTGCGGCGGGTGTGATGCATTGCGTTGTGTACACTATGCACGCAGCCTACCATCCTTAAAATCCTACTCGAGTGGCCCTTAATATACGCACATCCCGCATTCATCATGTGCTTAGCCGCTGCCAAAACTCAATAGTGAAATTTGGGACGGGGGTTTCGGTAAACATTGTAACGAGTAGAATCAATATCCAAGTGATTAGCAATGGTAAATTTTGTCTACCTAGGTATGCTTGATATCATTCATGGGGAGCCATCTCATGCTAATTCCCTACCTAATCTTATAACACGTAAAAAACTTATTCACTCATACTCGAACATACAACTCCAAACGCTCCAAAACATTCATCCCTTCCCACTGTCCGTACATGCGATCAACAGATCACCTCGACTCATAAAAAAAACCAAACCGCTAAATATCTTCGGCCATCAGGCATCAAGCCTCCCGCTACCGTGTAATTCACACGAACCGTCATTAAAATGCAAAGCTAGTCGTGCCATGAAGGACCGACTCGGATTCGCGTATGTTGTGCAACTTGCCCTTCATTCGGAATCATACTCGAGTTCGGCTGATGGGCATAGAAAAAAAAGATCGTCAAGAACTGAATATCCGGTTCGCTTGTAATAACACGGTTTCGCCATCTAAATTCATCGTATGCTGGGTATTTACAGAATCAGGGCGGCGAGGAAGCAGGCACCGAGGATGGCACCGCTGAAGCCCTTCTTCAAAGCACTGCTGTCGGCTACGACAGCCGACGAGCTCGCAGGAGCGGCACTGCTTTCTGCCGCAGAGCCACCGGTTGCAACAGGGCCAGTAGACGCAGCAGTATTAGCAGCAGTTGATAAGGTAGTAGCGGTAGCGGTAGAGTTAGCGGTTGACGAGACGCTAGTAGTGGAAGCATCGGTGGCAGACGAGACACCGGCGGTGGAGCTAGTAGGCTTTGCGGTCTCGGTCTTGCTGGCCTGGGCGGAGCTGGAGGAAGTAGTGTCGTCACGGTCGTCGTTGTCATTGCCGGTGATAACGTCGATGCTCTGGTAAGAGCCGTCGGAGCCATCCTGCCAGACGTACTCCTTGGCATCGGCAACGCCGTTGCTGTAGTCCTGGATAGTAATGGACTTGTAGTGGGCAAGGAAAGGGGCCTGGCTGAAATCGGTGTAGCCTCCGGCCCACTGGACGGTACCCTCGGGAGCGTCCTTGCGACCGGCAACCCAAGTACCAAGCTTGATTTGGCAAGGAGTTTGGGGGAACCGGGTACCGCCCTGGGCATCGGCATACTTCAGTTCACGGACCAAATTGCCATCGATGATCCAGTGAACGTAGTCCTTAGTCCAGTCGATGGTGTACGTGTGGAACTCGGTTTGCGGGTTGGATACGGAGCTGAAGCCACCTCGGTCGTAGGTGGTAGTATCGCCCTTGCCGAAGTAGTTGGTCTGGACCTGAGTGGTGTCACCACCGAGCCACTCCCAGTCAATCTCATCGAGGTCGTCGGATTGCAGGACGAAGCTGGTCACGACACCAACACCAGTGGCAGCTTGGAGAGTAACGTCGATCTTTCCGAAGAAGATGTACTGGTTGCTCGTAATGGTAGGAGCATCTGTCTCCGAGTTGATAGTGAAAACGGCACCATTGCTGTCGTAGGTGAGCTTCGTGCCATCAGCCTCGGTGAAGAAGGAATTAGCGCCCTTAGTGAAGTCGACATTCACAATGTTTTCCTTGCCAACAGCGGGATCGGCAGGACAACCTGTACTTGCGTTAATATTTTCGATATAACTCAGTTGGATGCATCCCATAGCGACTCACTCTTTTTCGTGGGATCGCAATCGGTGGAGGTTTGTGCTGACGCTAGCTGGGTAGCAGCAAGGACCACCGCCGTGGTGGAAAGGAACTTGTTCAACATTGTCGACAAGGAGGTGAGGGGATTATTACAAGCGGTTGGTTTTACAATGGATTACTCTATGAGGGCTTCGAATCTGGCTCCTGTTCAACGAGAGACAACAGAAGAATGGGCGTTGACAGATGAGGAAAAGCGAAGGAGGTGAGACGAAACGAGGGAAAAAGCTCAAGTGAGTAATGGGCGTAAGGCAGATATGTATGCAAATCAGAAGTCTGGGGACAATGGGAAAGAAGAGGTTGGCCGTCGGTTTTAAGACAACAACAGCAACCCGGGAACTGTGGGGTGGAAGGCGTTGAGGGGGTGTGTGGATGAACAAGGTATGTAGGTAGTAGGCATGTAAGTATTAGTGTAAGTATTAGGACTAATTACTCGAGTTGGTAAGGTTCAAGGGCCAGTACGGCAGGTACTTGAAGGTGTGAATGTGCTCGATGTAACTGTTCAGCGTGTGTCTAAGTGAGATGTACATGTTCACTGGAGAAACTGGACAGGCATTTACGACGGCCTGTCTGGTGATCAGTGGAGCTGAGCTCTTGCCGTTTTCCGCAGCCATCGTGTTCGTCTGTAGCGTGCCTACCTCGTCTTCTTCTTCTTCTGCGGTGCGGGTTGCTCTAGACTGTCAGGGTGGGCAGGTCGCTAAGGGAAGGAGCGTCTACACTACTACTACCTATGTACACTACTATGCACTAGAGAGAGACACCAGACTGAGGGAAGGAGTCTGGATGCGCGACTGTCGCTGATACCGTCGGGCGAAGCTGAGCGACCACGGACCAATCGATGCGATAAGAGGGACAGGGATATCCTGGCTGTGCCTGGAATAACATTCGTGATACTATCCCTGCTCTCATCGCGCCAAGGGACATCATGATCCAAAACGGCAGATCGTACCATCTACTGACCCACCCACCACCTGCGTGCCCTGGCGCTGTAAGTGACGTTGCACACGTGAAATCTATCTCCCACCATGATCACCAGCTACCAGTGTATCATCTTGATCATTAGTCCTCTTGTGCTTTTATTTCGATTTTCTGTGCCTGACATCATGGGAGCATGACCCATTACCCAGGTACTGGACACTGGACGTTCTTTAGGCACATACATATTCGCATTCCAGTCTGTAATTAAATTGATTTACTATATAGTACAGGTATGTAGATAGGGCAAGTGCTTACATACCTACTACCTATACCTAACCCTACCAACCTACCTGCTTACCCAGATTAGGTACCCTAGATGTGTTTTATATCCGTTTTCAAAGCGACAGGAACGACGGACAATTGGTATGCTAAAAAGAAAGAATGAAAGCACCTTACATAAGTTAAGATAGCGTCTGTGGGTTTTATTTCAATATTTTATTTTATTTCATTACGAAGCCTAAGAAATGAAGAAAAAGTTTAGCCTATGATGTGCGTATGTAGTATGTAGACTAGATGGATACAGTATCCGCGATGGAAAATAAGTCCAAACTCGGAAGCGTCCACATTCTTTTCAGGAGTTGCCAAGACTCTCGGCAGACTTTCAGATTGTCGAGAAGTGTTTGACAGCATCGAGGGTCGAAGCCAATCGACACAGGCGACGGAGAGACTGCCCTATACAGATCCGTAAAGCACGACCCTATCAGCGCCGACCTATCAAGAGCGCATCCTAAAATAGGGGTCCTGTGGTCGGGTAAAAAGGGCGGGGGTTGCAAGTGTCTGTTTAAAGCTGCTGAGTTAGTTGACCGACTCGACCCGATTGACTGTTAAGTCCAGGCACAAAACATTGAACTGCATAACATCCACATCTCGGCGGTACCGCCCTGAGGTATCGTGTAAGGTGTGGCTGCGCCCTCGCTAACTAACCCAACCTACCAACTAACCAACCAATCAACTAAATCCACCATGTTCGATTAGGTTTTCTTTGTGCGCCGCTGCCAAGGCGCAACTGACTTGTGTACACTACTAAGTAGGGACGAATACTCTTGGAACAAAGCTGTTGTCTGAACAGTGAATCCGAAACAGCCCAGCTCCAAGCACAACTCGATAAAGGTGTTCCAAGATCATGCATTTTACCCTATCACATCACTAGTGCAGGGTTCCTGTTTCTAAGTTGAAACCACCACCACCACCATCTGCACCATCATCCTCCCTCCCTCCCTCCGAACCGAACCCCTCATTGTGTCCGTGGCTTTTCCGGGGGTTTTTCTTCTTCTTTTCTTTTGTTCTTCAATGTTCTTCCCTTCTTCTATAGCAACGCCACAGTAACGTAACCGATAGCGTAGGGCGCCCTCCCAACCTCCCGTATCTTTGTTAAGTAAGTACCCACCTACTACCTACGTAATTGGGGTATTTTGTGCAGACCAGCATCGGTTTCTTTTGGTGTCGGGGCAAATCTGGCACGGAGTGGATGCAACCAAATCTCACAGACTCTTTCAAGACAGCACAAGTCAATACGATGACAAAAAAAGTTTCTTATCAAGAGACGCAGTGACTCATTGTGGCATTAATCGTCTCCTGCCGAGACTTCAAAGCGAAAAGCCAACGCTATGTTCATCACGAACCATGGTACACTATTGAAATTTTAGTATGGGGGAGAAAGAGAGTGAGATTTCGTATTCAAGGGTCATAAGCCATCTTAGCCCCGCTTACCGGCGTACCGATGTTAGTGGCAGTGCCATTCTCTAGCCACCTTAGGCTACCCAAGTACAACCTGTGGGTGGGGGGAGGGGTCAACACGCTAACCTTAGGTAGGTGCATATCTTAGGTACATAGTGTACCTACCCTACAGTACCTTACCCAGGCTCGCTTTCAGGTCCCGTACCCACCCGACAGGTTCCCGTTCAGGCCTTATTCAGGTCGCCCCGCGCCAAGGAAAGTATGCCAAAGTAAATTTATTACCACATGTGGACAGGTACTTCGCTTTCAAGGTCGGGTGTTTCGCATAGCCTCGAGATGCTTTTTCATCCTTACAACCCACGCAGCCACGTCGGCACCGCCCAATGCTTCCATTCAGGACAAGGACGGGCAAAAGACCTCAACTAACACCCAAGATTTAGTTGAGATCACTACCTCCCTAACTAGTGCTTTTTGTTCATTCCAACCTTATCTAAATTTAAACCACAATATCACGAAATATTCGCGCCACTACAGGTAATCTTACCCTAGTGTAGTCTTCCTCGTGACCGTTATTGACGCCAGGTCTCGAGTCATTGAGTCCATTCCATTCCATAATCACCCCTAACGTCATTTGCCTTCGAGGTCTTTGTCTCGCCCCTCATGAGCCATCAACTCCAACAACAACAACAACAACAACATACCCGATCAATCCGAATGAAGCCTCACCGTACTTTTCACTCAGAATCGGTTCTACAGAATTGCCGGCTCGGCTCCGCTATCCTCCACTCTCGAACCCATAGTGTCAGTCGGTACCTATTTTTTCACCATGAAAGTATTCAATATAGTGACTACCTATGTTATAAATCTTTAAATTACCCATTGTTATCATTCTTCACCTTTGTTCGCCAAGTACCTATACTATTACCTAGTCCACTACTGGTCTGCTATTGCTACGTTGCTGCTCCGCCAACACATACCTAAGATCCTTCGACATTACCTACTAGTATCCAAATTCTGACTGCGGCAGAAGGCCTATAACAGCTAGCTATTATAGACCTTCACTGGGGCCTCCGTACGAGAAAAGCTACGACAACGTACATACCTACCTAGTTAACACGACTCCCTTAAACTACGTTTATCGGATTCACGTGGTCTTCTATTCGTACGTGCTGTTTTGGTATTGCTGAATATACTGATGGTGCCAGAATGGTTATCGCCTTCGAAAATGCCGGCGCTGCCGTGTTTGGTGGCCTATGTACTGGTTTGCCAATATTGTCTTATTATTATCTCCTCGTATAGGGAAACGAGGCGCACGTCGTTGACCGCCTGTATTCTCAGGTCTCAGTCTACGTGAATATGGCTGGGCAATCGGGCAGCAACTCGCCTAGAAAGTTGTCTCTCACCGTCGCTTCTGATATCAGAGAAATTAGGTAGAGACAACTCATCCATTAATACGCCAATATGAAGCCAATATGAAGCTGTTCGTATAGAGCAAAGACCTATAATGCTTCGCCCCCCGGATTCACCAACCCCAAACATGTTGCCAGTTTCTATTGGTGAAACACGGCAATTGGAACGTTTCGCATGGGAACGGTCAAACAAAACACCGTTGCTCGGTCTATCTTTGATGTGAAAGGTTGCAAGTCGGGGTTATTCGAAGTCTACGACCTCAATGTTTGGGGGCTCAGGAAACCATGGCATCCGTCGACACTGCCGCGAAGATGTGTGAACTTGCGGCAGCCCTTGGCTCCAGCTCCAGCTACGCGAATTTATGGCCGTAACCCCAAAGGGGCCGCATAACGCGAACATGGGTCGTCGAGATGGATTGTTTAATTTCACGTCTAGGTCGAACCGTTTAATTATATCGGTAAATAACCCTCCGGGATGATACGAACACATACGATCGAGATCAAACTGGGGCAGTAGTGTGTGAGTAGCCCTATGAATGGCGGCCGTTTCAGATTTGTTCATAAATATCCTTTTAGGGCATAACACAATACCACAGCCCCAGTCGTTGTTCAGTTCTTCTAGTTCTGACCTCAACTTCATGCAATATGTACTCTTTTGAATGCTTCCAAGCAAGAGATACGACTTCATAATTTGAAAGCTTGCAGCTTGAAGACCATCGGCTCTTGCATGATAAGTTGATTTCATTGTTGGTATCCTCTGTTTGCCTTATGAGGCAGCCAAGATATCGGTGCCTCCTTATTACACCTTCATATCGTAGAGATTCAGCTTACGAGATGATACTTCATACTCTGTTTTTTGGAGGCTGTAGGTTCAGCTGTAACCCCCCCCCCCCCCCCCCCCCGAACACACACACACACACACACACACACACACAAAAAAAAAAACCCCCCTTTTTTTTTCCAAATCAATCGATATTGTTTTCACGGTGTCCCTTCTGTCCTTGGGACAAGCCCGAGTTTGTCATACAAGAGGAAAAGGGGTTGGCCGAAGATGATGATGGCATTCTCGAGGGATTACAGTCAAAATACAAGATCTTCTAGCGGACAATCACATGACGCATCAACGGAGTGTAAAAAACTCTATCATTCCTCGTAGCATGCAGTAAGTTTCTAAAAGACAGCTTCTCACGAAACAGCAACCGCTTTGAACCTCGCCCTAAGATGGCAAGCGTGAGGAAGTCATATCGACCACTTCAAGTTAAGCTCTTATCAACCATTCACGCGACCCCACGAAGCATTAACCGACCAGCGCAGATTCTCGTGAGCCAAGGAAGGACAGACTTGGGCCTCGTAAGTCGTACCTATTCGAGGTTGGGCAATCGAGTCCATTAGAGACACTGGTATATTTTTCTTATACCCCTCATCCTCTATTTTTTGGTCTGGCGATATGAACCTAATTGCAAAAGGCTTTCTCGCCAACGCAGCCATGTTACACTCATTAAACGCAACGTCCCAGTCCCCAATCGAGGAGGAACTTGATAGAATGGCGTTAACTGCGTCCTACACTGCTTCCTCTAGGCTTCACCCAGTTTAACTCCTAACAATTTACGAGGTATTGTCTAGACAGTCGATGCAACCTATAGTATCTCGATAACATCAACCTACGCTGTTCAACAGCTCCGAAAATTTGGTTGGAGTCAGGGTTCTCTATATCGATATCGCGAAGTTCTCATATTGGCACAACATTCTGCCTTTTTCGATACCATTAGCTTACATAGCTAGGTTATACTGATCAATATTCTATATACTGGAAGCGGGCTTTAACGAAGTGGTCTCATCATAGCTGAGTCATGGCTTATGTACGATGCATAAACTATATAAGAAGAAAGCGTAGCATCTGTTGCGTGAGGAACTGGGACTAAATGTACACGAAGACGCGGGACATATGCATACGAACAGGCTCTTTGTTTGCCGGTAACCTTTATATTTCTAGATCCTAAAAGCTCAGTATTCAGATTCCGCCTTTCGAACTCTCTCACAATTTCTCCCCTAGCTGCTAATAGCCATGGAATATCTTTAATCACCTATTTGGCCTCGTTCACCTATATATCCTAGCCCGCCTTGGAGCAACGCTCAAATGCTGAGCTCTATTGTCCCGACACTGGAACCGAACGTTTCTTGCGATGCCGCCTTGTGGTGCTTTTACGGGTGGCTGGTGATGATCTGATTAGGATGGTGCCTTTGTTAAAGGACGAATAGACTTGACAACGGGGTATTAGGTCCTCGAAGCACGCTTCGATCAACAAAAAACCTTTGCTAAAGGTATTTTGGTCAACGGATATCTCTTCCTTCAGGTCATGAACGTCAAGTAACCGGCGTTACATACTAACCAGGTCAAAAAGACTGAAAAACATACCTAGTCTGTAAAAAAAGAGGCAAATCATATTCTAGTAACCACGACGCAGCCCGTTTAATGATCAAAATTCGGTAAAATAATTTTTATACTTAATTAAAAGTTCTGATACTATATGAAGTTTCCTGTTTCTCTTTGGGGTCTTGTAAACAGAAACTTGTAATTGTCTGAAAACAGCTCACTGCTTCCGATGGAGTATGTGTGTTTTTTTACGCCGGTATGTGGGTATATAGATCTTACTATCCAAAGTCCTAACTTAGGTAGTTCTGGTACACCGCGACGGGTAGCACCAGGAAGTCGGGTATCACGAACTACATGCATAGAGATTTCTCGAACACGTGCCTCATTGGACGTTGGTGTAGCAGGGCTTGACTTCATACCACCTAACCTAGGTATTTTATCGGATGCAAGTAAGTCTGGGGAATAACTGTAAGAGGGTGACAGAGTAAGAAACGGATTGTAAGGATGGGTTGGGGCCTTTGGATTATCAAGTCCAAGCCCTCCAGGATTTCTCAGTTCTCAGTTCAGATACCAGCCTTCAAATTCGATTGTAGTAATGTAAACAACATGTACTTACACCGTTATAACCAATATCTATATATATAAGACCTAGGGTCTGACACAATGATATTTATATGTCGTATGTGGTCGAGTCTCGTCAGATCTTAATGTTAAGGTCACGAGAAATCTACTTTAGACATACGTTATTATCACGTCAAAAGCTAAGGTTTACTTTCGTTAATTTTTTCTTTACTTTCAAGACTTGTCATTTTATTGTCTTAAAAGTAGGTATCTAGGCAGGTACCTACGTTGTGCATTATCCTCATTAGAACAAATGAACTGCTCTTGATATTTAGTCGCAGTATACCTAGGTAATCTAATACCAAAGAAATTCCGTTGCATGCTGCTAGTACCTGTCAAGAGGAGAAACACTACCCCGGTACACTATCCCAGCAACCCGTAGTTCACAAAAGAAATCCGATGGCTAAAATACGTGCGCCAGCTTTCCCCCTTTCCTCCCCTTCCCATATCTTCCTTCCTACAACCCAGTTGGTTCCCTAGAAATAGTAGGTTACATTGCATTACCTTATATGTGACTACTCTCTCAAAAGCCAGTCACCCCACAAACCGCCATTCGGCTTCTCTCTCCCCCTCGCATCGCTCCTTACCAGATCGGAGGGGGGCCACCCTTCTTCTGCATCTTGGGCGGGTACGATGCGACGACGCAGAACATCCACAGCGCGTAGGCCGTCATCAGGACGCCGATGCCGTAGTACGCGGGCTGGGCGAAGATCTCGGGCACGACGATGGCCCACATGCTGAAGGGGGCGAAGGTGAAGATGGGGCAGAAGACGTTGACGAGGCAGAAGCCGAGGGCGAGGCCGTCGCGCGAGCCGCGGCTGAGGTACTCGTGCGTCGGCCCCAGCACGATGACCACGTTGGTCAGGCAGAACCACTGCAGCAGGCAGTCGGAGCCCATGAGCTGGATGCCGAGGTTCACGATCGCGTACATGGCCACCTGGGTGACGAAGAGGTAGGCCAGCACGGGGCCCAGCGCCGGCGCGGAGCGGTTGAACAGGTGCCCGAAGGTCGCCGCCCGGTCCCGCGTCGCCGCCCGGTGGAGCGTGTAGATCTCCAGACAGCTGAACACGAGCAGCCCGCTGGACATGGCCCGGAGGAACCAGTTGTTGCTGTATTGCGGGGCCACGGACGCGAGGATGTACGCCCAGGTCGAGTCGTGGGCGAGATAAAACGAATGCATCCACTGTATTAACATTGGGAATCAGTAATTGTCATAATGGGTAACTTTTATTTTTAATTTTTCTTTTTTTTAACCCTTGACATTGTCGTCTCGGGAGTGAAAACACTCATATGCTTAGCCGGGATAGGCAATTCTCACTCCCGAGGCAGACCAAAAGGAGGGAATAAACGACTGCTCCCAGAATCACTCACGGCAGGCATGGGGCCTTTGCCCTCGCGCAACGTCAAGCGGATCACATAATAATACTGGATGTAGCCGATCAAGAAGGCGACCGCTGCCGGGGCGAGCACCTCCGGGTTGTCGAAGGAGATCTTCTCCGTGATCCGCACGAATTGGTCAAAGCCTAAAACATGAGGAGCCGCCATGGTGGTGGTGGTGGTGGTGGTGGAAGGGGAACGAGGCTGAGTGTGGAGATGACAATAACGAACGATGGTGATAACTGATGACGTCTAGTGAATTGGGTTGGAGATTTCCCCTCTTTGAAGCTTGGTCTGTCTCAAAAATATATACCAATGTCTTACGCGTAATCTGAGTAGGTAGGTAGGTCAGATGACTCCACGAGAACAAAACATGTGAAATGCCCTTTTTATACAAGCAGGCTATACCTACCAACGTGACGACAATGAAGCCACCAGGGTGAAAGTTCGGCCAATAACTAGTGCTTGGCCCGCATGAACCTGGTAGTCTGTTGGTTATATCGCAGCCAAAGATTCTTGCACATTGCTTTTTCCCGACGCTGCCGGGATTCCCAAAACCAGAAATCGAGGGGCGATGGAGGGTCCAAATTGGGCAAGTTCGTGACCAGGGTATCTTTTATTGGGACTCGTCATATGATGAAACGTGCTGACTTTGCTCGGGATGATTGATACAGAGGACACCATTGAGCGGGCTTCCGAGCGGCCGAAGTCGCCCTTGTAAGCTGATATCATCACCGTTTTCCCCTACTATAGCATGTAGAAGACGGTCCGGAAGGCGTTAGTCTTCGGCCACGGCCGCTGGCCCACTCGGCACGGCTCCGAGATCTAGCTTAAAGATATTCTCATTATATTTGGACTTTGTGTTTAGTATCTCTTATTCCTTTTTTTTACTGGGTTAAATTGCGATCATGGTATCTCTTGGGAACCATTCCTATATAGACTTAGTATGCAGATAGCACGTCTGAAGGTGATATCTAGGTACAGGGTTGGTGTCGACTCCAAGTGAGTGAGGGATCTCGTATGACCTAACCTGAGTGAGGCTAGCTGATATCATCAGCATACTGCCGAGCACGTATAAACAAGTCCTTCCGGGGACTAATGCACAAGATGTGAAAAAAAGAAGAAAAAAGTCCGAAATGATAGGCGCAATAACTAAGACGATTATCATGGACATTGTAACACAGACGTCAATAGTTTGTTTGGAACGTAATCAAGATAAAACAAAAGTTCTACGCACGTTGATGGCTGCCCAGTTATCATATATCTAGGCCCTGATCACACCCTTCCCCCGTGGCTTCAAAAGAACCATTATGCCACATGTAGTTGGGGGTCGTTACCTGGGTAGGTACTCAGATGTGTCCGTAAACCTCCCGAGTCCGATCTAGTAATGTCCAGTGGCACAGGCACAGACACAGACAGTCCATTTTCACTCATTCATAGCTACTCAGATATGTCCGCAAATCTCCCGAGTCCGATCTAACCTAGTAATGCCCACTAGGTTAGCATAGATAGCCCATTTCCACTCATTCGCAGGTAACTATACAATATGTATATATATATATAGAGAGAGAGATAGATAGATATAGTCTCCGGTGAAAGGTATAAATAATATAGTGTATATACACCTCTCCCTCCAATCAATAGAGGACATTCCATTCCTTACTACTCATGGGCCTTTGCTCGAGTTGACCATCCACCCCCCCTGCTCTCAAGTAGATAGATGAGGCTTGGGATAAATGTATGCCAACGGGAGAGAACTTGCTTAGCCATATCTTGATCAATTATTTGATATACCTAACCTTAGTTAGTTTATAGTGAAGCGTCAACCTATACACACGCGCGTGTGTCCACGGGTATACCTAGCTCATTTCTCCATCACGTAACCTTCCCAGGGGGGACCGTTCATCCCATATTATACTTCTTACTCTCTAAATTAGCGCGTTTATATATGTACGTCTTAATCCTTCCGCCATCCGGGGTACTTCAAAGTTCCGCCGCCGCCGCCCCTCTCTTATCCTCCGATCTTCCCGACCGGCAATCCAATAAGTACTTGAATTCCCACCAAAAAGTGGAGGGGCGCTTCGATCCTCTTTTCCCCATTGCCGTTTTCCTCTAATCTACGGTAGTATTTGATCCTGCAAACTCGTCCTCCGCATCCTAGGTAGCCTGCCCCATCGCGAGCGACGAGTGCCCCTCAGCCCTAAGCATTGTGAGCTCCTAAATCATATTACTACAACCTGTTGACATGAGACAAATGTGAGAGAATGGGATAAGTATATTTGTCTATTAGGAGAGATTCTAGTAGGTGAGCGGAAAGGCCTAGATAAATATGTATATGATAATTCAGGCCCGTATAGTGGAGTGGTAAGCCCACATTCCAACACAATCCAGGATACAGAAAGAAGAAGAAACAAAAAAAGAGAACTGAAGAACGGGGTACGTTAGGAAAGACAGTTTAACAAGGAAAAGGAAATAAGAGTACGAGTATCAGAGTCAGGATCAAGATCAACCCTCTCATCTAACAATTTAAAAATGGACAGCTTCCCCATCTCCTCCCAAGGCCGGCTTATTCTACTATACCATCACGATATCTCGTGACAATGACGACATCAATAGCAAGAAGAAAAGAACGGGAACCTGTATAATAAAACTCAGCAGATGTTATGTTCTCAGGCCACCTACACTAACACCTAACTCAAACTACCTAGGCACCTAGGTATCAATTAATCAATCAACTACGCGATCAAACCTGAATGGTTAGTTGGCCATCAACTTCACATCAAATTAACACCCCTCTTAAAATAATCCACAAACAAGCATACACGTAGCTACTTCGATAAGAATGACACGAGGCAAAATGATATTCATTACCTGTCTCCTTCTGTCTTCTGCTGTGTCTGACAAGCTCGACATCAAATCAAAGCAACCGCTCCCTCATCATAGCATAAGTATATGTCTGTCTGTATGTAAAATATGTAAAGATATGTAGTGTGGATGTATGTATGTACCATGTTCCAAAGACACAACAGAGCAACGTAACTCCGAGATAAGAGGGAATAGGGCAAACTTGAGAAAAGAAAAGAAAACCCCAGAATAAAAATGAAATATGCTTTCCCGTACCCATCGCCAGTCCCAAGTCCTTAGCAATGCCTTAGTCCCCTATTCTCAATTCCCATGAAAGAAAAAGAAACACCTCATATAACACCATGAACCAACCCCAACCCCTATTAGACGAAGGGTTGGTTTGGGGAGGGAAGGAAATAAAAAGCAAGTGTATGTTTGTGTGTGTGTGTGTGTGTGTGTGTGTGTGTATCGATCATTCCTGGCTGGTGCAAATATCCATATTCTTATCCCATAAGTTCCTGAGCAGCGTAGCGACGCCCTCGTCCATGCCGTCTACAAAGCTCGAGCCGCTCATGCGGTGATGGTGGTCCTCCTCAGCCTCGAAGCTCGAGTTCGCCCCGTTGGTGCGTATAGACGTCGTTCTCCGGGGCGTCGTGGGGCGGGAGGACCTCGTTGTGGTCTCGACGAGGCTCTGGCTCAACCGAAAACCACCGTCCGACGACTTCTTGCCGTGCGCGGCACCATTGCCATTGACGCCGTTCTGCTTGGGGGGTATGCGCTGGCTCTTGTGGGCGTCGGGGAGGTGGGACAGGCGAGCGATCGAGCGCGCGATGGGGTTCTGGTATCGCCGCACTACGAGGTACTCCATACCGGTGCGCTCGAGGAGCTTGCCGACGCGCGGATCGCGGTTGTCGTAGTCGGTGCCGCCGACGAGCGGGCTCGCGCCCACAACGCCGACGCCGCCTCCGGCCTGAGTGGGCTCGATGGTGGAGCTTGCCCGCTGCAAGTTGAGTTTCTGCTGGGTGCGCGACTGTCCGGCGGGCGTCGCTCGAAAGCCCGGTCGTCTCGTCCGCGGGGCTAGGGCGCTATCATCCTCGTCGTCGCTTAGCGACTCTCGATGGTCGCGCTCGAGGTTACTTTGATTCAGGTTTCCTAGCGATTGCGGCCGTCGCACTCCCTCGCGTCGCGCAAGAGGCCGTGCCTGGGTATAAATGGGCGCAGTTTCGCCGGTGGCGCCTGATCCAGGGCCAGAACCGGAACCATTGACAAAGCGGGAAGAAACCTCATCCCCGCCGCTGCCGACGAAAGTAGCTGTCTTGGGAGTGCCATAGAGACTCGGGGGCCCACGGCTCGTCTGGGACTCGGGAGAGCCGGCATTCGGCGGCACGGATGCAGTGGCGGTCTCGACAGTCATCTTGGGCGGGATGCTATGCGAAGGGGTGCGCTGCAATAATCTAGAGGTTATGTAGTTGTTGTGCTGGGCCGTCTGGCGATTAGGTGATGGACCACGGGGTCGCTGGTCAGCTGGCAGATGGGTAGCAGTAGCAGTAGCAGTAGCAGTAGCAGTAGCAGTAGCAGTAGCAGTAGCAGTAGCAGTAGCAGTAGAAGTAGAAGGGCTATGCGGTCGCGGGCTGCTCTCGTTAGAGGGGATGTGCTCTTTGTGGCCCGTACTGATGACGGATCCGCGCCTCGACATGTAGGGGGAGGCAGAGCCGCTAGCATCGACCCACTCGTCGTCGTGACCGTCGTGGCCGTCGTGGCTGTCGTGGCCGTCGTTGCCGAGATCGAAATGGACCTGACCTTTGGCACCTTTCAACTTGGCGACGTCCTTGTGAGAGGAGGACCGTTTGATGTGAGTGGTGGACTTGGCGCGCTTGCCGATGTCGACCTGGGAGCGATTGCGCTTGACAGCCAGGTTGGATTGGGACGAGTTCTTCTTGAGATTGACGGTGGAGCTGGACGAGTCGTGGGACAGTTTCAGCTCCGAAGTGTTGCGGCGGTTGATGGAAGGGCGCTCAGGAGAGGGCGAAGGCAGGCGGCGGTTCAGCTTGGTGGACGACTGGCCGTGGTTCTTGTTGTGCAGGGCTTTGGACGAAGCGACGCGGCCGTGGAAGCGTCCGGCGCCTCCTACAACATGTTTCTGGGGTTTGGACCGGTGTTGCTGCTGCTGCTGCTGCTGGTGGGATGTATGATCGCTGACCTGAGAATCGCTGTTGTGTCTGGGCGCCGTCGGGCGTTTTGATTGGGCGGCACTGGAGGAGGAATTGTCGCTGTCCCTATCCTTGGCCATGGTTGCTTCTTTATAGGGTAGATAGGCACGTAGGTAAGGTAATTTTTTTATTACTCCAGGTATAGATAGGTAGGGACGGGAGTGACCGTAACCGTGGGTATGGGCGTGGGCGTGGGCGTGGGCGTGGGCGTGGGCTTGGACCTTGGACCTTGGACCTTGGACCTTGGGGGGCTTTTTTCTTTCTTTCAGGTTGCTTTCCTTCCTTTCCCCTTCTTTTGCTTGGGTCCGTGTGTCTGTGTAAGACAAAAAGATTGTCGATGATGCTCGACCGAGGATTTGGCTGGCTGGTTGGCTGGGTTGGTTTCGTTGGTTGGGTTGGCTGGTTGGTTGGTTGGTTGACGGATGATTCCTCTCCTGACTTGAAGGCGTATTGAATGTCTCGGCTCCCTTTTTCTACTAGGTCATGGCTATACTAAAAAGAAAAAGCAATAAAAAAAGTGAGCCATTCTACTCTTTTCTTCCCTTTTCTTCTTCTTCTTCTTCTTCTTCTTCTCCTCTCTTTCTTTCTTTCCTCTTCCTTTTTTTCTTTTTTCAACGCTAATCAAGTACGGGGGAATGCTTCTGATGTGTGTCTGATGTCAAGCCCATAGGGCAGACACGGGCGCGTTCGTACGGAGGTACATACTTGGGCTATGTAAGTTTGGTGGGAAGCCAATGTAGAAAGGTAACGTGCAGCATATGCAATGCAAGCTACAGAAGCTACCTTGGTATTAAAAGGTGGTAATAAAAAATGATGAAATACCTGACTGAGGTAACAGGAAGAAGTGTCATGTGCCCCAAGTTACCGACGAGGAGGGAAGAGAGAGAGGGAGGGAGAGGGAGAGAAAAAAAGAGAACAAAGAGTAGGTAGAGAGGTCCACTAACAAATATGACCTTTTGCTGGGAGCTTGAGTTGAGAAGGGAAAAGGCTTAAGAAAGAGAAAAAAGAAAAAGAAATGAAGACAACAGAGAAAGGATTGTTACTCACTTCCTTGAAAAATATAATAATACCACTAATACCTAATACCTAGGTAGGTAATAAAAGTAGAAGAATAGAGTTGATTGCTTGCTTGCTTGCTTGCTTCAATGCTTGATTTTTTTTTTCTGCTCTGCTCTGCTCCTTCTTTTACTCTGCTTTGCCTTCCCTCTCACCCGAGCTACCGATCGGATCGTGGGCCCGACTTAAATGAGTAACATGGACTAACTTGACCTAACCTACCTAGTGTATGGGCATTACTTACTAGGTAGTTAGTTAGCAAAAGCCATGCGCATATGTAGATAAGTCAATATGTAAGTAAGTGGTGCAGGTTAGAATTGATGGATGGATTGAAATTCGCCTTCTTGAATTTGCTCTCTTTCCTTTTTTTTGTATTCTTATTTGCCTTTGTTCTCTGTTTTCCTGCTATGATGAAGTTGATAGGTAGTGATGATGGGGGTTTGATTCGTACATACTGACGTAGCTTGTTTTGTAGATCGGTAGTATCTAGTATCATGCTACATACATATGTACTATAGTTCATTCAGCATGTAGGTAGTACCTATAACCCAATGCAAAATATCAAGCGTATGCTTGGTATGCAGGTATGCATGTATGCATGTATATGTAGGGTAAGGTATGTGTGCTGAGTGTTGGGATTGGTAGGTTGCTTTCAGATGCGATAAGGCGGTTACGGATTGTGGATGGTTCGAAAGGTTTGCATCTAGGTAGGTTATTAGTGTATTTCCTAGACACCAAGACACATGCAAATTCTAGCGGTGAATCGCAATTCTCGAGCTTCTGATTGGCCCTATTTAACCAAACCTCAGTGTGGGTGTGTGGGGTCCCCTCTAAAGCTTCTCGCCTGGGTTCTGTACCGCCAAAAGCCGCTGAACAACGCCCCTAACCCCGCCGGTCACAATTTAGTGTACACTCCAGCGAAGCTCAGAAACCTACTACCTACCTACATACATAAGGTAGTACCTTCAAGCATGGACCCCCAGATACTTACTTGGCCCAGTTCGGCTTAACTTGTCCCATTTCAGCCACTCAAAACGCTTGCGTCCCTTCTCACTCTTCCAAGTTTCCATGTCTCTAGTGTATTTATGTATTTCCCCAACTCAATGTACCTAATAGGATAAGAATACCTATACAATTTCAATATACACATAAGAGTTTTTGTCTGGCGGACATCGCGTCTCTCTCTTTTATTTTCATTATTCTTTTGATTTATTTCTCTTCGGCCGATCGAATAGCTTCACATCGTAACACCAGACACACATACATACTTACCACCTAGGTACCTAACCTAACCTAACCTAACCTAACCTAATTATCTAATTTGAAGGTTACTTTACATGATCGATACCTAACGTGTCTAACGTGTCACTAATAGATATGTAGGTATACTTGTTTATGTTATATACTTGTTACTTCGTTTAGACATTAGGATAAATCGACTTAACTCCCTACCACTTCGCTTCACATCATCACCCTCTAGGTTAGGTAGTCCGTTCCTGTTGTGTCGTCTGTAGATCCAATCCAAGATTCCTGGTAAATGTCGTCGCATGAAGGGGGTGATCTTCGAACATGTTCCGTCGCAGCAGCACGGCGCTCGAACCCTTGGACAGCGTCCGGGTAATTGTAAACGACAAGTGTCAACTAACATCCTCTCTCTCCCTCCGTGAAGATTGTTTCGTTTATCGTCTCAACTCAGATGTGATCATAAATACATCATCAGCTCTTGGGCCTTTTTCAGTGTTGTCTCGATATAAATTTACCTACTTAGAAGTGCTCTTGTCCGGGCTATACTGACTATACATCTATACACCTACCTACCTAATCATCATTAAATTACATATTACACCAACTAGTAATACTGACAGCTCGAGACTATTACATGCATCATCTAAACTAAGACTCTCTCTCTCTCCTACCATACATACAACGCTGGTCGTCATGGACTACTATCAGACTAGTTTCTGCGGCCTCGTCGTTCTCTGCATGGGCTTGCTGGCTTCTCAGCCCACGAGACGAAAAGAGCTGCAGCAGAAAGCCGAGGTGCAAAAGAAGCTGCCGCGAAATGACAAACACCCCGAGAGGTTCTGGTACCTGGCCTATTTTCTAGCCATGGCCGCCGACTGGGTACAAGCAAGTATACCCTCGTTCCCGCACATCTGTCTATAAGGGGACTGACCGCTGGCGTAATAGGGTCCATATCTGTACTCCCTCTACCGGGACGAGCACGGGCTCTCCGCCAGCTTGGTGTCTAGTCTCTTCACCACCGGCTTCATGTCCAGCGCACTCAGTGGGTACTTTGTTGGCGCCCTGTCAGACAAGCACGGCCGTAGGCTGCTCTGCATGATCTACTGCTTATTGTATGCGCTGTCCTGCATCTTCACCATCACTTCCTCCCTTCCCTTGCTGTTCCTAGGTCGCTTCCTTGGCGGCATCAGCACGAGCATCCTTTTCAGCGTCTTTGACAGCTGGATGGTTACCAACTTCCGCGAGCGCAAGCTCGTCGAGTTCGGCTGTGACTTGTCCAGGACGTACGCCACCACAAGCACCGTCAACAGCCTGGCTGCCATCCTGGGCGGAGTCGCGAGTGAGATGTCTGTACGCGCCACCGGTACCAAGAAGGCCCCCTTCGTGCTGAGTGCGGTTTTGTTGTGGTCGGCTCTTCAGGTCATCTGGTCCCACTGGGTAAGCGGACAACAACACGGGCCATAAAGCCCTCCTTGTTGTGACTGGGCTATCTCGTTAACAAAAACTGACAGATCGAGAACTACGGCGCAGCAGCTTTGTCGAAAACTGCGGACAGCCCGAAGCCGCAGAGTCTCTTGACCGTTTTCAAGCAGCCCTCTATCCTGGCCCTTGGGTTTGTCTCAACCATGTTCGAGGGATCCATGTACTTGTTTGTATTCTTCTGGACGCCAGCCCTCAAATCGGTGCAAAAGTCCGCTGGAGAGCTCCCCTACGGCTTCATCTTCTCTAGCTTCATGGCTGCGTCGATGGCAGCCGCCTTGACGTTTAACATTGTCATGCAGAAGCGCGTTGTGAGATACTCCCGGCTACTTGTAGGCATCATGCTCGTGGCCAACTATTGCTTTGTGAAACTGGCCGGCCCTAAGACAGAAGATGCGACTTTCTGGCTGTTCTGCTTGTTCGAGGCTTGCGTCGGGATGTACTGGCCGTGCGCTGGTTATCTGAAGGGCCGCTTGGTCCAAGACGATGCTCGTGGTAAGGTGTACGGCGTCATGCGCACCCCCCTGAATATATTTGTTGTGGGTGCTTTGATGTTTACGAGAGACGTGAACAACTTCAACAAGGTTTTTTCCGCGTGCTCTATCATGCTTACTGCCTCATTTGGGACAATGGTGAGTAGTTTCTCAAGCTCTTCATTTGCCCCCTTAACGTCCCTTGCAGTAACTAGGATCTGCCCAACCGGATCTTGACTCGGGATTTTCATCACCTGCGCCATGTTTCACGTCCAAAGACAACAGTTGCTAACTGACTTTTGCAGTGGGCAGCCAGTCTAAAGGAGAGTATGCCGTAGACAGCCTTTGGCAGAGGATATGCCTAAGTTGGATGGATTCAAATAGTTCGCATAATATTCAAAACAGCGAGTTCAAAAAAAAATTTCATCGACGTCTCCATCGAATTCCTTACTTTTTCTCAAAAATCGGCTCAAGCATCTTGGGTAGTAACTCAGCCACATCGCTGATGAACGCAAAATCACCATGCTTCAGATCTCTCGCCGTGCCCAGCCTATCCGCGCTCACATTCACCACCGCCAACGCGGTGCCTTGTTTCCTCGCCTGAATGACAAATCCAGCCGCCGGCCAGACCATCGCCGTCGTCCCGATCACCTGAATCAGATCGACGGGCTCCTCGTCTATCCACGCTGTAATATCCTTGAGCAGACGCTCATCCAGTTCCTCCCTGAATTGCACAACTGCTGTGCGCAGCAGCTTGCCACACTTGGGGCAGTGCGGCAGTGCCTCGGGCGGCACCCGCGCAACCTCCTGTCCCGGGTCTAGTACTGGCACGTGCAACAGGTCCTCGAAGTCCTCAGCCGCCGGCGCGAGTGTCTCACACAGCGGGTCGTCGAAATTTTCGTGCTCCGCGTATCCGCACCCCGCAGCATCGACACGTCGTAGATCGAATAGTGACCCGTGAAGGTTCCGGATTTGCGACGCTGGATGCCCGGCTCGCGACTCGAGCCCTGATTCGGTAGCATCAGTAGGCGCGTATGACAAGACTAGGTATGCGTTCCCGACGAAATATTCTAGTTGTTATGACTAGCTGTGTCGACTACCCTGGACACTGTGCCCCTTTTCTTCCATTTTGTCCTCCTCCCCCAAATAATCATGATATCACTCAAGGCTGGCCTCTAGCCCGTACATGCCATACCAATCCTACCCGGTACTCTCAATTAAAAAAAAAAGGCAAAAACAGAAGCGGACGAGATCGGAAAGGGGAAAAAAAGAAACACACCTTCAATATTTTGCGTCAAACATAAAAACCCCGGCCTCTCATGCGCAAGCCTTGCCAGCGCCTCGTGCGCCGGGTTCGGCCTCGCCTTCAGCGCCGCATGCCGTCGATGCCCGTAGAACAACCAGACGAGGTCGGGGTCCGTCTCGAAACGGCGCGACGACGTGAGGGCCTACGCGCACTCGTTAGACCACTACGATACCGAGAGTCAGTAACAATCTTAGAGGATAGTCTTTTTAGTTCATGGAAGGCAAACCCCATAGGATAGGTAACTTTTCACTTCCGCCCGGGACAGACAGAATAAGTGAAAAGGGGATCAATAGAGAAACCCTTAGAATTACTCACCAGCGCTGCCCCGGGACCTAAGTACGTCGACAGCCCCGAGAACTCTGAGAGACCGGCGCCACAGAGAGGATGCGCCGCGAGGACTTGAGCTTGACGTGAAACTCCGTGATCGAGTTGCTGCCGGGATCGAGAGGCATGGTGTTCTAGGTATATCGGGTTTAGCTTGAGAAGAGCTGAGGAATATTGAGACTTTGTGCGAGTCTGAAGTTTTGGTAAATACGGCTAAACTCGTCCTATATACCTGTTATACAAATATCGATTTTGGTATTCTATTTGCACTATTATATATTAATAACATTCGCCGTTTATTAGATCAATCGGTTGGCAATGGTCTACACCTTAGGTCAGACACGTATGATACCCAAAGCAACCAATCGATCGTGAGAATTGCTCTCCGGTGTTTTTTTATATCACGAACATGCACGCCTACCGTTTGTTGGCGGTGTGGTGGACCATTACTACGGTTGACCTATCCCATCCCGTTCACGTATTCTTTTAGTATGTATGTAGGACTTTCTGCTGCACCTCCGCCCTGCAGCGTAGTTCGGATTAGCTGGGGTGGGGTGCGTGACGGACAAGGTCTTGTGCGCCGTTTCATTGGCCGGTCGTCGATGTAGGTGAGAACTTGGACTCTCCCACTGGGTTGGAGAATTATTGGGAGATGGTATGCTGCTTGCTAGAGAGTCCTGAGTATTATACATATAGGCAATAATACGTCGTTGGGCACCTACTGCGCCGCATTTAGCGCAATCGCTTGATCAACCCACCAACCTCTGGAATCAAGAGGTCATATTAGAGTCCGTATTACTAGCTATAGAAATATTGTCCTAGGAAGCTACCTTTAAGAACTAAACCTGTCCAAGAGGTGAGCTATTACAGAAGCTACCATTGAGTTGAAACTATAGAATGGAAGAGACGTACGTAGGTCTACAAATGGGCAGGTATTCACGTAAGTTGATACCAAACGAACATAATAATCCTCGAAGCCTATCTTGACTCATCGTTAAAGTATCTACCAGGCATGTAGACTGAGAAGCTTTCCATTATTGTAACCCTCTTGCACTAATGTCGAGGGTATTTCCAGCCTAATATACAACTAGATTATACAACTACTCGATATAAGTAGGCTTTACATCTAGCCTTATAGGAAATCAGTGCTTCTTTGTACACATCTTGCATACCATACTCGCTCTGCTCTCTACTCTCCCCTATTCGTATATGAAGGCTACTTTTGCTAGCTCGTCGCCATGTACATCTTCTCATCTATTTCCCTCTTTTATTTCCCATTTAATACGTAATCTCGCAAAGGCAAGAGATTCTCCACCCCCTTTATTCCGCGGTAACGTCTATCTATTTATTACTATTCTGACAATAACATGTCCATTAAAATAGCAATACAGTACCTCTATGCGATCCTTAGGCCTCCCGTAGTCTAGACAACATGCGACTGCAATATCACTCATTCAAAATGAACACAACACAATCAGGTAGTCTCATTTGTTAGAGAGAGAGAGGTTTTTGCTAATAGGCATAGAAATCATGGAGTAAAATGTCACATGTACCTCCCACACGTAGAAGAGACCACTGCTAGGTGTAAGGCAAGATATTTCAGATAGCTGTAGTTGTGGTTTTCCGTATAGCAATCATCCTACCTAACCTCTTACTAGGGATTCTGTGATACATGTATCATGTGATGCAAATATAATACATTTAAAGGGATATATATGGATAACGTTCAGGTGACTCTAAAGGGAACTATCATATAACTACATAAACTAGGTTGATACTAGACTAGACGTGAATAATGATATATGGGGCTCCTGTTTTTTCTAGAATAAACACTCTTCTCCTCATTTCACCGTCTCAACCGTTGACGATGATGGGGCCCTATAGCTATCAACGGACTTGACTAGTTCATGGGGTTCCTGGGACTGCGATACGTCAAATCACTATAATTCAGGCATAAAGGCGTATTATGCACTTTAGTTACTATAAAGGAACCCTCTATTTATTATTCCTGAGACACTAGTCACTGTCTATTCCCATATATACGAAGCTATTGTCAAAAAAAAACCCCAGACCCTTAACAATAGTATAACTACAGGCTTCGAGTGGTTAAGAACTACACTTGTATTCGTCGTCGAATAAAAACATGTGATTACAATTACATCTTAAGCAATATACAATATATGTGTGGTTCAGTGAGATAAAGATAGCAACTTACCCCCCGCCCCTGACTTCTCAGAGCTTCCTATATCCGAATTAGACGCGGACTCTTTCTAAGAGCTGTGGCCATTTTCGGTTCTAAAAAAACCAACGAACCATAAAACGCATTATTCCAAGAATTCCCTCAAATTACCGTATGGTATTGAACAAGAAACTTGCTGATCATCACCCCCCTCCCCGCCCACTAGCAACACTACGACCTGTCATATAGTCGCAATAGAAACACAACTTTCGTAGCATCCTAGCCAATATCTCTGAAGTCGCAACCCTAGACTGGGAAGGGAAAGCTGTTTGAAAGGTGATGCTCCCATAAGCTATACAAGCTGTAGCTTACCAAGGTTTTTATTACACCGGCCATTGATCATTCAGTCGCCTGACATCACATCCATTAAATTCGCAACAACACAAACTGAATATATATATATAATGGTGTCTGTGTAGTATAAAGATATTATAAAGTCAGTTATCATCCCATGTTTATTCCCGCGACCCTCGTGCGTATAGGAGTATTATCCCTCATACCCCTGATCCCTTGCATCGCCATAGTGACTTTTCTGGAATTTCTGTTGTTGTGCAGGAATTGGTGCATTAGCTTTACAGCGGTATTTATGAACGGCACATTCGTGAAGTAGCCCCACAACCAAGCATTGAGATGCTGACTGTTTGCGTAATGTTATAGGCAGTTGGCAGTTTCACTGTTCCTTTACACCACCTCTATAGTCACTGACGGCATCCGGAGCCGTTTCCTCAAAAACTCATGGCGAGACCGACTACACGGTCTGTGAGATGCGATATATTACTGCTGATGGGAACTGTATGTCTGGTGACAACCGAGAACGTTTAGGGCTCGTATTATCAAATCCGACATCAAAACCAAACGTAAACCAAACTTTGTTCAGCCATTTACAGCATTCATAGGCTGCGCTTGAGTTCTTGGCCAATTATAGAAGGCACATCATTTGATTATCATAGGTTGAGTATATGATAACTCTATGTGTCACTTCTGGGCATGTGAGGTCTTATAAGAAAAAAAAAAGAAAAAAAGAAACTACGAGAGTATGGTACGATATAACTGAGTTATCAATGACCGGGTGTTGTGAAACTTATTCTGAAGTTCTTTTTTAATAAATTCTCGCGGCCAGCGGCGACCTCCACAGCCATCGTGCCACAGCATGTCGCGGGTTAGGTATTTCATATTTTCTTCCACCATAGGATAAACGAGAAGGCGTGCGAAATTTTCTCTAGCTGTCTGGTTCTGTCTTCCGGCTGTATGTCAATGGCTAGGGTTTCATACAATGTCGATTCCCCCCTCTCCTTTAAAGGGAAAATCACCAGGTTCTGGTCAAATTTCAAGGCACGAGGACAAATCTACGCATGCAAGGTGCGTCAAAGTACCACACCGCAAAAAAAGGGAGGGGGAACAAATCTCAAAAACCAACAGAGCTTTGGATGTGGCTTTACGATCATTCGTGGCCTGTCCAAGCCAGATCAAGATTCCTTAGACGCCCATTGGCGGCGGGACCAATCCCCATGTCCTTTTATTCTCAGATCTGCGTGGCTTGCGCCAGTCATGAGCTTCTTGATTTTCAAACCTCTAGCGCTTTTTGAGTACAACGTGAGCCGTCTATAATTTCCAGTTGTTGTATGTGTTACGTTTAACCATGCTGGCTGAACAGACACCTACGTTATTCCACATTCTACCATTTTCGGAAAGTCGTCGTGAAGAACCTGCAGCCCAACGATCAAAAGTAAGGGGATGAGAGAAAGGGATCGATCTCCGCCGGCTGGGCATGTAACATATCATATGTGCGCCCACCCCGCGCCCAGACAAGAAAAAGGAATAAAAATAAGTATTAAAAATGAAAACGAACCGCGCGGGGAATTTAATCAATTCTAAGCCTGGTCCGTGGGGGGGTCTTCCTTGCTGCAGGATCATATCCCTTTAGAAATATCTTCACACCGACGATGCGGTGACGTCTAAAGACGCAACTGTATCCAATGAAGAGAAGACGGCCACTTAGTCGAACCGACGGCTGTCCGTCACCGTCAGTAGGATTGCGGCTGCGACCAATCGCACAGGCTTGACAGGTCGGACGCTGACTTGCAGCTTAGAAATTGGCTGTGACACGCAAAGGGAGGGGAGAGAGAACCCTTCTCTGGCAGCCGGCGGCGCAGATCTTGGCCTTCGCTTCTTTTCGATGCAGCCACCGGCCGATCTAGGCGGGCAGCCCCAATCCCAACCGAGGGGATCGCATAGTCCACCACCAGGGACAGTTCATCAAGTTGTGTGTTTCCGCCCTAGTCTCTCTCTCTTTCTCTCTCTTCCTCTGTCCTTTTTTTTTATATCTTTTTTCCCTCTCCGTCGGCTACTGTTCCGTCTTGTCTGGGGTAGAGTGTAGAGTCTAGTGAGGGCTTAAGCAGATTAGGGTATCTTTCCCTTCGGTAGAGGAGAGCTAGGTAGGTAGTTGCAGCTCCCGCTTGGTTAGAGCGATGCTACATCATTATTCACTGCTTTGTTTATTTTACTATTATCATTATCACTAGATTTGATATCCGAGGGAATGGTTCTCACATAAACCCACAGATAACGGTGGTCCGGTCCCTATAATCCCTATCACCTTTTCCCCATCATTATTCACCATTACTATCAGATTCCTGAACCCCCCTGCCCCCTGTCTCCCCTCCGCCCTCGCCGTCGCGCGCTGGCCGCGGAGTAGGTGGTTTACCGTTGTCATAAAGGTCGGATCTTAAAAAGAAGTGTGGGCGAAAGGTTGTCAAACTTCCCAACTTCCCCAGTCTCTCTTACATATGTGCCTACATGGTCATCCCTAATTCTTCCATATCTTGTCCCACTTTCGTAGACTATTAAACCCTGTATGACTCGGCATGGTCGAGCCATTACGTTACAGGTATTCATAGCCCTAGCCGCATTCCGCCAAAAGCGTATTTTCTATTTGGTAATCGCAGCACTTCTGATCCAGGCTTGCCCTGTTCGCCATGCCCCGGGCAATCCATTGGTGCTCAGAGACTGGGTAGGCGTCTTGCGTACAAGGTACGACGGCGGTACTTCAAGCCAAGGCTTATATCTTCTCGGTCGCACTGGTCCCGACATTCCAACATCTACGGTGACCTGGGGGAATTGGGCCTGGCCGACTTTGGGTTGAGGCTATCTGCCAGCTCGAAGTCTCTTTCAAGTATCCCGGACCTTGAGCCTCGATCAGCAACCAACCTTCGACGCGGTACTTACTATGGGTTAACCTAATAGAATTCCCCGAAACCTCTCTTACCAATTCCTTTATTGTCATGATCTCAAAGATAAGATTCACGGCGTTATCAATTGCTCCATTATAATTCGTTGCTCCTGCTTTTGGTTTTCTGCAGCGGCATGTCATCCATTACCCTCCTGTCCCGGTCTTTGATATCGACTATATCGCCTTAGGAAACCACCCACGAGCTCAACCCGCGGCCTGTGCCCCCTTTCCCCTACACTACAACTAACCTTACACTACTTTACACTACACTACCACGCTACAGCCCATCCTCCCTACCTAGTGGTTGAGTTTTCGAAGGCCAAAGGCCTTTTTTTAGTTCTTCGCCGAACCAGCCTTCCTACGACCTTGGGACGAGCGAGGGCTTGCTACATACATGCGCGCCCAGTTATTAAACGGCCGTGACATATGTGCTGCACCGTCATTGTCGATCTGAAAAGCCGCCGTCCCACCTCAACGCCATTGCTCGAGTCGGGTCCCTTCGAACCAAGGGTCCTGAGCACCGATTCGTCCTGAACCCATTATTCTCGCCTACCTTACGTGTATCTACCTAATCATTCTTACATCCATACTCTCCTGCGTAGATCCTCCGTTACTTGCCTTTTCTTTTCTCTTCTTCATTGACCACGCCGGCCAGCCAGCAGCGTACCTCAATGACGACGATAAGCCAAGCTTATCTCATCTTAGTCTCCATCATCACCTAGAGAGAGAAAGAGAAAGCTAGCTTTCCCAACCCCGGCTTGCGTCGTCTACGTCGTCCATCTTGTTCTGATTGTAGGTTCGGCAGCCGCGGTCTTGTGTCGTCAAAAGGACATCCGAGTTGCATGCAGCCGTCCTTTATTATTTTCTGCATATCCAACCCCCACCCTAAGTTTTCTTGCTAGCCGCCATCTAGCTGTCAACCTAGCTCTCTACTTGTTCATTTATCTGTCTGTTTATCTAGTTATCTCCTGGGTTTCTCTCGGGGTCCACTATCTTAACATCTTGCTTGTTTTGGGTGTTACCTGTCTCGAGAAGCTAGGATCACCGTCCACAGGTACAACTTCCTAGTGAGACAGACGGGACGGGAAGCTCGTGTGGGCAGTCTGCATCCCCTGGTTGTCTCTCAGCCACTAGCAGTCTTATCTTCTAAGCCTCGTTATCAAAATCTCTATCTGGAAGTTCCGGATCCTAGCAGATCAGCAGGCCTTGTCAGCCATCTGAGCTATCTATCTATCATAGCAGTGGATCCTGTGGACTGTGCCTATACACGGGTTGATCCAGCCAGGTCGGTCGTACCCCCAAAGTCTGGCCTTTGGACCGTTGCATTATACCCCAAGCGGCATTTCACGGCCGGATCACGGCTTGATATCTGGGTAGTCTCGATACGGAGGTCAGCCTCGCCATCTATAGGTCGAAGCAGACAAGGATATTACCTAGGTATATGCACGGAATACTTCCAGTGAACCATGTCCACCCCAAGTTCCGTCCCAAGGACGGCTCCCATCGCCATTGCCCCCAAACCTTCACAGTCAGCCTTCGCTCTTCACCGAAACAACTTCGGTGGCAACGAGGCATTTATTATGAGCAGCATGAATGGTAATGACTCGGCAGACTCAGACTCTGCCCTGAGCGGGAGCGGATCTCCTTGTGAGGGCTGCTTGCTCCGGAGGTCTAAATGTGTCGTGGGCGACGACGAGGAAAACTGCCTCTCATGTCAGGCCAACGGGATCGAGTGCTCGTTAGGCCACAGCCCGCAACCTCGGAAACGGAAACTGGCGCGGGATTCAGGTGACGAAGGCAGTGGAAAGCGAGGGTGAGTGCTCACCGATACTTCTGGTGACCCCCAACCTTACGTGATCGTTTCGCTGCATGGCTCGTCCCGACCTGGAAGAATTGTTATCTGACACTCCATTGGTCGATCTAGTTCGCCTGGCCGCTTTGATAACAGAAGAATACGGCAGCATCCGTCCAGCCTGTCCAGCACCGCCGCTAGTAGCTCTTTGATCGAGGAGATGGCCAATTTCGGAGGACCGACTTTGCTCAAACGCACCCTTGGACTCCAGGAAGACCGGTTCAGTCAGTACATTGGTCCCACGACCGACTTCGAACCCTCTTTGATCAACCTGTCACCCTTCGACCCCCAGGATGAGAGTCTCCTGTCTCGCGGGACCCTCAGGAAGGTCAGTGATAACGATACCTTCTTGATGCTACCTGACTGCACGACACCAGGCCACGAGCACCAGGTAAACGATGTTGAAGAAATCGAGCGACTTGTAGCTCCCCACGGCCGCAAGCTGATCGACCTGTATTTCGAGATCATACATCCCGGGTTTCCGATTCTCCAGAAAAATGTCTTCTACGAGAAATACGAACGCGATTGTCATGAGTTTTCTCCGCCATTATTAGCTGCCGTTTATATCCTCGCGATCAATTGGTGGGACCACTCGGACGAGCTCTCGCAATCCCCTCGGCCGAATGTACGCGAGCTGGAAAGGCTGATCCGGTCCTCCCTGGCCGACTCCATGTGGCGCCCGAAACTTTCGACTGTCCAAGCTGGTCTCCTGCTCTCGCAAAGGCCCGAGGGTGATCAATGGGCACCAACTGCCCAGCTAGTAGCGATCGCACAGGAGCTCGGGTTGCATCTGGACTGTACACACTGGAAAATTCCACCCTGGGAAAAGGGACTGAGAAAAAGACTGGCGTGGGCCTTGTATATGCAAGATAAATGGGGTGCCTTGGTTCATGGACGACCATCGCATATCTTTAGTTCCAACTGGGTTGTGCAGCCTCTGGGTTCTAACGATTTCCCAGAAGCGGAATGGGATGAAAATGATGTCGAGGGCAAGATGGACATAGAAAGAGGCAGGACGCTATTTGTCCAGATGATCTACCTTTCCCAGGTCCTCGCCGAGATCCTCGATACCTTCTACACGCTTCAAGCGATGCAGAATGTTACTAACGCCGGGCCACAAGGCACTCACCTGGTCTTATCCCTAGCGAAACCTATCCAGCTCAAGCTCAAAGAATGGTATTCCGCTTTACCGACCGCTATCCGCATGGACTCGTCCTTCCAGACCAATAATGTGCCGTTGACACGACTATCCAGCATCGGATACCTCCACCTTGCTTATTTTGCGACGGAAATCACCCTGCATCGCCGAATCATCCGATCTCTTGCCTCGGATTCCCAAGCTGTTGACCCTTATGTCCAGCATATCTGCCGAAGCGCTGCTAAAGCCCGCCTGATATCCGCTATGGATTTCGTCAACCGTCTAACTCCTCAGCACCTTAGATCGTTCTGGTACTTCGCATCGAAAACTAATTTTGCTCTGATCGGCACTTTTGGGTCTCTCCTGTGGGCTACCTCTCCAGGGCGCGAAGAAGCAGAGTGGTACCGCCGAAGACTGGGAGAGTATCGCTGGACTCTGAGCGTTAGCAGCAAGCCTGGAGAAGGCAATCGATTGACCGAGTTCGCCATGGGAATGCTCGACATCTCAACTGGGTTACTTAAAAAGTTACCCGAGAAACCAGAATTGAGCCGTAGCGGTAGTGCTATTGAGTTCGATGCCGGACGACGACGAAGCCTACTTGCCATGAGCATAGGCAGTATTCCTAGAGAGACGTATAGTGAATTCGCCAGTGCCGACATTAGCGGAATCCAGAGTCCTGGGAGCATCGACAGCAGTGAGGACGAATATGAAACCTTCGCCCCGACTGCCGGCATGGCGTCTATGGGCGATTGACAAAAATCAGAGAGAGAAGATCCCACTTAACTCCTTATTCCTTACACATATGAAGTTTTGTTTTATCTGGAAAACGCAAGAGCAAAAGTCATGGATAAAAGAGTGTGTATGCATGGAGCAAATGAGGCAAAGTCACGTCATTGACACGGAATCTCACGAGTCTCTTACGTGATTATGCATTGCATCATTGGCTGGGATATCATCATAGAGCCTCCTCTTGATTCACTGTTTCTGGGGGTTGCTCTCTACTTTTTTCTTTTCCGTTCTTTGGTCATTTCTTTTTCTTTATCCTCATCTTGGATACCCACGTTTAGAGTGTCTGGCGTGTCGCTTGTTAGAAAAAGGGTTCTATTTACACTCGCTACGACGAGGTAGACTATCACGTCGAGGCATAGTGGCTGTGTGTTACTTATCAAGGTTTATTCATGAGGTGGGATGATTGAACGAACGATTGGAATGATTGGATGCCCAAACAAAGGAAGGGGAGACTGCGTTGTAAAACATATAGGCGAGAGTTCAAGTGGTTTTGAGCCTCAGCGTTCGATCATAATTACTATATGACATCCCTCATGTTCTTCTATTGAAGTGGTACCCTTGGTTAACTCTTCTGTGCCGTTCTGAATTTCTTTCTAATCCCAGTATAGATATTTACCTCGCCCCACCTCGCTCTCCTTAACGCCTCGAATCCCCTTTCTCTATCCGCCACCGAATCCGAGTCGTCCAAGCCCGGCTTACTCATCTCAGGTGTCTATCGTATAGAGACTAAAGAATGAGACGTTGAGTTCGAAAACTAGGCGTGGATGGTATGCACATTCTACTAACTAGTATACATGAAACTAAATTTAAGATCATAAGTTACAGGCGAACCAAACAAGCCCCTAGCCCTCGAGAGATGAATAAATACAAGTCTCAACACATTGTAGGGTTAAAACTAAGAAGATAAAAGTTCATCAACAATGCACACATGGGAACAAGAGCTAATGGCTGCCTGCTCTGTGTTGTTGTATGCAAGATCAATCCATTGGATATCCATTTGGGCGGCGCCACCAGGAGCCATCTTACCGCTCCAGACGCCACCATCTCCCCAGACATTGAAGATCAGCGTGGTGGGGTCGACAGGTGCTTGGAAGGTAATCGATGCGACCTTCTCCCCGTTGACGTACCACTCGCTCAGTCCCGGAGTCCAGTCATACCGGTGCTCTTGCCAGTCGGTCCATGGAGTGGCCATGTTCACGATGCTGGTAGCATTTGGGTTTTCCGAGTCATCCTCGTCGCTGTAGCTCGGCTGGTTTGTGTATTGCGCTTCGTGTGTAGGCCGCTCCGTCCGGATCTCTATGTCCGCCTCCTGCACGGGCGAACTCCCGAGATACGTGAACATAGCCGTGACAGCACCGGGGGATCCTCGAGTCCGCGCGTACATGCGTATGGAGAGGAACTGATAGTCCGCAGACGTGGTCTGGAACTCGCTCGTCGACTGGTAGTCATTCTGCCGCGTAGTACGCATAGTTAGGTACGAGCTCGCGCTGCCGCTATCTTGCGCAAAGTACATGTTGTTCTTCGAGTTGGCGCGGAACACGGGCCCATCGCCTGTGCTCCAATTCTGGATGTCCCAGGTGTCCGTCCACTCGTCTGAGGAGAAGTAGGCGTTCGTCACGGGAGCAGCGGTGTCCTGATCCCGGTCGGTAATGGGCTGCGGAACCGCGAGGGCAGAGCCGGAGACGGAGCTAGAGCCGGAACCCTTGTTCCGAAAGTCGAAGAATTTGTGATGGGCAAAGTATGCTTCCGAGGACGAGGACGCTTTGAAGCAGTCACACGAAGATTGGGCTCTACCTGAGACCGGGGCGGAAAGGGGCATGCTGAGTACAGATCCAGATAGCATTGCCAGTGGCATAGCCACAGCAAGGAGGTGATGCGTGAATATCATGTTGGGAAGAATATCGATACACTGACGAACTCTAACGATTTTACGAAGCAGGACAACCAATTCTGAGAGTCGGCTTCTTTCCTTTATATCCAAGTCTATCCACTCTAGCCTTGCATTATGGTACTCCGTTGGAATCTGCCATAATATAAACTTGAGACAAGGTAGGAAATATCAAGTACTTCCGCATCCAGGTTGTGAATACCCATGTTCTACGTTAAGCGGGTGAAGCACATGCTTACACCAGAGTCATTCGACACATTTGTCTTTTACAGTACTACGGTTCATACTGCCTGTTTAAGAGTGTATCCTGGGAGATGAGCTGGGTAGTTGTGTCGATCAACAGCACCCAGCTTCCTAATTTCTTCCATTTAATCATCGACTTCACGATACATCTAGGCCTCTTCATCCCTTGACTGTTATTGCTTCCCCTGAATACTTCCCTCCTGCCTGGCAGCAATGCTTAATACCACAGTGTCTTCTAATACATTTATCATCAACTAGGTAGTCAGTCCGTGCAAGGGAGTGCGCCACAGCACTAAGGCCTCCCCTTCTACCCTTCGCCCCTTCATTGTGTGACATCACGGGAAATTTGGAATGTTCCGCAATGAAATCATCGAATCCACGTTTTTAGGAATCGCATCCTAGACGAAAGAATAAGCAGTTTCGTTATCCTATATTTTTCGGTGAGGTATATGAGTAGTGATACACTTAGAGGCGAGTTGCACAAGTTGCAACAACCAAAGTCAGTAACTCTCGGTGAAAATATCCCTCGGCTTGTAGACCTTCCAAAACGGGTCTCGGGTATGCCCGTCTCTTGAGAAGTAGTGTCGCCATCTCACCGCAGCAGTCTCTCCGTTACTGCGATGGCAGTACAACCTTATCAGACCCCTAGACTGCCAGCCTCATTATCCCTGAAATCGACGTTCTACAAAATCGAGATCCCAGGGGTTCAATTTCAATTTCATATTTTATGATAATGACAATAAAAACAAGCGTTTCTATTGTAGACTACCGTCGCACGATATATATTAATCCTGTTTTAAAGAATCCGGAGTTAGGGTGACACCTGTTACGGCGGCAGTACTTGGTATGGTAAAGTGCTTCGATTGGGGAACTTCTCATTGGTCTGATATGTTAATATACTCGAGGTGTATGTTTTGGGGTTGTACAATTGAATAGTTTGTTTCCACCCCCCTCTATAATTGTAGGGGATAGCAAACAAACACAACTTCCTACACCCCTGAAGTAATTCCTAAGCTTGGCGTTTTCGATTCATTGTCCGCATGCAACTACTCTCCTCTCCTTGTAGGTTTGGGTTGTACAATATTAAAAAAAAATAGGGGGGTTATCCATGCTCTTTTAGTTGCATGTTGCAAGATTATGAAGATACATGTAGTGGAATCGTAACCGCAACTCATCTCGGCTTATACATTGGGCTCTGGGTAAGTTGTGTTTCGCTATTTATTGTTATAGATGTTGAAGTAAGGCAAATAAAAACATACAACCTCATCATAGAAAACGTTTTGCAAAGTCCCTAGATCCTGAAGGGTGCTAGTAGCACGACATAACAATATGTGCCTATCTGCCAAATGAGAATATACGGATCCGTATATTCTTGAAGGTTGTGTAAAAAATCAGCGTGAGGATTGAGGTCGAACTATATAGTACTACACTAATTACCTAGGTTAGTAGTAACATATCCTGTGGCTCAGCCCTATTGTGACATTTTGAAGGTTCATAAGTTAATACACAACATTCCAACATGTCTCAATACTAGATAGCATATCAAATATTCATGATAACGTTCGAGTTTCAAAGTAGCTGTTCGTCGATTGTTCGTATTAACTTAAAGAGCACCCAAACATACCTTGATAAGTTATGTGAGATAGGCACAGCATATGCATATTGTTCAGTGGCATACAAAAGACTACCTTAGTCGTCTTGATATTGATATGTTGCGTGAGGGGTGCCCCTGTATAGCCAGAAAAGGGGGTCAGCAATGGACTAACTAACGGGATTATCATTTGGTCGGCCGAGGCACTGTATTTAGCTGGCCCTAGCGGCCCACGCACAATTCTCCCCGTTAGAAACTCAAGCCATTTTCCCCCAGCATCTCTCCCGCGATATGACATGAACCAAAATCATATCGTGACTAGGCTTAGGTGAATGCTAAAGTGGTTAGGGAGGTATTCATGGCCGACATCCGCATACCCATGCGCGCCTTATCCAGAATGTTTCCATGAAACCCCTATAATCTAGACTATTAGTTTACGAAAAAGGAAAGGGGAAAACACCCAGGGAGAATTTTCAGGGAATACAGTCATCTTCTGCACCAAAAAGTGGCATGGGGACCAATACTATCCAATTGGGCCCGGGTGCTTAATTCGAGGAGCTTTGATTCACATCAAGATAACATCTCGATTGAAAAAGGGAAATAAGGGCTTCTCCCAGGTAGGTTGTGTTCTTCGATTAACTTCTAGAAGGGGGGGGGGGGGGGGGGGGTTATTCCCTCGAGAGCAAAATAATAAACTAAGGATATTTTACGAAATATACAGCCAGTGAATTCTTGGATCGTTCTCGGAAAAGCCACGCTTTCAGAATGTATGAGTCTAATACATGAAAATCTCATAAATAATTATTCAGCACTCAGTATTATATAGAGCGATAGAGTTGCCCATCGTGGATTTTAGTTGCCGCCAAATTTCTTACAAGTTTATTTTGCCTGAAATCAGAATCCAATATTGGTAGTGTGTATCTTAGTGTATCGGCTCGATTACGGGTGTTAAGCATCACATCTTGTGCTCTTGTCAGTGACAGGAAGGTTGATAGGCAATTTTCAAGAAGTCTTGATTACCTAGTGGTTCTCTGTCCTGGTTGCTCCATCTCATCTTGGCAACCGATGATGGCATCTTGGCATTACTCACCTTGGCTCGAGCAGATGGCTGTAGAAAACCCGGATGGTCCCGCCGGTTAGAAATCGTGTTCCGATTCGCTTTTTGCATCTACGTATAGCAACCCCAGCTTCGTAGCCTAGTATTATCCGTACTCTGGTATATTTGTATCGTCCGATCTCTCACCTAGCTTGAGAACTTGCTTGCTGTTCTAGTATAGGAGACGGTGACGAAAAGCCGTACAGTATACCCGCAACGGTCGACCCTAGATCATACCGCCATTCAATGAGTGTCGCGAACATGGATGTGAGAAAAGAAGGTTGCGCGAACAGTCTTTGTTCTAGAGAGACGGATGGTTTGCCCGAGAAGGTTATGAGTTGTTGGAATAAGGAGACGAAGAGAAATAACACACATTTGGGTCCAGGAGCAATTGGGAGTCTAAATCACCAGAACCCATCCAGGTTCGCGACGGAAAGCTTACGGCCGCGGCAGCCTCAAGGGTGGGCATCATGGTCCGCCTCTGTCATTATTTGCTCAATGTTGTTTACGATGCTCCGCGAGGTTGACTTGGGCGCGTACCTTCGAAGAGGAAATTCCATGAATACTGCTAGCTTTAACGGTAATATAGAAGAAATAGCTGCGACCGGTATGTTGCTAGCATCGTATCACAGTTCGAGGTAGAAGCTGACAAGAGTAGGTGTCAACCCATCACTATATAAAACGACAATGCCGACGCTCAGGCGCCGAACGTCCTGCGAATCAGGAGGATCGCGACATGCCGACCACAATCTGTCACTGCGTGTAGGCGCCGTCTTCATCATCCTATTTGTGTCCACATTAGCGTGCGCGTTTCCTATCCTCGCGGCCAAGTTCCCCGGTCTGAGAATGCCATCAAATTTCTTCTTTGCTATACGCCACTTCGGTACCGGTGTTCTCATTGCTACGGCCTTTGTACACCTCTTACCCACGGCGTTCACCCTCCTAGGAGACCCTTGTCTCTCATCCTTCTGGACCGATGACTATCCTGCGATGCCCGGCGCCATTGCTCTTGCCGGAATTTTCTTCGTCACCGTCATTGAGATGCTGCTACACCCAGCACGCAGTACACCACCGAGGGTAGATACGACTGACTCGCCCGAGCGACCGATCAGCGAAAAACGGCCACTGAAGGGGAGACAGGGTAGCATCGGACGGAGTCTCTCAGGCATCGTGAGTGACGGTCGTCCAAAGGACGAAACGACTCAATGCGAAGCCTCGAACGACAATGGGACAGCGCCTACGAAGCAAAGCGCAGAGGTTAGAGAACAGGGAAACACCCCCGCCATTCTGACACCAGAGCAAAAGCACAAGAAAGAAATAATGCACTGTCTCCTCCTAGAGATGGGCATCTTGTTCCACAGTGTTTTCATTGGCATGGCCTTGAGCGTGTCGATCGGCGGCAGCGAGTTTATTGGTCTGCTAATAGCTATAACATTCCACCGTGAGTATCTTCTACACCTGAATTAGAGACATGCTTAGGGATGGGTTATTAAAAAAGAAATGGCTAGAAACTTTCGAGGGTCTCGCTCTAGGAGCAAGGATCGCAGCTATTGAGTGGCCCAAGAAGAGCTCGCGACCTATTTTCATGGCTCTAGCTTACGGCTGCACGTACGTTGTTCCCCCTTCCGCCCCATCCATTCCTTGCTTGGAACCTAATTGTATCGCAGTACGCCAATCGGTCAGGCTATTGGTCTTGCCGCACGATCAGCATACAGCCCCGAGTCGGAAGTAGGTCTTATCTTGGTAGGTGTGATGAACGCGTTATCATCGGGGCTACTGGTGTTTGCTTCTCTTGTTGAGTTGCTATCAGAAGATCTTCTATCAGACGAAAGCTGGCGCGTGTTGCGAGGGAGGCGCAGAGTGTGTGCTTTCATACTAGTCGTTGCAGGTGCCTTTGCCATGAGCCTCGTTGGCGCGTGGGCTTGAGCTCAAGGAAAGGTGTTCCAATAAGATGGTGGTATATTTTTATATGATCAATTTAATTTGCGACGATCATGCTGATCTCGTACTGCAATATTTGCATCGACCAAATACTTCATATGCTCACTATAAGTGACTCAAGTCTCGTCTGTATATGCCCTTTATATTGGAGCAAGCCCCTGATCACTGCTTTCCTCCATTCGGTACTATCATACGCCATATGTACCTACTATAGGAGCGATACCATCCCTATTTGAGAACATTCGTTAAGAAACGTAATCAATACGTGAGAAGTTGGAAAAAATTATACATGTAAAGATCAATGATTGTAGTAACTGCCAATGAGACCGTTGCCATCACATGGTCTGGTTGATTAAGGGGCGAGACTATTGGATATGGCCGACTAAATATTTATGGAGCGAACAACAGTGGGCTACGGAGACTTGAGTATATCGGTAATAAATGCAGGCGTAATGAGGTAGAAGGGATATTCCATTGGTTTTGTAAGGCCCCTGAAACATGATTATAATATTCTCCCAATCGTAGTCGAGGCCGGTCCTCAGAATAGGGGGAACGATTCTATGTACATAGCTTAATCTCACTTGATGGCGTTAGACGTATCTTACACACTATTTAGTATAGATGACTACCAAAGCTCACTCGTCATAAACAAGCTGGGCTCACTTTGACCGACGCCAACCTTCGTTACTTGATTCGCCGCGTCGCTCGGCTTCGA
Source organism: Biscogniauxia mediterranea (assembly GCA_018398605.1). NCBI lineage: Eukaryota > Fungi > Ascomycota > Sordariomycetes > Xylariales > Xylariaceae > Biscogniauxia > Biscogniauxia mediterranea. The sequence continues at coordinate 549,367 of JAGXTR010000007.1, read as the reverse complement.
GGAGTGCGTCAAAGTCCCTTTGTGCTTGCTCCTTTTCATATCGCCGTCTTTCCTTCTCCTCATCTTGGCTCGAGTAGGAGAAGTCATCAGACTTAGGCGAAGCTTCTCTCATGGGTTGAGTCCTGCCTTGCCTCGAATCTCCTCGTGCTCGATTCTGAACGGCAGCCTGAGCTTGCTGACGAAGTCGTTCCCATGGAGACTCACTCGAGACGTTTTGGGATTGCTTTCCATCGGTGCGCCTAGCCGAAGGTGCAACTGGTGACATATCGTCGTCATCATCAAATAGGCCGGAGTCATCGTTGATTTCATGCTGCGGGTCGTGCTCTGGGGGGTTTGACCACTGGGGATTTCTAGGAGTTGCTGGCGGTAAAGGGGTTCGAGCCCAGTTAGGAGTCTGTTCCGCTGTTGAGTCTGGCCGTTCAGAGGCGTCTCCGGACCGAGGGCCAAAGGCGCCACTACCATAATCGTGAGATGCCGGGTGCGAAGGTTTTACGGGTTGTTGAGGGGCTGGAAACCTGGAAGCACCATCTCCTTGAGGATGTCCTGCTCTTCGCATCTGCTCCGGGACCATGCCTCTCAGCTGCGCAGTTCGCGATTGGTTGATGTCATTGATTAGTTTATTCAAGCGTGGGTCTCTCATCATATGTGCGCGGAAGGACGCTTCTGATGTTGAAGTAAGATAGGTAGCAGTGCCAAGCCAACATAGTGGGCAGTAGGCAACGAAACGTAGAAAATGCCATAACATAACGGCCCTGGGGCCATTTACTAATGGCCATGTCCTAGAAGGGAAGGAGTAAGGATCGAAGGTTCGCCTCTTGGGCTGGTAGAAGGGAAATTTGAAAGTTGCTCGTCTAAACCAGGCGAACCCAGCAGCAGCGGCAATGGATACAGGCTGGGTCCAGGCGAATTGACGGACGGAGCGTGCGGCATGCTCGCTAACCGCGTCTACTTCTGTGGCAGTCAAGCGACGCTGAGCACCGACAGAGTGGTCGGTGACTTTCTTGAGTATAGACAGCACGTAGAAACTCTCCCTGATGAATAATAGTTGGCCCCAGAACTGGACTTTCGGCAGCTGATCAAAGTGAATGGTGGCGCCATCCTCGAAAAACTTGCGTTCGATACGGCCCTGCGCAAAAGGTGTCATGCCTGGCCATGGCGGGTTATGCGTAGGTTGGTCGTCATCGGCCATTTTGACGAATCAATTGTGTGAATCTGTTTGGTATACCTCCATTCTATCAATGGTGGGTGAAGTTCAGGAGGTAGGTAGATGATGTATCTAGGTTGGAGGGGTGATGGCCGTTCCAACCGAAGTTTGCTGTTTGATGTTTGGTTTGGGACTCGAAGTTAGCAGAGCGGGAAGATTACGTAAGGAGGGGTGGTCAGACATACTAACCCATGTAGTACCTAGGTATAATGTACCTATCAGCTACAGTAAACTCCCTCTATAACGATACTCCAAATCACGGAAAATTTATCGTTATAATAAGAGTATCGTTATTGAAATTTCTTGGCAAAATGGGTCCACATATTTTTTTTATATAGAAAATGGCAGAATGTAAGTAAAAAAAAAAAAAAAAAAAAAAAGAGGTGAAGGTAGGGGGGGAGGTAGGGGGAGGGGGGGGGGGGGAAAGGGGGGGGGAAGGGGGGGAGAGTGTTTTTACACACTAAAATTACTCTCAGTATAACGATATATATGAAAAAAATTAAAAAATTTTAACGATATATAGGTCTATCGAGGATTATCGTTATACTCATACAAATTTTGCAGTGTACTGCGAAAAGTATCGTTATAGCAAGGTATCGTTATGTGATGTGATCGTTATAGAGGGAGTTTACTGTATGTACATACTATGTAGTATGTATGTATGTATGTAATGGGAGCTTGGGCCAATGGAAGCATTCAACCCACTCCCCACCTGCTCTGCCACAGGCTGCACCTGCACAGACTGCAACTCAGATCGGAGCCATCCAATCGCTAACCTCGGTCCATAATCTACGCCACAAGGCAATCAATCCATGTGGCTTGACGCGTCTTATTGATTTCCACAATTCGAAGGGAGGGTCAAGTGGATGTTTCCCACAATCGTGACGCGCGCGAGTCCCGACGCGTCGTCTCCGTCCCCCGTCCCCCGTCCTTGAACTTTTTTTTCACTTACATTTGCATATTACCTGATCATTGACTGCTACCACTGTCTAATCTGGAACTTATTCAGCATAAGTCTTGCTCAATTCGACCCAAAACGGCCCTCGTCCCACTACCATCCATACAAATCAGTTATAGTGAGGAGGTGTCTGTACCTAATCTCCTCTTAGCGATGATCCAATAACTTCAACTTCACCACCATGCCCCTTCAGAAGTCCTTTTCGGACCAGAACGGCTCCTCTAGAGTACGTTGAACATTCACAACCCACAGCCATGGCTGCTGTATTATGAATTTACCTGACCCTTCCCATCGTAGAATCGCCATCGTTGGCAGAAATCCAAGAGCTGCTCCACCACCGGCCATTCTGTCGCGACTAATCCAAACACTAGACCTCTTGAACCCGTCTCCGATGTCACAAAGAACAAGCTCAATGCTTTCAACTTCAAGCCCCAGGCGAAGGCCCCCACAACGTCGAAGCACGAACGTAAACGCGCCGGACAGCCTAGTGATGGAAATACTACCGACGCCAGCGAATCTGTCGAGCACGATGCGTGCGAATCAACCCCTCTGCCAGCATCTAAGGATGCCACCACACCCGTGAGTCGCTTAGCATGGCAGGACCTCATCGGCATGTCGGAGGTCAGGGAAGAAGAGGAGGATGCCAGCCCGAGCGACAGACTCGGCTGGGATACGAGAGACCATTCGATCTACAAACTATCGCCCGTGATGCCGCGCAAGAAAGGGAAGAAGAGGGCGCGCAGTTCTTCGCCCACTTCATCGCCCGCGACCCGTTCAAAATCGAATACTCCGGCCGTTAATATCAAAAGGCTTTCTGCAGCCCTCAAGTCGCCGCATGCCGACCCCGCTCTCGAACTATGGGATCGATTCTCGTACAGTGGTTCTGTGTCATCCGCCTCCCTCGGCACTACAAATCCTGCCCTGGCCCAGATAATGGTGTCATCTTCGCCCCAGCCTTCCAGGGTCGCAGGAGGTGCGCCGAGTGAAAGCAGTCTGCGAAGAGCGATTAGCTGCGGGGCGCATTGGCCAAAACGTCGGAGGATGGAACGAATCGAATCTGGGACGACGATGGCTGCTATAGTCGACGAGAGTCCGAGTCGCAACTCCAAATCATCCATGGTCAACGCCTTACTACAGAGCGTCACGGGGGAGATCAATAAGTCAAAGGCTATACAGACACGCCAGGAAGTTCTGAGGTCCCCCTCGCCACGCAAAAAGCGCCAAGGTCTAGCCGTAGAGGCTTCGGGCTCGCCTATTCGACGACGCTCCCCCGCCAAAGCGCCCCCACAATCTTTCGTCGAGGAGCCTATAGAAAAGTCAGGACAGTCAAAGTCGGTCAGCCGTGTGAGCATGGATAACTTGTCTGACTACGGAGACGAGGATTTTGACGACGACGCCCTCATGGAGCTCGACGCAAAGTTGGGTTCTACGCAACAAGAACCTGCGATACTATTGCCAGCGCCTTCGGACACTGGGCAGACGGCCGATCCCCTTCCAAACCCACAACCCATTCTCAACGACGATGATTTTGCGGACTCAGATGATGACATATTCGCCGCTGCCGAAGACCTCGTCTCGCAGATTGACTCGGCCCACGGTCTACAGAGCAAGGCGGATGGCTCGGCAGCTCCCGTCGATAAACTGGCTTCAACCAGTGGCACCGGCCCCGGAGACCTAGCAGAGGACATGTTCGGGGATGATTTTAGTGATGATTTTGATTTCGAAGCAGCTGAGATAGCCGCGACACAATCAGTCAAACAGGCCCAGGGGTCAATAACTCTTGTACGTAGGTGATGGTAGGAACTCGCTAAGACTTTTGCTAAGACGGTTCGTAGCCCGCCCACAAGCCTAAAGCAATACAACGGTATCTAGTGACTAAAGTCCTGCAAAGCCAGTATACCGACGACCATGGGCGAGAGGCACCAGAAAAGGTAAGATTCCGACAACAGTTTGGTGACATCGCCGCTAATGATCTCAGATCTTGTTTGTTGAACTCGACCGGACCAACATCATGAAGACAGTGCACCTTCGAGAAGATTGGGTCGATACTCCCGCAAGCCCAAAGTCCTACGTCCACATAATAGGTGGCTTCCAGACATCCGGACAATGCATCATAGATAATTCTCAGAACATCCTCATACTACATCCAGATCAGTTGATATCTGCTACTGTTATAGCGGATAGTTTTACATGTACGCGCAGGGCTGTGCTCCAAGACCGTGTCAAGGCGACGGGCGCCGCAAGCCCTCCCCTCGTCTACGGCACTTTGCTTCACGAGATATTCCAGGAGGCACTTTTATCAAACCAGTGGAGCCTGGAATTTCTCGACGGTCTCATTTTCAAGATAACCGAGAAGCATATAGAAGATCTTTATATGATCAAGGTATCAATGAGCGATGCTCGCGAGCATCTTCGTTCAAAGATGGCCGAGTTGAAGTCCTGGGCAGCAGCGTTTGTCACAGCTTTCCCAAGGGTATTGCCTCCCCAGCCATTTTGGAAATTATTTCACTAACAAGTTTTAGCCCGATGCCGTTGTCCAAGGCCGAAATGGAGAGAAAGCAAATATGTGCATCACCAAGCTACTTGATGTCGAAGAACATGTGTGGTCTCCAATGTACGGAATGAAGGGGAATATTGACGCAACAGTACAAATTACTATGAAAGACGGGTCTCAAAGACGTACCCTTACCGTACCATTCGAGGTCAAAACCGGCAAACACGCCACGCACAACCATAAAGCTCAAACGTCACTATACAATCTACTCCTGTCAGATCGCTACGATGTCGAAATCGCGTACGGTGTGCTATACTACATGGAAACATCCACAACCATTCGAATCCCCACCGTCCGAAATGAGCTCCGCCATATGATCATGCAACGCAATCAACTAGCCGGGTATATTCGAGAACGCGGCGTCCAGCTTCCGCCTATGAAGCAGAACAAAAATACCTGTGGCAAGTGTTATGCCCAGGTGCCCTGCTTCATATACCACAAGCTCGCAGATAACGGCGATCAGGAGACCAGTGGGTTGAAAGAAAAGTTTGACGAAGTTGTTCAGCATTTGACGCCAACACACCAAGAGTTCTTTCTGAAGTGGGAAGATCTGTTGACCAAGGAGGAGAAAGAAAGCCAGAAATTGCGACGAGAATTATGGACAATGGAAAGCACCGAACGAGAGAAGGTCGGCCGTTGCTTTGCAAATGTCATCATCGAAGAGGGCTCTGCCTTCGAAGATGCCGAGACACCAAAAATCAATCGATATCGATACAACTTCGTCAAGGAGAATCCAGGGCCAGGGTTCTCGTTCCTAGACTCGCAGCTCGCAGTTGGAGAACCTATAGTGGTATCCGACGAAAAGGGGCATTTTGCCCTAGCCCTTGGGTTTGTAATTTCTGTGCGGAAGCAGAGAATAACCGTAGCAGTTGACCGGCGTCTTCACAATGCTCGGGTCCGCCAACCCGGATTCGATGAAACAAATAACCAAGTCTTTGCTAGCATCATGGAAGTGGTACCTGAAGGAACAAAGCCTAGTAGCCAGTCCCAGGGCAAAAACAAGGAGGCTCCTGTGCGATACCGACTCGACAAGGATGAGTTTAGCAATGGGATGGCAACGGTCCGAAATAATCTCGTTGAGGTGATGGCAAACGACGTGTTCGGATCCAAAGAGACTCGGCGCCTTGTAGTGGATCTGGCTCCCCCTAGATTCAAGACAACCACCACACAATATTCGGTTACTGACCATGCAAGTCTCAATGTCGACCAGAAGCGGGCCATTGAGAAGGTGATGAGTGCCAACGACTATGCGCTCGTTCTAGGCATGCCAGGTACCGGAAAGACCACCACGATCGCTCACATTATCCGAGCCCTCGTGGGCCAAGGAAAGAGCGTTCTTCTAACATCATACACGCATTCGGCTGTCGACAATATCTTGCTAAAATTAAAGGCTGATAAATTTCCGATTCTCCGACTCGGTGCGCCTGCTAAGGTTCACCCTGAAGTTCAGGAGTTCGTTGTCCTAGCTGGAAAACCGATGGATACCTTTGAGGAGATCCGGAGTGCTTGGCATGATACTCCCGTAGTGGCAACGACCTGCCTAGGCGTTAATCATCCTGTTTTCAACGAACGTACCTTCGACTACTGCATCGTTGACGAGGCATCGCAGATTACGTTACCTATCTGCCTGGGGCCGATCCGGATGGCGCGAACCTTTGTCCTAGTTGGAGATCACAACCAGCTTCCCCCTCTTGTTCAGAACGAGGAGGCCCGAATAGGCGGGTTGGATATTAGTCTTTTCAAACTTCTTTCGGATACGCACCCGGATTCAGTTGTCAATCTGGAACATCAATACCGAATGTGTGAAGATGTCATGACTCTCAGCAACACTCTCATCTACGAAGGCCGGCTAAAATGTGGTACTGAAGCCCTCCGCCATCAGAAGTTGGAAGTCCCTCATATGGAATATTTGCGTCGCAAGCATTATGATGCCAGTAATGTTATGCGCCCCGGCACTCCGCGATCTTTTTGTACTAGTTGGGGCAATGATCATTGTTGGCTACACAATCTCCTGGACCCGGAAGCCCGCGTTCGGTTTGTCAACACTGACCTTCTACCCTCAGCTCGTGAGGAAGCTAAGGGGAATCGGATTGTCAACCCAACGGAAGCACAGATTGTCGTTCAGCTCGTCGATGCTCTGCTTACTGTTGGGGTGCCGGCGGGTGAAATTGGTGTCATGACGCACTATCGCTCCCAGCTCTCGCTCCTCAAACACGGGCTCCGCGCACACGGAAATAGCATCGAGCTCCACACAGCCGACCGTTTCCAGGGACGCGACAAGGAAGTCATAGTGCTAAGCCTCGTGCGGAGCAACGATGCCCGCAGCATCGGAGATCTGCTCAAGGATTGGCGCCGCATCAACGTCGCATTCACCCGGGCCAAGACAAAGCTCCTTGTCGTCGGCAGCCGCGACACCCTCAAGGGCAGCAACAGCGACCAGCAGGAGATGATCAGCCGGTTCGTCGAGCTCATGGAGACCCGCGACTGGGTGTATGACCTGCCGCCGGACGCGCTCGAGAGTCACTTCTTCGAGGAGATTGGCAATGGCGCCACGCAGATGACAGACGGGTTCTCCCCGACGAAGCTGCGAAGCCCGCTCAAGAATATTAAAGCGGTGCCTGTCAGTCCCTCGAAGAAGAGTAATGCTGTTGCTGTCGGTCCAGCTGGAAAGGAGAACCAGCGTCCTGGCCCGAAGAGAGGGACTATCACGAGCCAAGCGCTACTGAAGAAGAATCTTGTTTCACGCGACATTCTGAATGAGATGATGGATGGCATATTTTAAATACGAGTCTGCTTACGCCCTCACGACTAGCTCAAGGGGGAGAATTATGTGTGGCGGTCGGAGTTTAGGGTTCAGGAGCTGTTTTTTTTAGATGAAGCATGAGCATTTATATAGTTCGCATGCATTTGGTGTAGAGAAAGAAGGAGGAAGAGATTGGGTGTATAGGTGTTTTCAGGAGATGAAGCATGTCATTTCTTTGTCTACTTTTTTCTACTTATACAAATGACATGGCACATCGGAATGAGCGGATCAGAATATATGTTATATACCTACCTAGGAATGAGTATGCAGTCGAGAGGGGAGTATGGTATCAAAGCCATGGTAGTCTGTATATTGCTGTTTTGGAGAGGTAATTGGCTAGCTCTCTGAAATAAGGTACCTCAACTACCCAAAGTGTGAATAAGCATAAATAGGGGTAGTCGGTCCCTTGACAATACATAGCATATTTTGCGATTTCCGTTAACTCCTGATCTAGGTAGTAGTGAATCTACTTAAGTATTTGACGTTGGATATAAGTTAGTCCCGTGCAGCTCTTCGATAAATCTTGATCGATAAGGAAAGACACTCTACCTAATACATACCTAGGTACCTAATATGTATCTTAGATAGACAGTAGATAGATGGATTAGGTACTACTAGTACATAATTAAGTAATTGATATCAATTATCCCACGTGAGATAACCCCCCTCAAAATGACGAGAATGATAAACAACTTCAACAGGTACTACAACAGCTCTGTACTACTAGGTATGTAGGTAGGTAGATTAGGTACTTAAGGTTAGGGTAGGTCTAGTAAGTGTAACAATTCCAAGCACGTGGGCAACTCCCGAGGTCCTTTATTTATTTATTTTTTAACACATCGTGGAGTGCAGTAGTGCGTGTAGCATTCGCTTTTCTCGATTCGGACGGTGGTGAGCGAATGCCGTCCATCGGGCTATCTAACCGGTAAAGTTTTGTCCCATCAAGGCGGGTTGGAAAAGAGAGAAAATAAAAGGGGAATAAATCTGCTACAGCAACACATGTTTTCTCTTTGCTCTTGTTTTCTTACACCCGGTTGGTTAGGCTAGAACGTGAGTGACATGACAAGTCCGTTTGGATAGGCAATCGAAGAAGAGGTATGATGTGTCGGTTTCCGGATTGGGGGAGCACATCAAGCCTCGTTGGATGGATGGTTGGCAGAACCCCCTCCATCACGATGATGGCTAAATTGGGTTGGAGACTACAAACGGGGAGGGTGGTAGTGGTGGTGCAAAAGAGGTTTGAGCTGATGTAGGCAGCGAGTCAGAGGGTACCAGAGTTTAATGTACATAGCGTCAAACCCGGGAATCTTCTTCCCCTCTTGGTTCATTGGTGGTGGCTAGGCACCTAAGTCTACGATGGGAAAATATCATAAATAGTTAAGACGAAAAGAAAAGAAAAAAAGAAAAAAAAAAGAAAAAAGGGGGGGCAAACGGGTTAGAAGATGGATGGTGAGTGGTGTGGTGTAGCGTGCAGTATGTGGTATGTGGCGTGTAAGTCGGGCAACTTGACTACACGGAAAGTTTCAAACTAGGTTACCCTAGGCCCAGTCAGCTCGTCAGCTCTCAAGGCTACCGAGGGGAGAAAAGATCCGATTAGTATGTATACATCGCATGTTTCTATAACAACTACTAAAAGGTTCTGTACTTCTGTAAGGCTAGGCTAGGCTGGTCTGGCTGCCTGGGTGACGGGATGGACTGATGGATGGATGGAGGTTGGTTCAAGTTGAACCCGACAACCTGGAGGCCGAAAGGCAGAGCCAGGTGAAAAAGGAGAAAAGGAGAAGAAAGGAAAAGAAAGCAAGGAGGTTGATCAAGATTGATCTCTCACCAAAAGACGCACTCCGCAAGGGGCCTCCCTGCCCAACGGGTGCAACCATGACTCTCTGATGAGGGCAGGTTGCATATGTAGAAGTGGTCAACGTGCATGATACTCCTATCATGATCCAATGAAACGATGCGCCTTAGGGGGAGGAGAAGTTCCGCGCGCGTGATGAGGAGCGAAAGAGGACAATAATCATCACGGGTTTGGGCGTAGAGACGTCATTGGGAAATTGATGAGGCTAGTAGGTAGGTAGTTATCAACCAACATCAAAGGGGTATGTTATGTAAGTTAACTACCTAAACTGCCTACTTATAGTAACTCAATGGTAGACATCTTTGACGCCAGGGGGACATCTCCCTTGGCGGTACGCGGGAGTCATTCCGAGCTGCATCAATACATACATATGGACTTATCTCTCATGTTCAGTTAGAGGCCTAAGTTAGTAGGTTAGGTTAGGTAAGTAAGAGGCAGTAAACTTGATATCAACCTACATAGTAGTAGGTAGGTATGTAGGTAGCACGGTATTTGTTTAGTCTATCTACCTTGTAATAACATCAATGTAACCCATGTCGCATATCTACGTACATACAGGTATCGTGCTTGCTCGAACCTATTTTGAACCAAGTATAAACCCGGGGGGTTGGGCTTCTATCGATATTGATTCAGCTTTCCGAGCCAGCCAGTTACGTAGCAGCCATAGGTACTGCTGCATGTGTGCTTGGTAGGTAGATAGGTAGTGTAGTATCACTCTATAAACTTCAACATTCTGCCCATTTGGATGACCCAATTCCCCCCCCCCCCCCCCCCCCCCTTGTCCCCCCTCCACTTTTGGGTATTTTCCTTTTCTTTTTCCCCTTCTCTTTATTGGAAATATAGAAATTATTTGCGCGGCACACACATTGAATTACACCGATTGGCACCCATAATGATTTGTAATACCGGACAGGTTACGAACATTTCCCTATGAACCCATTATTAGCAACGGTTTCCCATCAGGCTCTCTAAACTAAACCTTGTACTGTACCCAGGTACCTTTGTACAAGCTTGGCGAAAATAACATGGAGAATGGAGCACGGATCATCGGAAACCTGGAACTGCAGCAGGGTTGGTCACTGTAAGAAAGTCACCTTCGGCATTAACCATGTGGTTTTGGTGCACAGATCCCTGGTTTTTTTTTTTTTTTTTCTATCATACATGCTTTCGGTTTTTTTTCTCTTTCCTCCCACCTACTACCTAGGTACTCCGCACGCACAAAGCCTCCCACCAAAAACTTTTTTTCTCGTTTAAAATTTTGTCTCCATTTTTTAAATTTCTTTTCCACTTTTCTCTTTTGTTTTCCCTCTCTACTGTTTAGCTTCGTTGCTATTTTTCCTTTTCTAGTTCTAGAAGCCTTTTCTTTATATCTTACTCTTTTTTCTCCCATAATAATGTACTACCTAGAGTATGGCGCCCGTCTCTTATAATCATCTCAATCTTAATTAGGCTGGTTTGTTGAAAATATTTTTTTTTCTTGCCCACACATCATATTTTGAGCTTTGGCTGGTGAATTTGCAACCCACCAACAAGTTGCCGTTCCCCCCTCCCCTCCTCATCCCTGGCTTGAAACGGGCCAAACCCGCACTCCCTTTTTGGGTGACGAGGCCCAGTATACACCAATAGGAATGTGGCAATTCTTCTGTACTGAACATGTACATCAGCCGTGGCACATGCAATTGTTTGGGTCTAACCAACCCGTCCAACCAATACTGCTGCTTCTGGGACACCCTTTATGCACAATGCCTTACCTGCATTCTTACCGCCTTTTTTTTTCCCCTCTGCAGTTGATGCTTCTTTTCTTTCTCCCATCTTCGTGTGATTCCCCCCTCCAAGTAAACAATGCAAGAATACAAAGGCCGATGACAGTCGCAAATAAGATGACGGTTACGAGGGTTCAGCTACGGAGCCCGGCTAAAAATCTATCTAGTGACTCGTGAGGTCACCTTAGTGGCAACTGTTGCGTAATGAAATTAAAAGAAAACATTAAGACATCCAGAGACCAGGACCCCTAAAAAGGAAAACAAAACACAGCAACGAACGACAAGACAACTGTGTTAGGTTAGCTCTTATTGGCTGCAAGCTTCCAGATGGGACGAGGGGGCAAGCAGCAAGGACTACATCCCTGTCATCGCGACGGGGGCAGGAACATGGATGGGGCCAAAAAGGTACCTACCTTGTTCAAGGCTGAGGTTCAGGTTTGTATGAGATTTGCAACCAAATCCAAAGCAACTGCAAGGTCCAGCCATGTCACTGCTAAAGTCCCTCAACTACTAGGTACCACCCCACTACTGTACCTACCTTGGGGTTTTTTTGAGGAAAGGGTTTTTTTTTTTTTTTTTTTTTTTTTTTTTTTGCCCATCTCATCTGTAGTAACACTTCTCATATCCTACCATCCCTCCTTCCTCTTGTTCCGTCCGTTGCCTGGACTGACACTTTCACTAGCTCGCGCTAATGCTGATGTATCGATTCATGTATAGAGTACCTCACCTACCTAGTACGTAGTACATATATTATCAGTTCCATGCACCCAACTTGCATCCGTTGTGGGAAGTGCAGTAGAGACAAGCAGCTTTCTTATTGTCCTGTATACCACTCAGGGTACATATCTACAAGCTCACGTACATACAGTAGTACATGTACATGTAGGTATGGTACTGTAGTGGTGGTGGTGTACAGAGAGAAGCATCCATGGATGTATCTAAGGTAAAGTGTCGTGTGCGTGTGTGCGTTCCCTTTTTTTTTTTCTCTTTTTTTTTCCTTCTTCCCTTCCTCCTTCCCACTCTTTTCTCCCCTCCCTTCTCCAATCACCTATTCCACATAGGTACGTAATAGGTAGTATCCAACAAAAAGCATCCACAGTACTACGACTACGTCGGTTAGAACTTAGTACAATACCTAGTAGTGGCAGTAGTTGGAAGCAGTAGTAGCGTATATCCAATACCTTGTATCTTGTACCGTACGTACAGCCCAGCGAACTCTCCCGCTCTCTTCTTTCCCTCCCAATTCGTCGCATCAACAACCAACCTTGACTCTCTGCACGCCATCATCGCCGTCGCAATCTTCCTTCCTCCTGTTCTTGTTTCTTCACTCCTCCTTCTCTTCTTCACTCTCCCACCGTCTTTCTCCAATTCCCTTCCTCCATCTCTCCCCTCCAACCTCATCTGCCACGAAATCTAATAATACTACTCCCCCCTCCCCAGCTCCCCCGTCTCTCTTGCATCATACCTCCCGCGTTAACTCTATTTGTGACCTGGGAACCACCGCGCCCCGTCTCTCCCCTTCTTACTCCTCCTCCTCCTCCTCCTCCTCCTTCCGCTGCTGGTCTGGTCCTCTTCCCTGATTCATGCAATATAAAGATACCCCAATACACTTGTGCCCAGCCTGTTTGACTCCTGCCGTGTTCGCCCATCATGCCGTACAACACCCGTCGCAAATCGTTGTCTCTGCCATCCCTTGGTATACACGTCCCAGTCAACCGCTCCTCGCCAAACAACAACAATCACAACAACATGCCGAGTCCCAGACCTGCTTCTGAAAGCTCACCACACCCCAACAAGAAGCTTAAACGCTCCCACCATGACTCCCCCTCTGCTTCTGTTACCTTCGCGCCAAGTTCCAAGCCTCCCGCTCCCTCGTCTAAGTACGGCAACACCCCGCCACCTTCGCCTGGTCTACACGTCTCTATCGAGAGGGACGAGTCGGAGGCTGCCGAGATCAAGCCTGTTGATCTAGAAGGTATAAACGACGAGATTGTTTCTGCTGTTATCGTGCGGCTACAGGAAACACGGAACCGTCCCCATCTTGTTAAGGAGCTATCTGCCGTTCTCATGAGCCAGGTTAAGATAGTTCAACAGTAAGTCGAGCCACCTGCTCGCAACCATTCAGGTCTATCCTGTGCTAACTCGAACTCTAGATCGGCGAACCCCTGCGCAATCATTTCTTCACGACTCTCTACGTACTTGAAACGATCGTGTTGGTCTACTACTTCTCCTTGCCCTCTAGCCAAGGAGCTCGAGACCGTCCACCCAAGACGGACCTATTTTTACCTCACTACCTGCCCTCACCTACCTCTCCCAGACCCATTGTCTGTTCAACGCTCAATCATTACCCCGTCGTTGTCGAGTTCGGCCTCCACGTCAGAAGACACCGACAATGAGCGGAGAAGGGAACTCAGCCTCTCTCCCGAAGTAGACCTATCTTCACCTGAGCTCGATGACATGGACGAAGACGTCCCAATGCCTGCTACGCCGATGGGCTCTGTGTCCGGGCGCCAGCGGGCCATGTCCAATATACCGCGCAACCACAGAGGGGATGAACCCCCGCTAGAGAAAGATGAAAAGGAATTCACACAAACCGCAGATGGGCTACAGAAGAGAAAAGCTAGTGGCGGCTTGCTCACTGCTTCCCCCGCCGATCAGGTTTTGATCGATGACGGAATGCAGAACGAGTTTCTCTTTGGTGAACCCCACAGAAGTTTGGCACCTAGCCTATTACCCCATATGGCGTTCATGACTAGCCCAGCGATGCGCCCGAGTTTGATGCTGTCTACAAAAAGAGATGGTGAAGCAGAGAATTGGTCCAAGCTGGACGCTCTGCTAGACTGGGACAGGAGCCCCGAGACCGTTGAGTTAGAAGAGCTCGACGGGTTGCTTGATGATTTTTAGGCGTCTTAGTTGGCGTTACGATACCATTCGAATCAGAAGTTTACACACAGCCGTTGCTAGACGCGGGTTTGAAAAAATAACAACTAGCGCGTCGGGGAATTATGTGTACGATGAGAGGAGACTTCAGAATTGCGTTTACACACGAAGCGGGGAGTGGGGCGATTGGCGTATTTTGTCTCTATGAAAAAAAAATGCCTGCTTTCTCCTTTATTTCTGCATTTGGTTTCTCCCCGTTTATTTTGTTGACCCATCTTAAGTAGGAGATGGCCAAAATATCTACTGCTTTGGCATTTGTTTTGCTAGTTAGAGACAGAGTATCTGTACGACTATGCTAGATGAAGCGCTTGGGCTGGCGGCTATAGGTGTTGGGTTGGGTCGCATGAAGACGGCCTGCGGGACTGTCTATAAATGGGTGGCCAATAATGGCAATCTGGTGACCCTGCATCTTCCGGATATGCATGGTCTCTTTATTTTATTTTATGAGAATCGGATACCATGTCATTCGATGTAACGAGAGGACGAATGAAGAAGATAAGAAGAACAAGAAGAAAAAAGTTTTATGAGAGATATGGAAGTGGAATAAGAAAAGGGAACAAAAAAAAGTGTATATGTAGATCAAAACAGAGGAAGGCAAGGAGTAGACAAAAAAACACCAAGCTAGACGCGAAAGCATGCCAATAATAGCTAGAACTCTTCTCATCCAACTTAAATCTATTTATTTCATTAGCGCCAAAAGCGCTCGCACCGAAGAGCGGTCAAGGTGAATTTCTGAATAAGTTGAAGGGGTCGAGAAAAGAAAATCGGAGCGTATTGGTCGGTCGTCGGACGACCTGCCCCGTCCATCGGTGTTATTACCATGAGAGAATTAGCTTGAGGAATGCCAGAGAAGAAAAAATGCTCTGATTCTGTTAGTTATTTATAGGCTAGTGGGTAGAGGCCATAGACATACAGATCATGTCGTGTGGGAAATCAATGGATCAAGAGGGGGAAAAAAACCTGATTTGACAATGGCTTGTCTGGTATCTTTCGTTCGACACTTCTGATCTCACGAGTACGTACGTAGATACATATATACATACTAACTCCATACATAGGTACCTACCTACATGGTAGCAGGACTTGCCTACTACGTACCTAGGTATATACAAGCGTTGAATGAATAACTTGATACATGAATATACTAGGTCAAGTTAGGTCTGGTAGATAGCTATATTGTTAGGTTAGATATCTTTGATTGAACTCCAGTGTGCAATGGATGTGCATTAACTGGTTGAGTGATGACTTGATTTAGTTTCGAATCTCGGGTCAATTATGGCGATGAATGGCCACGATGATGCGCTGTACATACGTGCGTACATGCGTACGTTTATCAATGACAAATTACATGTGTAAGTCGTGTACCTCAGGAGTTGGAAAATACCTAATATATGAGAGAGGGGGAGAAAAGGAGAGAAGGGAGGGACGGGATGAGGATGGGATTAGGGGATTAGGGGATTGGATTGGATTGGGTGCTGAGACGAACCTATAAGGCGGATACACGCACGCACACTTGCATAAACTACTCCGGAGAGGAGGGGAGGAGCAGCTCTGATCCCGTTTGTTCGTTCGTTTGCCAGAGCGAATTGGGCATATCGTGCGTTAGGTAGATGTAGAGGTGGAAGACTGTATGTAGATAGTTTCTATCTTATAATAGACATAACACATTATATATTCTCTACGTTTATGGTGATACAATACGTGCATAGCATTTGTGATATACGGAGGGGTGGATGGGTTGGGCCTATACGGTCTTTTTTTGGTCTATAATATGTATACCCCGCCGCCGGCCCCCCTTTTTATTGAACATAGAGCACGTACATATCATACATGTGTAGTCAAGTAGGCAGAGATGGTATCACTGATGGTGTAAGGGAAATGAGAATAGGATACGCAAGTGGTGCTTTCCTCCTCTATCCCTTTTTTCTATTTAACCTCCTCTTGTAGAATAAATATGTATATCCCTAGGTAACCTAGGTGGTTTTAGTATGCAACTATCTATACCTACCGTTGGTTCTTCTTCGGCTCGTCATCCCGTTTCTTCACCGATAGCAATACGCCCGAGGAGGAGGAGGACGGAGAAGAGGAGGAAGACGACGAGAAGAAAGACAGCCAACCCTTCTCCCCCGCCTCCTTCCCCACTTCGCCCCCCTTCCCCCCGCCGTCCATCTTCTCACCCCCCTCCACCACCTGTCTGACCCCCAGTTCGACGAGCACGTGCGTGCCCAAGGTAATCCACCCAGGCCTCTCGAGGCGGCGGACCTCGAGCCCGGGGACTCTGCGCTCGGCCTCGCGCACGATGGCCTCGATATCACGATTCCACCAGCACCCGAAGCGTGTAAAATGGCCCCGCGCGCTGCGATCTAGCATCCCGTTAACCAACTCCCACCAGTTGCTACGGCCGTGCTCGAGCAGCAGGATGCGGCCCCCGTCGCCTGGGCGCACGGCGCGCGCGAGGTTGACGATCAGCGCTACTGGATCACGCACGCTACAGAGGCCGAAGGTCTGGACGATGGTATCGTAGTATTGCAGGGGAGAGGAGGAAGGCGAGCTAGGGGATGACGAGAAGGTGGGGGGGGAGGGGAGGGAGTGGGATTGGGCATCGCATGAAAATATGCGGATGCGGTTTGAGACGAGAGAGACCACAGGGATAGTAGGAGTGGCCTTATTGACATCTGTGGTGGTGATAGTATTTGAAGCCGTCGTTGTAGAGGCCAGTTGCGCGAAAGACGGCTTCTTGGGTATGCTGTTTACCATGTGCGGGACAACCTGTCGTATCCGTTGCAAAGTGATGTTTAGCATGGATGGAGAGATATCGAGGCCCGTGAAGCTTAGTATAGCGTTCTCGCTCTCTTCTTTCGGCCCGGGCGTCTTGTTACTTTGGCTCTTCCCCTGCCACCATGATGCGCTCTCTTGATTCCTCTCCTCGGGAGAAACCAGCCCCTCGGTCACCTTGTCCCAATTGTAGAACTCGAGGTTGCGCCCCGTGCCGACGGCGATTTCCAGCACGTGACCCCGCGCCTGAGCTGCGATATGCCGCCGCAACTTCGTGATTGAATAGCGATACTCAGACTTGTCGAGGTGCAGGTCAAACTCGTAGGGCGACTGGATCGATGGCCGACCAGTAGGCGCCTCGGGCTCACAGCCAAGGGGGTAGCATGGGGCCGGCTCATCAGATAGCCAGTGCACGACGAAGCTCGCCGTAAAGAAGCCGATGCACACTGTGGCAGCGCCGACGCCAAACAACGCAAACCATCGGTTCCGTACTAATTCCGCGACAGGTTGCTTCGCGTTGGCTCCGGCTCCCTCACGTCTGCTGGCAGCTTGAGACTCCTTGGCGGAGGTCGACTTGAAGGGAAGGGGTTTGTGTGCGGGTACGTTTGGCCCCCTAGCCACCCCCCCTCTTACTGCCCTTTCTCCAGTTGATGACGATGGTGATGGTCTTGGGGCCTGTGATCGCGATGAGGAAACGTGTCGCCGGCAGTTGATCCCCACCGCCCTGGGGGCGCTGAAGTTATCACCACCACGTAGCGTCCGCGACCAGCACCAGGCCACTTTGACAGCACGACGATGCATGCATAGAGACTGCATCGCGGTCCTGTCGGACCAGCTGGCCAGCTCACCTCACAGCAGGTCAACCAACCTGCCCACCCACCAAGTACTCGACTACTAGCCTGTTACTCGTTCAATGGACCGCACGTGCGGCTCACACCGACTTAGAGGGGAAACAGGCCAAGTCAAGCCAACCAAGAGGAGCTTCTGGTCCAAGCTTCCTCCCTATACCACCAGGTTCCCCAGAAGCAAGCGGGCAGACAGAACAAGATCTGCTTGCTCGAGACAATGACAGTGATATCTGATAACTAGCTATCTTGTCTTCAGATACCTACGCATGGCTATCGATACATCATACGAAAGCCCGATAGGCAGTAGCTAGCAAAGCACGTAGCGATCTGCTCTCGGTTCGGATCCAAGCGAGCAGGCGAGTCAGTCAGCCTAAGGGTGGCCCCCTTGCCCCCCTTGCCGATATCAGTTCAGTGAAAGAGTGGGTTGGCTCTACGGACGAGAGCTTTGGTCAACGGAGAGTGAGCACTTACACTACTAGCTATGTATGTATGTATGTATGTATGTATGTATGTATGCCGTGATGTTCAGTCTGATATGGAACCCAGTGATGCAGGTCGGGTGGCAATCGCACGAACAAAAAGTCCAAAAGCCCAAAAGTATTATTGTGATTTGTTGGGGGTGTTTTGTAATATCAGACACAGATGGTCGCCATTGGGTGGAGGGGTGAGTCTGGAGATTTTGGAGATGGATCTCTCAACACAGACAAAGTACGACAGTGTTTTTGTACTGTGTATATAGAAAGCTGCCACTGTGGATCGTGTTGGAGCTTCGAGTTCTAATCCAAAATGAGCACGGGCCAAGGAGCCAAGATGTTCCGCGATTTCCATCTCAATGGATCTCCGAACCGATGCGGGGTCCTGCAACCCGACCTGCAGCTTCTTCGGCTGTAGTAGTGTAAGTAAGTACCTAGGTACCTACGATGACGCACAGTTCTTGGCCGGCTTATATAATCAGTAAAGCACACGCCAAATGCAGTCAGTCAACTCCTTAACGCGCTTCGTCCCGAACTCGACTCGACAACTCGACGCGCCCGCCCCAAAAAATCAATGCCCACACCATGGCCACCCAGCAGGATCTCCAGGAGCTACTCCGCCTTATGACTCTGGGCATGAAAGTCCCCATTAAAGATGCTTTGGTCCGCGTCAAGGCTCTACAGGCCAAAGACCTGCGCAGGTATGTCTCAGACCAGCAGGACGACATATGCCTAGAGCCACCACTGTAACTGACTACCTATATATAACCTATCCAGCATCCAGCAAATTGCCGACAGTCCCCTCGCCCATGTCGAATCTGCCATCAAAGACTCCAAAGCCGCCCGATCCCTCCACAATGCTTGCAAAGCCCGGCTGAAGACTCCCAATGCCTCTTCGGCCACTAAACGATCTGGGTCCGATCTGACAAGTGATGCGAAACGCTCCAAATCGTCCGGTTATAGCGGTCATCTTGGTGGTCAAGACCCCGTCGCGCCTCGCGAGTTCGAAGCATCCCTTGAGCTCCCTGTTGATACCGACCAAGATGCGATTAGCAGTACCGTATTATTCACGAATCGTGCCCCCTTGGTGCTCGCCTTTGCTGTAGAGCTTCTGCGATATACGATGCCGGAACAACCCCCTTCGAGTCGATTAAGCTTAGCACAGGCCGTCGTCAGTGCTAATTCACGGAGTAAAGCTGTCACCCTGGGCATGGAGAATGGACCAAGAGCCGACGAAGAAGGTTGGGGTCAAGGGCAGCCAAAGGTTAGGGTAATGGGCCGAGAAGTCACGGTGTTGAAGAGGAGCGGGTATGAATGGAAAGGGGATGAAGAGGTAGAACATGAAAAGAGTCCTGCAGAGGGCCAGGGCAAGGACAGCACAGATGATGCATCGGGTGTGGCAGGGTTGGGAGGTATTAATACGCGAAACAAACTTGCTGGTGCGCTTACAAGTCAGACATCAACAGCGTGGGCCGCAAGTCAGCCTGTCACTTTGAAGAATTCAAGATTCATTGTCCGTGCTACCAGCTTAACAGACCCCTCTCAGCGCCAACCAGCGTTACAGTCGCTGTTTTCAGCCATTCCATCTCTAGAGACGGCAACACACAATGCTTGGGCGTACAGGGTCAAAGTGCCTACGAATTTATTCAATGCTACGACGATTAAAGAGGACTCCTTTGACGATGGCGAAACTGGATGTGGTGACTTCCTGCTCAAAAACATGCGTGAGATGAATACTGTCAATACGCTAGTGGTCATGACGCGTTGGTACGGTGGGATCATGCTAGGGCCAGACCGCTGGCGGATCATGCGAAATTGCCTGAAGGACGCCCTAGCAGAACGCTTACGAGTCACAGGGGAGCAGGTCATGCTAGGAGGAGAGGCTCTCTGGGGCCTGGACTTAGAGGCTATGAAGAGTAAATCCGGATCGACCGGATATGCCTCTAGTCGGTCCTATGAAGCGGGCGTGGTGGGCATGCCGATCCACAGGCCAGAAGCAGCAAGGGCATACCTGTTCAAGAGTTTTGCCGCTAGAATCGAAGGTTCCGAAGATGGCCAAGCTGGTCTGGCAACAAACGATAAGACAACAGCGCTCCCTAAAAAGAAAACAGCTAAAACGTTAGAGCTTGAAAAGGAGGAAAATGTGGCACGACTGCTGGGAGCTATTAGACTATTATTCGATAGTTGGGCCGATCATCTCAGCGCGTCGGACCTCGACCGGCGCGCGTGGAACTGGTACGTTGCGGTCCGCCCAGAAGTAGAAAATGGTCCCTCAGGTTGGGGTGCCAAGGGCCGACTCAAGTTAGCAGATATTCTAGCATTGCGGCGGAAGGCTGAATAATCGGTTTATTTTGTTGTATTCGAGATTTGATACCCCCAGTTCCGGTTTGTACATGGCGTTCCAAGGACTTTGGCAAAAAGATGCAGACTCTATCTGAATTCTGATATTGGTGTTGGTAAAAGGCGACCCGATATACCTTCATGTCCCGACTTACATTTGTTGGCAGTTTGCAACTAACCTAAGGTTAGGTTAAACAATATCAGGATATCTCATTTTCCTACATATTCTAACATGGTACATAAAAGGGGATAAAGTTCACAACGACAGCAAAGTTCCATAAGCCAACCAACTCCTCGAGAACCCGATCAATGAATGTAATTAATACCTCAGCCAGATTTACCTTCTACATCCCTTATTACTTCATCGTCTGCAACCTGTATCAGGTAAGATCCAATACCCGCGTCCTTGCCCCAGCTCCGATGCGCTTCCCTGATATCTTCCATCCGCCAAATGTTCTTGATATTGACATTGATCTTGCCCTCCTGTGCCAGTGCGAACAGAGCGTGCAAGTTCGGCTGGAAAGCAGAGTCGTCCCGCGTGATGTAATAAAAAGCCGTGCGCCTCTTCGTGAACAAGTTGGTGTTACGGAGCAAGAGCTTAACCATCGGGCCCACGGTCGAGAAGCCAGACGGAGTGGTATTACTGTTGCCACCCGTAGACGGAGAGGAGCCGGGAAGCGATTGGAGATTTGACCCATACCCCACGAGGATTGCGCTCTCGCCGTTCGTGGCAAGGATCTCGTATGACTCGTCCCAGCTCCTGAAGCCGAGCGGGTCGAAGACGGCGTGTACGCCTCCTAGCGCCTGCATCGCGCCCATCCAACCCT
This sequence comes from Biscogniauxia mediterranea, assembly GCA_018398605.1. Classification (NCBI taxonomy): domain Eukaryota; kingdom Fungi; phylum Ascomycota; class Sordariomycetes; order Xylariales; family Xylariaceae; genus Biscogniauxia; species Biscogniauxia mediterranea. Next base: position 528,027 of record JAGXTR010000007.1, on the reverse strand, counting down.
TGTTGCTGTAGTCAAAGACGGCAGCCGCCCCCGCGGCTAATACCACCTCGTGGTTCCGCGGCGACGCCGTCCCGTACACGGAAGCGCCGCGGAGCCGGCATAGGGCTAACAACGCGGACCCCACGGCGCCGCTGAGACCGTGAACGAACACGCGCTGTCCCGGCTGCACGTCCGCCGTTTGGAACACCATGGCGTAGGCCGTCGCCCAGTCGAGGACGAGGGCCGTGCCGTGCCGCGGGGATACGCCCGCGGGCACATGCACGACGTGCTTAGCGGGCAGGTTCACGAGCGTGGCCTCAGCGTCGTAGACAGTTAGGCTGGCGACGAGGTCACCCAGCTGGAAGGCGCTGGATGTGGTCTGCACGACGGTCCCGACGAGGCAATATCCCGGAGTCAAGGGCGCTTTGCGCTGCACTGGAACATAGCGAGTCAGTAGTTATCATACTGGGTAATTTATTTACTCTTGAGATGGGCTAAAGGGGGCAACGAAGGACTCCCAAAATCACTCACAAGGGTATACCCCCTGACGCATGTTGACATCGGCACCCGAGAAGCCGGCATAGAGCGGCGCGACTTGGACTTCCCCTTTGCAGGGTGGCGGGATCGTGCTCTCTTCTACATGGACTTTGGAGACATCACCGAATTCCGAGATGACGACTTTGCGGATGGGCGTGAACGGGGCGTTGGGGGTCTTATTAGGGCAGCTGAACATGTTTGATAATTGGATGCTAGATAGAAAGATAATTCTGATGACTGTTGGGTATTTGTATGTATAAAAAATATGTAGTATAGAAAGACTATATAAAAGGGAGTAACAATGGCAATGATGTATGAATGCGAAATCCTTGTGATGTCGTCCGTCCGTCCGTCCGTCCTTTTATAAACAAGATACCATAACCGCCAGCAGCTTCATAGCAGAGTATTGGCAGTTTCTCTACGCATCCCAATCACTCCGAGTCACCCATGATAGCTGAGCTGACAACGTCGGCTTCGGCCATGGCCACGCGACATTAGACTAAAGCGAAGAGGACGAATTCACATCCGACTCAGTCTAAGTTTACTGAACAGTAGCAGGCGAGCGCATCAGCAGATGATCGCCAGTGATATTTCCCTAGATCATCAGCAGGATGAACTACAGACCGTTCGATACTTCTAGCCCCCAAAGCTTGCGGCACAGCCATCATGTCAGATACGCGATTCGATGAGATGTATCTAGCGGTGCTCAGCCACGGCTCCCAGCGGAGCAACTTCACTCCGCTATTGTAACGCCGAACATATGAGAGGCTCGGAGCTGAACGGTTCCATCGGCTGCAGAGCACTCGGAGTAGTGCTTAGAGGAGTGCTAGGAACGAAAAGAAGATTTGCAAAGAGCTTTAATGCGTGGTATGCTCTAATTCGCTATATAATACACTCTCCAAGGATTACTATGTCTTGATCCAATAATTTAGGGACTAGCCACTCCATATTAACGGCATATGGGACATTGCCATTTACAGTTTCATGGTTATATCATACCCAAGAAAAGAACCAATACTAGTTCCCTTGACATATGGTATATTCGATCAATTACCTACCAACATCAGGATTCTCGGTGGTCTTCTGTGCGGATCAAGAGCATCATCAAGGGCAATTCTTCACAGCGACCGAATCAACAGTACAGCAGCGTTTACTTCACGGCATTTAGCTACCTAGGTAGGCAGTCAACATATAGCCATACTATCGTTGACAGCTCATGAGTAGTTACAGTCTAGGGTGGATGGCAGACTTGAATCACATAATAATCAGGCAAGTTTACCACTGTCACATTCTCGAGTATAATGCTCATTAGTTGTTCGGTATAACGGACGAAAATCATAGAAGCCCAAAGTCATCATTCTCATTGATCCGTTAACAAGCCCATAGACAGCTGGGTTGTTCCAAGAGATTATACGTTGAATCCATAGGCATGATACCCCCCTTTCCCCCCATCTACTAAAGACCTAGGTATATTACCGATGTTCATCGTGGAGGTTGATCGTGAGGAAGTCTTCCGGTCCATATAATACTAACTTAGTAGCGTCCTCCGGCCCCTGAGATGTTCAGCTGTCCGGTTTGCCTAAAATCCTTGCTCCTCAACTTGTTTCTGAGCAGCGGCGATAGTCGCGTCGGCATTGGGGTCGACGAAGCCACATCCTGTCTTGCCGTTCTGGAACTCGGCACCAATACCAGAGCAGATGCCGACCTCATTGCCGGCCTCATCCTCAGCTCCACCAGCACAGCAGCCCTCAGCACAATCGGCATCCGAGACACAGCCACCCGTGGTGAACTGGGCGCCTTGGCCATTCCCTACATCCCTTGCACCAGCAGCATTAGGGGTTAGAGCAAGGGCCGAGGCGGCGACTATAAAAGTCGTGCATTAGCATTTCGTGTCGACTAAGTAACATAAAATACGAGGTTACTCACAGAAAAGAGCGGTGGCGAGAGTAATGCGAACCATTTTGATTAGGTTGACAGGATGATAATAACTCGGGGTAATGAGTGGCAAAAAGCGATGGATTAAAATAAAGGTATGTTTGTGCAGCGAAAGAATCGACACCAGGTCGCTTGAGAACTGAAATTGTGCTTGAAAGATGTGTGAGGATGACGAGTACTTACACTGGCTCGTCGGTGCCGGACAACGCTGCTTATATGTTCATCCGAACAGCCTCGCGGTAGACGATAAACCGGTGATCATTCCCCGGCGGGGAGAACGGCAAATTCCCTCAAACGAGGAGCCGGCAACTTCAGACGCGAGAGATCAGACGAGACCGAGGCGATCAAACCGAGATTGTGTTTTGTACCTTACTATCGGGTCTTGGCGTCACGGAGTGGTCCAAGATAGAGATTCAATTGGCACTCGAACATAGGAAGCACACGGCATTGAATCCCATAATCCGGTACAAATATTGTATTGTATATATATAAGAGACCTTAATGACTAGGTAGGTATGTCTGAATACTAGATATAGGCGAGGTCGGTTCACGGCACGGCATCCCGACTTCAACTACCCCTTATGAGAGAACGTATTAGACTTAACATTTAATGAAATCCCCTTAGAATTCACCCCATAACTTTGAGGAGAGACTCAACTGCATATATCTGCCTGCCGAGCTTGATGAAACATCAAAATAGTATCTTGAACCATCCGCACTGACATAATTACGGTAAATTACCAATGGTGATTCGAGATCCACCGGGTTCGGAGTCGTGCCGTAGAATATGTTACAATTTTCTTCTCCCTGACAAATGACCTCTCGACATTAACTCTTTATCTAAGACCGCCACTTCTAATATCCGAACACTCTCGAATATTGTCGTACAATGATTAGCTTATTGGACAGTAGCCAACTACCCAGTCGCCGAGTAAGAAGTGTATGGAGATGAGTCGAGTGTTGGACGACTCTGAAGCGACAAAACAGCCAAGACTGCATATCCAACATGGCTCATGTATTAACAAGTGTAAATATGAGACACAGAGTGAGAACTTGTCTATGAAGTAGATAACTATATACAGGAAGCAGGTCCCGCTTAGCTTCACTTGATACTTGAAGAATGGAACTCGGTATGTCATTTGGAACTACCTGACATATAATGAAAAGGAATATGTGGCTAAGCAAGAAAGCTGAAAGCCTTATCTCGTAAATGGATCTGCAAACCAAGTCCCTTGTCTCTAGATTTTCGGGTACATCATTATTTAAAATTCTCACCTAGGAGTTTAAAGCACGAATTCCTCCCGTCAAATTTTGTACTCTAGGGCCATAGGTAAAGACGGCACGCTGTTACGATTAAATAAGTTCGTATTAGATTATGCCAGATATTAAACCCATTCAAGTGGACCAACTGTATTGTGTGACTCTTCTTCAAGACAAAACACTCCCATATAATGCTTTTCTCTGGGTTAGTTGTTTGATCATAGTCCATCGAACGATTAAATATTAGACTTGGTGGGTTTTTAGTGGGCGGCACCAATTTTCCCATTCAAGACAACCCCTTGCGTTCTTAAAGCTGCCTCGAAGGAGCACATCTAAGGATAGATACTCGAAGAACAAACCCTATCACTTACATGAAAATTCGCAGCTAAAAGCCCACACAGTTATTCTATTTTTTTTGTCCGCACTTACAAGCTTTCCCTTTCTTTCTGATCCTTCTAAGGGTTGCGAGTGTGATCAGAACACCACCTCAATGTTCATCTAGAAAGGTTTTAGCGGTAGTTATAAACTCAATATCAGCCATACACATAGTAGTGCCGTGATATCTCGTTCTCTATTTGCCACAAATTCAACATCAGCTGGAGTACAGCAAACCTTATTCTCGATATTGACTCATTATATGCTTTATCCGAATGAGACGAAGAATATGGTGGCAGTCGAGTGTCCAAGGGACCTTCTATTGGGTTTCATCACTGAATCGCGTTCACTCAGATCATAGCATCAAGCTCGTAGCGAAATATCTGGTACATAGACTACCGCTTTTCTCAGAGGAACTTATAGTCACTAGAACGCCAGCAAGAAGATAATCTATGAAGAGAGCAGCGCGGCTCCCCCATCATGGCATCCGCTTAAGCTTCAACCAACATACCCATATCTCCTCATCGTCGTTATTCTCCGCTCCATGGATATGGCGATTTATCTTACTATAAGATAGTAAGAAGTGGAAACTATGGCAAGGCCTCCGGACTGTAGTAGGCCAACGATGGCCAACACGATGAACAACGAGCCCGAGCCCCTAGGCTTGGTACCTCCACCTCCGGGTGTAATACCGAACTTCGAACATCCCGAAAACACAAGATGGAAGAATCATCTAGCTGTTCTGATTTTCTGTTGTGGACTCGTCACATTTTTCTGTGCTGTCCGATGCTATGCAAGGTTTACTACTGGACCCAAGTTAATGGTCGAGGATTGTATGTTCCCGAACTCCTAGCAGCAGACGCTTGCGATGATGCCACCAATATCAAGCTAACTATTCTACAGATATGTGCGCTTTGGCATGGGTATACACGCCTATTTTCTATATGCCCATTCTAGTTGCTAACATGGGTAGGTGGCAACAATCATATTTCTATGGACAGTCTTCATGAGTAGGTCTCGGCATCTAGTCAGCGCAAATAAGACTTTACGTTACTAAATTCCGTTCAAGTGGTACATTTTGGAGAAGGATTGCACGCATGGGAAGTAACACATGAGAGCTATAGGGAGATCCTCAAGGTATGTCCTAGCGGTATACTACCCAAAATTCAATCACTGACGGTAATCCCATCTCCCAGTGGCTTTATGCGAGCAGTGTGGTCTATTGCCCAGCTGCTTATTTCACCAAGGCAACATTGCTCCTCCTGATATCCCGCGTATTTGCTGTCAAGGAAACGGTGGTCCTCGGAATCAGAATCTTCCTCGTGGCTCTCCTAGTCTGTTATCTTCCAATCCAGGGGATAAAAATGGCTATTTGTATCCCCATTCGTGCATTCTGGGACACCTCGATACAGAATGCGCATTGTTTAGATCAGCGTAAAGTATTCATAGCCGATCTATGCCTAGCGATTATCACAGATTTAGTTATCCTGATCGTACCGATACCTCTAACCTGGTCACTCAATATGTCACTACGAAAGAAGGTCAAGATCATCGCACTTCTGGGGGCTGGCGGTGCTGCCACTGCAGTAACTATCCTCCGTATGGTCAAGGTGATACAATTCCTAGAATCCACCGACGTCACTTATGACTTTACCTTGTTAGACCTAGCTACGTGAGTCACTTCCCCCCCCCCTTCTTAGGAGAAATACCATTTGGTATCCCTTGATTATTTTCGCCGTAATAACATCCAGAGCTGTGTCTCTCAATAGCACGATCGAGATCACCATTGGGTTAATATGCGCTTGCCTCCCAAGTATTAACATCTTAATCGAGAAACGGTGGAGTGGAAGATTCCTGCCTAGCCGGGATCCAAACTCACCACGAACCGTCTCAGGCACAAAAGGGAAGAGGTACAACAGCGGCTTCTCAAGTTGGTGGAGCTCGCGTGTCACCCAACCGACTACACAATCCGCTAGCCCCGCGTTCTCGAGAACTGAAGGATCGCCGCGCGAGTCGGTAGACCTCGATGTGGAACGACAGATGCTTTCTGGGAGGCCAATCCACATGGGGCAGGTAGAACACTCAGACAGTAGTATCCATGGCAGGAACCTTTCGCTCATAAATTCTGCGGAGGGACGACGGGAAGGCTGGCTGGTTCAAGAGGAAGAAGATCCAGCTAGAAACATGGCGGATAATTCATTAGGAGGTGGTGGCGGGATACGAAGGACGGTGGAGATCTCATTGCAGTTGTCGCGTGCTACAGGGAACGAGTTTCTACTGTCTGATAAAATATGGGACGGCACATTGGATAATGCTATCAGTGATGAGTCGATAGGTCCTTCGTGACACTATGTAATATGCCGACAATGTAACCACTCGTAAAATTAAAGGATTTATCGGTAACCTGAAAGCTGTTGAACAAGCCACACGAGATTTATCTGGGTCATGGTATCAATTAGTGAGTTTTCTGAAAAGTCTACTATGACTATTAGTATATAGTTTATTCCTGATGAATCCAGTGGTAAAACAACTTATTTCCTTCTTCCCAATACTTATTCCAATCCTAAAAAGGTTTTCGCTTGGTTTGGGTTGATGAAGTTGTCATTCTTTACCGGTCCCATTTCCATATCCCACTCTACCCCTTTTTTTATCGCTTCGCTCACGCTTTACAGATCGGCATGGCGCCTATTTTCTTTCCAGACACTACAAATTCGAAGATATCATATAATTCAAAAATGTGCTTTAGTAGAATATCGAAACCTTGTCAACAAGATATGTAGTAAATACGTTTATAGCGAATTACCAAGTATATGGAAAGTAGATTTACCAAAACGCAAACGTAACTCTTTCCAAACGACAACGAACGATGATGAACCGTATCGTAAGTCAAAATGCGCAAATTCTTAAAATAAAGGCATATGTTCAAAGGAGTGGTGTTCATGTTGAGCCCCTTCTCCTTTCTGGCCGCGTATACCTACTACTAAGCACTTATCACTATATAACTACTTCATATAACTACGCAAAGGACTGCATTGATTTTTAGGTAAATACTATTTATTGTTTACTTATTATGCTCACCGGAAATATATACTATGATAGCACTTTTTAAGTAATCTCTACGAGTAAGGAGGCTCGGGGAAAGCCTGCTGATCTGCCGACCGAGGTTGTACTCAAATGTGGCTCTCTTATATCTCATTAATGGACTTACCACGGCAATCCAAACCAGAGTGAAGAAACTTTGATTCAAGGATAGATAGCAACAATTCGACTATGCGTATAGGGCGACATAGTCTCGTTGTAACAGAGCCGCGTGCGGTAAAGGGTTGAAGTACTCCTTAGTACCAGGCTGTTGTCCCCATTCCTACCTTCGTACCAAGCAGACTTGCAATCACCATGGTCCCCAGCTATCTGGCCCTTACAGTTACAAACTTTTCCATAATTTAATTGATACTAGAGTTATAAAGAGTGATATGGGGAGGAAATGAATACCATGAGTGTTAGAAAGGGGTCGAATCGTATCTCGTGCCAAGTACTCGAAGACTTCACCTTCCTAGCGTCAAAATTTGCGCAAATATGTAGTACCCGTGAGTAGATTTGTGTTGTTTCCCCCCCTGCAAGAGGTGGTACAAGTTACCTATCTACCTTTATTCCCTCCATGTAAGGTTCTCATATCGTTAACCACCCGGGCGAACACTTGAGAGAACATGGCTAAGCGAACAGCACCATTAGGGAGCAATGGAAAGCCACCGGCATCTTGATGAACTCCATAGCTTTCGATTCACGCCTATTTTATGAGGTAAACCTCATTGGTATTTGTATTGGTATTTATTGATATCAAGGCGCAAGTGATTCCATACTCGAAGAGACGTCTTAGATGACCATTTATATTGGACTAGATACTCGAGAGAATTCATCCATCGATAAAAGCGAAGCGCAGATCTGAAAATCTACAAACAGATGCAGAAATAACAGCCAATAGGAAAACACATCTAAGCTGTCCTAACATCTTGTTCATCCCTTACCTATGCCGGACTACTCCAACCGGGGAAGCTGACATAGGCTACCTGTGCATACCATCCAAGAATCTATTGGAGATGAGAACGCCTCATCATCAGATTCCGATTTCACATGTGCATCGGGATCGGGTATGCAATCGCCGGCAGCGGCGGATGTGAACCTTGTATAAATAACATCAACCCCTCAATATCACCTTCATAAAGTGCCCTCTCGCTTCCCATCACATTTCTCCATCCCTACCGATGAATTCCCCTTCCCATGCGTTACTATATGGTCTCCATTGATCCAAAAATTATTTATGAATCCCGACAGCATGCCAGCTGCTCAAAATCCCCACGATGAATCTGGCGGAGCAGCCAAGCCGCAACCTGTGCCTTCAGCTCAACTTGCTACTGATCTACCTCAGCCTACCACCTACATAACAACACACAACGACAAGGGGTTGGCGACTGTGCACTCAGCTAGACCAGCCAAGTGGACAGCATTCGAAGGTGGTATCATGGGATTCAATCAGATATACACGAACCCATCCCCTGTGGACCTCAATGACAACAAAGACATCAAGTTCCACGACGACATCATTGCAGGTGGCAAATTAGGACTTGCAACTAAGTCGGGAACCGTTTGCCGCATGGTCGACTTCTCGCCTGAGTATGTGTGTATGATGCACCGAACACAATCGCTGGATTTTGGCATCGTAGTTGAGGGAGAGGTGGACATGTTGCTGGACGACGGCAGTTCCACCCGCATGAAACGTGGTGACATTGCAGTACAGCGCGCAACTATGCACGCTTGGAGGAATCCGAGTACAACTGGATGGGCTCGCATGGTGTTCGTGTTGCAGGACACAAAGCCATTGTTCGTTGGTGGGAAGCGATTTGGAGAAGATTATGGGGAGGGGACAGAGGGGTTGCCGCGTAGCGGGAATGACGATTAAGATGTCTGCCTGCATCGTGTGATAAGAACATGACGTGAGCTCCGATACCTAAACCTCGGTGTTTTGTTCTTTTCATCTCCCCTCAAACTGTGGAGTACCCACTGACGACGTACGCCTTGGTCTCACTAGGAGACCAAGCTACGCCGTGGCCCAAAAGGGTGAATAGTGATGCGCACTGTCAGGCTCATGACGCTACTGTGGTAGCTGGGAGAAACATATATAGAGTAAGACGTCCTTCAAAATGATACCGGGTATCAAGAAATCTCTGCTGTGTATCGTGACAGCTATAGGCAGACTTCGGTGCCAGTGATGAATGCACACCTCTTATGGGAATAATGATGCCACAGCAGCTGGCCCTTGTGACGTTGTTCAACCCCTGATTATAGAACCCACCGAGTCACCAGAAGAGGTATCGACGACATTAGTCGTGCCAATGACGTTGCCGTCTGCATCAAGAGCATCAACACGGACAAAGGATACTGGCTTGGGGGGCGTAATGGCCGTTTCGAAGCCATTTTTCGGAACTGTGACCAGATGCTCGAGAGAAATATGGGATGCTCCGCCAGACTAGACAGCAAGTCACCTTGTCAGTGCATGGCCATTTGCAGCAATTTTCACTAGACTAAAACCACTTACCAGAGACCACGATGCAACCTTAGTAGCACCATTCCAACTAACATAAACATTGGGGTCAACGAAAGCGATGCTAGGTGACCATGTTGGCTCCCCGACCCAGTCAAGCTTGTAGACACGGTACAGAGGGCCACCGCCATCGGGCACACTGTCCCACGGCCGAATCTGAATATCCATAATAACCTCGCCGGTCGAGGTGAATTCGGTAAACGCAGGCACAACACCCCATCCAATGACAACGTTGCCGTTTGGTAGCAGATGATACCCGCCCTGCGCCCATGCCTGTACGCTCTGTGGGTGATAAAACTCAGAGACAACTCTCACACTCATGGCTTCGTAATCGAGAGCGATACGTAGACCTCGGGTGCAGTCTACCGAACAACCGGACGTAGGGGAGTTGGTGTGCATGTTGTGATTATCGAAAAGGGTGATTTCCGTCTGGGACGAGTTGACAAAGCGCGCGTCGTGCTGAAACGCAAAGTTGGTCGCCTTTCCATCACTCAGATCCAGAAACGAGTTGTGAACGCCACCGACCTGCCAGATTCGGCTGCCATCAGTACCGTTAATGAGAGCAACGGTCCTGAGATGCCTGATGGAGATCAGGTAGTTTCCCTCGACGGTCTTTGATATGGCGTTCATGTGGAACCAATCCCACCCATGTTGCTGGTCCGGCACGTAGCCGTCGGCCAAATTCTCCTCCCAGTCAAAGTGTTCACTCGCCTTCCACGTAAAGCGTACCTCGCCAGTTGCGATATCGACCTCCTGAAATGCACAGTCTAGCACTTCAGCGTTGACAGGACCGCCGACAGACGTCAAGTCGGCATAGATGGTGTGATAATTGTTCAGTATAGCCCCTCCGTCGTTTGTCAAATGGAAATCGTGACTGTCGGCGCCGGTGTCAAGGTTAGATGTCGTGATGTTTTTGAACAGTCTATACGAAGTATCGACCATCATACCACCTCCCGAACCATGTCCCTTCCAATCGACACCCGACCAGAAAGTCAAGTATTGGGTGCCATTGTACACTTGCATCCTGGTGTCAGTACCGCCATCCCACTTCGGATCAGCGTAGACCAGGCTGAGGTCCCTGCTGTCGAGGATCATAGGGCTGCGGCCTTGATTCGGGATTCCAGGTGCCAGAAATATGTGCGATCCTACGGTGGAGGCACTCTTATTCCACGTGTTGACCTGGAAGAGTGGAGAGATCAAGTCGGAGGAGTAATAGGACTGGTTGGGGCGTGTCCCAAATACGCCATCATTGTAATCGGCATAGTTTTCGAGCAAAGGCAAATCTGCCAGCACGCACGCGACACCGTAAGCAAGCGAAACGAGTGAATAGAGGCCTAGCGGAGCCATCTTGGTCGGGTAACAAGTCGAGCACAAGCGCGCGAGCAATATCAAGTTGACCTCCGAACAGAGAAAGACGATGTGAGAGCATGCTCAAGTACTTGTAAAAAAAAAAATCAACAACGAATGGGCCTGCTCACGTTGTGACGACGCGGTAATCCGATGCTAGTACGTAATGTGTGGTGGACCGACCGGGGACGAGGGCCGGGGCTGGATGGACTGGACACTTACCAAATTCTGAGAGATGATAATCACCATAACTCACTTGTTGCATGGGATAAATTGCCACCCTGTAGCACATGAGATCTTCAGCTTTTTACCTACACTCGCGCCGAACCCAGCTGCCAGGTACCAGCATCAGCAGCTGATCAATACCGGATCCAGCTACATGCGGAACAGAGTGAGAGGGAGGGGGCTATAGAATTATACACTAAACTTGGGATTGATCCAAGATGGAAGGAGAAGTTTATGAAACTCAACTCGCTCAACGTATTCACCAAGATAAGCTGCTTTGCGGCCTGCACAGTAAACGACTACATACACACATGGCAGCTGTTGTCATACCAGTACATTTTAATTGGTGGATAGCTTGACGTGCATACGTAGGTCTCGTACATGACTAGCAAGATAGGGGCTTCGCCAGGGGGTTGAAGGGAGATATTCGAAATCTATACATCAACACTTGACAGACCAGACCTATGCAGCGTGATGGCTTATTAAATTACATAAACACTTACACCAACCAAGGAGAAGTTCAATATCCCTAACCCTGACAAGCCTATCTGGTGTATCTAAAGGAAATCATACTGTCATATTTATAACCTATGAAAGGCTCGTCGCATTACAATCGTCAAGAGTAATCTATACAACTAAGCTTTTTTGATTCTGGGCAGGGTTACAGGGGAGGGCTATATTGAAGCACTAAGTGTGTTAACGTGCGACGGAGTTGTCGGTGGTGCTTAGACAACCTTGAAGAACACGCGTCCAACTGTATGTAGGCTTGTTTCGAACGAAACAACCAATTAAACGACATGAACAGCATTTTCCACGCAAGGGGATATTTGTATTGATATTATGTGTGGCCCAGCACCATAATATATAGCACGTCTTGGCAAGTCGCGGGAGGGCCATTTGGCCATCCTTTCGCCAAATCGTCTGGCAGTCTGCCTTCTTTATCTTCTCTAAAGGCTTGGCTTTATGTGTAATATGCTCCGTACTGCCTACCTAATCCAGGTCGTTCCATTCAGTTTCCTTATACAGAAATGAAGGAAATTCTCTTTTGACCTCCAACCCAGATTCAGGACGAGACTGGAAGGACACAACCGATTGTAACATCATCTGATCACATTGATACACCGAAACATCTCGGTCCAACCCACGATCTGCCTCTTACCTAACTGTTGGAGCAAGAGACCTCCGAGTTTTACAATGTTGATCATTTTTATCCCCATCCTCGAGGCCCGCCTTCTAATCACATTGGTGCCTAGCTGAAATGACATCTTGATGAATACCATGCAACAATGGCAACATTTGGATAGGGATTGCAACATTCAGTCGTTCTTGGCGTACATCTCGTTATCTGTCATTATTTCCCAGCTATACCGCCAGACACCTCCGCGGCAGTTTTCTGCCGACGCGCCCTCACTCATTCTACCCCATTCATGCTGCTTAGCTGTGCCAAGAAAAGCTAAGATTAAGAGGCGGTGGGTCAACGTTAATCTTCAGATGCGATCGTTTCCGATCCCTCAGCACCTCCTAATCCATCTATGTGTAGTCGTACGCTCCCAGAGTTCGCGGTGGTGTATATTGCATGTACGGAGGTTTATTCACACGATGTGCAAGTACAGTTTTAGCAGTAGCAACATCTCAATTTCAAGTAGTTACCTAGGTAAGTAGTTTAGGTATTCTCAAGCTATTCGATTAAACGCCAGCACTATTGTTATTAGCTTAGCCAAGACTAACAACTACATACTTTATAAACCGCGGTCACCGATATGGGAGCAAATCAGGATTCCAAAGTGTCTTCGTAGTTATAAAGAGACTACGGAATATTAAAAGTTACCATGCTTAAAATTGGTTCCCTATGAGACAAGGTTGGTGGGTAAGCTTATTGTAATGCAACCGTTAAGACAATCGTCAAACGTCGCAAGCTCTGAATGGGTGACATAGTGCCTACATTGCCCTTTAACTTACATGCATGTATTGGAGTTTACATACAACATAATACGGACGACGTGCATGGCTAAGTTCTCAACATAGGCCCTGCCCTGCTCGTCAAGTTGAGGCTGAATCAAGGCTGTGTTCTTCAGTTTAGCATGAACCAACCCGTCTTATTTCCTAATGCTCCAACTATTATCTGTCCCGACGGCTTCCCGATCATATGTAACTAAATAAGATCGTGGATCGGTCGTGGTCATCGTAACTTGTTTCATGGGACTTGCACATGGAGACGTAGGTCTATGACGACGAATCTTAACATGGACAAAGAAGTCTTATAAGCTCTATTACTCTTCACCCATTTATATATTAAGGGATAAAGGCTTTGGCGATGCTGGCAGGAACCCTTAAGGCACGTATATTGTGGTTGTAGCGGGTTGGGGGTATTTAAGTGGAATAAGATTTTAGAGTACACTTAAATACAGTACATTTTTTAATTTTACCTTACTTTTGTTGCCTTAATAATTCTTCTGGACTAGCTATAACACCTACAGCTATTTACTCTGCTAACAAGGGAAGATGATTGTGAGAGTTTAGCGTGATTTAACAAATCAGCATTTAAAGATAATTTGTGACAAAAGCAAACGATAATTGCCATGCTGGCAATTAGCTCTTATATACGTTGTATGCGTTGTATATACGGTATGCGACATAATTAAAGTACGTGGCCCTTAAAAACTAAAACACAATGAAATAAAAGTCCTTCTGATGTGCGTTTAATAGCATGAACCAAGTCGCACAATGTCTCACTTATGTCAACTGCTTACACTATCCGTTCTGCTTTCTCTTGATATATCTGCTTACTATAACCCGCCCAGTTATTCGAGAAAGTAGTGCGTGGGCCAGCCGACGCGAATATGTGAACCTACGCAAGCAGCCATCATCACGGCCTCGAAGGGGATAGTTCCATGGAAGCCATTCTGTGCAGCGCGCATGATCAACGAAGTCGACCAGCTAAATAGAAAAGAAAATTACAATTAAGAAGCTCACTCACACGATAGAACAGGACTAGAATTCCGATATGAAAATTCTTCGCGTGGACAAAGTTCCCCGTGGGACCGTTTATTCGAAGCCAGTATACACAGCGCGCAATGCATACCCTTTGATATCCGCACATAGTACCTAGTTACTTTGTTGCCGTTGAATCTCAAGAGAGAACTATGCGAAGAAGCCGTGCAAACGTCAGAACCAGGGGATCTGTGGATATGTAAGGCTTCAATGCGATTCGATATAGTCAGAAGGGAAGGCATTCTACAGTTCCCGGGTTGCGGAAGTTTCAAGAAGACAAACTTGGCCCAGAGCTGGAGGGCGGCAAAGAAGAATACAATCACAATGCACACGGTATAAACCACAATTACAGCATCATTATGGTTTGGTGGGTTGTCGGGATTTTACTTGGCTCCATCTAGAAGATCCATCGCAGAGGCGTTCTGCCTTTCTTTAGCCTGCAGTCACTAGCGATATCAACCCCCAAACAATAATAATAATAATAACAACAACATCAACAATAAAGCTAAAAATGAACAAAATAAGAATAACATGCTGACCATCTCTTTTTTTTTCATTCGCCTCGAAAGGCAAAAACACCAAACACTACTCAGACACCTCTTCACCTACCTCACATTAACATCGACTATCATGATCACACCCTACGAGCTCATCTACTATACAGGAGTTCCGGCACGTGGAGAACACATCCGGCTAGTCCTTGAGGAAACCAGCGCTCCATACGGAGATACCGGATCTCTTGGAATGGACAAATTCCGGGAGGTTGTTACACATTATCTCGCTGGCGACTAGCAAGGTGAGCAAGGAACCCACGTTACTAAGCCCCTCCTCTATCCAAGGACGGTAACCTTATTATCTCCAGACCAGCAATATCCTTATGTACCTTGGTCCTAAGCCTGGGCTCGCTGGAACAAGAGAGAACGATGCTTAACGAGTTAATGCCCTTGCGCTCACCGTACTCGACGGTCTAAGCAACGGAGTTCACGATTGCCACCATCCGATTATCGCTGGATGTACTATGAGGATCAGAAAGAGGAAGGCTTTAGGCGCAGCAAGGAATGGATCAAGGTATGCCTCCTTAAGCATCTTGAGTATTGGGAAAAGGTGCTGAAGAGCGAAGAGGGCTGTTAAGGTCCCTAGCTACTAGGAAACGTATTCACCTACGCCGATTTAGTTTTATTCCAGGCAAGTTCGTTACTACTTTTGGTGCCGACTCATCCCATTACTTCGCTCTCCTTACACCCTCACATCCACTGAACCTTTCAGCCGGTGATTTGCTGAAAACTGGAGCAGTGTCTCGACGGTTTCCAGTCCGCCTTCCCAGAGCAATGAACCAGGCCAGGCAATCAGGTAAATACGACCGGGCCTTCCAGTTGTGGAAAGATGTCAAGCCTCGACCGAACATTGCTACGTATCTTGGCAGCGATAGGAGGCAGAAGTACGATTGGGGCATCTACCGTTACTACCCAGACAATGATGTAATTGCTGAGTAGTTTCTGCTAGGAATCCTAATTCATAGTTGGGTCGGTGACAAACAGTAGATCCCTGGCACTGTACTTCTTGACCCCTTTTCGCCTTCCCCCTTTTCTTTTCACTCACAAAACCAATCATTCCATTTTGGAGTAAGTGTGAAATGTGTAAATCATGTGGCAAAAATGAACACTAATTATTTTGATGCAATCAGCTCTTGTATACGGTATGCGATAAACCAATAACTCAAGTGTTTACTGCAAGCAAAAGGATCTATTAGGATTATTGAGACGGCTACCAAACAAGAAAAGCAGCGTTGAGGTGTCATCTTCTTGAAATATTTGTTCACAACCTCCAAGGCTCGATATACTAGCATTAAATATGTCAAGTGAAATATAAGCCGTGGAACTGTTTTCTTTATAGCTAATCGTAATAGACAACCCACAGAGTATCTGTAGTTCTATTGGACTCGCCTCCATGCCAAGGGCTAAAATACTCATATAAAAACTCACTCAACGAACTAACCTACTAAGGTGTCACCCCGTCCAATTCGTAGCATTTATCGGCCGGAATACTCTCACCCTGATCCCACTACGTCAAGAAGTTAGGGCGATGCCAAGTCTAGTCATAGTAGGGTACCTACGTGTTCGTGAACGCAGCCACCAACCCAGAGCCATCTGTCCGTAGTTGAGTACTGCGCGTATGACATATTTGTGCTAGCATCGAAGCACCAAGCGGTATTTTGTTCGCTCCCCAGTTTGTTTCCGCTACAGAAAAGGGGCCAAATGTTGTTAGGCCCTGAAGCGTACCCTGGATGGTGTTGCTGTAGTAAATTCAATGTTTAGTACATATTCTATTCCGTTTCAGAAGCCTATAGGGTGAACTCAAGAACATTTTTATTACTGACCGTATAAACTGAGTCTATAAGAGAAAACATCGTTCGGGGATCCCCGTCGACTACAAATGCGCGATAGAAATCATATGCCCTCTGTGCAGTCTCTTCCACAGTGGTGGAGTCGTCTGGTTCACAAAGAGCTGGGGGAGCTGGCAAGTTGCACAAGTTTTCTCTCTTATCGTGTACAACTGGCGCAGCAAGGCCAATGGTAGGCGCCAAGACGCCAGCGCAGAGGAATTGTGAGAAACGCATTTTCATCGTGGCGTGGGATGACAATGCTAGACATAACATGTCTCTCTATTTCATGGAATCCATGGTGATTATATAGGGAGCCATCGGAGATATGAAAATCAATGCTCTTACTGTATTATGACGCGGAGAAGTGCTTCAACCAAGATGCGTTGGAGGTGCATCTTGATTTAGCCGCCTTGATCTCAATTTACCATCATCTGTACACATCATCCGAACGAAACCTCGCCATGTTAAATGGAGGCGACACAACCCATTTATAAGATAACACTTAATATATGCAACAGCGGATAAAATCTGCTACTTGGGAAGTCCAATCAGGATTGCTATAAGAATCTTGGATGTACATGGCCAAGGTGATGCCTCCACCTTGTCCACATACTAAGCCAAGGCTTGTACTATGGGATTCCTCTTGAATTTCTGGGGCTGGTCTCCCTCCTCCCGTGTCATCTTGATAGTTATGTAATGCAATTCTCGTGGTTTCTGCTGCTCTGAGGCTGCACGTATACCGCCAATTATGCGATGGGTAATTCTAAACCTAAACATATCATACATTCTCTCTCTTTCTCTTAATATAGATATTTATACGTGTGTGTGTACTGTCACACGATGATCTTGGATGCGGCAACTCTTTTCCCAATATCACTGAATGAGAAGGCATGGTTAGATCTAGGGAACTCTAGATTGATAGTATTCATATCCTCCTCAGGTAACCTAAATCTGTTGCTCACGTTGCACAGCCCAGGGTCATAAATGATGTTTTTAAAAGGGTGGGATTGTATATTATGTACCATGAATCACATACATCAATGTATCAAAAGTCAACTTGTCGAATTCCGCTCTCACTCCAAAGCAACAACTGAACTTCAGGTGTTCTAACCGGCTATCAATCACGAATACGACACCATGCAGTTACCCTATACTCCGGTTAATGATTAGGCGCAGCATGTAAACTCTTAAGGCATCTATGTAACCGATATTGTACGTTATCAGCCCCCATTGATGCATATGATGTAAGTATCGCGATCTCGCAGCCCCCCACTAACTACATCCCTCCCTTCCATCTCACCGTGGCGGAGATCACTGACTGTTTACTACCTGCTATAGAGATGGCTTGTAGGGATATGATCGCACGGCGGCTAATGGCCTCAGCTCTCTGGCCCAAGAATCTAAGACCATATAACCCTCTCCTTATAGTCTCCTCCTTATCTTCTAGGGGTCTGCATGGCACAAGCCTGCGCCAGACCGACGGTGTATTTCGAGGCCTTGCAGATACACGGCTACCCATGCCGTGGATAGAGGCGTGGAAACTTCAACAGCAAGGGAATGATGCCATGTCTGGAGAGTTACAGCCAAAAGAACGTGATCTGACGCCTAAGAAGATGAGTGACAGTTACCATCGGGTTGTCCTGCCTCTCGGCCGGGATCCTTGGCTTAGCGATACCTACATTAACTCATCTGGGCACATAAGGTCAGCTATATCCCGCCGCCTCTCGCTTTGGACGATGCATGTTCATAGGTGCATTGTTTAACCTCGGCGTCTTTCTCAACAGGCTAGGCACGATATTTATGGACTTGGACGCGTTATCGGGCATCATAGTCTACAAACACACAGGCCCAGGTGTGACGACGGTTACGGCAGCGCTAGACCGCATTACTATCGCTCATCCCCTGACTGAGATATGTGACCTCGAATACAGCGGGCAAGTGACGTACGCATCAGGGAGAAGCAGTGTAGAGATCACATGTAAGGTCGCCCGAGCTAGGGAAGAAGGCGAGCCAAGTAAGCCCGAAGACGTGCTGCTCACATGTACTTTCACCATGGTCGCATTGGACCCCGTCACCAAGAAACCCGTCCACGTACCGCGGCTTCTCTGCTCCACGCCCGAAGAAGAGAATATATTCAAGGCGGGCGAGGCCAAGGCGCTCGCCAAGAAGAAGCTCCTCAAGACCTCGCTGCTCGAGACGGAGCCCAACGATCCCGAGTCGGCCCTCATCCATAAGATCTGGCTAAGGCAGCTCGCCTACCACGACCCGAATAACAGCCTCCGCCAGCCCAGCAACGTGATCGCCATGTCCAAGACGCAGATCTCGACCGCCTCCATCATGCAGCCGCAGTACCGTAACCGCCACCAGACGATGATCTTCGGGGGATTTCACCTGAAGGCGACGTTCGAGCTGGCCTTCTGCTGTGCAGCGAGCTTCGCGCACGCCCGCCCAACCTTTATTAGCGCGGACCCGTGTACGTTCCGGAACCCCGTGCCCGTAGGCAGCGTGCTCTACCTGGTGGCGACGGTCGTGTACACGGACCCGCCGGTGCTAGAGGACGACGGTAGCGAGCCCCCGCCCGCCGCGGCGACGCGGCTACACGTGCGCGTCGATAGTAAGGTGCGCGACGTCGAGCACGGCAACGCCAAGCCCACAGGGCAGTTCAACTACACCTTCCTCGTACCGCGGGACGTCAAGGTACTGCCACACACGTACCAGGAATACATGATGTATATCGACGCGCGGCGGCGCGTGCGGCAGGGCGACGACCAGGACCGTCGCACGCATGCGGAGACGGGCCCTCAGCAGCGCCTCAGGTACGACGAGAATGCCAACCTGACGGAGTGAGTCGGTGAGTGAGTGAGAGGATCAAGAAAACATACATACATCAATACACATTATCACGTTATGATCTACCTATTATGTATCCCATACATAGTCCAAGGAAGGGTACTTGCGTATCCGGTGAAGTATGTAGTAGTAGGTAGTTGTAGTAGATTGATGTTATGGTACACTTCATATTTCCCCTTTATAGGTATTCTACAACAATACAAGAGATCCCTGGCTGTACTTTGGTTATTTACGATAGTGCCATGCTTGAGAACCCATTCGCGAATTGGCATATATGCATGCGCACATATAGGTACCACACAGCAATCGATACTAACCTAACCTAGGTATCTCACATTCCTCCCCGCAACTGCGCCAGCTCCCTGTTCTTCCTGGCAAAGCCGTGGCCCTCGAGAGGCAGATCCCTCTTCCTCAGCTCTTCCTGCATTAGTTTGAGTCGGCCGAGGGCCTGCTCCTTGTCGCCGCGCGTGACACGCTTTGTAGCGACAGCTACGTTGGGCAAGTGGATGAGATCCTGCCCCCTCTTCTGGATTTCCTCGGTAAGAGTCTTTGGTTTGGGGGGCTTCTGCACGACCTGTAGTAGACTCGTAACGCTGGTGATGTCTGGGAGCGCGTGGTCTGGTACGAGCTGACCTGTGAGTTGAAAAATTCGCTTCGTAACCTATTCACGGCCTGTCAGTCCACTTTATCGAATAGTAAATAGGGGTGCTGACGTACGGCGAATTTAATCCTCGGGTCTGCCAAGGAGGCTCTCTTCCAGCTGCCATCCCAAGACTTCCTCAGTTTCGACAACTCTGTGGAAGGGAGCTGTGGCGTGGTCTGAGCAATACTAGATACCGGCAACTCTACCGGCGGAGAATCGTTGCCTCCAGCCTCGGGTCCAGCGGTCTCCCATTGCAAACTCCGTACAACCTCAGCCACAGGGCCCTCAAGAGACACGTGGCCCTTCTCGGTCGATTTCACGTCTAGCTCGAGGGCGCAACGGAACTCCTTCATCCCGCCTACAGGCCATGTCTGAGTAAGATGATCATCTTTACCGGCCTGCCGGAGGGCGAAGGTCTCGACGACAGCGCGGCGCACGGCAGCTTCAATGGATAGGGGGTGGACGACCTTCTCACGGGGCCGGAAGCCGACGAAATCGCTCGCCTCACTCCAGTGCTGGCTCTGATCCCACCAGTTGGCCAGGTCACCGACGGTTTCCAGGCCGACGGCGGTGGTGGCGGGGGTGTAGGAGGGATCGGAGACCTCGTCGCTGCGCGAGGCGTAGGAGCGCGGGGGTGGGGGTTTATATAGGTGGTACTGGTGTGGTTCGGTATGCTGTAGGGGATGCTCGGCGGCGAGATGATGCTGTTCTTGGGGGGTAGGAGCTAAACTCTGGGGGATGACCTGCTTGTCGGAGGAGTAGAAGCGTGCGAGGTGTGGCGGCCTGGAGGGCTTGGAGGGGTTCGGTGCTGGTCTGGGGAGCGAGACGGCGGCGGTGGCACGAGCGGTGGTGGTTTGCGGGTTGGAGGAGAAGGAGGAGGAAGAGGAGGAGGGGGTATCCTTAATCTAGGTATCCGACGCATCGTGGTGTTATCGATTATTGAGGTTGGTGAGTATGCATGTGTGTGTGTGTGTGTGTGTGTGTGGATAGATGAAGCTATTTTTGATTTCATTTTTTGAACTTTCAATTGCCCAAATTTACGAGCAGGGGTGGGGTTGGTTGGGTGCGGGAGGGGAGGTGGGCGGAAGGATAGCGATTGATGGTTGACGATTGGCGATTGGCGATTGGTGGTGAAGGGGATTAGGGGGATTACCTACTACCTACATATACCAGCATTATAATCGTACTGTGGGGCGGAAACAACTACCTTCAGATCTCTTCTGTTTTTCAGTGGTATGTATGGTAAGTTGTCTGCGCTAACACTTGTGATCAGTGCGTTGACCACTGTAACAGGGCTATTTAAAGGGAAATAGAAAGAGAGAGAATAGCGGTTGTTTTCCGCCCCACAGTACGATTATAATGCTGGCATATGTAGATACATAGGGATTGGCGGCGGGTGAAGTACCCGACTGTACGTACTGTAGGTACACTAGTCTATGTACACTAGTAGATTACTAACTTACCTATTCTTATAACCGCACTTGCATAACAGTCTTACTTAAAATAGTCATGTCATGCACGAGGACGCGTGTACTGTACAGTTACATATGCATGGGAATCACTGTGCGTATTACATTAGTAGGCACTTACCTACACTTGCCTATTGCGATCGCTTTCTCTCCCTCTTTCCCATCATCATCATCATCACCACCACCACTACCACCACTTTTCTCTCTTCCTGCGATGAAGCGTCCAACCCCCCACGCCATGTTTTTCGTGCTATCCTAAGCTCAATGAGTCCACCAATGCCACCGACATCTACGCCCATGCCGTCCCTGCATCTCCTCTTGCTCCTTCTCCTGAGCACCTTTGCCTGTTGCGCAGCGGCAAACTGTAAGCAACCACTGTACAATCCCCTTAAATCCCTGCTTTCAAGACCGAAGCAGAAGAAGCAAGGGGGAAAAAAGAACAAGACAGAAAGGAAGGCCCTAATCCATCTCAGCTGTTCCCACCTTCTGCAAATGTACCTGTTTTAAAAATAGCACCTTGATCCAGCTGGGTCCCCAGACCACCTCCTCCTCCCCCGGCACCACCACCATAAACGAGGCCGCAGCCGCCCATCACTCCCTCCGCTCGCTCCGCGACCGCGCCGCTTCCTCCTCCTGTACCCAGTGCACCCGTGCCTTCTGCCTGTCCCTGAACCTGCCCATCTGCAAGGATGCCGAAGAGAACGACGCCTTAGCTATGTGCTTCCAGCGGGACAGCCGCAAGGACCAGCTCATCGTTTGGGGCTTCATCCTCGGCACCACCGGTCTACTAGGCTGGGCCGCCACCAAGAGGGTTATAGAAATACGCGAGAGCAAGAGGGCCACTACCGCCATTGCTTATGTACCAGTTGGCCGAGACACAGCGCGGTAACCGATGGGTGATACGATACCCCTCCCCCCCCCCTTTGGTCGCGTTATTATACCGATACATAATATTATATACTCCGTCATAGCTCCCAGAGCATTGATCACAAGAATATGAAGAACAAAAAGGAATAAAATAACGTCAGAATTGTTAATTTCACGCCACTTGCCATGCTCTAGTGCTGTCTATGCGAGATTCTATCCCCTTCTACTCCCCCGTGTGAATCTCATGAGCTCCTCCTCGCCCAAAATAGTACAACCATGCAAACCACAAGTAAAGCATTCAATGCCACGCCCCTCGGGCGCTCAAATATCGGAATGTCTCGCCTTGGCACCTCTCAAAAGAGTCTGCTCGTCGGAGAAAAAGTAGCTACTTTGAACGTTGAAGTTCATTAGGTAGGCCTCCAGATGCGACCATGCCTTTTTGTTTTTGTTTTTCTAAAGTGTCCCTTCTGGGTAGGTTTCGGAGACCTCTTTTTTGGCCTTTTCTCTAAACCCGGTAATGCCCTAACCTAGATATGAACCCTCTCCCCTGAATAGATGACAGAAGAAATGTGCGATGAATGTGTAGGCCTTAGTCCTCCTCGATAAGGGTAGCCTTAGGATCAGAACCTTCTCCGTTGGATACCCCGTTCTTCTCCCGGCGTGCTCTGACGGCAGCTGCCAGGCCCTCAAGAACATCGACAGTAGACTCCCAGTCGATGCAAGCGTCGGTGATGCTCACGCCCTTCTTCAACCCCGAGGGTCCCTCGGCAGGTACCTTCTGGTTGCCCTCGTTGATGTTAGACTCGATCATAACGCCGATGATGGCCTTCTCGCCCTCTTTCAGCTGGTCACCAATAACCTGGGCCACCTTGGGCTGGTTCCGGTGGTTTTTGTTTGAATTGCCTGGCTTCGCGTCAGTACGGCCAGGGGAGGAGGGCTTCCCATTGCTTGAGCTTATTTCGGCTTACCGTGTGAGCAATCGACCATGATGGCCATCTTCTGCCCTTTCTTAAGCAGCGTCTCCTTGGCGGTTTGGATGTTCTCCTTGTCGTAGTTGGGTCCGTTGCTGCCGCCTCTCAGGATGACAAATCCATGCTCGTTGCCCAATGTTCTCGTAATAGCAGCCAGCCCCTGCTTCGTGACACCCATGAAATGATGCTTAGCGGCGGCGGCACCGATAGCATCGATAGCCACTCCCAGATTTCCGTCCGTACCGTTCTTGAAGCCGATGGGGAAGGACAGGCCCGAGGCGAGCTCCCGATGCAGCTGGGATTCGGTCGTACGTGCGCCAATGGCACCAACCGAGATGAAATCGGCAAGGAATTGGGGCGAGATGGTATCGAGCATCTCACTAGCAATGGGCATGCCGGCATTGGTAAGGTCGCTAAACATCTGACGGGAGGTTCGAAGGCCCTTGTTGATCTTGAAGCTGTTATCGAGGTCAGGGTCGTTGATCAGACCCTTCCAGCCCACAGTGGTACGGGGCTTTTCGAGGTAAGCACGCATGATGATGCATAAGTCATCGGACAGCTTGTCTGACAGCTTCTTGAGCCGTTGAGCATACTCCTTGGCCGTGGCTGGGTCGTGGATAGAGCAGGGCCCAACAATGACCAGGAGACGGTCGTCCCGGCCCATAATGATGGCAACGGCATCGCGACGGCCCTTGACTACAGCCCGTAGGGAGGTGTCGGACATAGGGATCTCAGATACCAGGAGTGCGGGCGGGATGAGAGGGTCCTGGCCCAGGACTAGGGAGTCGGAAATGATTAGCATAGTATCGCCACGTGGGTAGAGGAGACACGGGCAGTCGGCAGGCTGGCGGCCAGACATGAAGAAAGATAGGAGAAAAGGCGAATATTTCTCTCTGCTTCTGTTTATCCTGCTCCACTAAGTCATAATAGGGAGTAAGAAAAAAAGCATGGCTCAGGTTTATTATAAGTGAAGAGCTGAGCAACAGAACACAATAGACGACGGGTGTCACGTACCTCTCATGTCATCGGCCACTAGTGGTGCCATGTCGATTCCCGGCATTTTGCTATGAATAGGTATCTAAGTAAAAAAAAAAATGAGTAGTGAGAAAAGGGGCTTTGCAGGAAGCACGGGTAGACAATAAATACACTCAGTGGTGGGTGGCCTTGCTCCCGGACGGGGACTCGATATGGAGGGACAAGGACAGGGAATGAAAATATTTGCTGGAAGAAACAGAAACAAGACGCATGTACATACACGTAAGTGTGAATACAGTGAATAGATAGGGAAACGAGGTTGTAGTATAGTGATTCCCAACTTGGGTATGCAAGGTAGAACAGTGACTCAAGTCAGACTGGCAGACAGGCAAGGCAGGACTGCTTAAATATCGAAGCCATTGAAATATTGATAAGGATAGCCAAAGAAGCTAAGGATCATCAAGGCCGGGGGGTGGCCGCGCTAGAAGAAAAAGGGAAAAGGAAAAGTGAAGAAGAGAGACGGTTGATAACGCAGGGCATGTTAAATGAACAGGAAGAGGAAATAAAATATGCAATTGGAATATACCTCCTATGTCAATTTTGATTTTACTCAAACAGCAACCTTTTTAAATATACGAGAGTTACTTTTTTTTTTACTAGAGGTCCACGACATTAATGTCACGAGGAGTAAGGAGAAAAAAGAGATAAGCCAAAAAAAAATACTAGACCATACTATGTAGTAGTTAGTCATAGGTCATCTCTATGTATTTTTGGATGGGGGAGGGGTAGGGAAGAGGGGCATTTTTTTTTACCTAGATTGACCAAACACACACATGGATGCGCCCGCTCACATAAGCCCGCTCACGTAAGATCAAGGTATGTGCTTTCAAGGTCATGGCTACCTTGTTTAAGGTAAGAGGTATACTTTAACGCATATATGCGTAATAACTCAACTCTTACTTAGGTAATATGCACTTAGTAGATATCAGAATATTGCATTAACCCACTTTACGCAACTATATAGGTATCTACTTATGATAACATCAAGTCACATACCCCCGTCTTACCTACCATTAAAGGATTCTAACCTAGGCATTCATCCCATATACGTAAATTTAAATCTCTCTTGGTTTACTAGGTTAACTAGGTAAGTATGTGTATACCAACCCGTGTATGTAAAGCCTTAATAGTCAACATCTCCTTGAAGTTCCCTAAATCATCTGCTGGTATCCCATAACTTCAGGACCCTCGCGGCCACGTCCCAAATCTTCGGCAATGCCAATACTAGGAGAAGCTTCCTCCCGCCCCCGGTTTCGGCTTGTCCGAGAGACATGAAACTCCATTTCTCTATTTTTCTTCTTCTTTTTCTCCCTTTTTTTTGGTTCATATTTTTGGCCTTGTCCTTTATACACAGTTATTCCGTGTATAATATTCTCACGTTGACAAAAATGGCCAAATGGCTCTCTCGTGAACTAATCCGGGCACGGAAGTTGGATATCCGAGGCAAATGCATCCCACCCTCTTCTGCCGAGACATAAGAATTGAAGTGGCGGCCATAGTATTTCCCCATGCCTTTCGTCATGCCTCTTGGTCCTTACTATTACAACCACTTGTAGGCAATCCTCTTTTGGTTGCTCTCCAAAATGCTATCAAGAAACTTCACACTCGTAACTCTGTGTCTGCTATGGTTATCATGTATTCTCGCGGCTCCAATAAAGCACAGCTCGCTCGAGCTGCGCCAGGAAGATGGGCATTGGGTAGCTACGTGGACAGCCATGCCCCAGCTAGTCGAGCCGAGCAATATGCCACCATCCCCGTTTGTAGGTTCTTGATTTGTTCTGGTGGGAAGCTGAAGAGGGCAAGAAAAATACCAACTGAAGTTCCAATGAAATAGTCCGGCTTCGTCACATTTCGGGATGCTACACTTCGCCAGACATTACACATGTCCATCGGGGCGGAAAAATTACGCCTCCAGATATCGAATACCTTCGGCAGCAGCGATCTTCCCATCACAGAAGCTTCAATTTCCTTCCCCACTAATGGGAGTGCCGGCGTGAATAGCGTAGACACGACCACTCTCAAGAGCCTTACTTTTAACGGAACTAATTCCGTCATAGTTCCTCAAGGACAGGTGACATATACTGACCCGATCGACTTCCAAGTCGACCCTCAATCTATGATTACCGTAAGCCTCTATTTCCAGGACGGTCAATCGGGGAGTAACATCACCGGCCATCCTGGCAGTCGAACGACGTCGTGGATACAGCAGGGGAATCACGTAAATGGGTCTTCGGTCGCCGGAGCGAGCACGACGCATTGGTACTTTCTTACTGCCGTAGAAGCTTGGGCGCCCATAACAACCTCTGCTTTAGTTATCCTCGGTGATAGCATCACAGACGGGCGTGGTAGCACAGATAATGCAAATAACCGGTTAGATTCTCCCTAATTCCGTGCTCGGGCACAGTCCACTAATGAACACGCAGCTGGCCGGACCGACTCCTTGCTAGGATGCAGGAGGAGGGCCTCACGGATATCGCTGTTTGCAACCAGGCCGCCGGTGGCAATACTGTTCTGACCGGTGGTCTTGGCCCCCCGCTGATGGATCGCTATAAGAGGGATCTCCTAGCTATTGCTGGTGTGAAATATGCCATTATTTTTGAAGGTGTCAACGACATTGGGAGCGCCTCTACGGATTATGATACTCAGGCGCGCATAAGCAACAATCTGACTACGGCATTCCAGACAATTGCCACGGATTCCAAAGAAGCAGGCCTGGTTGTATTCGGTGCGACTATCACGCCCTTTGGTGGCAACGGACAGAGTTACAGCAATCCGACGAGGGATCAAACAAGACAGACGATAAACGAGTGGATTTGTAAGTAGCTTGTTTCGTAGCCGTTTCTCGCCTTCCGCTTGAGCGAACGACATCATGCTTACCTTGAATCCCTCTAGTGTCTGGAGGCGATGGGAGTTTCGATGCAACAATAGACTTTGCTACGTTTGTTGCAAACCCTTCAAATGCGGCGAGTTTGGCTACCCAATATGATAGCGGTGATCATCTACATCCAAATGTCGCTGGTTACCAGGCCATGGCGGACCAGTTCCCTTTGGATATATTCAAAACTAAAAGGTTCGAGGCGTAGAGGAACAATTATAATCATCCCGAAAGTTCCTACATCAACGGAATAAATAAACATCAAACGAGACTCTAGAATTAATGACAACAATAAGGGCTATACATACATTGTACACCAGTTGTGTATCCTCCAGAGTGGCCTCTGGGGTTTTATATCCAGCCTGTTAATAGCTACAAGAGAAACTTAGGGTAGTCTAGAGCACAAAGACCATGGTCAGCGAGTGCAAAGCTTGCAATCTTATGATCTTGCTGCCCAGCGCATAATTCTGGGTGTCCAACAGCGAAATAAAGAGGAGTGTATGTATATATATTTTAACATATTACATGTTCATGTGTTTCGACAGTCGTAAAGTAACCGAGTTATACCAAAATCAAACAAGTTTCTTGCTCTCGACTGCACCTTGCTTGCATCATCTACTGTGTAGCAATGGAACTAGAAACAGGGTTGTCCACATAGGGAATAACTTCCCTAGTTTGCAACAGAGTACCTATGTAGAATAGTGTCAGCTAGATGAACTTATAGATCTGAAGTCGTAATTGTTATTTATAAACTCGAAAATAGCGTTGATATGCGTTATCTTCGGGTTCAAGCTAGTTATTAATTCCTATAGCTTATTAAAGCTGTGGGGAAAAAGTGTGTAGTAACCTATTCCTTTTTTTTTTGTCAGTCTGTTGCACGTTTTTATAATATATTTAATCCATCGCCACTATAATGTGGTTTGAAATTTGAACTTAGACAACTACCTACGTTAGGGAGATCCCTTGGGAGCTAAGCTAGTAATCAACAGATGATTACCTGGTTATTACTTTTTTAATATATAACATGTATTATGTAAACATTTCCATAGCATCACATCCTTTTCTTCCTTTGCAAAACAATGTGGATATGGTGTAATGTAATGACCTCACAACAAGGTAACTTGTGGATATACTGTTGAAAAGGTATGCATAATTAGGCCACCATGCTCCATAACGCCCATCTTCAACTTCACTATGAAAGCTATCACTCCTAGGGCAAATTCAGTTATTCGTCGTAATTTCCTTCCACTATAAAACACTACTGCACGTACATCACAATATCAAAGGAACTGTTGTACATATTATATCATAGTATTTCATACTTTATAACATAGAGTGTTACCGGGTACAAACCATGCTACATATCATACTGTCGTGCATAATAGCACTAAACGTTACACTATAGGGCTGAACATTCTGGATCTTTATATAGACAGTCCACTTTTATCGCAGGATTGCAATCATCCTGCCAAGAAGTTCTACACGCACGTGCATATTGACGTGTATGGATTTATTCAACCATTGATTGTTACACCCGATTAAATCAAGTGGCTACGGCAAAGTCAGCGGCAACATGAAAAATAAGCATGACGGTTCTTGTCAGATCTTTAAAAAGGAGCCTAAAATGGGGATATTGAAAGAACCTCATAAATACATATAGAAAACAGTTGGAAATCTTAGCCGGACTTTCTCCACCTGTCAGCCGGAACCCGGGGTCAGCCGAATAAGCCTTATTCCAGACCTTTCCTCGAGCCACTGTACGAGAAGGCTTCGAGCCTCACGGCTAGGATAGGCTAGTATGCAGTGAGCAAATATTGTTAAAGTATATGAAATAGCATACAGGGCTATTCCTCGTGTCTAAAGGAGACAGGAGAAATCCTGCTACATACTTTTGCCCCCATGGACTTGAGGCGTATAGAAATAAAAAGTTACCATAGTCATCAAGTCAACAGGAACGACATTGAGTGGATCGGGTTTAATCCAACGATCCTCATTCGTAACCTATACCTGCTATCCTAGGTGGGCAATGGAGAGACTTGGTTCAGTATACTACATCACATCGTTACTGTGGATCTACCATCATTAGATGTCAGCTCCAGCGTCAAGTCTACAGGTAAATTTATCACATATACGGATAAAACCTCGTTATAAATACCCAGTCGACCCTTTAACTGTTGAAAATCTTCTTTCCTACCACCATCATCACCCGCATTACACGACGAACACAGCGATCTCCAGCTCTTTCCAGGAAAACCCCACCAAGACATTCAGCTTCATATTCCCCCCCCAAAAGTTTTTTTTTTTTTTCAATTATCGATTACCAAGATGCATTTCTCCAACATTATTAAGGCTACCACCGGTGTTATGGCCATTGGGGGAGTCAACGCCGGCCTGGTCATGCCCCAGGCCCGATCAGAGGCTGGTATCCAGTTACGGGACTTCAAAGGGGTTTTGACGTGCGGTACTTGCATCGGTGTGGTGAAAGGGATCGTTAAGGCGGCGGAGAATAGACTTAATCAGGACCAAGCCGACTCTGATTCACTTATGAGTAAAGTGGAAAGTGTTGGTGTTGGTTACACTGGCAAGCAACTATGCGAGAAAACCGACATTTTCAAAGCAGTCAATATAGATATCCCTGGAGCGCCGTTCTGCAAGGATAGCGATGAGGTCACGGCAGACGGAGAAACAGTCAATGGCAAGAAGACCAGCTCCCTGGTGGCCGAAGCTAATAAGAACAACGACAACATCTTTCAGAAGGGTATTGAACTGGCTGGGCAAACAATTATTGCTCATTTTATTTCCAAGGTGGTGGAAAACGTATTGTCAAAGAGCAGTTCAACCGACTCTCCTGACTCCGACTGAGTGTTGTGGAAAGGATACTAGCTACAATCGGATTGCTACATCGGTCTACCATTTTCTTATATCATTGTTTAGATTTGGATTACGGGTTGTTTGTTTATAAGGAGTTGAGTGTTTCGGTAGAGCAAAATTGCGCGCCTGTTTTCTTAGTGTAGCGAATATCAAGGGATTTTCTCAACATAACTAATCCCAGAGTGATATGCCGGTGTTTATTCCGCTCCATATATAGTCATGAAAAAGGCATGATTATTTAAAACTATAGTGTGTGCATGTTTAAATACATTTTTAAAATAAAATAATGAAAATTTCGTAAAACGTACCTGCATTATATTTTTAAGTAACTAAAATATAAATAAAAAGTAAAGATTAAATTATAAAAAATAAAAAACATTCGCCCGAGGGGGGTCTCGAACCCCCAACCTTCGGATGGACTTCTTTCCTGATAGTTTAAATGGATTAAAAGTCCGACGCTCTAGCCAATTGAGCTACCCGGGCTTGCAATCGCCGTAATAAAACGAACAAAGCACATAAAAATTAATTTCTTATTTACTAATATATACAATAAAAGCATTATTTATAAATATTTTACTTTTTATAATTATTAAACATTAACCCTTTTTAATATTAATATATTAATATTAAACCTTTTAATAAAATTTAATTATATTTAAATAAATAAAAATATTTTATAAATATAAATAAAATTTATAATATATATATATATAAATTAAAGCATTTAAACTTTTATAAATAAATAAATAAAATATATATATAATATTTAATTTATTATAAAGTAAATAGTTTAATATGTAAAAAGTAATGGATGGTAAGTACTGGAATTAAAGATCTGTTATCAGTAACCGTGTACGCCATATAGGCACAACTTTACTCATCACCCTTGGAGTCTGGAAATTCCCAAGAGGAAATTGTAAGGGGGAAAAAATCGAGTGAGAGTGTAGCATGTATCAGTAAGTAGTGGCAGAGGCGGTTGCAGACATTGCTTACTTTCCACCTTAGAGGATCCTCAATTTAATCGACGTGGGTGGTTTAAAAAAGGAAAAGTTCCAGTTCTTCATCTTATTAAATTACACGACATCAATATCATGATAACGGTCATCGCTGACAAGACCAATCCGTAAATGTTGCTAGCTGGCTATTCAGCAAGTGCAGTTGGCCTTCGTAGGTATAATATCACCAGGCCCTTGTTCGGTATTTTTCATGGCCTTAATACTAACATGAGACTTTCTAACAATGCCAATCCTACCCAAGACCCTGGCCTGTTAACTACATTCATCTACAACTTCTCGGACTATCGTAAGATCACCTATGTTTGCATCCAACTTCACTAGTGCAGACACGCACCTAAAGCACCTGCGCGGCCGCGAAAACCTGAAGTCTTTTAGTCAGCAACACACTGTTGCCTCAGGACAAACCATGACCAACTATTTCTGTTTCATTTGCAGTACACTAATGTATCGCGCATTGGTGGGGCTTTCCCAGGACGAAGTATTGTGCGCATCGGAACTGTTAATGACTTCAGTTTACACAGGCCAAGTTCCGATATAAAGTAGTGTTACAATGTGGGTCTAGATCCACTATTATCTGTTAGTTATAAAGACTGCTAGTATGCAGGCTAATAGCATATAATTATTATAAAAAATACTTATTAAATTTTTTAAAATATATTTAAATTTAACTGTTATATGCGATATTAATAATTAAACTGTTAATATAAATTTAAAAATTATTAAAATTAAATATGTTAATAAAGTTAACAGTTTATAATTTTATAAAACTAGGTATTTTAAAATTTAAATATTAAAGCATTATTTTTTTAATATTATTTTAAAAAACCGAAATTAAAACGCATTTTAACTATATAAAGCTATAAGAATTAAAGGCCCTGTTTACGACTTTAAACTATTATATTATTAAAATTAAAAGGCGGTTTTTTAAAAAAGAAATATATTAATTTATAGTAACTAGCATGCTATATATATTTTAATTTAAAAAATTATTATTATATATATTCTTTTTATTTCATGGTTTTATAATTTAAATTATTAACTTATTTTAATATAAAAGTTTTATATTATATAGTTTTTTTTTAAAAAAAATTAATTTTATTAATATAAATTTAAGTTTTTACCAGCGATTATAATTTCATTTTAAGTAATTAAATTAAATAAAAGCTTTTAATTTATTTTAACTACGGGTTTTATTTAATTAAAACAATTTTATTAGTTTATTTATTTATTAAATAATTTAAATAATAAAATAGCAGGTAAGTTTAAAATGTGCTTAAATTATAAAAAGACTTTAAAAGGCTTTAACTGCCTTTTATAATTTAAATGCGTTAAAAGTTAAAATGTAAAGCATTTTTAACTTTAATCACTCTGCTTAAAGTAATAACGCCACTTTAACCACAAATTTTAATTATAAAAAAGTATTAATTTTTAAATAAATTTAAAAGAAATTAAAATAAATAATAATTTAAAATTAATGTAATAAATTAATTAACTAATTATAAAATGCTAATATATTTAATACGCAATTAAAGTGTAAATAAAACTTATATTTTTTATTATATAAAAATATATAAATACGTTAACTTTAAAAAAATAAAAAAACATAATTAAATTTAAAAAGTAAATTATTAAACTTATTTTTTTTAGCTATTTTTAAAAGTTTAAAAAATAAATTATATTATAAGCGTTTAAATAAATAAATAAACAATATAGTTATAAAAGCAGGTATAAAAGCAGTAAAAGTAAGATTTTTTAAAACAACATAAAAACATTATTTTAATTATTTAAAAATAAATGTAAATAAAAAATTAAAACGAGTTTTATTTTTACCAATATTATACTGTTTATAAACATTTTTACTTTAAGTTTAACTTTTATTAATAAAAGTGTTATAAAGTTAAAAATAAATTTATTAAAAAACACATGCTTATATAAAGCTTTAATTATTAACTAATTAAATTAAAACAAGTTTATAAAAGCACGTAAATTATTTATAATTATTTAAACTTTTTATTAAATAAAATTACTTTATTTGATAACTTTTTAACTTTATTTTATTAAAATATTACATTAATAGCAACCCTTTAAATGTATAAACGTACGCAGGCGTGGCAGCTGCAAGTGCAACGCGCATACACGCATTTTTAACTAAACTTTTATTAAAAGTTATTTTAAAACGTTATATTTAAAAGATTATTATATAAAATAAAAAATAAATTAATAATTTTAAAAATTATAGTTTATTTTAAATTATTAAAGCTATAAATAAAATAAGCATTAAATAAAGCGTTATAATTATAAAAAATTATTTAATAAAAATGTGGTTATTATTTTTAATAGTATAAAAATAGTATATATAAATATTAAATAATTAAAAACTTTTTAAAAAATATGCAGTTAATTAATAAAACATATATAATACTTATAAAAATATTTTAATTATAAATTAAATAAAATATTAATAAAATTAAAATAAAGTTTAATATATAAAATTTAAGCGTTTATTTTATTAAAATAACGTTAAAATTACTTAAAATAATAATATAATTATATTAATAATGCTTTTTAAAAAATAATAAATTAAAAATAAATAAATAAAATTTATAATTATAAATTAATTTAAAGCAGTTTTTATATAATATTAAATTATATTATAATAATTTAAAATTAATATAATATTATAAATATTAAAAATATAATTATAAATAAATTAAATGCTTTAATAAGTTTATTTATAATAAATATAAAATAAACTATTTATTTATTATTTATTTATTTTATATTGTTTTTATAATTATATGTTTATATTATATATAAATTAAATATAAAATTTTTATTTAAATATGTAAACTTTTTATTTTATGCGTTTATAAAAAAAAGCACATTTATATAAAAAAACTTATATGCAGTTTATAAACTTTTTATAATTATTAATTTATTATTAAAAAAAGTTATTTTTATAAATAAACTTAATATTTTAAGTTAAAATGTTTTTTATATATAGCGTTAAAGTTTAAAAAATATTTTAAAAGTATATTTTTTATATATTTAAATTATTAAATTAACGTTATTTTTAAAATTATAAAGTATAATTATTTTAAATTATTAATAAAAGCATAATTATTATATAATATATATATTATAGCTTTTAATTATATAAGTTTTTTACGGTTTATGCTGGTATTTTATTATAAGTTTAATAAAAATAAAGCGTTTTTTTATAATTTTTAAAAAGCTTTTAAATTATTTTTTTAAATAAATTTAATATTTCTTACTTTATTTAATATTATTAAAAATAATATAATATTAAAACTTAATAATATTAATATAATTACGTTATTATTATTTATATTATTATTATTAAGTTAACTTTTTTTTAAATTTAATAATTTTTTTATAGTTTAAAAGCCACGTTATTGTTATTATTATTATTTAACTTATTATATAAAAAAAAAAGGGTTTTTAAACTTTTTTATAGCGCTTTTATTATTTTTAAACAATTAAATAGCGTTAATTTTATATTAAATGTACTTTTTTATATACTATATAATAAAACTGCATATTAATATATATAAAATATTATTTTTTAACTTTTTTTTATATTATAATAGTTTATTTTATATTTATTATAAATAAGTTTATTAAAGCATTTAATTTATTTATAATTATATTTTTAATATTTATAATATTATATTAATTTTAAACTATTATAATATAATTTAATATTATATAAAAACTACTTTAAATTAATTTATAATTATAAACTTTATTTATTTATATTTAATTTATTATTTTTAAAAAAAAGCATTATTAACGTAATTATATTACTGCTTTTAAATAATTTTAATATTATTTTAATAAATTAAACGCTTAAGTTTTATATTAAACTTTATTTTAATTTTATTAATATTTTATTTAATTTGCAATTAAAATACTTTTTTTATAAATATAGTGTATATTTTACTAATTAATTACGCATTTTTTTAAAAGCTTTTAATTATTTAATATTTTATATATGCTATTTTTTTATACTATTAAAAATAATAATTACGTTTTTATTAAGCAGTTTTTTTATAATTATAATGCTTTATTTAATACTTGCTTTATTTATAACTTTAATAATTTAAAATAAACTATAATTTTTAAAATTATTAATTTATTTTTTATTTTATATAATAATTTTTTAAATATAACGTTTTAAAATAATTTTTAATAAAAGTTAAATTAAAAATGCGTGTATATATATTATACTTATAATTATTACGCTTATATATGTTTATATATTTAAAAAATTATTATTAATAATTATTTTTTTAATTAACTTTATAAATATTTTAAAATTTTAAATTATAATTAATTTATTATTATTATTATTATTATTATTATTATTATTATTATTATTATTATTATTATTATTATTATTATTATTATTATTATTATTATTATTATTATTATTATTATTATTATTATTATTATTATTATTATTATTATTATTATTATTATTATTATTATTATTATTATTATTATTATTATTATTATTATTATTATTATTATTATTATTATTATTATTATTATTATTATTAATAAATAATTTAATTTTAAATTTAAATTAAAAAAACTATATTATAATTTTATAAACTTTATTTATATAATTTCTTTTAATTTTTTTATTTTATAATTATTTATTTAATATTTTATTATTATTTTATTATTATTATATTATTAACTACTTATTAATACATTTTTTTATAATTAATATAGTTAATTTTATTTATAATTAATTTTATTAAATTTTTATTTATATAAATTTTATTTTTTAAATGCGTTATTATAACTTTGAAAAATTAAATATATTAATTTTAATAATATTAATTATTTTTATTTTTAAAATAATTGCGTGCAGTTATAAATATTATAATAAAAAGTTTTTTTATTAATTTTTATAAACTTTTTAAAAAAAACTTTAATATAATATTATAAATATTAAAAATATAATTATAAAAAAATTAAACATTTTAATAAATTTATTTATAATAAATATAAAAGAAACTGTTATAATATAAAAAATTAAAAAATAATGCTTTATATATATTAATACGCAGTTTTATTATATAGTATATAAAAAGCGCATTTAATATAAAATTAATATTATTTAATTACTTAAAGGTTTTATATTTAATTTATATATAATATAAGCATATAATTATAAACATAATATAAAATAAATAAATAAATAAATTTATATTTATTAATATATATAATAACCTTATTAATTTTATTTATTAATTAATATTTTTTAAACAATATAGCGCTTTTTAATTAATTTCTTTATGGTTTTTAAATTATTATAACGTTATATTTATTGCTTTTTAACGCTTGCTTAATGTATTTTATTTTATATGTTTTAATATAAAATTATAATAATTATAAAAAACATAAATTAAAAGTTAATTTTTTATGTTATTATGTTTTTATTATATATTAAATGCTTTAACGTTAAATTTAAACTTTTTAAGTTTTTTTATAACAATAAAAAAACCAATATTTACGTTATTTTAAATTTATAATATAAAGCTATTATTTTTAATTAATTAGTTTTTTTAAATTATAAAAAACTTTTTTATATTATTAATGCTTATATTAACATAGTGTTTATATTGCTTGTTATTTAAAAGTAAAATAGCTTAATTTTATATTTTTTATAATACTTTTACTGCGTTTATATAATTAAATAATAATAGTTTTATACTATATATACATTTTTATATACTATATAATATAATTTATTTTTATTATAAATTAAAGTTTATTTTATTTTTTTATTTATATTATAATTATTTAATATAAACGTTAATAAAAAAACTTCGATAAAATTTTAAATTTATCCGTAACTTTAATTAAACAACTTATTTTATTAAATAATTAACATCGTTAAAATCCTTATAATTAGCTTTTTATAAAAAAGTTATTATATTTACGTTATACTTACAGCGCAAGCGTTAAAATCTTATTAAAAGTTATTAACGCTTTTAAATAAATAATTATAACTTTATTACCACGCGTTATAATAGTTTTAAAGTAAAGTTAAAAAATAAAAAATAAAAACACGCTAATAATTAATATATTAACTTTAAATGAAAAAATTAAAAACTTTTATAAAAAAGCTAAAAAGTACGCACGTAATGTTTATAACTTTATTACTTTAATAATTATTAAATTATTATTAAACTGTTTAAATATTATAATTAAAAAAGTTATTAAAATAAAAAAAAAATTATAAGCTTTTTTTTAACTTTTTTTTTTTTTACACTTTTTTAACCGAAAAAAAATAAATTTAACTTATTTATTATATTAAATTAATTAATAAAAATTAAAAAAAAACTAGATTTTAAAATAACAATATTTATTTTTATAAAGTTTATAAAATATACGTAAATTAAAATAACAGTTTTTTTAAAGCTTATGCCGTTAAATTATGCTTAAAAACTTGTTATTTTAAACATTTTTAAATTAAAAAAAATTATAAAATATTAATAATTAAAATAAATAAAGCGCTTGCTTTTAATAAAAAAGCAATTATAATAATATATAAACTTTTAAATAAAAACTACGTGTTTACTTTTAACTTGTTAGCGGTTAAATAAGCTGTTAAAAAAAACGGCATAAATTATAAAAATATTAAATAAAAAAGCGTAATTTAAAAAACGCTATTATATAATAATAGCGCATTAATTTTAAGTTTTAAAAATAAAATTATATAAAATTAAAAAAATAATTACGCGTTTATATAAAAAAATATAAATGTTAACTTTTTAAAAGCATTTTTTTAAAAAAGTTTAAAAAAAGTTATTTATTAATTTATATAAAAATTATTACGCTTATTTAAATAAAGCGCTTTTATAGCTTAAAAATAATAATAAATGCTATTTAATACGCTTATAAACTGTTTATAAAAAATATATAAATTAAATAATGTTTTTATTATTATAAATATAAGCATATAGCGAAAATATGTTATAATTAAAAAATATATAAAAAATATAAAAAAACGTGCGAAAATAACAACTACGTAGTTTTTAAATGCTGTATAAATCGACTTTATTGCATTAATTATAGTAAAAAGCACGCTGTTTAATTAATAGCGTGCGCTATACGGCATAAATAAGTTATAAAAATAACGTAAGCATATTTATAACGCTTATTATACTTTATAACGTTAAATAAATAAATTGTTTATTAAAAGTTTATATATAATTTTTTAATAGTTAAAATAATTATAAAAAAGTAAAAAAATAAAAAATAAAAAATTTTAATAAATAAAATAATAAACTAGTTTAATTTAAAAACTGCTTTAATTTTACGCGCATTTAATATAAAAGTTAAAAAAATTAATAAAATATTTAAAATAAAAGCAGTTTTTTTTTAATAGTATTATAAGCGTAAATTAATAATAAGCACCGTAAATATATTTATTTAAAAACTTTAATATTTACTATTAAAACTTATAATTATTAAATATAAAATAATATAAATTTTGCCTGTTTAAGTTAAAAAATAAAAGCAGCTTTAAAGCTGCTGCTTTTTTTAAAAACAGTTTAATATGTTTATAAAATTTAAAAAAAAACCGCTTAACTTTATATAGCTTTTATGTATATAACGTATATAGCTTTAATGTAAAATTAATAATAATATAATTATTTATATTATATTTAATATATATTAATTTATTAAAATATTTAATTTATTTATAATTATAATTTATTATATATAATTATTTTAAATTAATTTTCAATTATAAACTTTATTTATTTATTTATAATTTATTATTTTTAATAATAATATTATTAACGTAAATAAGTCATTATTTTCAAATAATTTTAATATAATTTATATAAATTATAAATTTTTATTTTAATTATTTAATTTTTTTATTATGCTTTTTTATAATATGCTTTTTATTAATACTGTGTATATTTTATTTATTCTTTACGTTTATTTATTAAAAGCTTTTAATTACTTTATATTTTTATGTATTAATTTTCAATATTATTAAAAATAATTATTACGTTATTATTTAATAGTTTTTATTATAATAACGTTATATTTAAAATTATTTTTATTAATTGCGTTAATTATTTAAATAAAAGTTTTACTTTTATAATTATTTATTTAATTTTTATTTTAAATTATAATTATATATATATATATATTATTTAAAAATATATTTAAGCCTTATTATTAACATATATATATTATGTGCTAATAATTATTATATTTATATATATATTTAATAAAAAATATTACATTTAATTATTTTAAAAATATTAAATTTATTATTTAATTTTATAATTTTTATACTTTATTTATTTTTATATTATTTTATATATTTATTATTTTTATATTAATATAATAACGGAATTATTTTAACTTATAATTTTTAGTATTAATAATTATTAACATTATATTTATGCTAATACTAGTTTTATTTTTTAAATGCGTTATTATTGCTTTAAAAAGTTAAGTATGTTAATTTTAAATATATAAATTATTTACTTTTTTATGGTTATAAACAATAAAAAGGTTTTATTAAAATTTAAAACGTTTTTTAAAATTATATATATTAATAAATTTAAAAATAATATTATTATTTATTATATAATAATTATATAATAATAATAAGAATTATTATAAAAAAGTAAATAATATTAAATTTTTATAAATAAAGTTTTTTAAAAAATAAAAATGTTAATTAATATTTTATAAAAAGTTTATTTAAAACATTATTAATTAACTATTAAAAAATAAAATAACCTGTTTAAATTTAAATAAATAATATAATAATTAAATATTATAATAATATATTAATAACTATAATAAATAAATAAATATAATAAAATATAAAATATAAAATATAAAATAAAATAAACTATTATTTAATTATAATATATTAAAAAGCATAAATTAAAATAATATAAAAATATAAAAAAATATTTTATAAACTTTAAATTAAATTTTAACTTATTACACTTTAATAATAAATAAAAAGTTAATTTTTTAACTATATAATTAAATTTTATTTTTAATTTAAAAATAAAAATACTTGATTATTTCAACTATAATTATAACTATAATAATAATAAATTAAATGCTTTTTATAAATAACTTATATAAAAAACTAAAAATATTAAAAAATAAAAATAACTATAAAACCAGTAAAAAATTACTATTATAATTAAATACTGCTTATAGCACTATTAAAATTAAATGAAATAATTTATTAACTTTTTTAATTAATATAAAATATAAATATATAAAAATTAAAACATATAACGTTTATTAACTTATTAATATAATTAATAATATAATAATAATTTTAATATATTTTTATTTAATTATTAATGTTTTTAAACCTTATAAAATAATTAATTAAAAATAATAATATATTTTATTTAATATTATATATTTTAAAATTTTAAAATTAATAAACATATTTAAAAAGTTAAAATCTACTTTTAATACTATTAAAACTATTAAAAAAGCTTAATAATTTAAATAAAAATAAAATTTTTATTTCTTTTTTAAAAAAGCTTTTTTAAAACAATATGCTAGTTAATAATTTAAAAAAAACCATATTATATATTTAACATTCTTAAATAACTACACAATTTAAAAGCTATTTAAAAAACTAAAACGCAATAAATTAAATATATATAATTTAAATACTAAAAACTTAAATAACATAAAAATAATAATTAAAAATAAAAATTTAATTTTTATTAACATTTACTTATATAAATAATGAATTTATTTATATTTTAAAATAAAATAAAATATAAAAACGCTTAATAAATTTTATTAATATTTTAAATGCTATTAAAAACTGCTTTTTATAATAAAATATTAAATTAATTAATATATATATATATAAATAACTTTAAATAAAAAAACTTAAATAAAATTATAAACGCTTTAATTAAAAAGTTTTTACTACAGTTAAATAAAATAATAAATAATTTTATTATAATAAATTTAACGTTTAAAAATATCTTAAAATAAATTATAATTAAACTAATTTATTTTAAAAAACTTTAATAAATAAAAATTATAAAAACCTTAATAAAAATAATAATAATTAATATAAAGTTATAATAAATATTTAATTAAATATAAAATTTAAAATTAAACAATTTTTAAAGTTTTATAAAGCATTAATATTTAACTAATTACATGTAAATAATTAATAAAGAACTTTTAATTTTAATTACTACTATAAATAAATATTCTTATTTAATAAGTAAAAGAATTATTTAAATTATTTAAATTTTAAAGTAATAAGCTTTTTAAGCAGTTAAAAGATTATATTTACAGTTAATATTATAATTATAATTGTAAAAATAATAAATTAAAAAGCTATAATTATAACTATAAAAATAATAAAAAAGCTAATAAAAAGTATAAATTAAACAATAAAAAATAAAATGGAAAAAAGGAAAAAAATAAAAAAGCTTATTTTATAAATAATAAAGCAAATAATAAATTAAAAGTTTTTAAATTTTAACTTATTTAATAGTAAATACCTAGTTTTTAAAACCACAGTTTAATATAAATATTATAATAAAACTTTTTATTTAATAAATAAAAATTTATATGCGCGTAAATATATTAAATGATTAATAAATATAAAAAATAATAATTATTATTATTAAAAAACACTTATATAATTATTACTATACAATAAAAAGTTTATATAATGTTATAATCATGGTATTAGTGTTTAAGGTCTTTAACCTTGCAACTCATTAAAATCTAAGCAGTTTTATTAATTAAATGCTTAAATTTTTAAACGCCTTATTTATTTTAAAGTTTTTTTTAAAACTTTTAACGTTTAATTTTTTAATTAACATGCTATCTTTATGTAAACCAGCTTAAAAAAGCGTTAAATAGCGTTTTTATTTGCTATATAAAACCGGTTTTATTTCTTATATGCAGTTAATTAAAAGTTTTAATAACTATAAATTAAGCAATATATTATATAGTTTTATTTACATTATACTAGTTTATTAATTTTTTTAATTAAAAATTAAAATAACGTTTAAATATGTTAATTTTATTTATTTTTTATATAGCTTTATTTTATATTAATTTAACCCTATTTTATATAATTATTTAATTATTTTTTATATAATATTACTTATTTTAATTAATTTTTATTTATATTAACACCTGTTTATATTATATTTTCTAACGTTATTTACTACTTTTAACGCTTTTATACGCACGTTTATATATTAATTAAATTATTTCTCGTTTATAATTCTTTTATTATTATTTTTATTTTTATTAACAT
This sequence comes from Biscogniauxia mediterranea, assembly GCA_018398605.1. Taxonomy (NCBI): domain Eukaryota; kingdom Fungi; phylum Ascomycota; class Sordariomycetes; order Xylariales; family Xylariaceae; genus Biscogniauxia; species Biscogniauxia mediterranea. The sequence goes on along the minus strand of JAGXTR010000007.1, from coordinate 485,455 downwards.
ATAGTAATAAAATGTTAAATAAACCTTTTTTATCTTAATAATTTTTTTTTTATATTTTAAAAAACTTTTAAGTTTTTTTTTAATAAAAGCTTTTATTTTTTTTAAAATTTAAACATTTTTTAATATATATTAAAAGCAGTTATTTTTATTATTATTAACAGCACGCTATTAACTTTTATATTTATTAATTTATTAATAAATATTATAATATTTATATAATTATTTTTAAATATTTTAATTAAATATATATAAAAGCATTTAATTATAATATAAACGTTTTAAATAAACTTTTATTATAAAAAAAAACTTTAATAAAATTTTAAATTTATTTATAACTTTAATTAAATAACTTATTTTATTAAATAATTAACATTGTTAAAATTTTTATAACCGGTTTTTTATAAAAAAGTTATTATATTTATATTATATTTATAGTATAAGCATTAAAACTTTATTAAAAGTTATTAGCGTTTTTAAATAAATAATTATAATTTTATTACTATATATTATAATAATTTTAAAGTAAAGTTAAAAAATAAAAAATAAAAATACGCTAATAATTAATATATTAATTTTAAATAAAAAAATTAAAAACTTTTATAAAAAAATTAAAAAATATATATATAATATTTATAACTTTATTATTTTAATAACTGTTAAATTATTATTAAGTTATTTAAGCATTATAATTAAAAAAGTTATTAAAATTTAAAAAAATTATAAGCTTTTTTTTAAAAAAAATTTTTTTTACACTTTTTTAATTAAAAAAATAAATTTAACTTATTTATTATATTAAATTAACTAATTAAAATTAAAAAAAAGCTAAATTTTAAAATAATAATATTTATTTTTATAAAGCTTATAAAGCGTATATAAATTAAAATAATAACTTTTTTAAAGTTTATATTATTAAATTACGCTTAAAAACTTATTATTTTAAATATTTTTAAATTAAAAAAAACTATAAAATATTAATAATTAAAATAAATAAAGCGCTTATTTTTAATAAAAAAATAATTATAATAATATATAAACTTTTAAATAAAAATTATATATTTATTTTTAATTTATTAATAATTAAATAAATTATTAAAAAAACAGCGTAAATTATAAAAATATTAAGTAAAAAAACGTAGTTTAAAAAACGTTATTATATAATAATAATATATTAATTTTAAATTTTAAAAATAAAATTATATAAAATTAAAAAAATAATTACGTGTTTATATAAAAAAAATATAAATATTAACTTTTTAAAAGCATTTTTTTAAAAAAAATTTAAAAAAATTACTTATTAATTTATATAAAAATTATTATATTTATTTAAATAAAGTATTTTTATAATTTAAAAATAATAATAAATATTATTTAATATATTTATAAACTATTTATAAAAAATATATAAATTAAATAATATTTTTATTATTATAAATATAAATATATAATAAAAATATATTATAATTAAAAAATATAATAAAAATATATTATAATTAAAAAATATATAAAAAATATAAAAAAACATATAAAAATAATAATTATATAACTTTTAAATATTATATAAATTAATTTTATTATATTAATTATAATAAAAAATATATTATTTAATTAATAACATATATTATATAATATAAATAAATTATAAAAATAATGTAAATATATTTATAATATTTATTATATTTTATAACGTTAAATAAATAAATAATTTATTAAAAGTTTATATATAATTTTTTAATAATTAAAATAATTATAAAAAAATAAAAAAAATAAAAAATAATAAATTTTAATAAATAAAATAATAAATTAACTTAATTTAAAAACTGTTTTAATTTTACGCGTATTTAACGTAAAAATTAAAAAAATTAATAAAATATTTAAAATAAAAATAGTTTTTTTAATAATATTATAAATGTAAATTAATAATAAATATTATAAATATATTTATTTAAAAACTTTAATATTTATTATTAAAACTTATAATTATTAAATATAAAATAATATAAATTTTATTTATTTAAATTAAAAAATAAAAGCAGCTTTAAAATTACTATTTTTTTAAAAAACGGTTTAACGTGTTTATAAAACTTAAAAAAAACTATTTAATTTTATATAGCTTTTATATATATAATATATATAATTTTAGTATAAAATTAATAATAATAATAATAAAACGTTTTAAATATTATTATTTTTTATAATTTAAAATATTATTTACTTTTATTTAATATATAAATTATTAACGTTAATATTATAAACGTTATTAATTTTAAAACAGTATATTTTAATTTTAATCTTTTTTTAGCTTTTAATGTAAATATAAATATTAATAATACTTTTATTTAAATTATACAAGTTAAAATTTTATAAACTATATTAAAAAGTTTATTTATTATTAAAAAACAATAAAATAAAAATTATAAAAAATGCTAACAATAATTTTATTAATTATAATATATATATTAAAAATAATAATATAAAATTTTTATTTTTTAAAATTAATATTTTTATAAATATTAACTATAATTATAATAAAGTTTATATTTACAGTTTAAATATTATAATAAAGCTTTATATATTACGTTTTTATAATATGCGCATTATAACTTAATAAAATATAACTATATAAACCTATTTTATATTTACAGTTTATAAAATAAAGAAAAAAACTTAAAAATAAATTATTAATTTAAATAAAATAAAGTTTAATAAAATTAATTTTAATTTTATATTAAATATATTATTTAATGTAAAATATTATATTACATTTATAAAGTTTTTTTATTTTTAATTAAAAATTTATAGCTTTTTTATTTTTATTTTATAAATAAAAAATAAAAATATAACGTTTTATTAAATTAATATTAATATTTTTATATTAAGTTTTAATTATAATTTTACTTTTTTTATTAGCTTTTAATTTATAAAGTGTTAAAAAACTATAATAATAAAATAAATAATTTATATTGCATTAAAAAATATAAAATATAATCTTTATATTATAATATTAATACACGTTTTTTTAATAAAATATATTATTTAATTTAATGTATTTTTTAAAAAAATATTAATAATATTATAAATTTAAATAATAATAATTTATTAAAAAGTAAGCGTAAGCGTAACTTAAAAGTTACAAATAATAATAATAATAAAAATAAAAATATTAAATTTATAATTAAATGTAAGCATGCTATTATTTTTATTTTTTATTTAAATATGCAGCTTTTATCGAGAGTTTTTAAGCTTATTAATAGTTTAATTATAAAATTTTTTAATATAACATTTTTTACTTTAAAAATTAAAAATATATTTACGTTTATTTATTAAATTTAAAAATCTTTTATTTTTTATCAAGTAAATAAATTAAATTAAATTAAATTTTATAAAATATTTTTTAATAAAAAATTTAATTAATATTAATTTTTTTATTTTTTTATAAGCATTATAAAATAATAAAAATAACTTATTTATACTTTAAAAATATTTATTTATTTATTTTACACCGTTTTTATAACTATATACTTGTATTATATATAAATTAAATATAAAACCTTTATTTAAATATATAAACCTTTTATTTCGTGCGTTTATATAAAAAAAGCACACTTATATAAAAAAAACCTATATGCAGTTTATAAACTTTTTATAATTATTAATTTATTATTAAAAAAAAATTACTTTTATAAATAAACTTAATATTTTAAATTAAAACGCTTTTTATATATAATGTTAAAATTAAAAAAACGCTTTAAAAGCGCATTTTTTTACGCTTAAATTATTAAGTTAACGTTATTTTTAAAGTTATAAAGTATAATTACTTTAAATTATTAATAAAAACGCAGTTATTATATAATATATATATTATAACTTTTAATTATATAAACTTTTTATAATTTATACTAATATTTTATTATAAATTTAATAAAAATAAAGCGTTTTTTTTTATAACTTTTAAAAAGCTTTTAAGTTATTTTTTTAAATAAATCTTATATTTTTTACTTTATTTAATATTATTAAAAACAGCATAATATTAAAGCTTAATAATATTAATATAACTGCGCTATTATTATTTACATTATTATTATTAAGTCGGCTTTTTTTTTAAATTTAATAACTTTTTTACAGCTTAAAAACTGCGCTATTATTATTATTATTTTTTTACTTATTATATAAAAATAAAAAGGTTTTTTTTAAAAAAATTTTTATAATGCTTTTATTATTTTTAAATAATTAAACAGCGCTAATTTTATATTAAATGCGCTTTTTTATATACTATATAATAAAACCGCATATTAATATATATAAAGCATTATTTTATAACTTTTTTTTTATATTATAATAATTTATTTTATATTTATTATAAATAAGCTTATTAAAATATTTAATTTATTTATAACTATACTTTTAACATTTATAATATTATATTAATTTTAAACTATTATAATATAGTTTAATATTATATAAAAAATTACTTTAAATTAATTTATAATTATAAATTTTATTTATTTATTTTTAATTTATTATTTTAAAAAAGTATTATTAATATAATTATATTGCTACTTTTAAATAATTTTAACGTTATTTTAATAAATTAAACACTTAAATTTTATATATTAAACTTTATTTTAATTTTATTAATATTTTATTTAATTTATAATTAAAATATTTTTTTATAAATATTATATACGTTTTATTTATTAATTGCGCATTTTTTTAAAAGCTTTTAATTATTTAATATTTTATATATATTATTTTTTTATACTATTAAAAATAATAATCACGTTTTTATTAAATAGTTTTTTTATAATTATAACATTTTATTTAATGCTTACTTTATTTATAATTTTAACAATTTAAAATAAACTATAATTTTTAAAATTATTAATTTACTTTTTATTTTATATAATAATTTTTTAAATATAATATTTTAAAATAATTTTTAATAAAAACTTAATTAAAAATATATATATATATGTTATATTTATAACTGCTATGTTTATATATATTTATATATTTAAAAAATTATTATTAATAATTATTTTTTTAATTAATTTTATAAAAATTTTAAAATTTTAAATCGTAATTAACTTATTATCGTTATTATTATTATTATTACTTTTATTAATAAGTTATTTAATTTTAAATTTAAATTAAAAAAACCGCGTTATAATTTTATAAACTTTATTTATATAACTTAAAATTATTAAGTTTATAAACTGTTTATATAGCTTTTTTATTTTAATTTTTTTTTTATAATCGCTTACTTAATATTTTACCGCTATTTTATTATTATTATAATAATAATTCTGCTATTATATTATTAACTACTTATTAACACGTTTTTTACAGTTAATATAATTAGCTTTATTTACAACTATTTTTATTAAATCTTTGCCTGCGTAAGCTTTACTTTTTAAATACGCTATTATAGCTTTAAAAAGTCAAGTACGCTGATTTTAATAATATTAATTATTTTCTTTTTTAAAATAATTGCGTGCAGTTATAAATGTTGTAATGAAAAGTCCGTTTATATAATTTAATTATTTTATTCATTAAAAATATTATTTACTTTAATTTTTTTAATAAATTAATTAATTACCTTTATTTAACTATTAAAAATACGCGGCTTTTTCTACTTTAAAAAAAGTAGAGTTTTAATTTTTATAAACGTATAATTTTTTTAATTATTTTATATTAATTTTAAAATACGTTTTAAAATTTTAATTAAATATATAAATATAAAATAAAGCTTAGTTTATAAAGTTTATAAAATGCATATATTTATTTATTATTAAAAAACAACTTAATATCCTAGTATTTATTTATAAAATTAATTAATTTTTTTATTATATAAAAAAATATTATTTACAATAATATAATTAACAGTTTTATTTATTAATATAATATTTTATACCTTAGCTATATAGTAATAAAAGCTAAAAAAATAAACTTAAATTATTTTAAAAAAAAAGGGTTTTTTATAAATATATAATATATAAAAATATTTTAAAAAAATATTAACTTTTATATTTTAAAATTAAAAATTTTATAAATAAAAAAGCAGGTTTTAATTTATATTAACAAAAGAAAGCAGGGAAATAAAAAAACAAGGCCCCTTTAAAAAGAGTAAAAAAAGCTTTTTAAAAAAGCTGCTTTAAAATGTATAAGTTAATACTTAACTAACTTATTTTTATTATAATTTAACGCTTTTAAATTTAAAAAAAGCCTTTTATAAAAAAACCCCTTTTAAAAAAAAACCTTTTTTATATTAAGTAAAATATATAAAAAATACTTATTTAATTTATTAAAAAGAAATTTTTTTTTACTTTTAAAATTTTTTTAGAAAGTTTTAAATTTTATTAAAATCTAATAAAATATATTTTTAAATAATAGGTTTTCACTTTTAATTTATATATATATTAATTATAATAAAGTGCAAAATAAAATTTTATAAGCGGTATTTTTTAAATTTTTTAAAAAATTTCTTTTTTATTTATAATATAAAAACTTTAATTTAAAAGTTTATTTTAACTTTTTTTTAATACCTACATAACTGCGTTATATTCTCACTAATATACACAGCCTTTTTTTATGTAAATATTTTTAAACAATAGTCTTATTTTTAATAAAATTAATATTTAAATAAAAACGGTTAATATTAAAATAATAAGCGTTTTAAATTTACTTTTTTAAAAACTATTTACTAAGTATATAATAATAAAAAATACTATTTTTATATTATTTACAGCACGCGTAAAAATATTAAAATTTAAATATTTTAATTTTATTTAAAAAAATTTTAAATAAAAAAGTGCATTTTAAATAAGTAAAAAAACCAGACTTTATATTAAGTTTAAATTAATTTAATTTAAATAAGTTTTAAAAGTTAATTTTAAATAATTAATTTTTAAAAGCTTTATAAAAAATAATTTTTACTATTAATATAAAAAAGGTTATTAATATAATAATACTTATTATCAGGCGACTTTATATATAAAAAAAATAAAGTATTTAACTAATAATAGCAAGGTTTATTAAAGTTTAATATTAAATTTAAAAAAACTTTATTTTAAAATTTTTATTTATGCACTTAATTAAATACGTTAATAAAATTAAAAAAGTATATTAACTTTTTTAATTTTTACGTTAAATATTATAAAGTTTATTAATAATTTTAAGGATTTATTATAAAAAAGCAGATTTAAATTTTTATAATAAATTTTTTTTTTACTTTTTAAATTAAATAATTAAATTAGCTTTATTTAAATTAAAAATGCGTATAATTAGTTAATTATACAGGGTATTATTAAATATTATAATTATAAAAATAAAGAATTACTACTTAAATAAATAAGATAAAAGTGTGTATATAGTAATTATTAAAGTATAATAAAGTTTTAATATTTATTAAGTATTTGCTGTAAGATTTTTTTTATATTATCTTTTTTTTAATACCATGGCGAATACTTTTAATATTACAGGTCTAGCCCAGGGTTGGCGGTATAGCTGCTGCCATACCAGTTAGCAGGTGGAGGTAAGGGGTTATCACCGACTCCGCATGGTCACAGGCAGAGCCCGCATATATATAAGCTAGTTAACGCTTTTAAATGCTTTTATTAAAAGGATTTATAGTTAATTTAACTTTTTTTAATATATATAATTTACGTACTTTTAACTTTATAATATATTAACTATTTTTTATTTAATTTTTTTACTTTTATATATATTATTATAAAAAAAATTTTTTATTTATTAAAGTAAATTATAAGTTAATAAAAGCTTAAATTAATAATAACAGTAAATTTTATTATATTTATAAACTTTTTATATTATTTTATATTAAAATGTAAATTATATGTATAATAATAAAATAACTTTTATTTAAAAAGTTTTATATTGCTTGCATTTTATGCAAGCGGGGGTTTATTAAAACTTAAAAATATTTTAGTTAATATTTTATATAAATGTTAATTAATTAAAAAAAACCGTATAAAAACCCAGGCTATTGCATAAAAGTTAAGACCATTATTAACTCTGCTGCATAAAAGTTAAAACCATTACCAACTCCGCTTGTAAAGTCGCTAACCCCGCACATTAATTTAATATAAATTAACTACATACTTTTTTAATTTACAGGCTTTAAATTTAAAGTTTATATATATAATATATACTTTTATTTTATAATGTTTTTATAAAATAATAAATTAAATTTATTATAATTATTAATTAAAATATAATAATTTTACTTTAAAGTAAATATAAATATTAAATTATATAAAAAATATTAAATATAAATAAAAAATATTATTATAAGTTTAACTTAAAGTTAGCAGTATAACTGCTATTATACCAGTTAGCAGGTAAAAATAAAGGGTTATTACCGACTTTACATGGTTACAAGTAAAGCGCGCATATATATAGGCTAATTAGTGCCTTTAAGTGCTTTTATTAATTTTCTCCCTTTTTTTCCTTTTATAGTTAATTTAACTGATTTTCCGGTTCACGTGGTCCGCGCACCCTTAACCCCGTGACATATAATAAGCTATTTAAATATTTAAAATAATGTAAAAAAGCACGTTTATATTAAAATAATTTATTTTATAAAAAATAATATAAATATAATTAAAAAGTATAAATAAAAATATTATATATAAAATTAATTATTTTAAAAAGTAAAAAAGGCTTTATTTATAAAAAAAATAAAAAATCTTTACTTTTAAATTACATTTATTTATAAATAAAAGCATATATATTATTTAAATTATAAAATATAAAAATATTTTTTAACTTAAATATAAATTAAACATTAATTAACTAATTAAACTTTAATATTTTTAAGTATATAATTAAAAAATAAGGTTAAAATATTAAAAAGAAAAAATGTATTATATTAATTAAGCTATATTAACACTATATATACCTAGCATTAAAGTAAATAAAAAATAAATATTTAAAAAAACTTTTTAAATTTTAATAAAGCCTTTTTTATTGTTTGCAACTATAAAAAATTTAAGTAATTTACATATTTAAAATTAACATATTTAATTTTTTAAAGCAATAATAGCGCATTTAAAAAATAAAACTAGCGCTAGCGTAAATATAATATTAATTATTATTAATATTAAAAATTATAAGTTAAAGTTAAAATAATTATATTAATATATTAATATAAAATTTATAAAATTTGATATAATGTAATAATAATATAAAAATAATAAATATATAAAATAATATAAAAGTAAATAAAATATTAAAATTATAAGATTAAATAATAAATTTAATATTTTTAAATTAAATAAAACTTTTTATAAAATAATAATGAAAATAAACTAATTATATAAAAAAACATAATTAAATAATAATTTAATTAAATAAACAAATAATTTAAAAAATTTAAAAAATTTATTAATAAAATAATTAAATATAGCGTTTTTTTAATAAATATATATGCAAGCATAATAATTATTAGCGTATAATATATATATATATATTAATAATAGCATTTAAATTTATTTTAAATAATATATATATATATAATTATAATTTAAATTAAAAATTAAATAATTAACGCAATTAATAAAAGTAGTTTTAAACATAATACTATTATAGTAAAAAAGCAATTAAATATCATTATAATAATTATTTTTTTAACAGTATTAAAAACTAATATATAAAAAATTAAAAAATAAATAAAAGTTTTTAATAAATAAGTATAAATAAAAAATAAAATATATATAATATTAATAAAAAACATATTATAAAAAATATAATAAAATAAAAAATAAAAAATAAATTGAAAAAATAAATTAAAAGTATATAATTTATAAAAGTTATATTAAACTTATTAAAAATAATAATAATTTATTTACATTAATGTTATTATTATTATTAATTATTAATTTTATGTTAAAGCTATATATATTATATATATAAAAGCTATTATAAAACTAAGCAGTTTTTAAGTTTTATAAACACGTTAAATTATTTTTTAAAAAATAGCAGTTTTAAAGCTATTTTTAAACTTTTTAACTTAAATAAATAAAATTTATATTATTTTATATTTAATAATTATAAGTTTTAATAATAAGCGTTAAGTTTTTTAAATAAATGCGTTTATAATGCTTATTATTAATTTATATTTATAATGTTATTAAAAACTGCTTTTATTTTAAATATTTTATTATTATTATTTAACGTTTATATTAAATATACGTAAAATTAAAACAGTTTTTAAATTAAATTAATTTATTATTTTATTTATTAAAAAATTATTTTTATAATTATTTTAATTATTAAAAAATTATATATAAACTTTTAATAAATATTATAAATATATTTATATTATTTTTATAATTTATTTTTATTATATAGCATATGTTATTAAATAAATAATATTTTTTATTATAATTAATATAATAAAGGTAATTTATATAATATTTAAAAGTTATATAATTATTATTTTTATATATTTTTATATATTTTTTATATATTTTTAATTATAATATATTTTTATTATATATTTATATTTATAATAATAAAAATATTGCCTTTTAGCGCAGTAGTTAAGCGTTAAGTGTAACTTTATATAGCAAGTATAAAGCTTATTAATTTAAATTTAATAAAAAGCATTTTAATTTTTTAAGCATTATTTATTTTCTAGATTTTTAAAAAATCACTTAGTAATAATGCATTTATAGTTTTAATATTGCTTTTTTTAACGCTGTTTTTTTAACGCTGCTTTAATTAAAACTTAAATGCATAATTTATTATATTTAAGCATAAAATAAAAAACTATATTATTGCATTTTAAAGCGCAATTAGCGCTTATAATTTATTTAATAATATAATTAATATAAATAACGCACGTAAAAGCTATATACATATATAAAAGCTTTATTACATTTATTTTAAATAAATTTAAAAATAAAAGCACGTATGCTGTTTAAAATTAGCAAATAAATGCTGCATTAAAATAATTGCAATTTATTAATAAAAATATTTATAAAATTTAAACGCTAACTTATAAACTAATAACCTATTAACGACCTTGCACGCTTTTTTTGCTACTTTACTACCACTATTACTACTATATTACCAGCTTTTTATAGCAGTTTATATACAGATTACTAGTAGCTTTAAAGGTCCGCGGTTTACAGTTAAAAAATCTTATCGGCGACAGGCGCATTAATAAATACTTAAATTAATAATAAACAGCGCTATAATTTAAAAAAATTAAAGTAAGTTTTATTATTAATAATAATATAGCATTTAAATAAATTAATTAACTAGTAACTTATTTATAGTTTATTATATAGTTAAAAAAAGTTTTTTATTAAAAAGCTAGTTTTTTTTCTTATTAACCTGCAAAAAGTCCGCTTAACCTTTAAAGTTTTTATATAATTAAGTAATTAATTATATAAATATAAAGTAAAATTAATAATAATAATAAAAATATTATTTAAATTATATATTTTTATAAATATATTATAAGTATTTTAAATAATATTTATTATTATTTTTTAAATTATAAAAGCGCTTTATTTAAATAAAGGTAATAATTTTTATATAAATTAATAAATAACCTTTTTAAAAGCATTTTTTAAAAAAATGCTTTTAAAAAGTTAATATTTTTATATAAACATATAATTATTTTTTAATATTATATAATTTCATTTTTAAAATTTAAAATTAATATGTTATTATTATATAATAATATTTTTTAAACTGCGTTTTTTATTTAATTATTAATAAGTTAAAAATAAAAATAAACGTTTTATTTATTTTAATTATTAATATTTTATAATTTTTTATTAATTTAAAAATATTTAAAATAATAAGTTTTTAAGTATAATTTAATAATATAAGCTTAAAAAACTGTTATTTTAACTTATATGCGCTTTATAAACTTTATAAAAATAAGCATTATTATTTTAAAATTTAACTTTTTAATTTTTATTAATTAATTTAATATAATATATAAGTTAAATTTATTTTTTAATTAAAAAAGTGTAAAAAAGGTAAAAAGAAAGCTTATAAAAAATTTTAATCAGCTTTTTTTATTATAATATTTAAATAGTTTAAAAGTAATTTAACATTTATTAAAGTAATAAAATTATAAATATTATATGCATATTTTTTATTTTTATTTATAATGTTTTTATTTTTTATTTTTTAACTTTATTTTAAAGTTATTATAATAAATAGTAATAAAGTTATAGTTATTTATTTAAAAGCGTTAATAACTTTTAATAAAATGTTAATTATTTTAAAAATAATTTAAGCGTTTTAATTAAAAAATTTAAATTTTTAGCTTTTTATTAGTTATTAACTAATTAATCTTATAGTTAAGTAATAAATTAATCAGGCCTACCCTTTAAATTTAAAAAGTTTTAAATGCTTTTTATACTTAAATTAAATATTAAAAATTAACCACTTATAATTAAAATTATTAAAACTTATTTTAAAATAATTTCACTTTTTATAATTATAAAAATATATATAGTTTTTTAATTTAATATTAAATAATAACTTAAAATTATATATGCTTTTTATAACCTTTTTAAAAATATTAGCAATTATAACGTAATTTATAAATTTTTAAATATATAAAAAGTATATTAATAATGTAAAATAAAAATATAAAATAATGTACTTTTTAATTTTTAAAATAATCAATTTTAATAAAGTTATTAACTTATAAATAAAAGTAAACGAAAATATTTTTCAGTTACTATATAAAGTTTTAAAATTTACATAAAAACTTGAATTTTTTTTTTAGTTTAAAAACAAATAACTTTATAAACGTTAATTATTTTAAAAATGAAAAAGTACGTTTTTTATATTATATAATTATATAAATTAAAATTAAAACTGTATACTTTTTTAATTTTAATTTATAAAGTTATTTTAATTTAAAAAACTAGTAAAATGGCTATTTTTAATATGATTTAAAGGTTAAGCCTGATTAATATAACATTTAACTGTAGTTAGTTTTAATTAGGTCACTAACTAACTTTAATTAATTAATAAAGGGTTATTAATAATTAATTTACAACCTTAATTGCCTTTTTATTATATTTAAATAATTAACTTAATATATTTAAAATAAAATTAAGCTGTGTAAATAAATAGTATATTAAACGTTTATAATATAAAAAGTAAATTAATATGTTAATTAATTATAGTATAATTTATAAGTATAATTATTAGCTATTAACTTACTTTTAAAATTATATGCAATTATTTAAGTATTTATATTATTTATATTACTTTTAATTTAAATAAACTATATTTTATTTCCGCGTTTAAAAAGCTTTAATAAAAAACATAATTAATTATATAATTATTTTTAATATAAAATAACATAATATTAAATTTATATTTTATTAATAAATATTATAAAAAACTATTTAATTTTAATAAAAAGTTATATAAGTAAATATTATACTGTTTATAAAGCAATATTTTAAATAAAAATTAACTTATTTAATAACTATATAATTAACTTGTTATAAACTTATAAGCTTTAATTTTATTAATAGCTTTTAATAATTATTTATTATTATAATAAAGTAAAATTATTTACTTGTTAAAAATAATAATAATAATAAACATTATTAAATTTCTTTTAATTTTTAATTTATTTAAACTATAAAAATAAACTAGCTTATTTATAAAATTTTAAAAATAAATTATTATACAATTATATAAATTACTATAAAGCTTTTATTAATAACACTATTATTTTTTAAATAAATAAAAATCTTTTTATTATGCTGTTAAAATTAAAGGTAAATATTTTTAAATTGTTTTTTATTAAAAACCCCTTTAAACCTTTTTATAAATTAGTTTTTTTTAAATTTAAAGCTTTTAAATAGTACTTAAAAATACTAGTTTTTTAAAAAGATTCTCAATATATTATACTTAAATAATAAAACTTTTATAATGTAAAAATAACATATATTAAGTTTATATATTATAAATATTAAATAATAATTTAAAGGCTTTTTAACGTAATAGTTAAGCGTTAAATATAACTTTATATAATAAACGCAAGGCTTGTTAGTTTAAATTTAATAAAAAGTACTTTAATTTTTAAATACTGTTTATTTTTTAAACTTTATAACATTACGTAATAATAACGCATTTGTAGTTTTAATATTGCCTTTTTAATGCTATTTTTTAGCGCTGCTTTATTTAAAACTTAAATGTATAACCTGCTATACTTAAGTATAAGATAAAAAGTTATGCTGTTATGTTATAAAGCCTATATATTAAAAAGCTAGTTTTTTTACTAGCCAGTAAAAAGTCCGCTTAACCTTTAAGGTTTTTATATAATTAAATAATTAATTATATAAATACGGAGTAAAATTAATAATAATAATAATTTAAAAATAAAATAACCGCTATTTAATAAATTACTTTTAAATATACCTTTTTAATAAATTTATATTTAACCTTTTAAAATATTTATCGGGTTTTTAAATGTTTAATAAAATGTGCTTTAATTTCTTTTAAAATATTAATTTTAAACTTGTTTTTTTATATTGGTTTTATAATTATAATTATAAAGTTTTAACTTTTTATTTTTAATTATAATATTAGTTATTATGTTTTATTTTTAACCTTTTAAATAATTTATTTAAAAGTTTATTTTTTTTATTTCTTTTTATTTTTTAATAAATAAATAAAAGTGAATTATTTTTATTTTTTAATATTTAAATATAATTTATTAAAGTTTATCTTATTAAAAAAATTACGTTTATATTTATTTAAATAAACGTTTTATATTTTTAACACATTTTTATTTTTTTTAAAGGTTATTTATATTTATTTTAACTTTTTTATAGTTTTTAAAACTTAAAAGAAATCTTTTAATTAAAGCAGTTATAACTTTAACTTTTTAATATCTTTTAAAATACAAGTTAATTTAATATTATAGTATAAAAATAATACTTTATTAAGCGTTTTTAAACCTTTTTAATTTAAAAGTATAATTATATTTACTGTTAATATACAGTTATATGTATATAAGTAAAATATTATTTTATTAATATTTTTATATTAATTTAATTATTTACATTTAAATTAAAACATTTTAATTTATTAAGCTTTATTATTTTAAATAGCTAATAGTTTATAAAATAGTTTAAATTTTTAAATAATTTAAAGTATTTTTTTATTTTTTATTTTTAATAATTAATTATTTTATAAAAAGGTTATTTTTATTTAAAGGTTTTAATATAGTTAAAAATAAAGTTCAGCTTTTTTATATTAATTTTTATTTATGTTATTAATTTATAATTTAAATATTAATTGTTTAATATATATAAAGTTTAATATTTTATTTAATTATTATAAAGTTAATTTTATATTATATTTATAAATATATTATAACCATTAAAATAATTATTATATTAATAAGTTAATAAAGTATATATATTACTTTTTAAAAACTATGCTTTATATAAAATGAAACTTATTTTATTTAAATTAATTGAATTAATTAAATAAATAGTTTATTAAAAGATTATATATTATATTTTAACTATTAAGTAAAAAAAATTTAAAATTTAAAATTTAAATTAATTTATATATATATTTAAAATATTTTATTAATTAATCTTTAAATGTTTTATACTTTATATTAACTGTTTTATATATAATCTCAAGTTATAAGTTATACTTTTAATTTTTAACAATTAAAATTTAATAAAATTGTTTATATAAAAATTAATATAAATCAAGTTTAATATTAAGTTGATTTCGAAATTTTAAATATGCGCTTACATATAAAAAGCTATTAAAGTTGTTATAAAATGTTTATATAAAGTATAATGTTTTTAAAAATATTTTTTATTAATTTATTTTAATTTAATATGCTTAAAAATAATTAAAAACTTTTTAAAGTAATTTATATATGTTTTATTACTTAAAGTATTTAAATTAATTTAAAGCAGTTTATAAAAGTTTAAAGTTAATATAATTAAAATTAACGTATTAATATTAAAGTTATTTTAAAAATGTTTAATATTAAGCTATTAAAGTTAAAAAGTAAGTAGATTTTTAAAAATAAAGTGGTTTTTTAAAAACTGTTATTATTATATAAAATAATTATAATGTGTTTTTTAATAATTAAGTGTTTATTTTTTATAAACAATTTTTTATTTATATAAAATATTTATTTATTTTATACTGTTTTTATAACTATATGCTTATGTTATATATAAGTTAAATATAGGATTTTTATTTAAATATGCAGACTTTTTATTTTATGCATTTATATAAAAAAAGCATATTTACGTAAAAAAAACCTATATATAGTTTATAAGCTTTTTATAATTATTAATTTATTATTAAAAAAAGTTACTTTTATAAATAAATTTAATGCTTTAAGTTAAAATGCTTTTTATATATAACGTTAAAGTTAAAAAAACGTTTTAAAAGCGCATTTTTTTTACGCTTAAGTTATTAAGTTAACGTTATTTTTAAAACTATAAAGCGTAACTATTTTAAATTATTAATAAAAATGTAATTATTGCGTAATATATATATTATAATTTTTAATTATATAAGTTTTTTATAGTTTATACTAGTATTTTATTATAAGTTTAATAAAAATAAAGCGTTTTTATTTTTTTATAGCTTTTAAAAAGCTTTTAAGCTATTTTTTTAAATAAGTTTAATATTTTTTACTTTATTTAATATTGTTAAAAACAGCGTAATGTTAAAGTTTAACGGTATTAATATAGTTATACTGTTGTTATTTATATTGTTATTATTAAATTAACTTTTTTTTTTAAGTTTAATAACTTTTTTATAGTTTAAAAGCTGCATTATTATTATTATTATTTTTTTATTTATTATATAAAAATAAAAAAGTTTTTTTTTAAACTTTTTTTATAATGCTTTTATTATTTTTAAGTAATTAAACAGCGTTAATTTTATATTAAATGCGCTTTTTTATATATCATGTAATAAAACCGCGTATTAATATGCATAAAGTATTATTTTTTAATTTTTTTTCTTATATTATAACGGTTTATTTTATATTTGCTATAAATAAGTTTATTAAAATATTTAATTTATTTATAACCGTATTTTTAATATTTATAGCATTATATTAGTTTTAAACTATTATAATATAATTTAATATTATATAAAAAGCTGTTTTAAATTAATTTACGATTATAAACTTTATTTACTTATTTTTAATTTATTATTTTAAAAAAAATATTATTAACGTAATTATATTGTTATTTTTAAATAATTTTAACGTTATTTTAATAAATTAAACGCTTAAGTTTTATATATTAAGTTTTATTTTAATTTTATTAACATTTTATTTAGTTTGCAATTAAAATATTTTTTTTGCAAATATTACATACGTTTTATTAATTAATTGCGCACTTTTTTTAAAAGCTTTTAATTATTTAATATTTTATATATGTTATTTTTTTATATTATTAAAAATAATAACTATATTTTTATTAAATAGTTTTTTTATAATTATAGTGTTTTATTTAATGCTTGCTTTATTTATAGTTTTAATAATTTAAAATAAATTATAGTTTTTAAAGTTATTAATTTATTTTTTATTTTATATAATAATTTTTTAAATATAATGCTTTAAAATAACTTTTAATAAAAGCTTAGTTAAAAATACATATGTGCGCGTTATATTTATAATTATTATGCTTGCGTACGTTTATATATTTAAAAAGTTGCTATTTATAATTATTTTTTTAATTAATTTTATAAAAATTTTAAAGTTTTAAATTATAATTAACTTATTATTATTATTATTATTATTATTATTTTTATTAAAAAGCTGCTTAATTTTAAATTTAAGTTAAAAAAGCTGCGTTATAATTTTATAAGCTTTATTTATAAAGTTTAAAGTTATTAAGTTTATAAATTATTTATATAGCTTTTTTATTTTAATTTTTTTTTTATAATCGCTTACTTAATACTTTACCGCTACTTTATTATTATTATAATAATAATTTTACTATTATATTATTAACTGCTTATTAATACGTTTTTTTATAATTAACACGGTTAGCTTTATTTACGATTATTTCTATTAAATCTTTACTTATACAGGCCTTGCTTTTTAAATGCGCTATTATGGCTTTAAAAAGTCGAGTACGCTGATTTTAATAATATTAATTATTTTTTTTTAAAAATAATTGCGTGTAGTTATAAATGTTATAATAAAAAGTCTTTTTTTATATAAAATATTTATTTTATTTATTTATTTTATATATATATTTTATAATTTTTTAACTTTTATTTTATTTAAACTTATATATAGTTATTAAGTTAAAAAAGCTGTAATTTGTTTAAAATATTAATTAACCTATTTTTACCTTTTTATACTTTATTTTATTTTATGTACTTTTTATTTATTTTATTATTATTTATAAGATTTTATCTTATAAATTAATATATTATTTATTATTTTTATTTTAATATTAATTCTTTTACTTTTTAATTTTTATTAATGCTTATAATTTTTATTAAAAAAGTTTTTATTATATTAACCCTTATTTTTACCTTTTAATTAATTACTTTAAAAACATGTTTTTTATTACATGTTTATTTTATTTTACTTTTTATAGCAGGTTTACATTTTATTAAATTACTGCCAATATATACCACCTACTTTAAAGCCTTTTAAATAAAAAGCATTATTTAATAATAAACTTATTAACGCTTTTTAATTTTATAGTTATATTTTATTAAAAAAATTTACTTTATAATAATTTATTAATTATTTTTATTTTTATTTTTATTATAAAATTTTAATACTTATTATTAATTATAAAATAAATATAAATTATTATATATAAAAAATATATTAATTAAAGTTTAAAGTTTTTATAACTTTTTTAATAAATATAATTTTTATTATAAATATAATTTTATAAATTAATATAAAGTTTTTAATAATTAAAATTTTAATATTATATTTTTATAAAGTTATTATTAAAAAAACTTAAAACGCATTTTTAATTATATAAAGGTGAAAAAAAATAAAAGCTTTATTTATAACTTTTAATTTTTATATTATTAAAGTAAAAAAGCTTTTTTAAAAAAATAATAATAATAATATTACTATAAACAATAGCTTATATTTAATTATTATATAAACTATATACTTATAACTTACTTTATAATTATTTAAAATTATATAACTGCAAATTATATAATTAATTAAAATAATAATATATATAAAAAAACTTTAATAAAATTTTAAATTTATTTATAATTTTAATTAAATAACTTATTTTATTAAATAATTAATATTATTAAAAAATTTATAATTAACTTTTTATAAAAAAGTTATTATATTTATATTATATTTATAATATAAATATTAAAATTTTATTAAAAATTGCCAGCGTTTTTAAAAAATTATTATAACTTTATTATTATTTATTATAATAATTTTAAAATAAAGTTAAAATATAAAAAATAAAAATATATTAATAATTAATTTATTAACTTTAAATAAAAAAATTAAAAGAATTATAAATAAAGTTAAAAAGTATATATATAATGTTTATAATTTTATTATTTTAATAATTATTAAATTATTTTTAAATTATTTAAACGCTATAATAAAAAAAGTTATTTAAAAAAATTAAAAGCTTTTTAAAAAAAAATTAATTAAAAAAATAAATTTAACTTATTTATTATATTAAATTAACTAGTAAAAATTAAAAAAACTAAATTTTAAAATAATAACGCTTATTTTTATAAAGTTTATAAAGCGCATATAAATTAAAATAATAGTTTTTTTAAAGCTTATATTATTAAATTATATTATATAAAAAAGCACATTTAATATAAAATTAGCGTTATTTAATTGCTTAAAAATAATAAAAGCGCTATAAAAAAAGTTTAAAAAAAAGGTTTTTTATTTTTATATAATAAATAAAAAGAAAATAATAGTAATAATGCGGTTTTTAAGCTATAAAAAAGTTAATAAATTTAAAATAAAAAATTAATTTAATAGCAATAATATAAGTAATAATAACGCAGTTATATTAATACTATTAAGTTTTAATATTATACTATTTTTAATAATATTAAATAAAGTAAAAAATATTAAACTTATTTAAAAAAATAATTTAAAAGTTTTTTAAAAGTTATAAAAAAATAAAAACGCTTTATTTTTATTAAACTTATAATAAAATATTAATATAAACTATAAAAAATTTATATAATTAAAAATTATAATATATATATTATATAATAATTACGTTTTTATTAATAATTTAAAATAATTATATTTTATAACTTTAAAAATAACGTTAATTTAATAATTTAAATGTAAAAAAAATATGCTTTTAAAGCGTTTTTTTAACTTTAATATTATATATAAAAAGCGTTTTAATTTAAAATATTAAATTTATTTATAAAAATATTTTTTTAATAATAAATTAATAATTATAAAAAGCTTATAAATTATATATAAGTTTTTTTTATATAAATATGCTTTTTTATATTTAACTTATATATAATATAAGTATATAATTATAAAAATAATATAAAATAAATAAATAAATAAATTATTTAAAAAAATAGCGTAAATTATAAAAATATTAAATAAAAAAATATAATTTTAAAAATGTTATTATATAATAATAATATATTAATTTTAAATTTTAAAAATAAAATTATATAAAATTAAAAAAATAATTATATATTTATATAAAAATTATATAAATATTAATTTTTTAAAAATTTTATTTATTAATTTATATAAAAATTATTATATTTATTTAAATAAAGCGTTTTTATAATTTAAAAATAATAATAAATATTATTTAATATATTTATAAATTATTTATAAAAAATATATAAATTAAATAATATTTTTATTATTATAAATATAAATATATAATAAAAATATATTATAATTAAAAAATATATAAAAATATAAAAAAATATATAAAAATAATAATTATATAATTTTTAAATATTATATAAATTAATTTTATTATATTAATTATAATAAAAAATATATTATTTAATTAATAATATATATTATATAATATAAATAAATTATAAAAATAATATAAATATATTTATAATATTTATTATATTTTATAATATTAAATAAATAAATTATTTATTAAAAGTTTATATATAATTTTTTAATAAATAAAATAATTATAAAAAATAAAAAAAATAAAAAAAAATTTAATAAATAAAATAATAAATTAATTTAATTTAAAAATTATTTTAATTTTATATATATTTAATATAAAAGTTAAAAAAATTAATAAAATATTTAAAATAAAAACAGTTTTTTTTAATAATATTATAAATATAAATTAATAATAAATATTATAAATATATTTATTTAAAAACTTTAATATTTATTATTAAAATTTATAATTATTAAATATAAAATAATATAAATTTTACTTATTTAAATTAAAAAATAAAAATAACTTTAAAACTATTATTTTAAAAAAAAACAATTTAACATGTTTATAAAATTAAAAAAAAACTATTTAATTTTATATAGCTTTTATATATATAATATATATAATTTTAATGTAAAATTAATAATAATAATTATTTATATATTAAATTATATATTAAAATTAATAGTTTTAAGTTTAATTTTTTATTGCCGACTTTTTTACTTAATTAACGCTATTATTAACTTTTATTATAACTTTTATTATTAATATTTTTTTATATTTTACTAACTTATTATTAAAAATTAATTATATATATATTAAAATATATATTAAAGTTAATAACTTTAAGTTAATTTTTTTATTATAAACTTTTTTACTATTAGCGTTACTATTAACTATTACTTATAAATTTAAAGTTTATTGCTGACCTTGCGGTTATTATTTATTAAAACCTTTTAGCCCTGCTGCCGACCTTTTTTTTATTGCCGACCCTCTCTTACTAACCTTTTTTCGCCAACCTTTTAACTCTTATTGCTAACTTTTACTAACTTTTTTTTACTAACAACCATATATTATAACCTTTATAAATAAAATAAAATAAAATAAAATAAAATAAAATAAAATAAAATAAAATAAAATAAAATAAAATAAAATAAAATAAAATAAAATAAAATAAAATAAAATAAAATAAAATAAAATAAAATAAAATAAAATAAAATAAAATAAAATAAAATAAAATAAAATAAAATAAAATAAAATAAAATAAAATAAAATAAAATAAAATAAAATAAAATAAAATAAAATAAAATAAAATAAAATAAAATAAATAGTCGTTAAAAACAGTTAATTTTACTATATTGCCAGCATTTAATATAAAATTATTAAATTAAAAAAAGTAGTTATGTGGTTAATAATAAATAACTTTATATATAATTAAATTAGCGATTTATAACCACTTTTATTAACTTTTTTATTATTATTATAACTTAATACACACATGCACTTTATATATAAACATTTTTTATATTAACTTTATTATTTTAAAGTTAATTTTTTAATATTTTAATATTTAAAGCTTATTTACTTAATTAAATTAATTGTTTTTTTATTATTTTTATATAAATACTATTAATAAGTAATTTTATAATAAATATAATAAAATTTATAATTAATTATTTATTTAATTTATTTAAAATTTTTAATATAATTATATAGTTTTTTATTATTAAAAATTATATTAATAATTTTAATATTAAAATAATTTTTATTAATTTAATTTTTATTATTAATTAACTATAATTTTTTTATAAATTTATTGCTTTATAGCTTATTATTATAAAAATTTTAATTTTTAAATAAATTAAATTTACTAGCAGCTTTTTTTTATAATTACTTAATAATTAATTTTTTTATTAAATATAATTATAAGTTTAAATATAATTGTAAAAAAAATAAAAATTATATATTTTATTATAATATTTATTAATATATTACTTATTAAATTATATAAATAATTTATTAAATAATTTACACTTAAAATTAGTTTTTATTATTTAAAAAAATGCAGTAAGCTTTATAAATTTTTATTAAAATTAAATAAACTTAATTAAATTAATTATTTTAAAGTAATAAAATATATTACATGCTTTTTTATACGCGTTAAAATATTATACTATTTTAAAAATATTTAAAAATAATAATATTTATAATAAATATAAATAATTTATACTTATTAATATTAAATAATATTAATATTTTTAATATAATTTTTTAATAATATATATAATTTTTTACTTTTTAATTAAATAATAATTTATATTATTATTAAGTTTTTATTTTAATAATAAATATTAATAATTAAATTTAATAATATTATAATTATTTTTAAACTTATTATTAATAAAAATTAATAAGTTTTATTATTTAATAAAACGTTTAAATTTTTATATAAATTAAATTTAAAATGAATATTTAATTAATAAGCAGTTAATAATATAATAATAAAATTATAATTATAATAATAATAAAATAATAATAAAGTATTAAATAAATAATTATAAAAAAATTAAAATAAAAAAACTATATAAATAGTTTATAAAATTATAATATAGTTTTTTTTAATTTAAATTTAAATTTAAATAACTTTTTAATAATAATAATAATAATTTAAAATTTAAAAATTTTTATAAAATTACTTAATTAAAAAAATAATTATTAATAATAACTTTTTAAATATATAAATATATATAAACGTAATAATTATAAATATAACGCGCATATATAAATTTTTAATTAAATTTTTATTAAATATTATTTTAAAAAATTATTATATAAAATAAAAAATAAATTAATAATTTTAAAAATTATAATTTATTTTAAATTATTATTATTAATTTTATATTAAAATTATATTATATATATAAAAGCTATATAAAATTAAGCAAGTTTTTTTAAATTTTATAAATATATTAAATTGTTTTTTTAAAAAATAATAATTTTAAAACTATTTTTATTTTTTAATTTAAATAAATAAAATTTATATTATTTTATATTTAATAATTATAAGTTTTAATAATAAATATTAAAGTTTTTAAATAAATATATTTATAATATTTATTATTAACTTATATTTATAATATTATTAAAAAAAATTATTTTTATTTTAAATATTTTATTAATTTTTTTAATTTTTATATTAAATGTATATAAAATTAAAATAATTTTTAAATTAAATTAATTTATTATTTTATTTATTAAAATTTTTTATTTTTTATTTTTTTTTATTTTTTATTTTTTTATAATTATTTTAATTATTAAAAAATTATATATAAATTTTTAATAAATAATTTATTTATTTAATATTATAAAATATAATAAATATTATAAATATATTTATATTATTTTTATAATTTATTTATATTATATAATATATATTATTAATTAAATAATATATTTTTTATTATAATTAATATAATAAAATTAATTTATATAATATTTAAAAGTTATATAATTATTATTTTAATATATATTTTTATATTTTTTATATATTTTTTAATTATAATATATTTTTATTATATATTTATATTTATAATAATAAAAATATTATTTAATTTATATATTTTTTATAAATAACTTATAAACATATTAAATAATATTTATTATTATTTTTAAATTATAAAAACATTTTATTTAAATAAATATAATAACTTTTATATAAATTAATAAATAATTTTTTTAAATTTTTAAAAAAATACTTTTAAAAAGTTAATATTTACATTTTTTTATATAAATATATAATTATTTTTTTAATTTTATATAATTTTATTTTTAAAATTTAAAATTAATATATTATTATTATATAATAGCGTTTTTTAAACTGCGCTTTTTTACTTAATATTTTTATAATTTACGCTGTTTTTTTTAAATAATTTATTTAATTATTAATAAATTAAAAATAAATATATAATTTTTATTTAAAAATTTATATGTTATTATAATTATTTTTTTATTAAAAATAAGCATTTTATTTATTTTAATTATTAATATTTTATAATTTTTTTTTTAAAAATATTTAAAATAATAAGTTTTTAAATGTAATTTAATAATATAAGTTTTTAAAAAACTATTATTTTAACTTATATATATTTTATAAACTTTATAAAAATAAATATTATTATTTTAATTTTTAATTTTTTTTTAATTTTTATTAGTTAATTTAATATAATAAATAAATTAAATTTATTTTTTTCAGTTAAAAAAAAGTAAAAAAAAAGTAAAAAAAAAACTTATAATTTTTTAAAAATTTTAATAATTTTTTTAATTATAACGCTTAAATAATTTAATAATAATTTTATAATTATTAAAATAATAAAATTATAAATATTATATGCGTACTTTTTAATTTTATTATAAAAGTTTTTAATTTTTTTATTTATAATTAATATATTAATTATTAACATGTTTTTATTTTTTATTTTTTAACTTTATTTTAAAGCTATTATAATATATAGTAATAAAATTATAGTTATTTATTTAAAAGCGTTAATAACTTTTAATAAAGTTTTAATATTTATATTATAAATATAACGTAAATATAATAATTTTTTTATAAAAAGTTAATTATAAAAATTTTAACAATATTAATTATTTAATAAAATAAATTATTTAATTAAAGTTATAAATAAATTTAAAATTTTATTAAAGGTTTTTTTTTTTAAATTATTAAAATTATAAATAAAATAAGCATTAAATAAAACTTTATAATTATAAAAAACTATTTAATAATTAAAAAAAATAATATATATAAAATATTAAATAATTAAAATTTTTAAAAAAGTACGTAATTAATTAATAAAACATATATAATATTTATAAAAAAATACTTTAATTATAAATTAAATAAAATATTAATAAAATTAAAATAAAATTTAATATATAAAATTTAAATATTTAATTTATTAAAATAATATTAAAATTATTTAAAAGCAGTAATATTATTACGTTAATAAAACTTTTTAAAAATAATAAATTATAAATAAATAAATAAAGTTTATAATTATAAATTAATTTAAAGTAATTTTTATATAATATTAAAAATATTAAAAATATGGTTATAAATAAATTAAATATTTTAATAAACTTATTTATAATAAATATAAAATAAATTATTATAATATATAAAAAAAGTTAAAAAATAATATTATATATATATTAATATATAGTTTTATTATATAATATATAAAAAGGGCATTTAATATAAAATTAACGCTATTTAATTATTTAAAAGTAATAAAAACATTATAAAAAAGTTTAAATTTTTTTTAATATAATAAATAAAAAACAAATAATAATATAGCTTTTAAACTGTAAAAAAATTATTAAACTTAAAAAAGCTAATTTAATAATAATAATATAAGTAATAATAACGTAATTATATTAATATTATGTTATTTTTAATAATATTAAATAAAGTAAAAAATATTAAATTTATTTAAAAAATAACTTAAAAGCTTTTTAAAAGCTATAAAAATATTAATATAAACTATAAAAAACTTATATAATTAAAAATTATAATATATATATTATATAATAATTATATTTTTATTATTAATTTAAATAAATATTAAAAAGTATACTGTTAAAGCGTTTTTTAATTTTAATATTATGCATAAAAACATTTTAATTTAAAGCATTAAATTTATTTATAAAAGTAATTTTCAATAATAAATTAATAATTATAAAAAGCTTATAAACTGCATATAAGTTTTTTATATAAATATGCTTTTTATATAAATATATAAAATAAAAAGTTTATATATTTATATAAATGTGTTTTTTATATAAATACATAAAATAAAAAGTTTATATATTTAAATAAAAGTTTTATATTTAGCTTATATATAATATAAATATATAGTTATAAATATAATGTATGTTATAAGTTAAAGCTTAATATATAAAGCTTAACTATACTTTATAAACTGCGCTTACACAGCTGCTAATTTAAGCTTTTTTAATTTTTTCGTATATATAAAATTTTTTAAAAACTTTAAACTTTTTTTTTATAATTTAATATAAACTTTATTTAAACATAAATAACGCATATACTGTGTTTACACGCTATAATATATATTAAAGTTTTTTTTTTTATAAACTTATATTATTATTAAAAGTAAAAAACGTAAACTATATAACTTATTAAAAAGTTAATATAAAGTTAAAAGTAAATTTAAAAAAAACTGTAAATAAATTACGCGTGTTAAATTTTATAAGCTATTTTTTACGATTTAAACTATTTATTTAAAGAATTAAATAAAAAGCGCATAAAAAACGGCGTTAACGCTGTGCTTATAATATAAAAACTTTATAATATTAAAAAAAATTTAAAAGTTTTAAAAAATAACTATATACTTTTTAAACGTTTTTTATTATATTTATACACGCTTTATAACCTAGCATTATTTTTATTATTATATTGTAATTTTATTACTGTAAATTATTAAAATAATTAATATAAAACGGTAAAAAAAACTTTTTTTATTTATTATAATAAGTTATAAATTAAAATAAATAAAAACGTATATTTAATAAAATTATAGCGCGTAATTTATTTTAACATTATATAAACGCTATTTAAAAAAATTATAACTTTACATAATAATATAATTTTAAAAAAAGCTTTATAAAAAATTATAATTATATGCAGTTTATAAACTATATTAAAACTTAATTTAAAAATAAATTAATAATATAATTAATAAAAAAATAACTTATAAAAATATAATAAAAAAGTTTTAAAATAAAACTTATTTAAATAAAAAAAACTAAATAAATTAATTTTATTAATATTATTTAATTTAATAAAGCGTTAAATTAATGTTTAAATTAAGCATTAATAATAAAGTTAATATTTAATAATTATTATTATAAATAAATTATAAAAATATAAATAATAATAAAAAAATTAAAAGGTTTTTTAAACTATAAAATAAAAAAAAAGTAAAAATATATTATAACTTATTAAAAAAAACTAGTATTAAAATAGCGAGGTTTTAACGTAAATTATTAACTTAATTTTTATTAACGATTAAGTATTAAATAAAAACGGTAATATATTAATAGTAAATATTAACATAATAAAAAAAAGCGCGGTAATATAACGCATATTTAATTGTTATAAACTAAGTAAAAAAGTTAAAATAAGTTAAATTATTTAAAAAAACGCATGCTTTTATTGTAAAAAAATAAACTATATTTTTTTAAATATTTTACTTTTAAACTATTATATTAATTATAATAATAACGCTTTTAACGCGTAAAAATAACAATAACGTTTAATTTAAATAATATAGCTTTTATAAAAAAACTTTTTTAAAAAAGGCTTAAATGCATTAAAAAATAACTTTCACATAACGTTATATGTAAAAATTAAAAATAATAATAAAAAAATATAAAATGTATTAAATAAAATAAAAATATTTTTTTAAATAAATATATTAATTAATATAATAAAATTTATTAATAAATTAATTAATAATAAATATTTTTATATATTTATATTTAATAAATAGTTTATATGTAAAATTAACTTATTACCTATAAAAATTAAATTAAAAAAATTATAGCTTGCATAAAATAATATAATTATTATAAAATTATACTATATTACTTATATTAAAATTAATATTAATAAACAAAAAAAACTATAAAGTTATAAAATAATAAAATTTTATTACTTTTTTATATTAAAAAAACTATAAATAAAAAAAATAACGTGGTTTATTTAATATAAAATTAAATAAAACGGCTTTATAATGCGTAAAAAAGCTAAATTAACAAAAAAACCGCTTTAAAAGTAAAAAAAAAAAAAAAATTTTTAACTTAAATAAATTTTAATTTACGCTTTTATAAGTATTATAAAGCAAGTTTATAAAAATTAATAAAAAATAAATATTTTTATAACTTTTTTAATAAATATTAATAAAACTTTTTAATTTAAATTAAAAATAATAATAAAATAAATCTGCTAATAGCTTTTTAAAAAAATAATAAAAAAATAAAATATATTTATAAATAATACCGCATATTTATTATTAGCACATTATAAAAATAATAACGTAATTATTAAATTTAAAAATAAATAAAATTCTTTTTTTTACTTTATAAAAACTTTTATATAATATATTTTTTAAAAAAATATTAATATTAAAAAAAACGCTTATAAAACTATTAAATAAAAATTAAATATATGTTAATAACTTATTTATTACGTTATTAATGCTTTATACACGTAAACTTAATAAACATTTCTAGTTTTACGTTAATTATAAAGTATTAAATTATATTATAAAAAAACCGGTATTTTTTAATAAAAAATATTAAAAATAATAATTAAAATTAAATAATATATTAAACTTAATATAAAAATAACGTTTTATTAATTTAAAATTAAAAAAACAATAAATAAAAAACAGCGTTTAAAATAAAATTTAAACTATATAAATAATTAATTAATTTATTTAATTTAAGCAGTATTTTAATAGCATTTTAAAAATATATTAATAGTGTTTTTTAGTAGTAATAGTAGTGGTAGTAGTAGTAGTAGTAGTAATAGTTGTTGTTGTTATTGTTGCTGTTGCTGCTGCGCTGTTGCTGCTTTGTTGCTGTTATTATTATTGTTATTATTGTTGCTGTTATTGTTATTACTGTTGTTATTGCTACTGTTAAGGAGAAAAAGAAGGGAAAAGAAAGAAAAGTAATAGGGGGGGGTTATAGTTTTTATAGGAGACCGGCAGAAAAATTATTATTAGGCGGTAAAGGGATTAAAATGGGTTAAAAAGGGAAAAAAGCGTAAAAAAAACTTATTAAGTAGTAAAAAGTAGAATTAGCTGTTAAAAGTTGCTTTAAAATAAAAGGAAAGCGGTTATAATGTTAAAAAAAAGCGCTTTTAATGCTTTTAAGTACGGAGACCTTAGTTTATTAACCTGCACAGTAAAAGCAAATTAACGAAAAAAGCTAGCTATAATTAAAAAAATAAGTTATAAAGTTAAAAACAGCATATAAAAAGCATAAAAATGCGCATTATAATAAGTTTAAAAATAAAAGCGTTTTAACTGCATTTAAGCTATTAAAATAAGCTTTTATAATTATAAGTATAACGTTAATTTATAAAATTAAAGTGTAAAAAAGTATGCGTTTTTAAAACGCTTTTTTAATTTATAAACTGTGTATTTAAATACAGCGTTTTAATTTAAAATATTAGGTTTGTTTATAAAAGTAACTTTTAATAAAAAAAAACTTATAATTTGTAAAAGTTTATTAACTGCGTAAAAGTTTTACGAGCGCAGTTTACGCGCGGTTTTTTTTTTTATAAATGCACGAAAAAGAAATCCGCTTAATTAAATAACTCTATGTACGTATGTATATAAAACGGTGTAAAATTAATAATAATAGTGTTTTTTAAAAAAATTATTTATAAAAAATAAAAAAAAATATTAAATTATTTTATAAAAGTAAGTTTAAAGTTAAATATTAATAAATATAAATTTATAGTAAAAAAAATTAAATATTTAAATTTATTTATTTTTATAAAAAAAAGCATTAAAATTAATTTAATTAAAATAAAAGCAATTAAATAATAAAAATAATTTATAATAGCGTAAAAAATACGCAGTTTTTAAAATTTATAAACTTTTATAAAATTTTTATTGTAAATTTTAACAGTATAATAATACTTTTTATTAAGCTTATTAAAAAAACATTATTTATATAAAAAAATATAACGTTTAAATATTTAAAAAACTATTTTATTATAGCTTTTATATTAAGTTATTAAAACTTAAAATAAATTATAATATTAAAAGTAAATATTTTAAAATAAATATATAATATTATATTTTTATAATATAATATGTAAAAATAGTTTAAATTTATTGTTTATATGTTAAAAAAGCTTTTTTAATTAAATATAATTATAATATTTATAATAAAAAACTATTAATAATAATATAAATATTAAAAAATAACGCTTTTATTTTATAAAAGCTATTTAATTATTTATTATATTTAATAATTATAAAAACTTATAATATTTTTTAATAAAATAAGCGCTTATAAAAGAATAAATAAAATAATATAATAATTTTATAAATTTTATTTTTATTTTAAAATTTTATTTTAAAAAATTAAAATTAAAATTAAACGCTTTTTTTAATTTAAATAATATGTTTTAAGCAGTTTAAATAATGCGCGTATTTAAAATTAAAACTAACAGTTAATTAAAAAAATTAATAAAAAAAGCATATAAAATTTAAATAATGTTTATATAATTTAATATAAAAATAAAAAAATAATTAATTTATAAAAAACATTATTTATTTATTTATTTATTTTATACTGTTTTTATAACTATATGCTTATATTATATATAAGTTAAATATAAAACCTTTATTTAAATATGCAGACTTTTTATTTTATATATTTATATAAAAAAAGCATATTTATGTAAAAAAAACCTGTATGCAGTTTATAAGCTTTTTATAATTATTAATTTATTATTAAAAAAATTGCCTTTATAAATAAACTTAATATTTTAAATTAAACCGTTTTTTATATATAATATTAAAATTAAAAAAACGTTTTAAAAGTGTATTTTTTTTATATTTAAATTATTAAATTAACGTTATTTTTAAAGTTATAAAATATAACTGTTTTAAATTATTAATAAAAATATAATTATTATATAATATATATATTATAGCTTTTAATTATATAAATTTTTTATAGTTTATATTAATATTTTATTATAAATTTAATAAAAATAAAACGTTTTTATTTTTTATAACTTTTAAAAAGCTTTTAAACTATTTTTTTAAATAAATTTAATGTTTTTTATTTTATTTAATATTATTAAAAATAATATAATATTAAAGTTTAATAGTATTAATATAATTACGCTATTATTATTTATATTATTATTATTAAGTTAGCTTTTTTTTTAAATGTAAAGAGCCGAGCTCCTTTTAAGCTTAGTCACTTACAGGGCCAGCAGCCTTTATAAAAACCCTTGTCGGCGTCGTAGTTTAGTTAGTTTTAGTTCTATTTGTTAACTTTCAGCTTTGATTCTGGTCACTATTCGTACTCGATTCGCACCTAGGCCGTCGTCTGTTACATTAAATTTAATAACCTTTTTATAGCTTAAAAACCGCATTATTACTATTTTTTTTTTTGCTTATTATATAAAAATAAAAAGGTTTTTTTTTAAACTTTTTTTACAGCGCTTTTATTATTTTTAAATAATTAAACAGCGCTAATTTTATATTAAATGCACTTTTTTACATATTATATAATAAAACCGTGTATTAATATACATAAAGTACTATTTTTAGCTTTTTTTTTATATTATAATAGTTTATTTTATATTTATTATAAATAAACTTATTAAAGCATTTAATATATTTATAATTATATTTTTAACATTTATAATATTATATTAATTTTAAATTATTATAATATAATTTAATATTATATAAAAAATTACTTTAAATTAACTTACGATTATAAACTTTATTTATTTATTTTTAATTTATTATTTTTAAAAAAAATATTATTAATATAATTATATTATTATTTTTAAATAATTTTAACGTTATTTTAATAAATTAAACGCTTAAATTTTATATATTAAGCTTTATTTTAATTTTATTAATATTTTATTTAATTTATAATTAAAATACTTTTTTTATAAGCATTGCGTACGTTTTATTAACTAATTGCACACTTTTTTAAAAAGCTTTTAACTATTTAATATTTTATATATATTATTTTTTTATATTATTAAAAATAATAATTATATTTTTATTAAATAATTTTTTTATAATTATAACGCTTTATTTAATGCTTATTTTATTTATAATTTTAATAATTTAAAATAAACTGCAGTTTTTAAAATTATTAATTTATTTTTTATTTTATATAATAATTTTTTAAATATAATATTTTAAAATAACTTTTAATAAAAGCTTAATTAAAAATGCATATATATATATTATATTTATAATTGCTATGCTTATATATGTTTATATATTTAAAAAGTTATTATTTATAATTATTTTTTAATTAATTTCGTAAAAATTTTAAAGTTTTAAGTTATAATTAGTTTATTATTATTATCGTTATTATTATTATTTTTATTAAAAAGCTATTTAATTTTAATTTTAAATTAAAAAAACCGCGTTATAATTTTATAAGCTTTATTTATATAGTTTAAAGTTATTAAGTTTATAAACTGTTTATATAGCTTTTTTATTTTAAATTTTTTTTAACTTTATAATCGTTTATTTAATATTTTATCGCTACTTTATTATTATTATAATAATAATTTTACTATTATATTATTAACTGCTTATTAATACATTTTTTATGATCGGTACAGTTAGTTTTATTTACGATTATTTTTATTAAATTTTTACTTGCGCAAGTTTTACTTTTTAAATGCGCTATTATAGCTTTAAGGAGTTAAGTACGTTAATTTTAATAATATTAAATTTTTTTTTAAATAATTACGTGCAGTTATAAATATTATAATAAAAAGTCCTTTAAACAATCCTTATAAAAAACATTATTATTAAATAATTAAATATTTATAAATAAAAAGCTATAATTATTATAAAATAAAGTTTTAATTTAAAATAAAAGTTTAACGAAAATATATTAAAAAGTATAAAAAACGCTATAATTTTTTAATAGTGATAATAAAAATAATTTTTCTTTATTAAAATGCGCTTTTTAATAATAAAAAATTATTACAATTTTAAAAAAATTTAAAATTTAAATTAAAAACTGTTAAAACCGGTTTTAATTTAATAAACGCATAA
The DNA here is from genome assembly GCA_018398605.1 of Biscogniauxia mediterranea. Classification (NCBI taxonomy): domain Eukaryota; kingdom Fungi; phylum Ascomycota; class Sordariomycetes; order Xylariales; family Xylariaceae; genus Biscogniauxia; species Biscogniauxia mediterranea. The sequence goes on along the minus strand of JAGXTR010000007.1, from coordinate 451,641 downwards.
TTTAACCGCTTTAAAATACTTTAAAAAAACGTAATATATATAATGCTTGCACGTAATTAATATTAGTTTAATATGTTAAAAAATATAAAAGTTTTATTAAAACTATAAAATATATAATTATACGCACGTTTAACGTAAAGTTAAAAAAAACTTTTATACTTTTTATTTATTTTAAAACGTTTTTTAATAACTTTTTAATAAACTTTATAATAAACTTTTTAATTATAAAAAAACTTTTATTACTTTATAATTATTAAAAATAAGTTATTAAAATTTATTATTTTAAAAGCGCTTTAAAATATAAAAGCAATAAAATATATAAAGTTTTTTTTAAAAACTATTATTAATATTATAATTTTTTAAAATATTAACATTAAATAAAAGTTTAAATTAAATAAAAAAGTTTTAAATTAAACTTTATAAATTAATAAATATATAAAAAGGTTAATTAAAACTTTTTTATTTATTTTTATATATTTATAACATATATGTAATTAATTTTAAAATAAATTTTTATTGACAATTATATTAACGCTTAATAATTAAAATATAATATTAAAATTAAACTTTTTTTAATTTATAAATATTACGTTAAAATTATTTAATGAATTAAACTTAAAATAAATAAAAATATTTTTATAAAAAAAGTAAAAAACTTAATATATAAAAATTAATAAAATAAAAGTTTATATATAAGCATTAATAATTATAATTTAAAAATAAATAAAATATTACGCTAATTAATTATAAACGTAAAATAAGCGCTTTAAAATAATAAATTATATATAATTTAATTTTAAAAATATAATAATATTTTAATTTTTAAAAAAACTATTTTAAATAAACGTTAAATATAAAGTAATAAAAATATTATTATTACATGTAATAAAATTAAATGTTTTTTTAAGCATTTTTTAAAAATTTTACGTTAACCTCGTAAAATAAACTACGTAAAAATTTTTTTTAATTAAACTTAAAATAATTATTAACTTTTACTTTTATTATTTTAAAAAAAAGATTTAAATAAAAAATATAAGGTTAAAAAAATCTTAAAAGCACGAAAAAAGTAACGTAAACGCGGTTTTTACTATAAAGTTTTAATAAAATAAAAAAATACGTTAAATTTAATGAAAAAATAAATAAAAACTAAAAAGTATTATAGTTTTAAAAACAACGTTAGCGAGAAAAAAAAGCCTATATAAATTACGACGTTAATATATAATAACTATATAAACGCGTAAAAAAAAATAATGTTATAAGTTAAAGCTTAATTACGCTTTATAAACTGCGGTTATATAACTGTTAATTTAAGCTTTTTTAATTTTTTTATATATATAATTTTTTTAAAAAAACTTTAAACTTTTTTTTTATAATTTAATATAAACTTTATTTAAGCACAAATAACGCACACGCTGCGCTTGCGCGTTATAACAGCGTAAAATAAATAAATAAAATAAAAATAAAAAATATTATAAAAAATAGTAATATTTTTTTATTTTTTTATTTAATTAATTTAAACTACTTTATAGTTTTTTATAGCTGGTTTTTATTTAAGTTTTTTAATATAATAATATTAATATTTTAATTAATATATTAAGCGTTAATAATTAAAAAAATATATAATATTATTAAATATTATTAATAATTTTTATATTTAATTTATTATTAATTTTATATTAAAACTATATATATTATATATATAAAAGCTATATAAAATTAAGTAGTTTTTTTTAAATTTTATAAACACGTTAAATTATTTTTTAAAAAAGCAGTAATTTTAAAACTGTTTTTATTTTTTAACTTAAATAAATAAAATTTATATTATTTTATATTTAATAATTATAAATTTTAATAATAAATATTAAAGTTTTTAAATAAATATGTTTATAATATTTACTATTAATTTATACTTATAATATTATTAAAAAAACTGCTTTTATTTTAAATATTTTATTAATTTTTTAATTTTTATATTAAATATATATAAAGTTAAAATAACTTTTAAATTAATTTAATTTATTATTTTATTTATTAAAAATTTTCGTTTTTTATTTTTTTACTTTTTTATAATTATTTTAATTATTAAAAAACTATATATAAATTTTTAATAAATAATTTATTTATTTAATATTATAAAATATAATAAACGTTATAAATATATTTATATTATTTTTATAATTTATTTATATTATATAATATATATTATTAATTAAATAATATGCTTTTTATTATAATTAATATAATAAAGTTAATTTATATAATATTTAAAAATTACGTAATTATTATTTTTATTTATTTTTTTATATTTTTTATATATTTTTTAATTATAATATATTTTTATTATATATTTATATTTATAATAATAAAAATATTATTTAATTTATATATTTTTTATAAATAACTTATAAACATATTAAATAATATTTATTATTATTTTTAAATTATAAAAACATTTTATTTAAATAAATATAATAACTTTTATATAAATTAATAAATAATTTTTTTTAAATTTTTTAAAAAAAAATACTTTTAAAAAGTTAATATTTACATTTTTTTATATAAATATATAATTATTTTTTTAATTTTATATAATTTTATTTTTAAAATTTAAAATTAATATATTATTATTATATAATAGCGTTTTTTAAACTGCGCTTTTTTACTTAATATTTTTATAATTTACGCTGTTTTTTTTAATAATTTATTTAACTGCTAATAAATTAAAAATAAATATATAATTTTTATTTAAAAGTTTATATATTATTATAATTATTTTTTTATTAAAAGCAAGCATTTTATTTATTTTAATTATTAATATTTTATAATTTTTTTTAATTTAAAAATATTTAAAATAATAAGTTTTTAAATATAATTTAACAGTATAAACTTTAAAAAAACTATTACTTTAACTTACATACGTTTTATAAGTTTTATAAAAATAAACATTATTACTTTAAAATTTAGCTTTTTTTTAATTTTTATTAATTAATTTAATATAATAAATAAGTTAAATTTATTTTTTTTAATTAAAAAAAATTAAAAAAAAATTAAAAAAAAACTTATAATTTTTTTTAATTTAATAGCTTTTTTAATTATAGCGTTTAAATAACTTAATAATAATTTAATAATTATTAAAATAATAAAATTATAAACATTATATGCGTATTTTTTAACTTTATTATAAAAGTTTTTAATTTTTTTATTTATAATTAATATATTAATTATTAGCATATTTTTTTTAACTTTATTTTAAAACTATTATAACGCATAATAATAAAATTATAATTATTTATTTAAAAGCGTTAATAACTTTTAATAAAGTTTTAACGCTTACATTATAAATATAATGTAAATATAATAACTTTTTTATAAAAAACCAGTTATAAAATTTTTAATAATATTAATTATTTAATAAAATAAATCGTTTAATTAAAATTATAAATATATTTAAAATTTTATTAAAGTTTTTTTATATTTAATTTATTTTTTAAAAAAATTTATAAAATTAAATCGCACTTTTTAACGTGCGCATTTTTATAGTTTTTAATAAAAATACGCATTTTTATTATAAACTATTATTAAAAATTTTATTTATAATTAAAATTTAAAAATAAAAAATAAATTTTTATTAAATTTATTTATTTTAATTAAAAATTAAAAAACTTTTTAAACTATAAAATAAAATATAAATAAATATATAATTTTTATTATAATTTTATAATAAATTTAAAGCATAAAAGCTTAAATAATTTATATATTATACATAATAAAAAGTTATATAAAAAAACCTTATGCAGTTATATAACAATAAAAAACTTAAGTACTTTAATTAAAATTCTGCCGCGTTAAGCGGTAAATAACAATAGTGCACAGTAACGGCTATAATAAATGTGGCCAGCTGGCAGCTATTACCGTGACATTACGCTTATAATATAATTTTTTTAATAAAATATTTAAAAAATAAAGTTTTTAAAAATAATAATATAATTTTTAAATTATTATATTATAATTTATTATTATATTATAATTTATTATTATATATTATTAAAATAATTAAAACTTTATAAAATTATAGCGCTTAATTTATTTAAACATTATATAAACGCTGTTTAAAAAACTTATTTATAAGTATTAATATAGTTTTAAAAACTTTATAAAAACTATAAAATAATTAAAATATAAACTATAATAAAAGCTTAATTTAATTAATAAAAAAGCAATTTATAAAAATATTAAATATTTTATAACTTTTTAATAATTTTTTATAAAATCTTTAAATAAAACTTATTTAAATAAAAAAAGTTAATTTAATAAAATATTACTTTAACGCTTAAATTAAATATTAATAATAAAAATAATATTTAATTATTATTATTATAAAACTTATAAAATATAAAAAACTATAAATATATAGTTTATTAAATGTTTTATAATTAACTGTTATATATTTTTAAACCTTGAAGTATAAATTTATTATAATAAACTATTTAAAGTAATTTAAAATTTAAAAAATTTAAGCGTTTATTAATGTAAACGTTTACACGTAAGAATTTTTTTAAAATTTACTAAGTTTTACGTACTATGTTTTAAGTAAATATTAAAAAATAATACGTAAAATTAAATAAATAAATTAATAATATTTATAATAATATAATTAAACTTAAAACTTACGGTTATAAATTTTATAAATTTTATAACTACACCATTATAATTACAAGAAAAATAATAGCTTTACATATAATTTAAATATATACGTTTTAAAAAAGCAATTATAAAAATAGTTAGCATGGTAAGCAGGCAGTATGGCAGGTAGCAAGGTCTATTTAAGGGGAGAAGGGGGGGTATTATTGCTGCTATTACTTACACCTGAACACCTTTACCTCCCCTTCCCCCCTTGAAAAAAAAAGTTATAAACGTTTAAATTTTTTAACATTGCAAGCATTTAACTATATATTTACAGTGCATACGTGCTTAAATGTTTTATAAAAATAAACGTTTAAACAGTAATAAACAATTAAATACGCGGTTTTTTTTAAAAAGCGTTATATATTTTATAGTAGTTTATATACAGTTAATAAAAATTTAACTATTAATAAACGGGTTTTTAAAACCTGTAGGTTTTATTATAATAATATATTAATAAAATTATAATATATATATTATATAATTTTAAAAATAACATTAATTTAAAAATATAAACATAAAAAGTACTTTTTAAAGCTTTTTAATTTAAAGTATTAAGTTTATTTTAAAAAGTATTTTTTAATAAATTAATAATTATAAAAACTTATAAAGTATATATAATTATATATATATATACCTATATATTATAAGTTTTTTTAAAAATAAAATAATTTTATATAAAATATATATGTAAAATTTTATTACTTTTAAAAAATTAAATAACGTAAATTTCTTTAAATTAAAAAACCTTAAATAAAAAATAAAAAACTTAAAAGGTATTTTTAAGCGCGTATTAAATAAATAAATATAAAAATAAATGCTTATAAAATAAATAAACTATATAAAACTTATTTAAAAGCTATTTAAAATATAAAAAATATTATTTATATAATAAAAATTTAATTATTTTAATAAAATATAATATAATATAATAAATTATAAAAATAATATATTATATATAAAAAACTTTAATTTTTTTATTTTTTTATTTTATTTTATATAAGAGGATTTTTTATCATAATATCTATAACTGCACGCAATTATTTTAAAAAAGAAAATAATTAATATTATTAAAATTAGCGTACTTTATTTTTTAAAGCTATAATAGTGCATTTAAAAAGCAAGGTTTACGTAAGTAAGGATTTAATAAAAATAGTTATAAATAAAACTAATTATGTTAATTATAAAAAAACGTGTTAATAAGTAGTTAATAATATAATAATAAAATTATTATTATAATAATAGTAAAGTAGCGGTAAAGTATTAAATAAGCGATTATAAAGTAAAAAAAAAGAAAAAGTTAAAATAAAAAAACTATATAAACGGTTTATAAATTTAATAATTTTAAATTATGTAAATAAAGTTTATAAAATCGCAACGCGGTTTTTTTAATTTAAATTTAAAATTAAATAGCTTTTTAATAAAAATAATAATAATAATAATAATAATAATAATAATAATAATAATAATAATAATAATAATAATAATAATAATAATAAGCTGGTTATAATTTAAAACTTTAAAATTTTTATAAAGTTAATTAAAAAAATAATTATAAATAATAACTTTTTAAATATATAAACGTATGTAAGTATAATAGCTGTAAATATAATGCGCATATATATATTTTTAATTAAGCTTTTATTAAAAGTTATTTTAAAACGTTATATTTAAAAAATTATTATATAAAATAAAAAGTAAATTAATAATTTTAAAAATTATAATTTATTTTAAATTATTAAAGCTATAAATAAAGTAAATATTAAATAAAGCGTTATAATTATAAAAAAATTATTTAATAAAAACGTGATTATTATTTTTAATAGTATAAAAAAATAGTATATATAAAATATTAAATAGTTAAAAGTTTTTAAAATAAATATGCAGTTAATTAATAAAATATATATAATATTTATAAAAAAAGTATTTTAATTGTAAATTAAATAAAATATTAATAAAATTAAAATAAAGTTTAATGTATAAAACTTAAGCGTTTAATTTATTAAAATAACGTTAAAATTATTTAAAAGTAATAATATAATTACGTTAATAATGCTTTTTTTAAAAATAATAAATTAAAAATAAATAAATAAAATTTATAATTATAAATTAATTTAAAATAGTTTTTTATATAATATTAAGTTATATTATAATAGTTTAAAATTAATATAATATTATAAATGTTAAAAATATAATTATAAATAAATTAAATATTTTAATAAGCTTATTTATAATAAATATAAAATAAATTATTATAATATAAAAAAAAATTAAAAAATAATGCTTTATGCATATTAATGCGCGGTTTTATTATATAATATGTAAAAAAGCGCATTTAATATAAAATCGGCGCTATTTAGTTATTTAAAAGTAATAAAAGCGCTATAAAAAAAAGTTTAAAAAAAAACCTTTTTATTTTTATATAATAAGTAAAAAGAAAATAATAGCGATAATGTAGTTTTTAAGCTGTAAAAAAATTATTAAATTTAAAAGAAAAAAAAGTTAATTTAATAGTAATAATGTAAATAATAATAGCGTAATTATATTAATATTATTAAGCTTTAATATTATATTGTTTTTAATAATATTAAATAAAGTAAAAAATATTAAATTTGCTTAAAAAATAGTTTAAAAGCTTTTTAAAAATTATAAAAAAAAATGCTTTATTTTTATTAAATTTATAATAAAGTATTAATATAAATTATAAAAAACTTGTATAATTAAAAGTTATAATATATATATTATATAATAGTTGCGTTTTTATTAATAATTTAAAGTAGTTATGCTTTATAGCTTTAAAAATAATGTTAATTTAATAACTTAAGCATAAAAAAATATGCTTTTAAAGCGTTTTTTTAATTTTAATATTACGTATAAAAAGCGTTTTAATTTAAAGTATTAAGTTTATTTATAAAAGTAACTTTTTTTAGCGATAAATAAATAATTATAAAAAGCTTATAAGCTGTATATAGGTTTTTTTTACGTAAGTGTGCTTTTTTTTATATAAATGTATAAAATAAAAAGTTTATATATTTAAATAAAGGTTTTATATTTAGTTTATATATAATATAAATATATAGTTATAAAAACAGTGTAAAATAAATAAATTATTTTTTATTTAAATATATTATTTTATTTATTTATTTATTTTATATTATTTTTATAATTATATGCTTATATTATATATAAATTAAATATAAAATTTTTATTTAAATATATAAACTTTTTATTTTATATATTTATATTAAAAAATATTTATATAAAAAAACCTATATATAGTTTATAAGCTTTTTATAATTATTAATTTATTATGAAAAAAATTATTTTTATAAATAAATTTAATATTTTAAATTAAACCGTTTTTTATATATAATATTAAAATTAAAAAAACGTTTTAAAAGTGTATTTCTTTTATATTTAAATTATTAAATTAATATTATTTTTAAAGTTATAAAATATAATTATTATATAATATATATATTATAATTTTTAATTATATAAATTTTTTATAATTTATATTAATATTTTATTATAAATTTAATAATAATAAAACGTTTTTATTTTTTATAGCTTTTAAAAAACTTTTAAATTAATTTTTAAATAAATTTAATATTTTTTATTTTATTTAATATTATTAAAAATAATATAATATTAAAACTTAATAATATTAATATAATTATATTATTATTATTTATATTATTATTATTAAATTATTTTTTTAAATTTAATAATCTTTTTTAATTTAAAAGCTATATTATTATTATTAATTTTTTTTATTATATAAAAATAAAAAAACTTTTTTTTAATTTTTTTAATAGCATTTTATTGCTTTTAAATAATTAAATAATATTAATTTTATATTAAATGCGCTTTTTTATATATTATATAATAAAACCGTATATTAATATATATAAAATATTATTTTTTAATTTTTTTTATATTATAATAATTTATTTTATATTTATTATAAATAAACTTATTAAAGTATTTAATTTATTTATAATTATATTTTTAATATTTATAATATTATATTAATTTTAAATTATTATAATATAATTTAATATTATATAAAAAACTATTTTAAATTAATTTATAATTATAAACTTTATTTATTTATTTTTAATTTATTATTTTTTAAAAAAAGTATTATTAATATAATTATATTATTATTTTTAAATAATTTTAACGTTATTTTAATAAATTAAACGTTTAAATTTTATATATTAAATTTTATTTTAATTTTATTAATATTTTATTTTATTTATAAAAAAAACATGTTTTTATAAATATAATATATATTTTATTAATTAATTATATATTTTTAAAAAAAAATTTAATTATTTAATATTTTATATATATTATTTTTTATATTATTAAAAATAATAATAATATTTTTATTAAAAAATTTTTTATAATTATAACGTTTTTTAATATTTATTTTATTTATAACTTTAATAATTTAAAATAAATTATAATTTTTAAAATTATTAATTTACTTTTTATTTTATATAATAATTTTTTAAATATAATATTTTAAAATAACTTTTAATAAACACTTAATTAAAAATGCATATATATGTATTATACTTATAATTATTATGTTTATATATGTTTATATATTTAAAAAATTATTATTAATAATTATTTTTTAATTAATTTTATAAAAAGTTTAAAGTTTTAAATTATAATTAACTTATTATTATTATTATTATTATTATTATTATTACTTTTATTAATAAGCTATTTAATTTTAAATTTAAATTAAAAAAATTACATTATAATTTTATAAATTTTATTTATTTAATTTAAAATTATTAAATTTATAAACTATTTATATAATTTTTTTATTTTAACTTTTTTTTACTTTATAATTATTTACTTAATATTTTATTATTACTTTATTATTATAATAATAATAATTTTATTATTATATTATTAACTGCTTATTAATACGTTTTTTTATAATTAATATAATTAATTTTATTTACAATTATTTTTATTAAATCTTTATTTGCGCAAGCTTTACTTTTTAAATGCGCTATTATAGTTTTAAAAAGTTAAGCACGTTAATTTTAATAATATTAATTAATTTTTTTAAAAATAATTACGTGCAGTTATAAATATTATAATAAAAAATCCTTTACTCTCGGTTATTTAAATATATTATATTATAAATTTAATTTTAAGCTTTAATTAAACGTAATAATATTAATAATATTAAATTAAAATATTATAATTTATAAAAATTACTTATTTAACTATATTAACTTTTAATATTTTTATTTTATTTTTATTAACCATATTAAAATATTTATAATATAAATTATAAATTATAAATTATAAATAAATAAATAAATAAATAAATAAATAAATAAATAAATAAATAAATAAATAAATAAATAAATAAATAAATAAATAAATAAATAAATAAATAAATAAATAAATAAATAAATAAATAAATAAATAAATAAATAAATAAATAAATAATTATATTAAAGCTAGTATAACTTATAAAATGGCGTTTATACTGGGCTATACGTTATAATGGAACATTTAAGGGTAAAGAACACACGGGATAGAAATGATATAATGCTTAACAATTACTAGCTGATGGCATTGGGCAGGTACATGTAGCCGTATTGCATGGGGACAATAGGTAGCTTGCCCATGTTACTGCTATAAAGCGTTATATCTTTAGGTCCACGGGTAGCTTGGACGTTCCAATCCATGGATTAAAGCATAGCCCCAGACGCCAATCGGGCTGTCCGGGCGTCTTAAAGCTACTAGATCAGGCCTTCTGCAGACTCGGACGCTATACTGACAGGCGAATACTCCGTACGCATGGCTATTTTACAGAGTTGAGCGAAGCCATCCTCTCCGTGTACAGCTGGTGCCAGGACGCCGCCGTGTGTGTCCTATATCTGTCCGATTTCCCTCGCAAGGCCTCCATCAGCAGCATCCTGCTCCTTTGCAGATGGTTCGCGCGAGTTGGATGTCGCAAAAGCGTTAGCCCTATATGAAACAGCGTGCCAGTCGCGTAAGAGCATCGAGGTAATTGAGATACAATGAACCAGTTTGGTACTCTATTAGATGGCTAATCTATATTTTCAAATTGGAAAGTGGGTTTTCCGGGCACAGCAGCCATCGCAATTGCTGATAGCTTTCCCGTCCACAATTCTCCACTGACGATATCAACGCCACTCGCCGGCTGGACTTCTATGACCTGCACATTGGAACAGTGCGGTTGCAGTGCGTGGGTCAGTGCAGGGATTATTTCAGCCAAGGCGCGTTTTTCGTCAAACGGTAGACGCGCGTCAAGGACGGCGCTTCTGGTCTCGCCAGCATCTAGACGGTCCTTTAGGGACTTGATAAATGGCATGGCGCGTTTCGTCTCTTTCTTGTCTAACTGCTTGCCGATGCTGTTCATCTCCACGAGCCCCAGGTTATCGAGTGCGCGGCTCACCAGGTTCAGGCACGTCTCTTGCCAGTCGGGTAGCTTTGAGCTGAGGAAGATAGTCACCTTGAACGGCCGTTTCGGGTCAAATGCTACCGTCGTCTTGCCCTTTGCTAGTTTCTTGTACTGCTGTCCCTTGGCCGCTGTTACGTTGGACATGGTGCTCCGGATGTAGTCCAGTGTTGCTAGCCATGCAGCATCAGCCGGTGCTACTTCAGGCCAACTTGCCGTCTGGATGCTATACTTCTGACCTAAAACTTCAAGCCAGATGTATTCAGCCCAGTGTGGTGCGATGGGGGCCAGTAGAACGGCTTGAAGCTCGGCGTACCGGCGTACAAGCTTTTGATGCATTGAAACGCCAGCAGCCTTGACGGCATCACGGTAGAAATCACGTGCAGCAATGAGGTCGTAGAAGCCGGACTTGAGAGCGCTCTTGAAGAGATACCGATCATAATGCGACTTCGTCTCGGCAACAAGGTGGTTCAAATGATGCTCGAAGAGGTTGTCCCAGAAGCACATTGTGTCATCGCCGGTACGGAGAGCCGGCCCCTCCTGAACCCCTGATAACATTTCCTGAATCCATTTCTTGAGCTCGTATAACCTGAGAATCGTCTTGTTCGCAACACTTTCCTCAAAATTGGCGTCGTCAATTCCGTCTCCTGCGTCAGCAAGTGCGACTCTTACTGCGTCGGCTCCGTACCGTTCAATACTTTCGCGGAGTGTTAGGAAGTTGCCGGTGCTCTTGCTCATCTTGTCACCGTTGAGCAGTAGATGGCCGTTTGCACGGATACCACGTGGCCAGTATTCGGCAGGCCAAATAGCGACGTGATTGTATAGGAAAAAGGTGAGATGGTTCTGAATCAGATCCTTTCCGGACACGCGCAGATCCAGAGGATACCAATATTCGAATTCGCGACGCATTGCCTGTAAAGTGACCAGCGGGATGTCGCTTCCATCCTCTGGTATCTGATCTGAGCGGGCTAGGATGTAGTTCCACACAGCATCAGTCATCTGGTGTGCGGATATACCCCCTAGCCCTGGTTCCTGACCATACAGATCACTGTGCAGATAGTGTGCGACTGTGTAGTATGCTTGGTAAATGGTGCTATCGCTGAGGGACTCGACCAAGAATTTGGGATCCCAAGGCAGCTTGGTACCGAGTCCAAATGACCGTGCGCAAGCCCATTGACTTAGCCAACCGAGAGTGCTTTCAAATTGATGTTTCGCCTCGGAAGAAAATGTGTTGAGCTCGCCGCGCACATGCTGCAGCACCTGATTACACCAGTCGCCATCACCGCCGGATTCGGTTGTTCCGTAATTCAGGTACCATTGGTCCAAGTGCGCAGCAACACACACGTCATTCGACCGACTGATGACAAGGCCGTCAGGCTCAGCATAGTGGAAGGCGTTCCCTGTGTCAACCAACTGCTTCTGGATGAGCCCTTTTGCTTCTTGCACAGGGCGGCCCGAAAACTCTCCATATAGCATGGTTCCCTGATGAAAGCCGTCCTTGTAGGCGATTTCCTTGGCCTCGGCGAGTCTTGGGTCCTTGGAAGAGACAATTTTCATCTTGCTAACCAGTGTAGGCGCTATTAGGTTGCCATACGTGGGTGTCTGGATTATGGGCTTGATATCTAGAGTTGCCCACTCCTTCTTGATTCCGTAGTAGTCTGGCTTGTTGGCTAAGTCGACTGTGGTTGCATAGTCATCTGGACTGTCGGATGGCACACTGCGTTCGTTAGCTATCATTCCCATTCAGTCACGGGGTGCTATAACATACCAGGTAACGACGCCAGTTCCCTTAGCTTCCTTTACAGTCTCCATGGGCAAGACGCGAACTCCGTCTTGATGTACTGACAGAGGTGCATCGACCAGGGTACCAATAACATCAGCACCGTCAAGATCCAGAACGTTAACACATTGACCCCACTCTGCGAAGGTACCAGGCTGATAAGCAATGTTGCGAGCAGCCCGCCTAGTTAAGAAAAGGTACTCGTTGTCCTTCGCGGTGGAGACGATCGTGTACTTGATCTTGGGCCCAACGAAACAACATGTCTGTCCGTACATGGTCTCAGGGCGCAGCGTCGCAGCTACAAAATACACTCGCGCATCGGCTGGCAGGTTTGCGGCTTGAATCTTCTCACTGGCAACGTCGGACCAAGCCAGAACCCGCATCTTGATGGCAGTGTACTCCTGCACGGTAACTCCCTCGCCCTCGCTGCGGTCGTGATCCAGACATGCTTGACCATCCTTGGGTGAATATACGGTATAACGTTTACCGAATTTGATCTTGCCAAGTTCTTTGAGCTGTTTCATCTGCCAGCGAACAAACGAGTCGTAATAGGGATTGATTTCGGTCGTAACGAAAGAGCGGCGCCAGTCTATACCGAGGCCAAAGCTGGTAGCATCACGCATAGCAAGTTCTGGGAAAACACGAACCCAGTGGTAGGGATCTGCGAAGCGGTGGATCTCGTCTCGTGGAATTCCCTGGGAGAGCATGATCTGAAACTGGTACTTGGCCTTGACCGTCTTGGCCGCTGCCTTGCTCTTGTTGGAGCGAAAATTGGCGACTTGTGCCTTGTCAGCCTCGACCTCGTCATCGTCATCGTCATCGTCATCGTGATAGCGTTCAAATTTGGCACCGAAGAGTTCGATTTCCGTGGACAAGCGGTCGGCGCAAGCCTTGATGGGCATGCCAGTGCAGTGGAAGCCGAAAGGGAAAAGAGTCTTCTTGCCTTGTAGGCGTTCGTAAGAGGTTGCAAATTCGGCTTTCGAAATTGTGAAAGCATGTCCTAAGTGTAGACTGCCATTGCTGTAGGGGTATGGAACGGTGGCCATAAACTTGGGCCTTTGGGTACGCAGGTCGTTCGGGGACAGGCTATGGAATGGGATATCGGCGGTGCTGGGAGCATTCGATTCAAAGACCCTGCTCTCAGCCCAGACCTGCTGGTACTTCTTCTCCGTCTCGATGAGAGCATCGCGTTTGTGTGTCTAGCCAAAGTTAGCCAAAGTTAGCACGTGCGGGCAGAACTTGGAAGTAGCAACGTACGCTCTCCGGCCCAGACGACTTCTCGGTGGCCATGTTGAGGTATCTGAAGTGTGATGAAGATTTGGTCCAGAGAGCGAGAGAGCGAGAGAGCGAGAGCACCAACTAAGAGGATGAAGGGTGAGGTTAAGGTAACAGGCATTGAGTCACAGTAGGTACTTAAGGTAGGTAGTAGCAAATAATTACCCCGCCGAGCCGAGAGCAGCGATTATCGATAAGGCTACGAATTAGGGCAGTGAAAATTACCAGTTACCTGGCTGCATCCAATTAAAATCTAGTACTTATGTAAGATGTGACCCCACGTGTTGCTAGTACCTACACTAGTAAAAACACATGCCCCTCCTAGGTACCAATTGCCATACACTAAACCTGGGCATGTAAAAAGTACCACATGCAGTTCAGAAAAGAAATAGTGTAGTAAAAATAAAAATAAAAATAAAAATGAAAACTCGACCTACCAATAATGAGTTAGCTTCAAGTGCCCCCAAGGTTAAGCAACTTAAAGTTAGAAAGGAAAGAAAAAAAAATCACACTAAGATTACTGGATGCCCATACTTTTTTTCATACCTTTAACAATTCCTCTAGGTTACCCCATCCTATGTACATAGGTAGGTAGGTAGCTACATAACATCAACAATATCTCATATCGTACCACCGACCGTAATTCTTTCTTGTTCTTCCTTTGCCACTGCGAATGCAGATGTATAGTCCTCGCCATGGCCGCACGTGGTAGTAATAGTAGCCCGCGCAGCCTCGCCGATGCCACGCGCTTTACCTCTAACACACCCCACGCGAAGACGAAAGCCGCCGCCGCCGCCGCCTCCGTGCCCAAATCTAGCACAGCCTCCACCAGCAGCAGGTCCACCAATCCCGGTTCGTCGCCGCACCTACCGGGTAAAGAAAGAGGAGCGGGAGCAGCAAGTAAACTGTCGTCCGCAAGCGCGCCGATGCAAGCGAGACAAGAGACGTTGGATGAGCGAGTGCGGCGTCTGCGCGCTGCCCACCTCGCCGCGAAGCAGCATAATATATCCCGCCTCGACCGCATCCTCGAAAGATCGAGACGCACTTTCGATGCCGTCCACAAATTCAGTATCGCGGGCCTCATTGGCTTTAGTAGTGCGTACTTGTCCTTGTCCTTCTCTCGTTGTCGAAATCACTACTAACAGGCCAACTATCCATCTAGCTCTCGCCCTCTTTGCCGGCACCTACGCTGCTATCGACATGATGATGCTCAACCGCAAGCGGCGCAACGAGTTCTTTGCCATGCAGAAGCAGATGAAAGAGGACAGCCTCGAGTCCGCCCGTCTCGCCTACATGACCGGCACCGCCACCGAAGAGCAGATCGCCCTCGTCGAGGAGGCCACCGCCAAGGCGCAGCAGGCCGGCATGCAGCTGCCCTCCCTGCTGTCCGCGCCCCAAGCCGCAGCACCCGCCGGGGACGCGATGGGGCCGAAACGACGACGGAGCGGGCCGTGTGGCCCGGAGAGGCCATGGTCGAGAGCAGCATGCCGGCCGCCGGTGAGGCGGAGCAGTCTAAAAAGAAGGGCGGGCTGACCGCATGGCTGTTCAGTGGGCTAAAGAAGGAGGAGTCGCGTGACAACCTTGATTTTGCCGCCGAGGCAGCCGCCGCTTCGGGCCAGGTCTCCGATTCTAGCGTGACTAAGACAATGGACGAGGCACAGCACTCGCTGCAAGATAAGGCCAAGGCGGCGTTCGAGCAGGAGAGGGAAACCCAGAGGAGAGGCGGCCCGCTGGACCAGCTGGGTCTGGACGACAAGCCGAGAAATAACGAAGGCAAGAAAGGGTGGTGGTAGGCGGTGTTTATTTACTTTACATGTGACGAGTAATCAGAGAGAGAACACCAAAGACAAAGAAATGGGGAATGAAGAGGAGTCAGCTGCATGAAAAGGGCTAGTTCGATTAGGGAGAGAGAAGGGGAGCACCTAAAAAATGAGGTACTCGTGATGTTCTGATAGGTATGCAGAGGAAATCAAAACGAACACGACGTAGCCCGCTTAGATATGCATGGAGGGGGCAAAAAAAAGGGGGGGAAGGGGGGAGCCAGACCATAGTTGCTGACTGTATCATATATTAGTTTGTGATAGAATGCTAGGGGCTATCATCAATGCGTCCTGGCGCACTGGGACTGACTGCACATCATTACATATTCCCCTCTTATTTGTTATGTAGGTATATAGTAAAAGAGGTAAAAGGGAGCACAAAGACTGAACGAGGATTTATCCCGTAGCAAGCTGAGTGAATCAATGGTAGTAGATCTACGGGTCTGGAGCACCGTATGGTCAAGTACCTCGGGTGGTACTGGAACTCCCGTCACTTTGCTAACTTGTACTTTCCCTTAAGAAGACCTTTTTTCCTTTAAAACATTGAAGCTATATATACTTTTTTTGTGCGTACGTAGGGGAACGGGGAGGGAAGGTGATTGGGAAAGTGTTCATTGTCCATCAGCATTCATTTCGTTTTGTCAAGATAAAAAGTAAACCTCCCTTTGTTTACGTAGGGAATGATTAAAAACATTATTGCACTCGTTTCTCTCACCCTCCCTGGACTGACCGACCAACAGCCGACCAAGCCCCTTTTTTGACTTACTACTAGACGACGCTCCTGTATATAAAGGCTATAAACCAACGCGCTCGTCAATGCCGTTTACGTTGCCCATACGTATGTACGTTACTAACCCTCAAGGAGGCAGGCATATGTCAGTCGGTTGAAATGTTGGTACCCCTAAAAAATTCATCGAGTTTATCACAAAGTCAAGGAGTTCATCATAATATTGAGAAAGACAGAAAAACCCAGTGCCTTTTGCCGTATTGGTGGTATGTGTAGGTAATTTTTACCAAAATCAGGAATAATAGAAACCGCAAAAATAAGATATCTCACACGCTGATTTCTTGGTCTGTCGCCAGTAAAAACCCAATCAAACTCCGCTCTAGACGCCATGCACCGAGTTCTTCTCTTCAATATTAGGAAATGACGGAAAAAGAAGCTGAAAGGCAAGTTGGGGTGGGGGTATTTCGCTCTCCTGTCTTCCCAGTTTCATGTTTGTTCTTTACTATACCTTAATGAATGCAAGAAAAGAAAAAGAAAAACCCCAATAGATGTATATTCCCATTAGCCGAAATGCAGTAAGTGAGTGTATAAGTAGAGGTGGTATAAAGGTATATAAATGAATGACCGCCCGGGTGAATTGTTGAAGGAGAGTAGAATCCGAAGCTGAAGAAAAAAAAAAGCCGAATGGCGAATGTGCTATGACCTCGCATGCCCGCCGCTGTGGGCTGTTATTTATTGTCTTCCTACCACAGGTAGGCTCCCCCGTTGCAATTATATACCCCAGCCATAGTATGATGGTACGAGTAGATAGGAGAAGAAGATATTACTGGGAAGGGCGCTGGCGTACTTAAGAAAGTGGATTGTGTTATGCCATTCTGATAAGGGGCCTAGGAATAGCTATCCGCTAGGGTAGGTCTCCCTTAACTCTCTGAGTCCCTAAACCAAGAACTGACACCCACTCAGTATCCCTCAGAGCGTTAGAGCTTGTGACATTTCCGTGTCCTGAGTATGTCTGTTTCGCATAGAATGTTGCCGGTACCGTAGACGGCATCCATTCAGTAGGTTCCCGGCAAGAGCCGATTTCGAGCCGGTAACGCCGTGGCCATCCGAAGACCTCTTTTCAGGTATCGTCATCAGGTCTTGGTATATGTGTAGAATTCTCTTATCATGGCCCTCTGTTGCTAGCATATCTCTATGCCACACTCATTACCCCGTTGTCGCCATACTAAGAGATAATGATGTGGTTAAAATGACCCGGGATTTTCATGCGACATTTTTCGCAGTCGGCTCGGTATCCTATACTGAACGACTTCTTCATGCCTGGCTGTATGGTCCAGCTATTAAGCGTGTGCTTACTACGGGAATGGCCAAACTTGCCGCGCGGCGAGGGCGTCGCAGGCGCTGACAATGGAGAGGCACCATCCGTGTCCATCATAGCTGCATCAGATTCAGCCGGCT
This sequence comes from Biscogniauxia mediterranea, assembly GCA_018398605.1. Classification (NCBI taxonomy): domain Eukaryota; kingdom Fungi; phylum Ascomycota; class Sordariomycetes; order Xylariales; family Xylariaceae; genus Biscogniauxia; species Biscogniauxia mediterranea. Next base: position 433,432 of record JAGXTR010000007.1, on the reverse strand, counting down.
GTGGGGGAGACTGGATATTCGGGTGGATAGCCATGGCATGTGGGTTGGTCGAATGGGGCATGTGTGGCAAATATGGCCTCTGGATCTGCACAGGGGCGCATGAATCCAAGATCATGCTAGGACTTGTAGGAACGTCTTCACCCCCATTTTCACTAATTGGAGAGGGGAGACGTCGATTGTGCACCATGGACCACTCGGCGCCACCATCTAGAGACCGAGGTATCGAAGGGTCTTGTCTTTGCGGAACGGATCGCGGCTGGGCGAAGCTGGCCTCGTGCTCGGGAATAACGACATTAGCAGCATGCTGCACACCTTGGTTAACCGGACCCCAATTGCTTCCGCGTACCTGGGCAGCGAAGGTGCAGTGAATCGGAGTAGGCATCCGCCCGGCGCTGCTTGGAGTCGTGACATCTGGTTGGGAGGAGCCAGGATGAAGATGCCGTGGGGAGGGGTAGTTATCGACCATCATGTCCATATCAAAGTCCATAGGTAAGTTAGGCCGTCGCTGATGCAGCATATCCTCCGAATCGGAGTCGGTCCGGGTTATCGTGGTAGCCGGAAAACTAAGGGGCGCCATGCATCGTCTGTGTGTCGGCGGCGAAGTCCGTACCGGAAGTGAATGCAGGCGTTTCTGTTGGGAGGGGAGATGAGGTTAACAAGGGGGCTTCGCAAGCCGATATAAATGGAAACTCACATTTCGATGCTCCGTGAATCCTTGGGTGCCGCCCATAGCCATATCGAGCTCTATCTCTTCATCCTCCCGGACCCGTTTCCGGGAAGATTCGGACCATTGTTGGCTGAACATGGCCTGGGACAAACAAGGCTTCCTATGCAAATGTATAGTGACAAATATGGTAGTCTCGAGAGCCTCGAGGGCTATGTGCGACAAAGGGTTTGGCGCGATAGAGCGTGAGAGAGGCCAGGACGCGCGCAAGGGCCGGCACGAGGAATATAAGAACGTGTGGTATTTTTTGGGCTACCTAGTGACTAACGAAAGGGGGGAAACGTTGTGGTATGCCGTGGCTGAGGTTCAGCTCCTCCGCAGGTTGGTACGTCAACCTGTTTCCGGCACGTATTCCAGCGTCGAGGGGGCTGTGAATATGCTTTTCCGAAATGAATGACACTGGTTCTTTTTTTGTATAGCAGAGAAACGGAAGGGAGGGAGAAAAGAGAAGAACAATAAGAAAAGCAATCAAAGAAATGAATAAGAGAAGGAAATATTGGTACGTGCTTAGTACGGAGTGAATGCGCAAGGGGAAAAAAAGAAGAAGGAAAAAGATGTGTTCGTATGTTAACATTAGTTTAAGATGGATGGAAATGGAAATGGGGAGTGGTGGTGGTGGTAGTAGTGGTGGTGGTTGATCCCAAGGATGCGGATGCCGATGACGAGACTTGGTGCCAAGGGTCAAGGGTGGCCCTCCTAGTGTGGAATGTTTGGGGGAACAATGTACTCTCCTGAGGTCGGTAGGCAGCCCAGGAAGGAACGGCCGGTCGACTCTCGAACCACACTCATTACGGAATTAACTGTTACCGTTTTGTGTCCGCCCCTAGGCTAGGTAACTAGGTAAGTACTAACTTTAGGTACAGTACTGTCTCCGTCAACATACCGTTTGCACTGATATAGATAGGTAAGTAACATCTGCTAACGGAACAGAAACTGTAGCTGCCAGTGTACTGCATTTCTCAAAAGTGGACCGCGCAATTACCTCTGTAATTGCCCTCTATTTCATGCTGTATTACCGAACCCCGGCCTTTATGTAATCGAAATGCTCAATTAGTTGAAGCCGGAGTACATAGTCTTTAATGGTTTGAGTTGCTTAGCTAAGATCACACTGCCTAAGATTCGCGTACTACTAAAACTAGTACCTATAGTACCTACCTATTGGGCATCCACGGGTTTATGTAAGTTCTATCTCATGACGTATAAATTGTATGTTAGGTCCTCCAGGTACCTAGCAGCCTACATAGTAGTAGGCTAGCAGCAATAACTCCTAACACTACGGAGGTCCCTACCAAAAGTTTTTTCCTTTGCCATAATCTAGCCACGGCTGCCAGCTGCCCTTATAAGCCACATTCAGCCACGTTCAGCCACATCTAAAAGCATTCACACCTTTATAGCCACTAAATAACACACTTATTTAATAGTTAAAAGAAGAAAAAAACTTACGATACAGTTATAAAAAGTATTACATTTTATTTTCAGTTAATTATATAACAGTTAATAAGTATATATAAAAAATAAGATTATTTATGTTAACAATTCATGTATTTTTATAGCTAAAAGTATACTATCTAAGTAAAATCTGCGTTAAAAAAAAGGATATAAAAATATAAAGTGACAGCTGTTGCCACTCTTTTAACTTCTTAGCAAAGGAAAAAACTTTTAATAAGGACCTCCGTACCTTCTTAGTATATCCAGTACTGCCTAAATGACTGTCTGTGTACACACATTAAATATGTACCGTATTAAGAAAACAACCTCGGGTCATCTTTTGCAATACAATACTACCTACTAACCGTGCTGACCCCTTTTTGCAACCACCCCCCATTTACAACACACCTTAAATAACAACACATCTACATTATAAAACCATTTCACAGCTAAAAAAATTTAAAGAAATTAAGAAAATTTATTTTTAAGTTTTTTAATGCTTTTTACCTCTATTAGCACCGCTTTTAAAAAAAGCGTTTATTTTTAATTAGTTATTTAAGTTTATTAACTTTAACCGCTTTTTTTTTTTAAGCGCTTTTAATCTTTAAAAAACTTAAAAATACACTATTTAAATTAAGTTTAACTAGTTAACGTATATTTAAAGCATATTTATCTAGTTTTTTAAAAAAATCCTGCTTTTTTACTGCTATTTTTCCTATATTTACAAAATAAAGCGCAATAAATTTACCTGCTTTGCCTACTAGATTGCGTATACTGTAAAAAATTAACTTATTATTTTTTTTAATTTTTTATAATTATTACTATAATTTTTATGCTTTTTTAAATGTTTAAAAAACCAGTTTAAATAACGTGTATAATAATATATTTATTATAAAACATAAAAAAAATTTAAATAGTATTTTAATCTTATTTAAAATTATTTTTAAGTTTATTAACTATAAACCACTTTGTTTTTATTTTGCTTTTATATTATAAAATATAAATACCTTTTTATAAGCTTTTATATAAGTTTTTAACATGCGTTATTTATAAATAAATGCCGTAGTTTTATAAAAAGCGTATTAATATAATTTTTATATATAATACTTTTTAAAAAGTAAAAATACTTTTATATTAAAAAGTTAAAAGTTATTATTTGTATATAATAATAAATATAATAAAACTACTTTATTATTATATGCTTTTTATATAAATTTTAAGTATATATATATTATATAGCTGTTAAAAATAAAAAGTTTTTATTTAAAGTTATTTTTTAGCTTAATTTTTATTAAAAAAATTTATTTTATTTATTAATTTATAATAATCTAGTTAATTTACTTTTTTAAAGTCGTTAAATATTTTTATTTAAGTATTTTTCTATTAAAATACTGTATTTAAAAACATTTTCTGCTATATATTATAATAAAAGTGTTATATTATTTTTTTAAGTTAATATATTTAAAAAAAATAATTTAATTAATAACATTAAACTTTATAACGTAAGTTTTACGGTTATAATTAAATTTAATTATAATAACTAGCTTATTTTCTTTTTTTTAAACTTTAGTTTTATTTATATTAAATTTATTTTTAAATAAAATGTTATAATTTTTATAAATGTAAAAAAAAAAGCTATAAAACTTATAAATTTTGTTTTTTTTTATAGTTTTTACGCGTATAGCTTTAATAAAGTAGTTAATTTTAATATAAATGTTATTATAACGCTATATAAATTTATTTATTTAAGTTTTTTTTAAAGAAATTTTATTTTTAAATGCCTTAAAAATTTTTTTTATAAATATAGTAACATATTTTTTAAATAAAGCTTTTTTATAAACTTTTTTATAAAAAATCTATTTTATAATAACTTTTTTTTAATATAAATAAAGCTATTATTATAATATAGCAGTATTATAATAAAATTTTATTTATTTAAACCGTTGTAAAAAAGTAAAAAAAGTAATATTGTATTTAATAATTATTGCGCGTTAAAAACTGCCATTTTAAATTAAATAAATAGCTTTATTAATTTTATCGTTAAAATTAAATATGCTAGTTATTTTATATAGCTTAATTAATTTATTTAATTAAAAAATAAAGGAATAAAAAAAGTGGTTATTGTTTATTTAGAAAAATTTTAATGTTGTAAATAAGGGGTGGTTGCAAATGTGGGTCAACACGGTTAGGTACCTACTAACAGGCAATTGTTTCCCCGTCTTACACGTCAATTCGTGGTAGCCATTAGTTATGTATAATTGTTGTCTGTCCACCTTAGTACTTAGTTACACACCTTTTACGGAAGTCCATTGGACAAAAGGGTGAGAATGATCCGAATCAATACCTGCCGACTTCAAGTTTACCTAACAGCCGTTACCATTTTCGTCTTCTGGTTTCAGAATTGCTTCATCACACACAAGGGGTTTTCTCGTTTTATGTGCAATGTGCAACCTCCCGACCTCTCATGAGTCTTATGAATACAATTTACCTTTTTATCCCCACCTGATCATTCTCGGTCATTCAGCCAAGCTTTCTTTTATTTCCCTCGATATATGTGCGATTTCCTTGCACTTTAGTTTTGGAAACCCTACATAGTGCCCTGACGTGGAGGTACATTGCCAATGTCGCCGTCAATGTTGTTGCCATCGCTTTTGCTAGCACATGTCCAACAGGTATTAGATACCCGGGGGTCCAACATGATTTTCCAGCACGACAAGAATGGAGTCTGACTACCTAAGTTAGTGAACTTTCCCCTTCCTCATCGCCTCCGTCATTGTGAAGCCACCTCTTGGCATGAATGGACTCGTCAACCCCCTGAATTCTGCTACCAATCTGCTGATCTTCCGAACTTCAGCTAGGTAGGCCAGCTATAGATCTGCATTTGCTTATCGAGGGAGTCACTACTTTCCCATTAATCATACCTCTGTTCACCTATGAGTATATTGATAGGCCTCTCCCATTAACAAGTTCTTAAAGATTTATGGAACGCCATATTTTCCTCTTTGGGACGGGCATGTAGTTCCTAACGATCTGTGCTGATTGCCTGTACTGTTTGTTCAATACCTACCTAGGTACTTTAGGTAAATAATTCGCTTACCATCCAAAAGACATACCTATCTGCAGTGTGTTGTGGTTAAGGAAAGACTACGTGACCGGTAGATATGTCCAACGAAGAACTATAAATAAAATGCATTAAAATAGACAGGTAGGGTGAGCAATATCGGCATGCTAAGAAATACAAAGCCATTCAATCATCTCTCAGTCCGTCACTTTTATGACAACCTTTCCTCTTGCCCGTCCAGTAATTGGCTTTTCATAAACCCCCTTGACCTTGCTGAAATCGCAGACGCTGTCAATCACAATGTCGCCCGTCTTCAGTTCCGTGGCCTTCTGCGAACAGGCTGGGTTCTGATCTAGGATAATACCGTATCGTATGCTCTCATCCAGCGATGCCCGACTGATTTTATCACCCACGACGGTCACTTATCTCGAGGCTAGGCTGATACCACTCTGTGCCGCCGACACAACCCACGATGAAATCCGGTTTGAAGCTCAACTTGACCGTCTCGGGGGAGGTCGTATAGTCAACAACTTCATCTGCACCTCTTTCCCGGGCGAAGTCGCTATTACGGCCGGAGTAGAAAGCCAGGACTGTCCAACCACGGGCCCGCGCCAAGCTTACAGCGTAGATGCTTGTGCTGGGCTCCCGTCGAGAATAGCAATCTAGTTGTCTGCCGAGACTGTGTTCTTTATAAACGGTAAGTATCTCTTGATCGAGATGTAAACGACCAGCCACACCAAGGGTGAGCTAGGGGCCTGCGTCAACGCCATGTGCGATAGTGTGTGACCTTGGTCAGGAAACCGGAGCCGTCCAAACTCAGTGACACCCATGACCTCGTCACCTTTAGAGGAATATGTGCCTGGACCCGCTGCTAAGACGATGTCGGCGATGTCCTTGCCTGTGATTTTGGATCACTTGAAGCTAGTGAAGGACATCCGACTGCGGGCTCACTTCTGTACCCGACACGGAAATGGTTTGACATAATGAGTATAAAACATGACACTGGCCATCTAATGATGATACCTAAGTATAAGTAGATACGTTCGAGCAAGGCATACTAGCAACCTCACAGCTTCGAGGTATAGTGTAGTTGTGAGTGGTGTACCGTATCAAATAGCCCGATGTTTCTGGTACCTAAATGATCGTTTGAATGGGGCTGATTTTGATCGGCTGGTCGGCCTTCAGCTGGAAGTTATATGTAGGTGGACGTATACCGTAGTCAATGGATCTGTGTTAAAGGGCTTAGGATTCATTGATTACATAACCTGTACATATGTAGACTAAACCTAGCCACACCTGCAGCGATATGCCAGTAAAAATTTAGCCACACTAAGGTGGAGTTAGGTACTAGCCCTGTAGCTCTTCCAATTGGCAGGTGACCCCACATCAAGGTACTTTGCGTAGGGTTTTCAAGCCCTCCCAAAAATTTACCGAAAGTGCGGGATCTCGCAAGCGCAAAGCAGTACCCTTACCCTCTCTAGCACTCTGGGAAATTCTCGTGCCTCCAATCTGGAGAATTGACGACCCGCGAGTGACGACCTTCTTTTTCCTTCAACAATCCCCCATCTTGATCGCAAGCAGTCACCATGGTACGTTTGGATTCCCCTTGGGCCCTGCATTCGATTCTATTTTCTGAATGATGACATGGCATGGAGTTGAATACTGCATCAGGTGCTAACCACTCATTTAAAAAAATATAGGCGATCAAGCACAACAACCAGATCCAGCACAACCGTATGTTTTTCACCTCAACCTCTTTTCCTGCACCACCGCTGCTACTGCTGCTGCCGATTCCTCCTCCTCGAGACTTACTGATCGCCCGCAGATTTCCGAAAGGATTGGCAGCGTCGGGTCCGATGCCACTTCGACCAGGTATGGGAACCCCCTCGGATTTCTACATGCTACATACGACACAATTGACCGAGCGAACACGAGTGCTGATATGTTTAATGCGATAATATAGCCCACCAAGAAGATCGCACGTCGCTCTCTGCGCCGTGCTAAGGCCGCCGCTGTCGCCCCCCGCCCCGTCGACAAGCTGAGACCTGTTGTCCGATGCCCGACCATCAAGTACAACCGACGTGTTCGTGCTGGACGTGGTTTCACCCTGGCTGAGCTGAAGGTACTTGATACAGACGATATCCATTGCTGAGATTATTTTCTTATCGGAATCCCGAAATTCTGACTTTTTTTCCTTTTTCTAGGAGGCTGGTATCCCCCGTCTCGTGGCCCCCACCATTGGTATCGCCGTCGACCACCGCCGTCAGAACCTCAGCGAGGAGTCGCTTGCCGCCAATGTCGCTCGCCTCAAGGCTTATAAGGAGCGATTGATTGTCTTCCCCCGCAAGGGCGCCAAGCACCCCAAGGCCGGTGACAGCAAGGACATCGACCTCAGCAACACCCAAACCCTGTCGGTCGTCAGTGCCGCCCTACCTATTGTCCCCGTCGGCGAGGGCATCTCAGAGATCAAGAAGAGCGATATGCCCAAGCCCATCGAGGGTGGTGCCTACGCTGCCCTCCGAAAGGCGAGAAGCGACAAGAGACTGCAGGGTAGTCGGGAAAAGCGGGCCAAGGAGAAGGCCGAGGCCGAGGCCAACAAGAAATAGACGACGATGGGACGAATCCCGAAGGGGACTGCACGGGAGTACGGACGGCATTCTTAGGGTTCTGCTTTCGTTGTGTTGCTGGACAGTCATGGTCATGGTCGGTTGCCTTGCGGTTCATGTTTAGCCAGGACGTAGGGAGGAGAAACACCATCTCTCTCACCTCAGGCACCTACCCACCAAGACCGAGGCATTATTGCATCTTTCGGTTTGTTCTAGGTCATTCTCAATGGTAAAAAAAAATGAATGGACAAGAAGAAAGGATCGCGTATCAGTGCAATTGTGACACGAGTATCAGGCTAGACAAAACTTGGGACGCCGTTTCTCTTGCGGATAAATCTGACATGGCCGCGTTCTAATTAGGAGACAAACTTCTAAGTTATTTATAATATCTAAGTCTCTAGTATTGAGAATAGAAAAGGCTAAACTAACAAGTACAAGTCAGCCCTCCGCCAGAAAAAAAAGTAACATTCCCCCCTTGTACTCCTTTGCATCATATTTTCTTATTTTGAAACCCGTCTCCCTTCCACTTGGAATATGCTTGTGAATGTTGTCCTTAACGAGGGAGATAGCTCTGTAGGGCACCGAGCGAGCAGCTCAGCGATCAATACCAGCCCATTCTCGCGATCGGGATTAGGTGCAGAGCTGTCGCTTGCCGTTCTCGATGCATTGGCAGCTTGCTCGGGTGCCCGGGGGCCCTCCAAGCTAAGGCCCTCCAGTCCGAAGGATGCCGTCGCGCCCACCGAGGTGTCGGGCTCCTCCCCTCCGTTCTTGTCACCTTCATCGCCCTCCTCCTGGAACTCCCGGCCCGTTACAGCCTTGACCAGCACCCCTACGAGGCGCGCGTCCTGCCGCAGCGACCGCGCCACCACCCCGGCGCCCTCGGGACTTCGCGCCATCAGCGCGAACACGAACAGGAATTCAGACCGCAGCGCTGGGAACTTGTCCTGCATGCCTAGGTACACCAGCGCGTTTGTTAGCGTCGGGTGATGGGCTTCGTAGAGCCCCTCTAGGGGAGGGAGGGCAGTAGGCTTGGAGGCGGCGTCGTCGCTGCTAATGGACCCCGCGTGCAGCACCCGGCACACCATAGCGGCAGCGCGCGCGGTCTCCATCTTGGTCGGTTCCTGGTCCGAGCGTGCGTGTAGGTCCATGAGCAGCTGCAGCGCAGACTTGGACTCCTCGTCGGAGGTGGCGGGCGGCGCGCAGATGAGGCGCACGGTCTCGGGGCAGTGCACCAGCAGCATGCGCGCCAGTGAGGCAGCATCGAACTGAATCTGAGGCTGCACGTCGAAGGCCCAGATACGCGGCAGGGCGGCGCGAGGCCCGTCACCCAACAGACCCGCGGCCGCGAGCACGGGCTTGTTGGCCGCCGGGATGGCGAGGTTCTTGAGGAACCCGAGCACCGAATGTAGGAGCTGCGGGTCGGTGTCGTGCGACGGGTCGCGGAGGAGCGCCACTAGGGGCTCGTGCACGCGCATGTCCTGCACGAGCGAAGTGCAAATGTCGTCGGCGCGGGCGATGTTGCCGAGGACGAGGCAGGCGGCGCTCTGGAGGGGGGGCTTAGGCGTCGAGATCCAGGCCCGCAGCGTACGGGCCTCAGGGCCGTCGAGTGGGCACAAGGGGGCGAAGAGGTCGTTGCCGGATAGCTCGGCGAAGGTCTGTATGAAAGCTAGCTGCACTTGCTTGAGCTCTTCCTGGTCGTCTGCGTCGGCCCCGGAGGTGTCGAGGTCGTCGCCCCCCTCGCCGCATACCCTTGCGAAAGCCCGGAAGGCGAGGTTGATGGCGTTGGGAGCCTGCAAGAAGGTCTTCTGGAACTGCGGCTTGAAAAGGTACGTCAGAGCCACTGATGTGAGCCCGAGGAAGTCTTCGAGATCGACTGGAAACTTTGTGTTCATCGCTAGGCTTAGGAGGGCGAAAGGGGTAGCAGGATCCACCAGGCCTTCCTCGGGTTCTAGTAGATGGTGAGACTCGACAGGTATGTCTGGAATCATTTTCAAGATGGCAGTTGCGTACCTTGAGGGGCCACTAGAATCAATAATCTACAGATAATGCTCGTAACCGACGATGCATTCTCCAGCTGCGGACCTGAGATGATCTTGACTAGAGCCGGGTTGATGCCTGCCTCGTAGAGAGCTTTCTGGGCAGGTTCTGGCAGTTCCTTGTCAGTCTATACGGTCTCTCTACCTCCTGGGTTTGTAGGCTACACTCACCATAGTCCACGCAGATGTTGAACAGGACCGGGATGGCGATTGCTAGTAGAGAATCATCATCCAGTCGTGCGACTATCTTGGGCAGGCAGCCTGATGATACGACCCTCTCTCTGTTCTCGTCTGCATTTCATCGAATCAGAGTCCCGATCATGTGGCCTGTTATAGATGATGGTCAAGACTGACCTTTGTCGGCACATGAGTTACCGATTACACGGAGTGTGTGGATTGCTAGCTGTGACGGCAAGCCATCTGCGTTTATTAAGCGACAGAAGAAGGCCAGCAGCCCAGACACGCCCAGGGGAGTTCGCCATTGCTCGTCTCTAGCCGCATCACCGGCTTTCTGGGCGAGGAGTTGGAGATCGGCAGAGTCGACCGAGGACTCGCATAGATGACTTGCAGTGGCCTCGGCCTGGCGCAGGGCGTCGGTCCGCGAGGCTTCCTCTTCAGGGGGGCTCGTGAAGAGTTGCTCGATGTCACTTAGCGACATGATTACAGGTCCATACCAAAGATGAGTGAGTCCGATGCCTATGTAGGTACACTAGATAAGCCAACCTTAGGTAAATTACCCCTAACAAAACAGACGACGCATATGAATCGAGCGAGGAGGCCCGGTAAGTAGGTAGCTAGGTAGCTAGGTAGCTAGGTAGTAGGTAGTAGGTAGTAGGTAGTAGGTAGTAGGTATAGATGTGGCCTGCTGTCTTCTCAGGTCGTAAGGTACTAAGGCTGGGTCAATTGGACGCGGGACAGCCTGAGCCCGAGTTTGAGCCTGAGTTTAAGCTTGAGCTTGAGCTTGAGCTTGAGCTGGTGAAGGTCTGGCCAATGAGGATTGAATAAAGGAGACGTAAGAGGACCCGAGGACCTTTGCCGGCTCCACTTTTCAAGGGTTACCAAGATCCACTCGGGAGCCCGCCGACTCTTGTCCTACCAATAGGCGTCATCTCCGGGGAATGCTTACCTGACATACACTACATCTACCAGCTTACATACTACTAATGTAGTAACGACATGACTGGTATGACCAAATAGAAATCAGGAACAGATAAAATAGGTAAGCATAATAAGTATCAGGTACTTTTAAACAATTTTATATGCTGGAGGAGCAAGAAAAAAAGAAACATCTAGCCGTGCAGACGGGCCGCGGTTGACGGCATTCCGAGCCGGACACGGGGATGCTAGGTTATCGGGCATGCGATCAATAAAGTGTCAAAGTGATTCCGAGATTCCAACTCCAATCTAAGGAGCTAGCCACATATATGGTCGAGATACATACACAGTGTGACATCACAATTATAAGATTATAAAGGAATAACACAAGATGTTGTCAAGTATGCACTTGTTATAGGTTGGACCATCCAGGGGTTCAGGGGTAAGCATATAGGGGCACAAACAACACCTACCGAATTATGTACCTACCTAGGCTTGCTAGGGAACAGAGGTAGAGAGAGAGAGGAGAGATAGCTATCTGGTCATTTTACCCATGATGCTTCACAGCCGTCGTCGAGCTTGTTTCAGGGACGGACGAGATGACACATAGTAATCTCCGTCAAACGGTGTGCCGTACGACGGTAGCTATGTTGTTGATGGTGCAAACGGGGTCCAAGTAGCCCTCCCCAATTTTCAAGACTGTAACCGGTGCTACACGACCTGCCCTTATGGAGGTTCGCGTGGGAAAATGAAGTGTATCACATGCAAACAACCGACTTGTTTGCTGTGGGTATAAAAAAAGGAGAGAGAGCCCCAGCAACGCTCTTGTTCTTGTTCTTCTTCTCGCTTCCACCTACCTAGGTAACCCACACTTCCTGTCTACTTCTTGGGCCAGAGCTCTTCCATCGTCCCCCCAAACAAACCAGCCCTCTTTTCTCACCCACACTCGTTCGCTGGTTCGTTTTCTCTCGTACATTCACTTGTTCATCTATACGTTCGTTCACTGCTCCCTCTACCACTAACAACAATATCACCCAAAAACACCAAGTTTGCAACCTCGTCACTCGTTCACCATGGCCGCCCTCGCCAACATCATGTCACTCGTTTTCCTGCTAGCATTCGCGTCTCTTGGCCTCGCCACCGGAGATACCGCGACCCCGTACGGAGGCGATGGTGGCGCAACTGCTGAGTCTAGCCTCGCCGCAGCTTCCGTCACCGAGACCGTGACCGTGACCATGACCCTATCCGAGTGTGCTATGGCTTCGCCTACTACCACCATCGTGACCCAGACCACCATCCAAAGCACCACGACCGTGTACAGCACCATTACCTCTGTGATGTCGAAAACTGTGCCTGGTTCTTCTGCCTCGTCCACCGTGGAGACCATTACCATCAATGCTAGCGGCACCGTCCCGCCGCAGACAGGGCCGGCTTCTTCCTCCTCTACTTCCGATGTCGTCGTGCCTAGCGTCAATCCTAGCGGAGGCTACACTTACCCTGCATCGTCGTCGGCCTCTCCGTCTTCCACTAGCAGCACCACCAGCACTAGCAGTTCCACATACGCACCGGTATACGGGACGGGTGCACTTCCTACCGTGACTCTGACTGAGTCGCTTAGCATTTCTACAGGTTCGTTTGCAGCATTTTCTTCATTTTCTCTACTAGGAAGCGCACCTTTGACCTTCTAACCCCCCCCTGTCTATAGGTCTCACGCCCCCCTTTCCCACCGGACAGGGCACTATCACGCAATCACCCGCACCTACCGTGCCTTCTAGCGGCAGTATGGGACCTTCGTCTACTGAAGGCGCTCACACCACTACCGCCTCAATCGTGCCCGCCAACGGCGCCATGGAGGCTCGCGCGGATATCCGACTTCTCTCCGGAGCCCTAGTTGCTCTCGTTACCTTGATGGTGACCAAACTAATCTGATCTGATCCCCGGTAATAGTTTTTGTATGGAGGAAGAAAAGGCAAAAGGGTAAAGGAAATTCGGGATGGATAATCGGGACGGATGATTGGATGCGCGAGAGCTGGTGGACTGAAACGCCTCATCAAGGACCTTAATGTCTACTCGGCCCGGAATACCTGGTTCATTGTTCTTCTGTTCTTCGGTTACATACGTATAATAGGAGGTAGGGTTCTAATGGATTTAGGTCTTTGTTCCAGTGTCATATATAGCATGCCTCGCTACATCGCATTCGTGTAGTTCATTTTCCTTCATAATGAATGAAGACGTGCTTGGGAATACTGACTTGCCTACATGTAGACACCATATGAGGAACGGATGGTAGAGTCACATTGAATAAAACATACCCGCAACAATCAAGTAAGTAATGCAGGTAGGTAGGTAGACAGCACGAAACACGGGAAACGTCCCGCTGTAGGGTGAATGCTTTAGGACCTAGAGGTGTAAGTTAGGCCTGGACTGAGAGAATAGGTATTTATTGTAATAACTATTAGAAATATTCGCACGATATATATAATATGGAGGAAATCAACGCAAAATCAGCCAGAGCATCTACTGAGATCCTGTTAATAGGTTGTCTCATCCCTTTGCAAAGACTCTCCTACCGTGATCCAATCTTCCTGGTCGATATATTATCTCTCGACTTATATTCGTAGCTTGAAATCTGTCGTGCGTTTCGATACTAGACGTCTTTTTACCATGACAGTGTCGTCGTTAGCATCAGAGCCAACCTCGGAATTATCATTCACGCCCTCCTGGGTCTGATGCTCGTCGGGATGTTCGAATTCTTCCTCAGCTTCGTCTGTCTCATCTAACTCTCGCTTTCTCTTTCGGCTGCCACCTAACTCTAGCTCGATCATGGGCTGACACCGGCTTTCGGGGTCATATTTGGGTATTGTGTCTTCCAGCAACCGGCACTCTATAATGCTCTCCTCGGGTATCTAGCCTTCGAGGAGATAATCAAATTCTAGGTATGGCATGCGCATTAGACGGTTTAAGCGTAATTGTCTGCCTAAGTCCCTACATCTCCAAAGTCGCTGTATCTTGTGGTTCCATCCTAGGCCGCTAGACCTGAAGGTTATAACCTTGATACCAGTGAAATTTCGCTTTTGATAACATTTGCAGATCATTTCAACCGTTCTCAAGTCATCCGTGACGGACATGAAAGGACTTGGATTGCGACAACGCCAGCATATGTGTTTCTGCACGAGTACTTGGAAATAGAGTGGATCTATGCTGACGATGCCGTAGCCACGTGCTTTCATACCGTAGTGAGGCTGTCCGGCGTGAACAACACGATAAAGAATTTTTGGACGGGCTTTGCCGGCAAATGTGCTGATCTTCATTGCTATATCTGTCATTGGCTGGCCGTTCACGAGCCCGCCTGGGCGATATAAATCGTCCACCCCTGGGATTTTGGGGTACATGAGTTGCAACTTCTGGTGGAACTCTGGTCTCATCCATAACTTCACTGGTATGTTTGGTTCGACTTTACTCTTCACGATCCAGGCTTTCGCGTCCGGATTGTTCTCTCGTGGCATCGGTTTCTGGTTGTAGCGAGGAACAATCAGGTGCTCAACCGGCACTTCAGGGAAGTTACTCGTAGCAGACATATTGCTCGGTTACGTGCGTAGGGTCTGGGGTGGAAGGCGGTGGATGGTAAGGTATATATAGAGGGAATTAGGAGGGAAACACATGGTGTTTAGTGAAAATGCTCCACGGGCGTTCCTTCGTCTAGACATCACTCCTTAATGTAATTGATACACCAAGAACCTTCCACTTGGCACGAATGATGGTGATATATTATTAGTGTCTGCTGATGAAGTTATGTGAAGATGGGGAAATATATTGCTAGGTAGTGCGATGGTCTTTTTGGGAGGGAGCACACGCCCAGCTCATTATCATTGTCACCACGTAGTTAAATATTGGACTGGAAGTTCAGTAGGAAGGCGTGAGCTTGTTCCCTTGCCAAATTATAAGAGGTTCTACTATCTTAGGATCCTGCTCCCTGTTCAAGTATGTAGTTGAAAATGAAGAACAGTGGGACTCGAGGTCTGTTAGGCATATGCCTGCGTAGTATATATATTGGCAGATGTCAGGGCTCTAGGATGTGGTTGAATATGAAATGCTGGTAATGTTGTAGGTATGATCTAGTTTGGAATGTATTGTCGCTAAGGTGCTTAGCAGCCAAGAAATAGACCGAGAAAGGGGGCATTGACGAGGCGAGGGATTCTTAAGTATGCGTTCCTATGATGGCAATATTTAATATAACGGGGCGTCTCTTTGGATTGCTGTTACCGAACTCGAGGATGGAAAGATAACTCGCGAAGTTAGAAGAGGTGGTAACCGTGTACCTAAAAGATTTAGCAGATATAGGCGGGAGAGAATGACAAGATATTGAACCTAACAATGATTTGAAAGGGCATTACATACCTGCTCAACTGCCACCTTGACCAGTGACTCTAATGGTGGGTCATGTATGTTTTAGTAACCTAGAGCTTCAAATGCTGATGACTTTTTTTGGGAGCACTTTTCGCTTACGAGAGAGTTGAAAAGGTTCGAAAGCCACTGTTGTGATCGGGGGAGAGGTGAGATCGGTGGATGAAGTATGAAGAGATCATAGGGATCAAAGTAGAAATATTGGGAAGAACTCCCCTTTCGCGAATACTTGTGTGATATCAAAATGTATAAACATTATACTGCAATTGTTTTCTCATATATGATAAGGCGTGCTCTTTTACCAACTCGGATTCCTACTCCTGTTCGAAGCGGGCAGTGGCGAGTCAAGTGGAAAGTCCGTTGGTGAACAATGAACTGCACTCACTGCCCATCATCCAAATATTCTACCTATCTGGCGGCGACGACCTTGGTGATACCTCACTCATACCCGATCTAAATAATGGTTACTCGTGCTTCTAGGAAAGGTCAATAACATTGCTAGAATAAAAATACTTCCTCATGTTATGTTGTCTGGATAGGAAGTACTCAGAAGAAGAGATCTACAAGAGGCCTAACTAGTCCCGGGTGATCCCGACAGAATAGGACTGCGCTTAAACAAATTCCCCTATTGGGCCGTATCGATTAACCACCATCACATTGTACGAGTAAACGGGATATCGGGTCAGACATTATCGCAGCGATTGGTCGTGAATACGTAACTACCAAGCATGAATGACGCATTATCTGCAACCAGAAGGGTCGGGTGTTGATGAGATAGAAGTATCTATATATACTCCTCAGGACTAGGACTAGGACTAGGTACTCCTCGTCTCATGCCGCGTCATGAATCCTCAAATAAGTACATATCCTTGTCATGGAACCATAGCAAACTAGGCTAGAACAGCGTTGTGAATGGAATGAACACATGTTCAACCCCCCCCCACGAGGCTACAATGTTTGCAACCTTTCTCTCACCTCTCTTTTCTGTATTCTTTTTTTCCCCTTTCTCGTTTCCTAGAGGCATTATGGCACCATGAAGTGGTCACATTTGGTTTTCCTCCAGGTTGCTAGTCTCTTCCTGGTCTTACTTACGTTTTGGGCAGGATTCGTAAGCTTTTCTTCCGAGTCATGGACCCCATGGGGCCCGATAGGTATTCACCCACCAGGCACGTATAGACACTGCTTTCCGATGGAGAAGGCCATTACATTGTCACTAATCTGTATTAGACGTACCGATCAAGCCGACAGATACTGAAACTACTAGTGGCGATGACGCGATCGCCAGTGACCACGCGCTCCCGTTTCCAATACCGTCACCACCGGAGCCCGGTCCGGAGTCGGAGCCGGAGCTGGAACTAAATGCAGATATCAACTTGTTGTTTAATACGAAGCCATACGTCAAGGCCATCCTAGACCCAACCGACACTACATTACCGCGCTTAAAGTGTCCACCTCCCGACATAAACCGGTACGGGTACCTGAATGTGACCTCATCGAATGCAACATGGCCATCAGCGCTCAAGTATTTTTTCGCGATCGACCTCCGCCAGTCCGTCGAAGTGATTCCGCGCCTCCTCGGCTCCGTCGTAGAAGCCATCCGGCTGCTCGGCCCTCCCACCTGCGCGCTCTCCATCGTGGAAGGCAACTCGGACGACGGGACACGGGAAATCCTGCACGCGTTGCGCGGCGAGCTCGCAGCGCTGGGTATCGCGTACTTCGTGCGGTCGAGCGCAGTCGACCCCTCGACGGGCGAGCGTATCGCCAAGCTAGCGCAGCTCCGTAACCTCGCGCTCGCGCCCCTGGTGCGCCCGTCCACAGTGCCCATGCTGGCGGCCCGCGCTGCGACGGATCCCGTGCCGGCGGCAGACGCGAGCACAACGGTCATCTTCCTCAACGACGTGGCGGCATGCGCCGCTGATATCCTCGAGCTGGTGCACCAACGCGCGTTCCAGGGCGCCCACATGACGTGCGCGATGGACTGGACGTACGTAGGGCCAAATCCGACGTTCTACGACGTGTGGGTGGCGCGCACGCTGTCGGGCGACCTTTTCTTCGACATTCCGGCCGTGGACAGTAGCTGGGACAAGGCATGGAACCTGTTCTGGAACGATTTTCAGGCGCAGCAGCGGTTCCGGCGTATGCTGCCGTTCCAGGTCTATGCGTGCTGGAACGGCGCCGTGGCATTTGGGGCCGCGCCGATACTTGAGGACCCGGCGGATAATGATGGCGAAGAGGAAAGGAGAAAAGGGAAGGGGGTGAAGGGGGAGAAGGGGGGCAAAATCGAGTTCCGAGCTTCGAGAGAAGGCGAGTGTCATGCCGGAGAGCCCACGCTGTTCTGCAAGGACCTCTGGTGGCACGGTTTTGGGCGCATCGCAGTAGTGCCGTCGGTGAACCTCGAGTACTCGAACGAGGCAGCGGAGAAGATCAAGGACCTGAAAGGGCACACGTCTCAGTGGACGGCACGAGAAAACGTCAAGGACATGAAGATCGAGTGGGAGGACGAGCCTCCAGATATGGTCAAGTGCATGCCTGACTTTGGCGACCAGAGCTGGAGGCCGTGGAACGAGACTCTGGCCTAGTTGCTATGTGTGATATTTTCGATGAATAAAATGAGATTAGTGCATTATCATCGCATCTCCGATGAAAAAACTAAGGTTAGATCGATGCTGCTGACAAGCGATTGTGATGTTCGTACCTATATATATAGGTAGGTATATATATATATCGATAGAAGAGAATTGTGTTCTTATTCCACGAAATTGGTTGTTCAGCCGCTGGTCGCTCCTATGGCATAGAGGTATTGCGTCGCACTCGTATTCTTTAGACGTACGAAATGCGAAGATCCTCGGTTCGATTCCGAGTGGGAGCATGATAGGCTAAATTTTTTTCGGTCTTCCTTTTTTTTTGTCTCATGTCCACTTAGGCATGAAGCTTTGACGATGGAGGAGGAGGAGGTGGACCTACTAAGGTGTGTACTAAGGTAACGGCAGGCTAGAGTAAAGGGCTGTTACATAGTAATGAGGTACGTACTACCTACCTAGTACCTAGTAGTATCTAATCTGTCTCCCTCGTATCAAAGTTACATGTAGGTAAGTGGGACTATGTACCTACATATGTACCTTCAAGTTATGTACCTACTAAGGTACTAGTACTTGATGCCTTGATGGACCCGATTACCTAATACGGGTACACTAGGTATGTACCTTAGTACTTATGTACAGTACCTTTACCCCCTTGTAAACGCGAGCTGTCCAGGCCGAACTTGAATTGAAAGTGTGTCTGTCTGCTTCAATCCTCTTCCACTTCAAGTCATTCCTTTTTTTTACCCTCTTCCCTTCCAATTTTCTTCAATTGACGCAGCACAAGACAGTCCGTTAGGTAACAGGAAATCAACTTCCTGAAGAATTCAACCACCAAGAAAAAACTGTCCCGAGCCCAGTCTACCGCGAGACACCGCGAGCCACAGACATCGAGAAACCGAAGATGACACGCGCACAGCAGACCATCTCCATTGGCCTCCTGGTCACCTCTGTATGTTGTCCATAGCTATATAACCCTTACCTGCCGGAACTCCTGGACGGAATTCTCTGCGTTTCATTTTATTGCCCATAACTAACTTGCTAATTTATCAATGTAGCTCTACCTCGCCCTCTACCTACAGCTGATTCCTCTGCCTGAGCTGGTTCAGACCGAGATCGTCCCCGTTGTATGTATAGACCGACATGATACTGGCTGGTCAGTTAATTGACCAATTGATGCAGCTCCCCTTCTGGGCCCTCGTCTCCTTCGGCGCATACCTCCTCTTCCGCCTGGGCTGGAACATCATGACCTTCCACGACGTGCCCGAAGCCCACAAGGAGTTGATGGCCGAGATCGAATTGGCCAAGACCGACCTGCGCACTCGAGGTGTCGATGTCGATTAAACTCCCGCGCGCACGAGGATAATAAATATTCATTTCCTTTCACCATTCACCTCGATTTGTAGAAATCTGCGACGGAAGAAAAACCCAAACAATAAACCCCCTTTTATCAATGAAGGAGAAGAGGTCGGTCATATGTGTCAAGAAGAGGAAGACTAGGTAATTAGAAGGAAGTATGATATAAGCACACATTTCCAGGCCAAAAAAAATATGAAGAAAGCAAATGCCAATTCTACACGACGGCAGGGAGAAGAGAAGGGCGATCGATAATCAATTTCAGGGACACGAGGAGGAAACCCAGCATGCATTCCTATGTGCCATGGGACAAGCGCAAGAATCCCTCAGGGGAAACGCGTGAATTTGCGCTGGCTCTCTCACCGATACAGTACTTCTTGAGATGATTTGACCAATAATAATAGTATGATCGAGTGGCTTTGATTTACTTTGATGATCTACGTAGACCACTTTCCTGCTCGTGATATGTATTCGCCCCTGGCCTATCGATAGGCAAAGACCGGAGAATGCCTACATATATGATGTATTTAGACAGAATGTTTTTCAAGGTCTTGCACCGAGACCTCAACGGCCTCGGGTCACTGTCCCCTTTGTTTCTATTTAATTATTTACTCGAACTTCGTCATAAAAAATAGGTCGGTTGGTTTGACCACCTTCATCATATATACACGCATTCACACTACAACCCCCAGTAGACATCATGATGTATCCCTTACAGCTTGGCCCTAACTCGACCCTGTTTAAGATATTCAAACAGGGGAGCCGCGGCGAGAAGGACATCATGTCCTCCCATCACCAACGATCAACGCCACGACCGTCTTCAGCGCCTCCATGGGGTCCTTGCTCTCCCGGACCAGCTTGTCGAAGATCTCGGGGATGCCAGCGAGGCTCTTCTTTTCATCGTGTCCGTGCCCTGAGGTAACAAAGTTAGGGTTGAATACTTACGTTGAAGGATACTCGTAGGGAAGGAGTGAGGGAAAAGGGGGAACAAACCCCCCCCTCCCCCCACGAGAGGGGAAATGAAGGAGTAGAAGAACTCACATTTCGCTGGAGCGCCCACAAGCAACCCGATCTTGCTCCGCGCCTCCCCCGTCCAATCGAACTCGATGCGCCACTGCACCCGCGCGGTGGGTACCTCGTCCACCCCGCCACCGTCTTCTACGCCCGACAACTCCAAGTCCAGGCTCGTCCTTCCCAGCTGCGGCAGGAGCTCCGCCCTGCTAAATCGCGCCTCTTTCTCCTTCTCCCTACCGCCGTCCTCGTCCTCGTCCTCATCCTCTCCATCATCAGCAGGCGGGCGACCCGGTCTCCTTTTCCTCGTCGCGCCCCCGTTTCCCTTCCGCATCGCCCTCGCGCACGTGGTGACCCCCGCGGGGGTCCCTAGGTCCCTCTCCACGGCGCACCAGAAGCGCGCCCGCCGCGTCGCGACGCGCACCCACTCGGCCATGGCCCACGTCATGACACTCACGTTGCGCGCGAGGGCGCTGTTCCCACCACTGCCGTTTTGTCGGGTGATCTTCTCGACGAAGGGACCGAGCTCGGTGACGGCGGCGGGGTCGAGGCGGGGCACGCTGAGGGAGGCGATGGCGAAGGTCTTGGTGTTGACCGTCATGTCGATCTTGGCATTGAACAGCCCCGGCGGGGCGGACGAGGCGACCGAGATAAGGTGTCGCTGCATGAGCGGCAGACGGTCTGCCGGCTCTTCTTCTTGGCCTTCCCGAGGTGCCGTAGTTACGGTCGATGTGAATGTAAGGGGGGTGAATACTTGGAGATAGGGTAGCTCTTCCTCTGCCGTCATGGGGATGGGATAGTGAGATACGGGAGGCGGGGAGTCACGTTTTTCTTCTACGTGGCTGCTAAAGAGGGGCGGGAGGGTAGGATGGGCCTGGCCGAAGGGGAGGAATGAGATGGGATTCAGTGCGGCTTCAAGCCACTCCTGTGTCGGGTCTGGAGGGGCCTCCTTTTCTGGTGGGAGGGCATGTCGACGGAGGACACCTAATAGCCTGTCCTCATCTTCAGGTCCCACTATATCCGAAGGTTTGCGTGTCTGCTGTAATTGAAACAATCTACTGTTTTCACGACTGGCGACCTCGAGATCTGCTTTTAATTGCGCGATCTCGGCAGTAAGCGTCTCCCGCAATGCCTTCTTATCGGCTAGCGGATCGACCTCTTCGACATTGCGAGCCGGATGGGACTTTCGTTTTCTTTTCCGGGGCTTCGAATCATCTTTGGGCGGGATCTTGACATCTTTGAATAAGAGGGTACCTTCGATATTTTCCTTCCCCGGCTCCGGTGGTCGTAGAGGTGGCTGTTTTAACGGCGAACTCTTCATCTTCTCTGCCAGAGCGCGGCTCCTCCTAGGGCGCTTGGAAGGGGTGTTATGGATGCCAATGGGCGAGGTGTTAATAGATGAGGGGTCTGAGATTCCTTTCTGGGTTGGTGTTGGTGGGAGCTCCGGCTCTTCTGGCTCAACACGCGGAAGTACACCAGGAGGGGGAGAGCGGCGTAGCCCCCGGCGCGCCTTGAAAGGGTTGATTAACTCCTCCTCTTCTGCCGCAGGTGGTGGCAACGGCCTTGGCGACGGCTTATTCGGAGTTCTTCTTGGCTTTGATGCTAACCCCCCACCGGCGCGTCGTATCGGACTTTTTGGTGGTATGTTGGTTGCCGCGGACACCGGACGAGTCATGTTATCAGCACCTTCTTGCTCCTCCTCAGAACCTCGGCCGGTTTCAGATTTCCCTTCCAATTGAGCTTCTGGCAGGTCGGAGACATGGGCGTTGTCGCTCGTCGGGCTGCCGAGTTCTGAAGCGGCTGGTGCCGCATTATGAGATCGAGATCGTTCCTCTGAGGCGTTCAGATCTGACGGCTGCTGTCGTCTCGTAGATCGCCTTAGTGATCCGTCCGATGATGCGGAGCTATTCGGACCGCTACCTCCCGGAACATTGGTCGTAGGCGATGTCTTCCGCCGCTTTGGTGCTGATGCTTCCATTGCGTTGCCACGACAATGTCTTTCTCTATACGGGCATAGCCGCTTTAAAAAGGTATAAACAAGACGTGCTTATCTGAGAGGTAATATAGGGAATCAATGGATAATACAAATCGATATTAATCGCTCCGGGGGTAGATATATTTCTTTTAGTTCGTCCAGCTTGGAGTAGAAGTGGGATGAGCAGCCTCAGAGGCAGAGACTTGGTAGTATAGTTCCCAGCAGTAATTAGTCTCTTGAACTGAACTGTACTCTATATAGTCTAGTCCCGTGGTGAAATGGGTTGTTTCCTGGTAATTTGTATAAATGCTGCTGCTTCAATTCGATACACTTGGACACTTGGACCTGGAGATGGTCGCAATACAATACTGGACGCGTCTTGGTACTAAGCTTTGACGCGCTCAAGTGGGCTGCACACATGTGATCGAATTGCTTGTGCTTATTCTCTCTTATCTTATCAGAAATTATCACGTGCACATATTACCCACTTTAATAGTCTCTAGGTTACTAGAAATCTTCTGGTGATGATTACCTAAGGTTAGGGTAGTCTGTGAAACCTTACGATGTAGGTACCTAAACACTTACATACCTAGGTACGTGCAGATCGGCTTAACCGAGTAGCCACTGCCCATGACGTTTTTAAAAAGTACGCCGATCCACCTCTACGGAATCTCAGAAACCAAACTTTACCGCCATCAACAACACCAACACCAACACCAACCAATAAATCCTGTGAACCGCTAGGTTAAAAGCTACCTACCTACATACCTGACCTACGGATAAAACATACCACTTTTTCGGGCTTTGTCTACCATGCCCCTCAACACGAGACCATTCTTGCGAGCCGCAAGGTTACAATCACTCGCGCGCCCACCCCAGATCTTTCCGCGGGCCTCCCTCTCCACCGGCGGGAAACTCCCCGGTGGAACGCCCGGGGAGGCCCAGACCCCCGAGCAGGCCATGCCGATAGGGCCCTACTATGAATCCATCCTCATCAAGCCGCAGCCCGTCCCCGACGTCAAGCCCGAGGAGCCCCCCACCTCGTCTCCCAAGTCCCCCGAGCCACCGTCAAGAAGACGCCCGCCAAGAAACAACAACCCCCAAACCCTCATCACCGCCATCATCCGACAAGGCCTCCTCCTCCGCCACGACACCCACAACTTCCGCCGAACCCGCGACCGCCCAGGAGAAAGCGCGCATCATATTTGGCTCGCGGCTCGCGGGCCCCGCCGAGCGCGCCGAGCGCCTCAACGCCATCCGCCAGCGCAGCAAGCTTGTGGCCGGTGTCCTGGTGCCGCCGCGGCCGGAGGAGCCCGACAATTGCTGTATGAGTGGGTGCGTCAACTGCGTGTGGGACCGGTACCGCGACGAGATGGAGGAGTGGGTGTCTGCCTCGGCGGCGGCGGAGCAGGCTCTCGCGGCTGCTACTGCTACCACTACCCCTAATACGTTAGGTGGTGGTGGTGATGATGTTTCGGGTGCGAAAGTACAGGCCGCGAGTATCAAGCAGGATGGTATTAACAAGCACTGGGAGGTCGATTTGTTGAAGAAGGCCAATCGGCCGAAGATTGCCAAGGACCTTTGGGACGACGACCTGTATAAAAACGTGCCCGTAGGCATCCGGGAATTTATGAAGCAGGAGAAGAGGCTTAAGGAGAAACACGAAAAAGAGGGGACTTTCGGCGCTTAAGACAACGGACATAGACGGACCGGTCGAGAACTAGACAAACGACTCATACGTGTGGTTATACCCCCTGGTTGTAAGACCATTGTTTTTGCTGTGGTATCAAAAGATTAGAGTGTCAGTGCAGTAGCAATACAGTACAGGAACCCATATCGGGGCCGACAACGCCACATGTGGTGATCCAAAAAGCTATATTATATATGTTTTTTTTTCTTCTTATTCTTGTCTATCGTTTGGTATCTGGCAGGCATAGGCAGACAATAGTTCTCCAATGCATCGAGTGATCACGCCGTCTATCAAGGCTAATATTTATCTTGCCTCTCTGAGATCGCATCTAGGCTGTAAATTACGTCCTCTTACTCACCCATTCCCTTGGTATATCTTCTTACGAGGAGGAGTTCTTGTTGACCTGCTGTTTCGCCAGCTCGTCGTGCGCGTCGATATCTGTCGCCTCCCATGGATAGCAGATCCACACGTCGCCAACCGTTCTTGCCGCCATGTATCTTGACTCCTCCATCATATCGGTGGGTAGTGTTCCCTTCTTCGTCTTGTCTTTGTTCTAATCGCATATCGCCGTCGTCGTCAGCAGCTCATCCACATTCACATCCATATTTACGCCTAGCAGCAGTCCTTCTGGGCATCATCTGCCTGTCACGGATTCGAGAAAAAGGGCGGAAGGAGTGGAGGAGAGAACATACATGCAAGACAAAGATGGAGAATATTGTCTTCTCGCCCTCGTGGCCCAGCTTCTGGCGCGCGGCCTCAACATCCTTCTCCAGCTCCTTAACGGCATACTCGAGGGTGGTGCGGGTATCGTCAACTTCGTCAACGATGAGGATGCGCTTGCCGACGAGGTTCTTCATCTCGCCCAGGCTGGTCAGGTCGAGCCACTGGGTGCGGGTAACCTTAGTACCGATCTTGTCGACGGCGCCATCGGTGGGGTTGGAAACGGTCAACTCCTCGTAGAGCGAGAGCCCGATGGCCTGGATGGGGATGTTGGGGCTGCCAGGCTGCTTGAGGAAGGACCGCAGGATTCGGGCGGGCACGTAACCGCCACCACCGATGGCGATTATGAGCTGCGGCTTGAAGGAGGCCAGCATCTTGGGTGCTGCCTCCTGGCAGAGCTTGTGTACCTATTGCACATGTCTAATTTAGAACGAGGGTCTACTACACGTGTAGTGGCATAGACACGCGTGGATGCGTTTGTGTATTCCATTCCACGCATTTGTAGAACCCCAAAATAAAATAAAAATGCAGTGACGATAACAATGTGACGAGCTGAGAAAAAAAAGGGGAGGGGGGAGGAGGGGTAGACAACGATAGTGTGTGGAAAGGTTCCAGAATCGCGGGGCAATTCTTGTGCACGCAAAGTCAACCATGGATTGGAACTTACATCGTTGTAAGTGACGTAGAGCTTCTCCACCATCTTGACGATTATTGATGTATGGCTTCTCAGCACAACCCTCTCGGATGTTGTTTGTAGGAAAGGGGGAAAAAAAAAAATAGAGTAAAAAGGAGAAGAGTAAGAAGAAGTAGAGGATGGTGGAAAGGAAGATGATATACGAAGATCACGGAGCTAAAAAGTCGACAACAGCATTCCAAGTCCGTCCGATACTAATTCCTAGAAACTGGGGGAAGGAAAAAAAAAAGTGAAGAGAAATTTATCGTGACTAGTTAAGGTAGGTAAGCTACCTGCTAGTTACATAGTAAGATCCTATGTATTGAGTTTTCTTTTCTTTTCTTATTCTCTGTAGCAAGGGTGAATAGAACAAGGGAATAGGTAACAACAATAAAACCCCCGACAGGAAAAGAAAAGAAAAAAAAGGAAAAAAACTAACTTTGACCAGTAGCTTGGCCTGCGCATGGATCTGCTAAACTTGAATGGGCATAAATAAGAAAGAAAGGAAAGAAAATGGGGAAAAAAAAGGTCTAGTGGGGTAGCACCAACATTAAGTGATAAATTCAAATGGTGCAGGGCGCCGGATCCCGGGGTGTACCGCATCTGCGTTGCCTCCCGAACAAAATGCAAATGTGAAAGTAACACTGTCAAAGACGCATGCCTTGGTGCATTAGCGCTCCCACCTCCATTCCTTAACAGCACCTTCAGTTACCTAGGTAGGTACCATCCCCATTCATTTATGACAGATGCCTTCCCATTCATGAATCAGTCAGTGGAGGGGAAGGAGGGGTTGTTACATTGCAGAACTCTGCCCCACCACTTGTCCCACATACCCTAAATAGGCAAGTCCTTTACAACACAGCGCCTTGGCTCTTTTCTTCTTCTTTTTTTTATTTTTTTTTTATTACTCTCTCTTGCCCTTTAGGTTTTTATGTTTTACATAATCTCTTTGGCAGACGTCTTATACAGCGGCCTTTATTGTATAAGCTCGATTTAATATGTCACCTTAAGATACTATAGATATTGAAAGTGATGATTCTAATCTTGGTATTAAAATGGGAGGTTAAAGTCAATGACTACTCCGGTGTGTGTGTGTCATATACCTAGGTAGGTAGGTAGGTAAACCATTAAACAGAATCTATGTATTATATTGTCGCGGATGAGGGCATTCCCATGGAGCATCTGCATTCACTAGAGTAGATCACGTGACCTAGGAGCCTAGATGTGGGAGATCGGAGCTCCTTTCGTCTATATAAGGAGACTCCTCTCCCCTCCTCCTGTAGGGATCACTTAGACCTACAATTCATGCGTTTCTATGTGTTCCCAAGTCACCCCAGTATATAAAAGCGATATATATGTTATGCTATATACTTGCATACATTATCTCACCAACTAACCTACCAGCTGTTGGGTGCCAGGTTGCCGATGATGGAGATGATGGAGCAGACATAATATACCTAGGTTAGGTACTCAGAGGATCCTGACATGTCCTATACAACCCTATGACAATCCCTTTCCAATCCATGCGATATTCAGTTCCGTCAAGGGGGGGGGGGGGGAGGGGGCAAAGCCTGGATTCCTTGGATTGGACCTCGTCACATGTGAATGGTGTCCTGTATCACGAGATGTACACTAATACACGGGACCAGTGTTTGTCGTAGAGGTCAGCTACCAAATAGAGTCATCTGCGAAGGAACAGTCATTAATGACAATGTATACCTCCTGATATACCAAAAACGAAGGAAAACTTCCATGCGATGAAACAGTGAAGTCAACTCAAGCTTGTACGAAAGAACCTCAAAGCCTGTACGACCATATCGCCGCCCAGGATGCTCTTTCACCATATCTTACGGGTTCTTCTCTGAACTTACCTAGTTAGCCTTTTCGATCACATATTTCCAAGCTGTCTACAACTGCGAGAGTGTGTAAACATACCTAGGCAAAGACTCTTAGGCCCCTATGCCTAAGTTTTAAAGAGCAGCCACTACATGCAAGAAGCGTACAGTTAATAGAGGCCTTAATAGCAGTTTTGACAAGAACTGGTTTAGAGCATAGATGATGGGATTGGTATAGACTAGTAGATATGAACCTACTAGAAGATTTTGAGCTACCCTCACATCCCCCTGCTGGCCTTGGTAGCCTTAGGTAGTCGGTTCTCAGGTACAAGAATCATCCAGACCGACATAACCTTCATGGCATTCGGGGTACCAACGCTGTTTAGTTGATCCACAAGGAACTGACTGAGGTAGGCCTAGGTAGCTGTACGGTGTCAGAACTGTGTTCCATCATATGAAGGAACACGAGAAAGAGAGAAAATCCCCTATTAGAATCCTCAACATATCTATCTGGCGGTCGTTCGAGTTTCTCCATCGCTAGACAGGAAGAAAAATCAATAGTTTGATGAGTATATCATTTATCCATCACGGCGAGAAGTTTTTTCTGCCGCATACCTGCCACCAAGATAATATCGTTAATGGTACCTAGATTTTTTTTTAGATTTTTTTTTTGGGGGGGGGGGGGGGGGCAACAACCATAAACAGCTTATAAGTGTGACCCCGGTGACTAGGGGTAGTCAAATATCAATCGAACTCATTCTTTACGAACCTAGTAACCATTCATCATCGAGACTATTATAACATCTTATGGTTCTACCGTGCCCAGTCCATCATCCACCCTATCGTTTCTAAATACCATATATCCACTAAGCCCCTGATCAAACAGAGTTAGCTCGGGTTCGAGTTTCCAGCTCGCTTCATCCATCCATCCATCTCTAGTCGTAGGTAGGTATCTATTCGCATCTTCAAGCCGTGCTACACTAGCGAGTACCTACCCCTATTCCACTAACTCTAGAAAACCGCCGCCAAAGAAATCCTCCATGCTCGGAAACGCAAGCTGCCCCGTCAATTCAAACCTCGGGTAGGCAGTATCGGGATCCATCGGCCGTGCCGATGACAAGGGCAGTGAGTTAGAGGTAGTGCACACCGTGGAATGGCTGTAGTGGTAGTGGGGACCACCATGAGAACCATCCTCTCCAGCCTCCTTCAGGGTGGTGGTAGTATCACAATATGGACCGTGCCCGACGGCAGGCTTCCAGGCCGCTGCCGCCGTGACTCCCGACGACGACGACGCGTAGGTGGTCCGAGCCTCTATCTTCTCCCTCGCGAGCTTGCAATATTTGAACGACCAGGCCTTGCCCGGGGACTCTCTGATCCACCGCTCGAGGCGAGTGATCAGATCGAGCGTAACATGATCGGGCACCCGCGACTGCGACGCGTCCAGGTGCGCCAACATCAGCGCGCAGTACCCGATGCAGAGGCAGAAGCACGTCGGCGCCCCGTCCATGAGGAACCGCGGCATCTCGAGGAAGGTCTGCAGCACGAGCTTGGCGTGGTTGCAGGCCACGGCGCGTAGGCGGTCTGCGCCCCGAGCCTCGCGCATCTCTCCGTTGCCACCACCGTCGTGAGCGTTATCGGCGGTCGTGGGGGATAGGAACGCCTCGGATTCTAAGCCATGGCCGGTTTCTTCGAGTGACCGGATGGCAAGGATCAGGTAGGCTGCGTGATAGCCGACCCTCAGCATCGAGGACGTTGGGAGCGCTACGTCTCTGTTCAGTAAAATAGGGCTTACCCACGCATTTCGGGGGTACTACTCCTGTGCACGCGTGTTGGGCTTACCTAACAGATAGTTCCACTTCTGTTTCCATGAGATGAATTCCTCACATTCGTCGCTGTCGTCGAGATAGGAGCGCCGCGCGAGCTTTTGGTGGAGCGCGGAGTAGAGCATGATCTCGGCGACCAGCATGCCATCTTGCATGGTTGAACGGTAAAAACTGAGGAGGATGTTACACTGATTGATATACGACATAGGGATGATCGATGGCCGTCCAGTTGTAGCCGCCCAGCTACACTGGCGTTAGAGATGGTGTGTCTGGGGATAGCTGAAGGTATTGCGCCCAATGCGTGAAAGAGAGACACATACTGGAGATGATGTAGGCATGTGGTTGACCATAGGTGCATTACACCGTAATCATCACCCGTAGGATAGCCGCATTTGATATTATTGATAATCTTCGAAAAGCTGATACTGAGCATGGCCTGCTGAGCGCAGTAGCCGCTCAACAGCCAGCTGTCGATATATTCGACCCCATGCTTTATAACCGATCAGGGCCATGATTCTACTTACGAGCAGGCATTGTATTCGAGGTCTTTACTTACTTGGCTCGGCGCGTTGGCGTTATTGCTCATAATAAGGATGGCGTTGATATCATCCAGGCTTAATGGGCTCGAAAGCAGAGCCTGTCCAAGCACGATCCGGATTTGCTCGTATATTTGCCGGTGCTCCGTCGTCCCACATATGTCCTCTCGGTACACTATTCCAACTAGACAGCACACGCTGTACAGTAGCGCCGACACTTTGTGCGTGTTGTTTCTCTGGACTAGGTCTTCGCCAGAGCAGACAAGTAGCATATGGCTTTGATAACGGAGAAACCTTCACGAGTCTGGTTAGCTTATACTCGAGTCCGACGGTGAAAAAAGCTCTAGGCGCATATGTCAAACCATATAGACCCCACTGTAGACTTACAGTTGTATTAGCTCTGCTGCTGTTTGTTCGTCGATAAGCTGTAGCTGCACAAGATCCAGATTGATATGCCCAAGCAGTTTCCTGTATCCTTTATGAGCCTGCTCGTTAATTTCCCTCAGCACGACCACCGGGGCGGTATTAGTGCCCTTGTCGGCTGGATTCGAGAAATACTCGGGAGATATGTGGTCGTCGACTAGAGTTGGCGTGCCCCGTTCATCACGAGCTGATAGATTCTTGTTAGGACTGTATCCATCATCAGAGGGATTTCTTTGGGAGATCAGCTCTCGCATCATGTCCTTGATCTCCTGCAGAGAGGCTTCATGGCGCTGAAGTCTAGGGAACAAATTAGTACCGAGGTGAGGGGTTCTACAGAGGCAGAGGTCTGCCTCAGCGTCCTAGATAATTTACCTCTCTTCGATATTCGGTCCGAGTTGCTCGACGTTGGTTGTTGATGGAGATGTTCCCTGTGCGTTTATTCTGTCTACCCGAAGAGAACATACGATCCTTTAATCAGACAAAATCACTATTAGCCCTGAAGTAAACGCATGGAAAACTCTACCTGCGGACCTCAAAGTTTGGCACCTGTGACAGCCCGTTGCCCCAGCTTCGTACTCGCATCGGCACTTGAGCTTTTGGCAGGACAGACACGAAAATGCACGACGGCGCCGTTTCAGCACAGGTCCACTTTCAACATCATCTCTATTGCCAGTGCGCTTCACGTTCTTCTTCGAATTTTGCTGGGAAGACAATTTGATACTAGACGGGGCAGACTCGGCCAACAGTAATTCATCCGAGGCAGTGCCGGTGTTCTCTTCTTGTACATCCACTTGCTCAGCGCATGTAGAGCGAACCATTTTTGGGGATCTCATACTACCTATCAAGATTCCTCAATATGTCTCAGGGCCAGCTGGCTGTAGGTACGTACGTATCCGTGACCTGTGGTACCAGAGTCTGGGGAATTAAGATCCGCAACCGACGGAAATCGTTGGTGTTGAGGAGACAACCCTCTAGCTAACCAATTATATGAGCGATATTCGACCCCTGCTGAGGTCAGCGGTTACCGACGGACTCTGCTATGCTAGCTTAGCTTGTTCTTGGCTGGGTATTATTACATACTAGGTTACATATCTCATGGTGAGGTAACTAAGTGAATGGAGATAATAAAATTGCTCAAAGGGACTTTTTTGGTAGTAATTTATTTGGGTGAATTGTACATAAACTCTAACCTAGGATAATCGTTCGAGATAGATGGTAGGAGTAACGAATATTGTGCGATCAAGTTACGTTCTTGAGATGATGAAGAGAATCCATATATTGAACTATAAAAATGGCTCCATTGTATTGTCGAACTCAACTCGGTCTTGGGATATTGGTCGTTTCCCGGTTTATTGTTAGCTACCCAGACAGAGAGGCAGGACCGGTCTCCCTATCATTTCAAACTTTCAAATCTCTGAATTATCTGGTAGTTGAAACAGCTTCACCATAGCATGAACTTGGCTACAGTCAAAGTTTAATAACTATCGTGGAGATTGTATGAATTTGGTGACTAGACATATACAAGAGGCATAGGTTAGTAATATAGGACGATTTGAATTGTGTTTCGATACTTAACTATGGCAAAGAAACTGGTCAGGTTTACGTAAATTACCAGAACGAAGTGATTCAGTTAGTATTACGAGTAATTGGAAGACATAGTATACTTCCTTGCTTAGAAGCTCCTCTTCTTGAGTTTTGATTATTGCTCAGACCTATGACTGGCTTCA
This sequence comes from Biscogniauxia mediterranea, assembly GCA_018398605.1. Lineage (NCBI taxonomy): Eukaryota > Fungi > Ascomycota > Sordariomycetes > Xylariales > Xylariaceae > Biscogniauxia > Biscogniauxia mediterranea. The sequence continues at coordinate 401,730 of JAGXTR010000007.1, read as the reverse complement.
ATTTACAATGTAAAAACAATATGGTGTAGTTGTTACAACTGTAGGCAATGACTTGACCCCTATCCACTTACCTGCAGCAAAATCTGAGATAGCGATTCAACTAGGAGCTATGTATGATACATTTGATATAGAGGAGTTTGACTTATCTAACTTAACGTTTACTAAAAGCCCGCTTCAGAATTTATTTGATTGACCTTTATTTCCCAACCAGTCTGTATGTTATGTATTTGAAAGCAATAAGTCAATAATGAGAATATGAAGGATAAAGGCTGGATATGCATAGAACCGTGACTTGACTTGGTTTATGATACCATCATAGGAACAAACATACTTAAATTAAAAGCTATGTACCATGTCTTGGTTTCTACAACATTGAACTTGAACGCATGGTAAACCCCAGAACGTCTATATCTTCATTTAGTCGTCTAATGAATTCTGGACACCGCTTATACATATATTGGCCATGTTCTCTTTGAAGACCCTTCAGTTTATTAACTTCATCTTCACGCAATTTATCTTTTATTTCCAAATGACCCTGACCTACCTACGTTTCAATGGCCGTGTGTCCTTCAACCAGCTTTCTCAACAAAGAGCACATAAACAGCGTACCTAGTATGACTTTGCCAAAATGCCGAGACACATATCCTTACACCAATCACATATCACACTCTCATTTTCGAGAGAAGCTTAAATTTCATCTAGTTGGATCTCTTCATTGCTCCCAACTTAAGAGCAGAGCCCCTAACATCAGTATCCTATGATCTATGGAGTTGCGTCTTCATGTGCATAGGCATCATGGATCCCCATGAAGACCCCAGAGTCGATGTTCCCCTATCTAATGGAGTGAAAGAGTGGGAGGAAGAGTTGCCCACAGATGAGCACCAAGCTGCGTTAGAACGCCGCCTGCGCGAGATGCCTAGCCATCTCAGCGAAGATCCTATCCAGATTGAGGATGATGCAGACGAAGAGGAGTTTGAGATGGAAGTCCGCCCTATTATCGCCAATATCATTGACTTAACTGATGATGAGATACCGCATGCTGCCCCAGTCCTCCCTTCTCGGAACCTGCCAGTTGTTTTACCAGACATATGCATCCACCAATACGAGCACGAAGGATTTCTACTCAAGCCGGGGACTATAGTTCAGATTCAGACTCTAGACAACTTATATCGCGCCTCCTTCCTTTATATTCAGCTAATTATCCGAACCCAGGTTGATGTGGAACTACGTGGCTTACCCCTGACCCGCACGAAACATCTCAGAGGTCAACTACCACGACTTCGCAACGAGCTCTGTCTGATCCTACAAGTAGACGATGATGATAGGCGCGCAGCTGAAGAGCAGGCTGCCATCAGCCTTCCTCTCAGCGCCGTGGTGAGGAACCGAGCCTGTCACTTTACTAACGCGGATTTTCCCGAGTTCCGGTTCCCTCCAGAGATCTACGCAACTAGCACCGAAATTGAGGAGAAAGGGATGCTGATGTGCCGATGGAAATACATCATAACCTACAAAGATGCTGATACCCGTATTCATAAACGTCCTCCCCTTGAATACATTGTCGAACACATCAGTTGCCATGAGGTGCCGAAGGAACGTTTCCGGGTGTTGGAGGACCATCGACTGAATAATTGGCGTGGGGGAAAGGTCCGCGGGGGTGCTTTCATTCCTTCACAAGGCGACTTCAAGGAATTCGTGGTGGACATAGGTACACCCGAAGATGCTGCAGACGAGTATCTTGAAAGCTGGATCCCCAAGGAACCTGGACAGCAGTACACATTTGGCGATATGTTCTGTGGTGCTGGAGGAGCATCGCTTGGTGCTAGAAAGGCCGGCTTCCGAGTAAAGCTGAGCTGTGACAATGCTCTGGGGGCTTGTCTGACCTATGCGACTGTGTTTCCCGAAGCAGATTTGAGAAGTATGGACATCTATCAATTCATCATGGAAATCGAACCATCGGCACTCCGGGTCGATGTGCTGCATCTGTCACCTCCCTGCCAATTCTGGTCTCCCGCTCACACGGTGTCTGGCGTCAACGACGAGGCCAATATCGCTGTCTTATTTTCCTGCCACGAATTGATCAAGAAGCTGCGCCCAAGGCTTTTTACCTTGGAGCAGACCTTCGGCATTCTGCATCCTAAGTTTGAGCACTACTTCAATGCGCTCATCCACGGATTTACCCGGAATAGCTACTCGGTGCGATGGAAGACAGTTAACCTCGTGACTTGGGGTGCTCCGGCGAGACGTCAACGCTTGGTGATGATCGGTTCGTGCCCGGGGGAAGAGCTGCCCCCATTTCCCGGACCTACACACTCCGAGAACCCCGTGCCCGGGGACGGGATGAAACAATTCGTTACAGTCTCGAGCATGCTGAAAAAAATTCCCCGGAATGCTGAGCGATACGACGAGCTCCATAACCCCGGCGAACTCCCCTGGAAACACCTCCGCCCATGGGATCCGAACATTTACCTCCGGCGATGTATTACGACGAACGGCGGCGTGGGAAACTACCATTTTAGCGGAAAGCGAGACTTCACCCTGCGCGAGTACGCCACATTACAGGGCTTCCCCGTTGATTACCCTTTTCGGTTGCCTGCCCGAAAGCGGCAGATCGGTAATGCATTCCCACCGCCGGTAGTTAAGAGGCTCTACATGCATATAAGGCAATGGTTGGAGAAGAAAGACCGTGTGTATTCGATGGAGCAAGAGCCACTCGACCCGGATGAAGACATAATATTGGTCGACGATGAGGACGACGAAGTAAATGGAGGCGCTGCGAGAGCGGAGGCTATCGTGGTAGAAGACGAAGACGAAGATTACCGCGAGAGCATTGATTACGCCGGAGAGGTGGAATTTACTGGGTCACGCCGACGCCGGAATCGACCCAGTAGCAGCATATCTGTGGGATCAGTGTCCTCGGGGTACGAGATGGACACTGATATGAGCAGCAGTGGTGACAGCCCTGTTGCTTGCATCGACGCGGTTCAGCGTCGGGACTGGGGTTTTATTGATCTTACCAGAGACTGAAAAGAGTCTATGAGGATGGTGTAGGATTGGGTCGGAAAATATTCTCTGGTGGGAAGATTCAGGTCTTCATAGCTTCGGCGGCTAAAGAGTCGCGACGAAGATCTAAATCAGGTTACGCAACCCACTGGATGCTAGAGAAGACGGGTAGATTTAGGAGATGCTAGTCACCAAACAATGGCCGAGTAGTGCAATTCGTCTCTAACTAGTGTAGGTAGGTACCTACCTACCTAGGTAGTCAGAGGGCATCGGGTGGAGGGAACAATGAGGAATAAGTTATCCGGGATTCACCGACATAAACGAGGCCTACGATGTAAATGGAGGATGCATCTTTGAGTCTAAGTGGATACAAGAAATGCTACACATATCTATAATGAGCTATGTATACGTACGCTACAGATCGGTAGTTGAAGAAGCTTGATCCTCGTCGATGCTAGCGGGTTCGCCTCTCACCGGGACGCGTGGAATGAGGGTCGTACGAATGTGGAAAAGGGGAGAAGCTGCGAATTCGGTGGTGTACGGATAGGTAGGCAAAGGGAGACTGGGCTATCATGGGTATTTTATTAGATTGTCATGCAAGTGGCTTGGGGGCGACCAGCAATTGTATTATACTGCGGCGTAAGGAGATGATAGGTTGACGCAGAAACATGCTACCTAAGGAGCACTTCCATGTATAGTAGTGTAGTATACCGTGCTATATGCCGACTGACGTGCAGCGAGTGCTTTCTGGGTCGGGGATTAAGACAAGATAAACCACAATAGTAATATAAATATGTAACTAAACTATAGGGAGGGTATCTGTTACGGTCCCTGAATATCTCATGCGAGGGACCAAGAGATGTGATGAGATGCATGCATGACTGGCTGGCTAAACGCTACCGGTACATCGTAGACATATGAGACTCTCTCCTGGCTCCAGACGCTTACGGGCCTCGGGACATTTGGGAATAATTAGGTAATTAATATTGCACCCACTGTTTCTGTACTAGATAGCTAACCTAGTACACAGCACAGTCAGGGTTGAATAATGGCATCCTGGCATCCAATTCAGAATATGACAGGATACTACGCTAATTTCTGTATTATTGAAATGGCGAAGTCTAGGCCATTGCATCTTGGTTGTTGTTCTAGTGTAGCATATACCTACGACGTGAGTGGATGAACTCAAGAGAGGGGAAAAGGAGAAGGATACGTAAAGGTTCGTAGTGTAGGAGCATCACACAAATCGAAACTTGGGTAAGCTGGTCAAAAGGTGCCACCGGAGGCATGCCGAGATGAATTGGCAAGTGTCTGGCCAGGTACAGAGCAGTTACAGGTGCTCCCCTATGGGTTCTGCAACCACTGCCCTCCTACGTCAAGTTCACCGACTTCGATTGTTATATCTACATAGATCGTAAGGCATCCAAAAGAGAAGACTCCTTGGGTCCGGAAAAAAAAAGATCATTGAAACCAAAGTGGGTATGTATGGAACCAAATTCTGGGGACTCTGGTGGCCGTTTGCATTCTGGAAACAACTGCTACCCAGATAGAGAGATTGGGGTGGGCGTGTGTACGCAAAACAGCCAGGGGCCGTGCTGAGGTGATCGATGATGGCTTTTCACAGCCTTCTAGTGTATAACCAATCATATCCCACGAGAGTTATGATTCTGCTGCAGCTATTGATCCCGAGCTAGCGAACACCAATTTTAACATGCAGCTCCTCGTATGCACTCGAGTGAACTACACTATATAATGTAGGTACACTGCGCCCTCGGGCTCCAGACAAGACCTGAGTATGAGCTCGTATTAATAAAATAGGTACACCACCATATCTCACGTCTTACGTTGGCGATACACTGGATAGATAGTATTATTAATAGCCTACGCTAGATGTTTGTCTGACAGATCGGACCATAGTGTAGAGTTGAGTGCCTAGATACTTGGTGAGTTACTACCAAGTAGGTAATATTCTAGATCTGGTATCATATTCAATAGTAGTTGCGGGGCTTGACCAACGTGGTTTATTAATATTAAAGATTCAAAAGAGCGCCAAGTTAGATTGATTACCTAGATATCTACACTATGTCCATAAAGCAAGGACGCAGTACCTAGATCTCATGAGGAGTCGGTTTCCAGTAACTATACTACAATTATACTACGTTACCAACGCAACATAATCAGGTACCTACACTCAATACACAATAGAGGAATATACTTGGGGGGGGGGGGAGAGAGAGGGAGGGAGAGAAGTTTTCTATACCTAGGTGTGAACTTGCGTGATGTACCCCATGCGTGCTTGGTGGTAATTTCTTTCTCATTTGGTTCCCTCGCAAAGTCGTGTAGGTAGGTAGTTAAGGTGTCTCCTTTCAGAACGTGACTGCGTCGGTTCTACGCGTAACCGTTGGTTAAAAGTTCGGCTCTTACATTATGGCCCTGGTCCTTGCCAAGCCAAGAACGGCGATCGTCATTTAGGAAGCCTCGCCAGCAAAGAGCCCACACCCTCTTAGGGCCATTTCACTTCCTAGCGCAGCGGCACCAGAGCTCTCCTCGTTTTCCGAGTAGCAGCTAGGTAGGTAGTTGTGCACGACGTCATCTTAGTTAGGTTCTGTGATATGTGATTTCGTATGGAGATGATATTTGTTGTTTAAGAAAGTGCAGAAGGGTCTCTGATGATGTTGCCAAATCTAGTCGATCACGTTATTTGATATACTGAAAGCTTGAATCACGTCTTCATCTCTCACTTGGGATCTACTCATAGACCAGAGTAAGTCTTGTTCGGTAATTGTGTGTGTGGGGGGTGGAAGAGGGGCACGGCGTCGAGGCTGAACGGGCACGACGATGGTTGGCCACCTTGGCCAAGCTCGTTATGGTTAAATTTCCCCCTGGCAATCCTTTCTCACAGTCGACTTCACTCCCCTAACCCCCATAAGCCGGGTTTCATCCGTGACAACCCAGTCAAAACTGGTGTGCTGTCCCCCCCTGTAGTCCCCATAATCCGAACTTACACTAGTGACAGGCATATAACTGGTGACTATACTTCCCTAAATGGGATGAACTCTGGGCCTCAGACGATCTTTCAGGGGATCCTCTCTGTGCTGGCGTCAGGGGTCTTTCCAAAAACTGACGATCTGAATTACTATCCATGGGGCTGACCGCTCAGAAACAACATATCGGCAGGGCTGGATGAGGTGGACTCCTAATAACGAAAATCGAATAGGCATGATGTCTATCAAACTCCCCTGGGCCAATGGGTGAGGCCTAATTTCAGCCGTCGAGATTCAAAAGAAAGCGAATGCCGTCGAATTCTGACGGTTCCTTCTCTCCTTCACCACGCACAGTCAAGACTCAGTCGCTCTCTTTTCGTGCTTTCTAGCATTGTCCATTCTTTTTTGGAATTGTTTCGCACTATTCCAGTCCATTCATTTTTCGCGTTGTAGTCCCTAATATCAAAATGCGTCTCTCCACACAAGGCTCCATGGCCGCGGCCATGGCGGCCACGCTCGTCAGCGCTGCTACGAGCGCCTCTCCCGTCGACCTGGACCTCCCCAACAGTCTGGATCTGAGCAAGCCCATCAATGCTGGTCTGTCTCTCGACGTCGATATCAGCCACACCACCCTCCTGGCTGGTGTTGTTGCACAGGCCGCTGTTGGCGATATCGCCGCTGTCGGTGCTGATGTGAATGTCGCTGTTGTCTGCCAGGACTGCTACGTCAAGGGTGCTGTCAACGCAAGCCTTTCGCTTGAGAACGTTGTCCCTGCCCTTCGCCTGGACCTCTCTGACATTGAGGTGAAGCTTGACCTCGATGTGCACCTCGACGCTGGTGTTACCGTTGCCGTCAGACTCCCGATACCCGAGACTCACCTGTCTCTGCCTCTGCCCGAGCTCGACGTTGGTGTCAGCCTGTACCTCGAGCTTCTCGTTGGTGCCAAGACCGCCATTGATGTTTCCGCCGGTGTTTTCGTCCAGCTGCTCCAGAACGCCTTCCTCGAGACCAACATCATTGATGGCAAGATCCTCGACGCTTCCTTCGAGGGCCTTGCTGTGAACGTTCTGCCCATTGAGGTCCGCCTTGGCTGCACCGAGCTTCTCGTCGACCTTAAGCTCCGTGCTGAGGTCGCCGTTGAGGCCGAAGTTGAGCTTGACGAGATCCTCCCGCTCAAGCAGCTTGGCCTCGACGTCATCCCCGACATTGGTGCTGGTATCGAGGTGGCCGCTGCTGTTGACCTTCTCGAATACGTTGGTCTGTTCTGCGCAGACGCCTCGTGCCCTCTTGGCTACGAGTCCTCTGGTCTCAACATCGCTGCTGCTGCCAAGGTCAACGTCGAGATTGAGGATGTCCTTGACGTGCCCATTGAGCTCAACATTGGTACCAAGCTCCTGCAGCTTCCCACTGCTTCCATCTGCCAGCCCTCTTACCCCACCGGTGCTGTCCCGACCCTCTCCGCTAGCACTCCTGCCTCTGGCTCTGGATACCCGGCCACCACCTCTGGCAACTCCCCTGCTACCACCCCGGCTCCTAGTGGATACACGACCACCATTGTCACCGGCACCCAGACTTTCACCGCCACTGTTTGCGGCGAGCGCTCTGCCAACTGCCCCGGTGGCTCTGGCACTACCATTGTCCACACCACTGTGTACACCACTACTTGCCCTGTTGGCCAGACTAGCCCCATCACTGGTCTCCCTCCTGCTCCTACTCACGAGACGACCCCTGCCGTCACTATCACCAAGCACGTTACCACCATGGTTCCTTGCTCTGAGGTCACCACCTATGCGCCCCCGGGATCTACTCCGGTCGTCAGTGTGCCCCCTACTGCTCCCGTCTTCTCTACTACCCCTAGCGTGAGCGTCCCTCCTACTGCTCCTATTTTCAGCACGACCGCGCAGACCAGCCCCGTTACCACGCCCGGCCTTAGCACCTCAGTTACCGTCCCGGCTACCGCCCCGTCGTTCACCCCTGAGACCAACACGGCCACCGTCCCAGAGGTCCCCACCTTCCCGGTCGAAACTCCCTCCTCGACTGAGAGCTGCTCGACTACCTCTCCCATCGTCAGTGTCCCGACCACTGCTCCCGTGTTCTCCACCAGCACTGTCCCGGCTGTGAGCGTCCCTCCCAATGCCCCTATTTTCAGCACAACTGCTCAGACCAGCCCCGTTGGTAGTACCTCGGTTACAGTACCCAATGAGGTCCCCTCGTACCCGGCCCAGGGCCTTTCGACCACGCCCGTCGTGAGCGTGCCTAACACTGCTCCTGTGTTCTCTACCAGCACCGTTCCCAAGGAGGTGACCTCCACCTCTCCCGTTGAGAGCACCACCGTCCCTGTTGTCCCGGTCGAGGCCCCCAGCTACTCTGCTGTCGTCCCCCCTCCCGTTTCGAGCTACCCTGTCCGCAACCCTGCCGTTACCTACCCGGCTGCCAACCCGCCTCCCGCCGAGACCTCTGAGTCGTCGCCTCCCTCGTACCCTGTGGAGACCCCATCCACTGCTACTGCCAGCGTTCCTCCCACTGCTCCTGTGTTCACTCCCAGCAGCAGCGTCCCTGTTACTGCCAGTGTGCCCAGCACCGCACCCGTGTTCAGCACCACTGCCCAGACTAGCCCCGTTGGCAGCACCACCGTTGGCACTCCCGCTGTCAGCACCTCTGTGCCTTACCCCACTGGCCCCTCGTACCCTACCGGCCCGGCCAACCCCACTGGCTCTTTCCCATCGACCTTCTCGTCGGCCCCTAGCGTCAGCTTGACCTACCCGACGAGCAGTGCCCCCGTTGGCTACCCCACCCACACTCCGGTGCAGGTTGCCGGCGCCGGTAAGATGACCACTGGCGCTGCCGGTGTCGTCGCCGCTGTCATGGCCATGGCCGCCCTTCTGTAAGGTGCGCGTACGATTCTGGAAAAATTAGAGGTTTAATTTAGGGATAATGATACCCGAGGATATTTCGTGAATGGAGGGAGGAGGAAGGGAGAGGCATATTTTAATATGTAATGCTATTTTTTGTCATTTTTCACTTTGTGCAAGCGAAGGCGTGTCTGTTTTCCCCGGAAGCATCCTGCCCTTCCCCTTGTGTTCATGGTCACTGTAAATAAAAACCATGTTTCATAGAGCCGCTGTGTTCACTTTTGCCCACCCACCCTCGTGACAACTCCCCATTCCATAGTGAAATACTCCTATGTGATCTTGGTTTCATGTTCTTAGATAGTATGAGTTGAGTTAGTATGCATATAATGATGAGTCTGTCCTTTACCTTGTCCCTGCTCCCTTGCTTTGCTAGTGAGTCCAATCTTGTTGATATTACTGTTACGTGGTAATAATGAACGCCACCTTGGTCTTAAACCCGGTCTATCAGCTTATGTTTTGGTTTTGGCTGGGTCCACTCGTTAGCAGTCGCCAATGAGAAGCTCAGTCAGGGATCCAAATCCAGCAACATCACTTGATCCTGTATATATGCTCCTACGCTTGGTTCCGAGCCTGCATGCGCGCTGTACGATGCGCGTGCCCGTGCTCGCCTTATCCAACCATGTCCAATATTGCAACGGTCCTATGTGCTTTGCGATGCTCTATACTTCATTCTCCTAGTCTAGAGTCCTATAAGCTTTTAGAGTCGAAATAATTCCCCGGCCGGGACCCCCATTTGCTTACCTCTAGCCCCTGTTGCTATGTTGTAAGCAACTTGGTCCTCCGCGGCTCTCCATGATGCGGCGGATATCATTCCCGTGCCCTCTACATACCATGCCTAAGCAGCTTAGTCGGCGACCGGCTTCGATACCGGCTCTGATGTGTCTCCGCCACCCCCACTACCCACTTGGACAACTATAGTAGGCGACGCTATACACAAATCCTGAAGACCGTCATAGTTCCACCTGTCGGTCTTCCCCGCACCCTTAGTATGTAAATAAAAGCCTCTTCCCCTTACATTCGTCAGTCCTAGCCTTCGCGTAGCTCTGATAAGTGATGTCCTTCTAGGTCTTTGCCCAAAAAGCTTTTTCAACCCTTTGTTCTCCTCGGTCCAGCCCGGCCTTTATTCTTAGCGTGAACGTTAGACCGTTATTTCCTTATTTCCAGCCGACAACATTAAAGATCTCGACGCTAGTCTTCGTGTCTTAAAAGGATATGGCTCCTCCTTTCCGCGCCGAGCACTTGGGCTCGCTTCTACGTCCCGATGAGCTTCTCGAGGTGCGAGCTACCATCCGAGACAAGGGTGTTTCCGCCGAGGAGGCCGAGCTTCCGGCTGTTGAGAAGAAGGCCGTCGGGGATGTCATCAAGCTGCAGCAGGAATTGGGATTCAAGGCCGTCACCTCGGGCGAGTACAACCGTACCCGGTTCTGGGGTCTGATGTGGGACGAGTTCGTCGGCACCATCCGCTTGCAAGACGCCGAAGCTAGTATGTTCCGCCTCTATCACCCGGATGTAGTGAGCTTGATCGAGAAGGATCGAAAAGTTATGTATGTGCTTTATCGTGTTGGCTTTACGTCTAGCCGTAGCTTCATTTCAAGGCCTCTCTCTCTAATGGCCTTCTTATATAAAAATGGAAGTCATCATCATTGACTTGCGTTTCGAATAGGCCCGGAGACTCGGTGATCGCTGGAGAGAAGCTGTCATACGACCCTAGCAAGTCTGTCTCCAACTTGCACGAGCTTCAGCTGTGCCAGGCGTTCGTGCCCAAGAACGAATGGGGTAACATTAAACTGACCATGATCACTCCGGCTTGGTTCCATGGTATGTATAATCGCATCTTCCTCGAAACTTCAAATCCGGTTCCTTGAACTGTCGTTACGAGTTCCTGCAGCTTGTCTTGGCTAACATTCTCGGCAGTATGTAAACTACCCCTTGTTCGTTAGACTGGCCCGGTTATAGCCGGACAGTGATTTGGTAAACATTTCTTGGCCTTCGTACTGTGATAGTAACTGCTAGTAGATGAGATACAAGCAAGGCCGAGCATACACGAAGGAAGCCTACGCCAACGATGCCGAATACTTTAAGGATGTTGCGAAGGTATACCAGGCCGAGCTAGACACGTTGTACAAGGCCGGACTCCGCAACGTTCAGTTTGACGATCCCGGCATGGCGTGTAAGACGTTACTTTCTCTTTATTAAAATATCCAATCTATACCCCTTTCAAATACACTATGACGACGTGGCTTACACCAGCCCATAGACTTCTGCTCGCAGCAATTCCGCCAAGGCTGGGAGGAGGACAAGGACAACGAGGGTTCTGTAGAAGACCTCCTGGACGCGTACATTGAGCTCTACAACGACTCGATAAGCAAGTGTCCCGCCGACTTCCATACCGGCATTCACCTCTGCCGCGGCAATTTCATTGGCGGCCGGCACTTCGCCGAGGGCGCGTACGACATCATCGCCAAGAAGCTCTTCCAGAACCTCAACGTCAACACGTTTTACCTCGAATATGACACGGAGCGCTCGGGTGGCTTCGAGCCCCTTAAGTTCTTGCCCAAGAACAAGTACGTCGTTATCGGCGTAATCAGCACCAAGCTGCGCGAGCTCGAGGACAAGGAGGCCATGAAGGAGCGTATCTATAAGGCGGCTGACTTCGTGGCGGACGGGCGAGGAGAGACCCGCGAGGAGGCCCTCAAGAGCATCAGCGTTAGCCCACAGTGCGGCTTCAGCACCCACGAGACCGGGTACCCTCTGTCTCTGGAAGATGAGAAGAAGAAACTCTCGCTGGTCCGGCAGATCGCAGATGAGATTTGGGGTGAGCCCTAAAGCTGGGGAACCGCCGTGATACGAAAAAAAAAAGGTAAAGGGGGGCATTATACTTGGTTACTTCAACATATCAAAAAGGGGCGGGACGGGATGATTGGTGTTCGTGGGACAGGGCATCATGATAATCAACTTCCATGTTTGCATTGGGATATATTTGGTTTTGAACAAGAGATGTCTCTCTGACTTGTAGGTGCATGATGTATATATAGGAAATAAATATTCTTGATACCTCGAACTCATACATTACTAGGGCCATGGGTATAACTACGTTTCGTTCAACCTTGCTTCTCACAAATACCCTGATTGGAAGTATTATTCACATGTGGCAAAAGCCAACGCTAATTGCCGTCTGGCAATTAGCCCTTATATGGCATAGCAACATCACATTATCTCATAATTCAAGATATGGTTTATAAGGCCACTATAATACTATTTATTTATTTTCTTTTCTTTTCACATAAATCACCCGCAAAATGTCTTGAGCTCCTTTTCCGTAATGCAATTACTGATCCGAATACTATACTTTGATTCTAACTATCATTTTTATATTTCTATCTAGTACATAGGTTAGAATCTACGGGAGTACAGGAGGCGATCCCTCTAGATACTGATGACGCTACATCAATCTAATGATCCAGCCATCGCCCTGGGGGTCCCCTTTGGCATTGATACCGCCCCATAGGACTACCTTCGTACCATCTGCCGTAACATCGTATCCGAATGAGCTCCGGGGTCCGGGATGGGCCTTCCCTTCATGTGCTAGTAGGTCACCTGGAGCTTGCACTTCAACTTCTGCCCAGGTATACCGGCCGGTATTGGCTCCTAGGCTTGAGCGTATCTGGTCCTTTATTTTCGCGGGCTTAACTGCTTCTGTTACCTGGGTCGATGCATGAACCTCAAGGTCACTTGATGGTAACTGGAAAGTCCAAATGTCACTCCATTGTAGTAAAGTGCCATCCTCTGCAGTGCCTTGTTGCTCACCAAAGAAGTAAAGAAGATAGTTCCGACCGTAGCCCGTAGTAACAGGCAATAAACCTCCATTTTCGCGTGATTTGGGACCGGGAGTCAGGGGGTTTATAGGGAAAGAGATGGTCTCCCAGGTTGGTGGTTCAGCATATACCTTGACTGTGAGACTGTGGATGTCATTGCTAAGCGTACCCGAGGCTGTGAGGAGATATAGGATATCCCCGGCGAGGGCGGCGCTGCTGGTAGCTACCGGAGCATGTGGAAACTGATTCCACACTTTGGTGAAGCAGTCAAAACGCCAGACGTCAGTCAACGGCGAACCACTAGCATCCAGCCCGCCGTATAAAACCAGATTACCGTCGTGGGCGAATAGCTTCCCCTTGCTTCGTGGGGGTGGTACCCTTTCTGGATGACTGCTAGGCTCTAAGGTATCCCATGATGAATTTTCAGTATCATATAGCCATAGGCGCGAGCCTTCATCTACCGGCTTTCCTGTCTCGTTGCACCCGCCATAGATAGCAATACGGTTCCCGAGAGCACAGGCCGCATGATCTGTACGCGGTGCGGGAACCGGCCTGCCCTCATCGATAGTAATGGCTGGTGAGACTTGGTACTCAGGTGCCGCGGCGCCCTTGACGGGCAAGGCGATTGAGTGTATGTCGTTGCTAGCCAATTTGTTGCGGCTCGTCTGGCCACCGAATATATAGGCCCTCTTACCAACAACGGTGACGGTGTGATGAGACCGGAAGAGCGAAGAACTTCCAAGTTTTCACGCGTCAGAGAGGGCATTGGAGAGACTTGATGGCGCGATTTTCGAGGACTGCTTACCTGCATTGGCGGTCCGTGGTGGAGGCTAACTGCGAGAAGGTGGCCTTGAGAGGCATGGTAGGTTTTGCTACAGCGTATCCAGCAGCACCAGCTTGGACACTTGTAGAGACGACCTCTTCGGCGGCCCACAGGCCAGCCACTACCTCGGCCATGTTGAATGTCTTACCGTTAAATATCTTACCGGTCTGATATCACTTATTTATGGTCTCATGGGGGTTCTTGGATGTCGTGACTGAGTAGGCGGTGACAGTGTAGAAGAGGAGTAAGAACAAGAGGAGGAGATATGGACAAAAGTGTCAACATTATGTTACTCGGTAAGTTGTAGGGAAGTAGGTTAGGTAGTAGGTAGGCACCTTACTTGACCTCACCTCATCTTACCTAATGAACAAGTTACCAGTAGTGATGTCATTTACCTAGGTACATACTAAGTTCTATTTTTAGGGAAATCAATATCCATCTACCCTAGTTACGTAGGTCACTATAAAAGGGTCGGAGAGCAGCACGCGCACGAACTAACAAAGAACAGGTAGGTAATAAGGGGGAGGAGGTGAGGCCTACCTACCTATCTAAGGGTAAGGAAGAAGAGCAAAAAAAAGGAAGAAAAAAGAAGAAGAAGAAAAAAGAAAAAAGAAAAAAGAAACCGATAATAAATATACCACCGCATACTGGCAGGGCTATTAGGGAAATATCTGGATAATGGTTTTGTATAATTAGGTATTGGTGGTGATGTTATGGTGGAGGAGTGAGTTGGTGTAAATAGTAGATTGATGTTAGTGGATCAGGTATATGCATCAATTAGGTACCTAACCTAGTAGATTGGTGGGGCAAAATCAATGACGCAACTGCTGTACCTTTGGTAATATTACTAAAACTAGGCGGCCGAATCCTTCGTTATGTGAATAAATAAATGGCCTGTATGCATACAACCACCCCCTTGTTGCCCCCTATTGCCCCCACCACTCTGTCTTCCCCCCCTCTTCCTCCTCGTTGCCCCTAAACACTCTCCTTACTACATAGTTAAATGCCATTATATATATAAGTTGTCACCTTATTTTAGTTGAAGAGAAAAGGATGAGGATATTAACATATATATCTCCAATGGCCGGACACTCTCTACCAGGTCGTGATTAGCAGAGCTAGCTAGGTTAGCTGTCTTTACTATCAATCACTCGATATTCCCGCGTTATGCGAAAGGATAAAAGTCGTGACAAATCATGATGTGATGGACCTCGAGACTAGATTGAGGTTTAGATGGACCGATGGAACGAAGTCTAAGGCTCGGAGCGTCCCCCCCCCTACCGGGCGAGGATGAACATCCATTCTCGAAGAATCGTGTATATAACAAGTTCCCGAGTATGTGTTACGACCCAGCCAGGGGGGTAACATATATAATTATAGAATTGGGGTACAATGACCAGTCAGTCATTGTGCGAAACCTTTTGGCGTAGTTTGGTATAATGGGTTGCTCAACATCTATTGTAACAGTATGGTTGCTCCTGCATATGATGACAGCACTGCTAAAAGTTATCGTAAGCGTGGTCGAGAAGCTCGATCAATGTGATGTGACGGATCTAATGTTGTTGCTATAAGGGGGTAGTGGTAGGGGTGTTCACAGATCACTCATCCGAAACCAAGCTTAGGAATTTTATTGAGGTTTCTCAACTGAGATACTATAGTCCGTTACAATTAGCGATCGATAATATAGCCATGAGTCTGAATCCATAGTCCGAAACAAGCTGACGCCTTTTATTTTATTTCTATAAATGTTTATCACTATATTGATGTAGAGTTTCATTCAGTCGATCTGAAGCGAATTACTGGTTATTACCTGTACTCACCTTTTTGGATGATTTGCTCTAGGTTATACGAATTATTGGAAAGAATTATATATCGACAAGCCACTATATGTACTCCATATTAAATCTAATAATCCCACGATGTCGCAGTACTAATGCAGATACTAACCAGTTTAATCTTTGCTCAAATTTCCATCTTGATACATGTACGTGCTTTGGTTAATACGATTGGGTTTCAAAGATAAAAATTCGCGAAGCATACGCCCAGGCAACATTCTTAAGGGAAGGTCCTTGACGACCAGCACCGTCTCATTGCCCTCCAAGCTTCGCGGTCCTGCTCGACCTGCTTATCCGGGTTCTGCAGCACCTCGACGAAAGCTCCGTTCTTCTTCTTCGTCTCCAGATCTAGCACAAACGTCTCGATCGTTGCAGACGTCGATGTCGGCGGCGACGGGCCCCGCAAGTTCCTATCTAGGAAGCACCAAGCTAGCTCGACGAGCTTGCTCTCATCGTGCGGTGTGTCGCGGAACTTGCCCACCTTGCGCAGATAGTTGATCCACTCAACGAAGCTGCGGTCGTTGGCCAGGTCGTGCCCCGTGTAGAAGCACTTCTCCTCGGCTGAGAGGTGGGTCGTGCGCGTTTCTGTCTTGAGCCATTCTCGCACGAATCGCTCGCCGTGTATCTCCACCTCCGAATTGTCGGAAGCAGTAGACTCAGCGTTGCGGGCGAGCCGGTCCCGCCGCCGTAGGTGTCGGTCCACGAGCCATAGACGGTGTGAGATGCCCGCGCTCAGGTCCTTGATCTCGTCGATCTCGGACTTGTGGTCTAAGTCTTCCCTGCTGCCTCCGAACTCCCGCGTATTGTGCCGAACCGTCGCGTCGAGGGTGTGTCGAATACCCTCTTTTGTCGCTTTACCGGTGCGGGCCTCGAGTTTTAGGACAAATTGCGACATGCGTGTTAAGCTCTTATGAGCAGCCGCGAGAGCCTCGGCGATCTCTTGCTCACGCGATGTCTCAGAGGAAGTGGCTGCCGATACCCCTGTTGGTGCCGTAGCCGTCTTCTCCTCGACCTTGCTTTCTGTTGACTCCTGGCTAGCACTGGCATTACTTCCTTTTTGTTGATCGGGGTTGCGGTTGTGAGATGTCCGTCTGTCGTTGGTTCTCTGAGGTTTAACTTGTGACTTTTTCGGATTGGGTACAATATCAGAGCCAGTATCTCGTAGATGGCCAAACAATGGCTCATCCTCGCTTTCATATGGCTCCGGAAGCTCAGGGGGCTCGGGTCTATCTCTCCATACGCAAATATCGTCGTCCTCCTCTTCTCCATCTGACAGCGCGAGGGCGTGGTATGGACGTGCATCGTAAACGCCCAGGTTATAATATTTCGCCATCGTGAAAAATATTCTTTGGAATTTCTTGTATAACTTATGTTCTCGTGGAATTATAGATTGACTCGGTCAAGGGAAACCAATACGACCAATCCTGCCGGGACTTGGAGGCATGGCAGCTTTAATATATGCTAGCATATTCTTCTTTCTCGTAGAGGTCTTCTTTGTTCCGTCTTAACAAACTTAAAGAATTGTTAGTAGTATCTTAGAGCTCCAACTTAATAACTAGAAGAAATTTCTGAATGAACAAAGGCGTCAATTGTCCAAAAGCATGAATGCTTTATTTAGTCAATCTCGAACAAAGAGTGATATATTCCCCCAGAGTGATGCTAGTCTCTTACACCCTTTATGCTCAGGCCTGCTTTGACCTCTGGAGGAGTCTTGAGATTAGACGTGGCTACAATGGCCTTGTTAGGAGAACCAAAGAAGGAACAATACATTTGTTTGTAGTTCCTCGAAACATAACGTGCGTTTTTTGGCCTTCCGTGCTGTCAATATTCTACTATACCGCGACGCTGTACATAAAAATCGCTACCTCTCCCATTTTTCATA
Source organism: Biscogniauxia mediterranea (assembly GCA_018398605.1). NCBI lineage: Eukaryota > Fungi > Ascomycota > Sordariomycetes > Xylariales > Xylariaceae > Biscogniauxia > Biscogniauxia mediterranea. The sequence goes on along the minus strand of JAGXTR010000007.1, from coordinate 384,479 downwards.
AATGTGAAATTAAAATTGGCATCTTGTTTCTCTTGTTTGTTATCTAAGCCCTTACTAAGTCATAAGAGTGGGTTATAAAGCTACAATCGCGCGAGCCTTCTCTTTTGTCGTATACCTACTTTTAATACGACATCAGCTATGTCAGTTATCACCGCCAGACCTGTACAGACCACACCACTTATAGCGTTCTCTACGCATACTGGCTACGCGACGATAAAGCCCAAGTTAAGTCTCACGATCCCCAAGACAGAGTCCCCCAAGCCGGTGCCTGTTTCAGCCCGTACTGACTTTGTGCTCGACATCGACCAAATGACCTATGTTCCTAATAGTACCGACATGACTACTACTACTTGTACTCACTCCCGCGACGGGAGTATGTACTGTGACTATTGCTTTCAGAATGACCTTCAGCATAATTTAGAGGACGATCATAGAGTGCTTTGGAATAAATGTTTGGAGACCGAGGGTGTAATGGCTGTACTCGAGTTCCTCATTGTTCTCCAGATGCGGCTCCTAGTGATTGCCGTGTTTCTGCTTCTAGCCTTGATAATAATATTCACGGTAAGAATACATGTATACGGTCAATAGGTTATACATAGATGGTTTTATCTCCACGGCTGCCCCTGGCAACTAAAGGACTAAAGGAGGTCACTTCCATGGAAGTTATTCACACGAGATGAGATTTCTCGCCTAATATAGTAATAATAGGTACACTCAATAGTGTTAGATATGCTTTCCTCTCCAATCTGCTCTTGTGCTCATGGTACTCAGTGTCATAGACATCGTGACTTCCTATCCTTCATCTTAGAAATTCCCTGTGGCCCCAGCATGCCATGCTAAGGCAGTCAGTTGGGCCGTGAGTAATGTTTACAAACAAAAGCCTCGTCAGACACCGACCATACACTGTTCCCTCTTTAGCTAACCTAACAGAATAGGAGCAACGCTTTCACGTTTATCTCCTTGGTACTAAAATATTATCCTCGGAAACATCGAAATCTCGACCTATCCCCCATCTGTATGTGCTCTCTTCCTTAGCCCAGCACTCTTCTACAATACATGTGACACCCTACTCTCTCTATGACACTAGAAACGTGCAAAGCTGAGATATCCCCTAGAAGACTTCGTCTCCCGCCATTACTGACGAAAAGAAAAGGGGAGTTGCAACCACTGTGGAACCCCCTTTCACCTTCTCACATTTCTTCGAATCATTAAAAGACACATCTTTCATCAACCTAACAAGCTAGTATACCACCCCTTCCCCCCTTCTCCATCCTACCTCAATGACACATCCCACTCCTTCCCATTGATTACCCATCATCTAATTTCATTTTACATTCTGCCACACGTCAGTCTTCATCTTTTCTGAGTTTGGACTTCCGGCCTTTAAGAGTGTTGCATTTCCATCGTGCATCAGTATTCCAAAACCTCGTACCACGTCCCCCGAACTCGAGACTCGGTAGCCTTTCCAACTGCGGTCTCACCACTAGTCTGATGTATCAGACTAGTGGCATACTGATCAAGATGGCGGGAGATGATCAACCTAGTCGCAACGATACCGATGCTGCAGTCGCTACTACTGTGACTGATCACCATGAGTTTGCCTGGAATACATGCAGTGGTTCTCACGAGCAGGAACGTATCGTGGTAAAAGAAAAGGCCTTACAAGATGGCCTCAAGCATTACGAGAGGATCGTTGACACGCTCCAGAGATTCCAAAGCATGCCAAATCTGGATGCACAGCATGCAGAATCCATCTGCAGCCACGACCAACGCCAGAAATGGATCCAATCGTGCGGTAGGTACCTGACTCTCTAGTTCATAGATTTCACTTGAGGACCACGTTAACATATAGCTATCCTTATTAGAGGAACTCAAGAAGCGACATAATGACTTCGCTGTTCTAGTCGGTGTAGCAGGTAAAACTGGAAGCGGCAAGACATCTGCACTGAATGCCCTTCTTGGATACCGTGAGCTTCTTCCTACCAGCAACGACTCAGCAGCTACATCCGTAGTTTGCAAAGTATCTTACAACCATGACGATAGACTTGAATATGCCTTTCGAGCTTGCGTCATCTTTCGCCAAAAGACCGACTTTTTAGAGCAGCTTGAGCAATTCTTTGAAGATCTGAAGGGAAGGAATGAACTTGAAGCAGCACACAATAGCTCTATTGAAGACGAGGATGCTCTTCGGATTGCGAATGCTACGCTAAAGATTAATCTTGAGATGATCAATGCGGTATTCGGGCTGGAGGAAAGGGCCGTGGAGCATATGAGCGCTCAAGAGCTTATAAGTTCCAACCCAGATATCGACGCACTTATCGGAACACAGAAATGGTTTCACGGCAATAAAGCAGACATACTGTCAGAGAAAATCAAACCCTATATGGATTCTACTTCCATGGCACATGCTACGTCTGGGATGGAATTCGCGGCTTGGCCCCTTATCGACGAGGTTCAGATATTCGTCAAGTCAGACATTCTGAAAAATGGAGTCGTTCTTGTAGACCTCCCAGGAACAGGGGATTCTGTCGAAAGCCGAGCTGCTGTCGCAGAAAGATACTACACAAAACTAGCCGCTACCATGATAATCACCCCGATTTCTCGAGCCGCAGATGAATCCACCTCCGTCAAGCTGATGTCGCATCATCAAGAGATGAGCATGAAGTTGGATGGCAAATTTCACAAGAAGAACTATTGCGTAGTGTTGTCGCATATCGATCAGATAGATCGTGCAGCTGCTCTTAGAAAACCAGAAGCCAAGTCCAATCAAGAACTCCAAGGTTATATTCAACGGGAACGAGAGCTAAGAGCAGAGAAATCAGCAAGAGACGAAGAAAAGAAACGAGTGGCGAAGAAGCTCCGCAGCTTATACAGGGCTAGGAAGTCTGCTAATGCAAAAATACAGAAGAATACAGGTTCAGGTAAGGAGGCTACTCCTGCGTTGGGAGGTACCTAAACACTAATGTCATCTCACAGCACGGGTTTCAAAACATGCTATCCGTAAAGAAAAAATAAACTTGAAGAAGCTCATGGCTGAAGTGAATTCACAAGAAGAGCACAATTCTAACCTGGATGAAGTATTGGAGAATCTCCAAGAAGAGTTGAAAGATCTCGGCGGGAAGATAATCTTCACGTGTATCAAAGCGCGGAATGAATTTCTCGAACGCCGCATCGGAAGCGACTTTAAGAGACGCCAGGCCAGGATGATTGCCAGCAACCGGACTGATCTACGAGGTACCTACGATGGCGAGGTGTCCATTTATCCAGTTAGTTCCAAGGCATTCTGGCCATGTTTCAGAAAAGAGAGATCTGATAGAGAGGAGCCTCTTATTGGATTCCCGGACGTCTCTTATTCTGGGATTCCGAGTCTTACCAGCTGGATTCGGAATGCAACAATCCTAGAGCGTGAACACCATGCCGAACCACTTCTGCGTGATCTACACGTCTGTTTTAATCTTATCCGACTTTGGTCTCGCGATGGGTGGGATCGAGACAAGATCGGGACCAGCAGACAGTGGCTCCAGAGCGATGTGTTCTCACCAGTATATCGATCAATGAAGATGGTAGGATTATATCGTCATGCTATGATACGCACCTGTTAATAGTGCGTATAGGTACTTGACTCCCACTGGAGAGTCTTGGGGAAGCGTGTGAAGAGGTTGAATCCCCTTGCCCAGGCAGAAGATTACCAAAACGAATGCGCCAAAAAGGTCAACACGACTGTTCAAAAATGGCGATATAAAAATCCGAATAGCAAAACATTGCTCGAAAAGATACATTGGCTCACCTATCAGGCAAATATTCAAAGGAGAGGCAATAGATTTGTGACCAGGGGTCGGACTGTTTACACGTATAACTGGATGGAAGATATGTAAGTATCACGTTGAACTAATATGACATGGATATTAACGCGGCAACAGCACGAACATCCTTCTGGATGCGATCGTAGAACATTGGGATGATGCCCTCAACCATCAGATCCCCGCGCTTGCTGGCCCTATCTCGGAGACAATCGATGAAATCTGGATTAAGTTCCTCGATGCACTCGTTTTTAATATCCAAGATACTGCCCCAGAGCTTATGCCATATATAAACGAAGAAATGCCTAGCTTTGAAAGTATTAAGCAGAAAGCCAAGGGTCAGATGCGTGAAGCACTACGCGGAATCTCCAAGGGCGCATCTGAAGTACATCCAACTTTGGTGAAGAAGATCCAGAAGAAGTGGGATAAGCCTTTTAATGATGCGATCGAAGTTAGGGGTAAGTAGTAGTAGTAGTAATATCGTTATATACTGGCTAACCAATGGTAGGTACTGGGTCCTTCCGACGACGACAAGAAATCATGGAGGATTTCGCCAAAGGTCAGGGTGCCAAAACGTTGAAGGCTGCATTTTCTAGCATGAACAAGAAACTTGAGAGGAACTTTGAGCAACTCCCCAGAAGCCTAAACAGAATCTCCGATTTCGTCGTACAGGCAGTCGAAGCTCACATCAACATGCTTTTAGACAAAGTCCTAGAAGACCCATCGGATGCAGTCAAACTCGAGGACGTTGCGAAACTCAAAATACACCTGCAACAAGATATTCACTCCATATTGCTGGATTGGGCAGGGCAGTGGAGGACCCTGAAAGAAGATTATGCCATAGATCTGCAAGCTAAAAACAAGGAGTTCCCTGAAGAGTACCGCTGCATCAAAGCAGAGGGCGATGATGAAGACGACACGATGAAGACCGGCGAGGACGACGATGACGACGAAGATGCCGATGAAGATAAGGACGCCGACAGTTACATTTACTAGACATGATCTCGCGTTGATTTTACCACCATATGCTTCCATCGCCGGAGAGTTCCCATATAGTGTTGCATTCACTAACTACTTGGGAGACGATGTAAAAGCCCCGAGTGGTGTTTGTAGGGGCGTCGAACTATGTTGATGCGCTGATTTCACAGATTCCTAGTTCTACAGTATTTCTCGCGCGAATACTTTCATTGCACTGCTGACGAGTTCGCAACATATTAATATTAGATACCTAGTCTAGATTGATTAGCTGATACTTCATATTCTCAATACATGCGATGATCTCCCTGAATATTTTGGTTGCTTAAATGCTGCGTACTCGTGACTCAAGGGAACCCCATGTGACAGTACATGCCCCTGAATGTTGTCGGAAGCTACATAGCTGCGTGGAGATCAGCACCTCTTGTAAAGCCATGAAGTTACAGCACAACGCCACGCAGTCCACGCTCGAGTTTCGTGACTACCGCTAGCCATAAATCAAAGATGTAAAGACTATTTACATCTGAGCATCTCTGCATCATCCCACCCCCCCTTTCGCTCTTCTTCGTCGTCCTTCTCCTCCATAGAAAATATCACCACCACTACCTCAACTAGGTAGTTAACTCTGCCCCCACCCCCCACCAAAAGGCAACCACATCGACCTCGTCGGCGGCCTCAACTTCGTCAGCCCGTCCTCCGCCCACGAGACACCCAGCACGGAGGCCACGCCATCCATGAGCACCTTCACCGGCCGCCACAGCGGCATCAGCACGCGGCCCCACACCCCGGCGGCCAGGGCGTGGGCCCTGACGCCGAGCTGGAGGGCGCCCGGGCGGCCGGCGACCCACTGCAGGGGGCTGTGGACGAGGCCGACCCAGCCGAGGCGCACGAGGCCGTAGTCGAGCAGCAGGCGGACCTCGGGGAAGCTCAGGAACCAGAGCGGCAGCAGGGCGGCGGGCACGAGGAGGCGCCAGTCGACGACGGAGGCGGCGACGAGCAGGAACCAGGCCGTCCAGGCGACGCGCACGTCCCAGTGCAGGGGCGCGTGGCCGTTGACCACGAGGCCCTCGCGCAGCACCTCGGCCGCGAGCACGCCGAACGCGACCAGCCAGAGGGAGGCGGACCAGCGGAGTACGCGCAGGAGGAGCTGCGGGTCGCGCAGCACGAAGAAGGAGAGGACGAGGTTCCAGGCCAGGGAGGCGGTTATGAGGAAGAGGAGCATGTTGTTGCTAACTGCTTCTTCTTCTTCCTTTTCTTCCCTTTTTAAAAATGCTAAATTGTTCTTCACTCTCTTTTCTCTCTCTCTCTCTCTTGCTCTGGTGTGTATACTTGAATTTTTTTTATAGAGATAAGATGACTTATGAGGTATTCTTTACGTTGCGGCGATGATAGGCAAGCTAAGATGACGAAGACATTGGTGAAGATTGGAACACCTCGTAGGTATATGTTATATGTTTTAGGTACCCAGATAAGCCGGGTTATACGCAGGAGGAGCAGGAACCCCGGGCGCAAGTCTTTAAAATCCTCGAGACAATGCGAAAGAAGAAGAGAGGAAAAAAACGCTTTAGATGTAGCTTAAATAAGAAGCAGGCAGGTGTTATATCATTGTCTACGTCGCGTAGCCTTGAAATATTCGCTCTATGTTGATTGATCGGGTAACCAGCATCTTGGTGTTTGGATGAGAAAACAAGGGAAGAAGGAAAAAAAGTTGAGATAGCTTCTGCTCCATGTCGATTATTACGAGATCAGGGGTGAGAATAGATTATGTACCGGAAGCGGACAAAGGCAGTTGTTGTCTTTGTTTGATCATTCCCTCCCTTAGTTCTACAATCCCATAGTGCATTGATGTTCTCCAAAAAGTGTCTGTGGCTAGACAAAGAAAACCCCTGAGTTTTATGGTGAGGCGAGTGCCAATTGCGAAGTGAGACAGGATGTCAATAAAGGGAAGGACGTGGTTTAGGTAAATCTTGCTATGAACTACATTTGCATATGTATACTATGGTGATCTTTTATATCCTTATTTTCTGGTAATGGCGTACCTAAGACAACCTTGGAGGAACCGGACTCATTTGACACCAGGTCCTGATATTTTGTATCAATCTATTCTATCGTGCTATCGAATAAGTAGGAACGCATAGCGTCAATAGTGCTAACCACTCTAAAATTCTACCCATGCTATCTATGTATTTCTTTTTGCGTCTAAGTTCAACCTCATTCTCCCTCCTCCCCTGTTTCTCCCACTTATTCTACGGATCTTCTGATGCAGACAGAATAACTAGAGGAAAACGACACCATGAACACCGCGATAAACTATTCGAAGATTTTTAGGAATGGTCAACGTGATTCGTAGTTCAATGGGTTAAGTCAGGGCGCATTGATGTAGGTGCTGGGCGATAAGGGAGGTTAACGTGGTCTAGAGGGGATACAGCAGATGCACTATCCTTGCTGTCCTCATCCGCATCATTGCTTCTCTTGTCCTCCATTTGGTTTCTCATTACTAGGACGCGGATATCATCCTCAAGGAACCTCTCCACTTCCTCTATGCTGTCGCCAAAATCCCCCGGGCCTCCTTGGGTGGCCTCCTTGTTGGCTGCTTCGGAGACCTTGGCCCACAGACGCTTTCCGAGGTCGCCGAGTGTGTTGGCTCTTGCGCTATCGTTGGCTTCACAGAGTCTTGCAGCTGGTTCTTGATGAATCTTTAGCGACTTTTCTAGCAGTGAGACCCGAGCCTTATAGTCCTTCACTTCTCCCAGGTATGTGCCGACCTCACGCTGGTACCTCGAGATATTGTTCTGGTGAGCCATGATCTGTTGGTACAATGTGGTGAGTGGAGGAGGTTCGGCGTTGGAGATACCCTCGGACGATCCATCGTTTCCGCGACGCCTCTTACTAACGGGTTGCTCGGAGTCTGTAGATCGTTTGCGGTCCGCAGGGTTCATTCTCCCGGTGTTAGGGGAGTAGGCTCGGCTTAGCCGTGCATTGATAGCGTCGATATTCTTGGTTAGATCGTCGTCGTAGGGTTGGGTGTCTCCCGACCGTACTATATTAAGAAACTGACTCCGTGAGGTGCAGAGATCCAAGATGAACTGTTGGAGCTCGGATGTATGGGCTGGAGTATGTTTCCAGTATGTGTACATGGCCGACAGCTTGCTGGACACGGCGCTGAAAAGGTATCTTCTCGAGGTGTCACCCCTAGCTCCTTGGAAAATCTCATTGCACACCCGTGCGAGGATCTGGGCGTTCTTGGTGACATTCATGTCAAGGTTGTGGTTTCCATCAGAAGAGGGATGATGGGCAATTAGGAAGGGGTATAGGGCGTGTCGCTTGTATGCGAACACATCTACGGGCGAGATTAGGAAGCCCATAGCCGGGTTTGAGACTTCATGTTGCTCCTGAGAAACATCCATCCTATGATATTTAGGTTAGTCGAATATGATGTGATGTACGACGAGGGGAATATTTTACCTGATAAGAAACTCGGGCGAAATATGCTGAAAGGCGTTGTAGTTTGGAATCAAGGTACTGACGGTGGGCGAAAGAACGATGGCGCAATAAGAAGAGTAGGAAAGTGTAACAAGGAAAAATAAAGTAAAAATAAAAAAGGTGTATTATGGAGAATCTATGTATGTGAAGGATGTGGTGGTTGGTAGTGGTGCTCGTGTACCCAGGTAAGTAGTATGTAGGTAGGTAGGAGGTTACCAACCTTCTATGATTTTAGAAGGTTTGTAGTAGAAAAGTATATGAGACGAATCTTGATATAAATTTTTTAATTTTTAGAAATCCCCCTCCATCCCTCTTTAAAAAAGGATGTTGGTATATCAAAAGACCGATAACTACCTAATCAACCTACCTCTTACAAGACGAGTTGATACAAGCGAACCAATTATAAATGCGAAATGTGTCGAACTGGGTTGGGTGTTCAAGATTTACTGGCTACTAAGTAGGGTAACCTAGGCTATCAAATCTCTCATCCCATCTCATTATGTGCTCTAGGTTAGGCAAGTCCGCCTTCTCCTTTGGAGCGGCTGAACCTGCAACGTGAACGAGGCTAGGTTAGGCAGGTTAGGCAGGTTAGGTTAGGTAGGTAGGTAGGTAGGTACTGTCGATGTGCTGCTTTCAACAATAGGGGTAAATAGGGGGGATAACTAACCTATAGCCATGCAACTCCCCAGATTCCCAACCCCCCCAAGATCCATTGATCGTATTCGACACCTGTGCTGCCTGAACCCCCCTGAAAAGCGGTTGATTGGCACATGAAAAATAACTCTGGTCAATGAGGTCCATTCATTCAAATCGTCTATTTATTCATTTATGCCTACTATGGTACCTAAGTACCTAACTTATCTACCATGCCCCCTTTTCCTCCCCCTTTTCCTCCCCCCTTTTCTTCCCCCCCACCCCTTTCCCCCTGCCTACCTATATACCTCCTCCTACCTACCTACCTATTCCCTCACAAATAACCCCGCCATCCCCATCCCCGTGCCCACGCACATACTCACCACGCCCACCTCGCCCCCCGTCCGCCCCAGGCCGTGCAGCAGCGTGCTCGCGAGCCTCGCCCCCGTCGCCCCCAGCGGATGCCCCAGGGCGATGGCGCCCCGTCCGGGTTCACCTCGCCGCGCTCCCAGGCGCCTTGCAGCCCCAGCTCGCGCACGCAGTACACGGCCTGGCTCGCGAACGCCTCGTTGATCTCCCAGCGGTGCACGTCCCGCGTGCCCAGCCCCAGCCGCGCCAGCAGCGCCGGGATCGCCACCTTGGGCCCCACGCCCATCTCGTCGGGGCGGCACCCGGCCGTCAGCCCCGCCACGAAGCGCCCGACGATGTCGCCCGAGAGCCCCAGCGCCGCCGCCGTGCTGCGCCGCATCAGCAGGGTCGCCGCCGCGCCGTCGCTGACCTGGCTCGAGTTGCCCGCCGTGCTGGACCCGCCGTCGGGCTTGAACGCGGGCTTGAGGCGGGCGAGGGCCTCGGTCGTGACGCCGGGCCGCACGCCGTCGTCGCGCGTCACCGTGATGGTCTTCTCTCCGCCGACCTTCTCCCCCGCGCGGTCCACCTCCTGGAAGCGCGCCGTCACGGGCACGATCTCGGCGTCGAACGCGCCCGACTCCTGTGCCCGCGCCGCGCGCTGGTGCGACTCGGCCGCGAACGCGTCCTGCTCCGCGCGCGACACGCCGTACCGCTCCGCCACGTTCTCGCTCGTGAGCCCCATGGGCATGATGCAGTCGCGCGCGTCGCGCACCCCGCTCTCGCGCAGGGCGGGCCAGAGGTCGACCGGGATGGCGCGGGAGCCGTAGTTGCGCGTCATGCTCTCGGTGCCCGCGGCCACGCCGACGTCGATCATGCCCGTGCGGATCTGGGCCGAGATTGCGGCGATGCTCTGCAGGCTGCTGCTGCAGGCGCGGTTGACCGTGTGCAGGGAGGTGGTGGTGGCGTACCCGACGTGGTTCATGGCCATGCGGGAGGCTTTGCTGCCGCCGAGCTCGGAGAGCACCACGCCCACGGCCACGTCGTCGATCTTCTCGGGCGGCAGGTTCGGGTTTGCGTCGAGCGTCGCGCGCAGCACCACCGAGAGCAGCTCCTCCGGGTACGCGTCTTTCAGCTGGCCCTTGTAGGAGCGGCATATCGGTGTGCGCAGCGACGAGAGTATCACCGTGTCGGAGGGGGATTTGGCCAGAACCGCAGCCAGGCCTTTAGGTAGAGCCATGATGTCCCACGTATCTTTAGGCCGCAAACTTGGAATCTGCCAATAAAAAAAAAGGAGGGTAGGCACAGAACAAAATGGCGATTATTGGAGCGAATTGCTCTATCCTAGATGATAGTTCGGAAAGCGGGGAGCTTGGTCTAGGAGCCAAGGCGCGATATATATATATATATATATATCACGGTGATGGGCGTTGCTAAGATATATACTAAAATGAAGTCACTAGGTTAATTTGCTCCTGTGCCATATCAAATCGAATTCCGGAAGGCTGGATTGAAAATAGAAGGAGAAAATAAAATAAAGGAGGCACGAATTCTAACAGAAGCGCTACTAAGCGTAATCGGAGGAAGAAGACAGCTCGGGATGTGCTCGACGTCCGAAGCCAGACAGATGCTCAATTTGCCGGCTACCGTTTCCGTGTGTGGGGGAGAACTGGGGCAAGTCTGGGGGGATAAAGGCATTGCTGGCCCGCTCTAGGTTAATTAATACTCCTGGGGTACTTGATATCGGTACCTACATCTAGTGTACATATCGCCTGTGGCTGAATGAGAGACTGAGAGATCCAAATCTAGCATGTAGTAGTTTGGACGATTGAGTCCACTACTGGTGGAACAACATTTTACATACAATAAACATCGCGATATTGGTAATCTCGTCAGTCACGCTGGTCAATGATATTTGAGAAGATCATACATGCATGCAGGAAGTGTGTAAATTTGCCGGTTCTAACATAAGCCAATCGAGGCTCGAAAAGGGGGCGAGGTTGGAAAAAGAAGAAGAGACTCAAGAGCAGGAAACAACCTGCGAGGACTACGGAATAAGGAATGCAATCCTGACCAAAAATGACGAAGGCCGGCACTAGCATCTAGCGCAAGCAAAAGGGTATATAAGTACAGATCAATTTTCCACTTTGAAGTCATATCCTCTTTCTAATTTCCTCAAAACAGTAAACGGCATCATACTTCAGCGCCGTCACAGATCGTGAAATCGGTTCTGTAAGTTCTAGACTGTCGAATGTTATCCTTAGGCTTCCTGGCCATATTGGATGCCCAGCCCAACCCGGTTGTTGGGTTCACCATTGGTTCCGTATCTCACTTTCTTCGTGGGACTTGTAAAAGCATCCCGTCGGGCCTCCTCCGTTTCTATACTTCCGTTGAATTTTCGCTTCTCGGACGCTAATCCGCTTTTATTGAGATTAGCATACAGCTTAGATTGGAGCTTCGCCGTCTTTTCAGCCGGGGCTGGTGTGCCATCCCGAGAGCCAGCGGAACTGGCCACGTCAAAACTCTCCCGTGGATCACGACGGAGCATCTCCGATGCCGCCTGACTAGCCTGACTCTCATAGACCTCTTCTTCGGCCTCATTCCGACGCTGCGAGATACGTGACCCTTGTGACATGTACGATTGCGTAGCTGCCGCTACGGACTCGAGGGCTGCACGGGCGAGTTCTTCATTATCCTCAGCTGAGATGGTGCTCTCTCGACTCTTGCGACCTCTCTTCTGTACAGGAGTGTCCTGGCCATACCGACTGGCATTGAACCGAGCGGCTGGCTCACTGTGTGGTACGAGGTCGATAGAAGGCAAGAGCCCAGATTGATCTCTACGAGAGCGAGAAGTTGGCGTGGTAGGGAGGGAGGATAGTGACTGCACATTGCGGGTGTGCTTGGGAGGGATCCGAGGCGTAGGCCGGGTTGCTGTCGTAGGAGTCGACGGGGCGCTATTGTTATCGTGACTGAGAGCTTGTAAGAGAGCAGCGAAGCCAGCTTGGTTTGGATCGTTCTCATGGCGGATTTCGCGGTTCACAGATCTCGGTGTCTGTCTAGGCGTTGCCCGGTGCTGTTGTGGCGTAGCTACAGCCGGTGTCTTGGGCGTTAAAGCACCATAGAAAGCCCCGCCTGGACTGCAGAGCATTTGAAAATGTTCGCGGTTTTCGCGGATGCGGTTGAGAAGCATATCGCGTTCGTCGCTTAGCGACTCGATCTCCTCAGCTTGCTGCTGAATGAGCCTTGTCGATGATTTGAGACGCCTGTGGAGCGTGTCCATCTCCTTCACAACGACATCGTAGCGAAGCTGAAGCTCACGGTACCTGGCATGCGTGGAATCGACAGCACTAAGCTCTCGTCGAGCTTGACGGGAATTCTCCGTCATGCGTAAGAATTCAACTTCTCGGCGGGTCATGTCGTGCTCGACAGCAGCCCTCTTTGCATCCTCCTCAGCCTGAATGCTGAGCAGGTTATATTGTAGCTTGTGGTGTGCCGTCTCCATCTTGAGACGGGCATTCTCAGCGAGACAGCATTGGAACATGTTGCGGAGCTCCTCGACCGGGGCATCGCTGATCTGCTGAGAGGTAGGCGGGAGGTATTCGGCGGCATTGCTGCTGTCTCGTCCATAATTATGTAGAGCAGTGTTCGGTGGAGAGAAGATACCAGCTCTCTGGGAGCTGATGTACCCTAGCGGCATTCCGGAAGCAGCGTTGGGGTGATGGACCTGGGAGGAGGGCGGTGGAGTCAAGGAAGAAGGGATGACTTGGGAGGGGGGGTTCCGGTCATCGTTAGGTTCTGTCTTGAAGGACGAAGAGGGATCTGGGTCTATAGGAGAGGCTGGGTTCTCCGTATCGGGGATGGATTGTTGTGATGAAGATAGGCGGGTGGTCACTGCTTCAGGCGGGGTCGAGGGGACGTGTTCGTGATCGCGATCTGGTTCGGCGATGCCATTTTGTTGGGCCATGGTGGTCATTTCCGTGTCGGCGGACATGCTTCTTTTTATCTCTCTTTTTCTTTTCTTTTCTTTTTTTACCTCGTCTCTTTCTGCAGGGGTTTCCGGTATTGGTAGCGGAGGTTTGAGGTGGAGGGGTTGTAGATGAAGAGACCACGCAAGATGCTCCCCACGCTCCTTTGTGTGGTGGGTGAGAGAAGGAATGAATTTGCCTATAGTATCACATCAATCAAAAAGCACCCATGGAGCTAATTGAGTATAGTCAAGGTGATACGTATGAGATACCCGAGGGAGGGAGGGGGAAAGAGAGCCGTGTAAATGTTGTAATGTCGTAATGTGCAAGTTTGAAACGGGGATGTAAAGAGGAAAGGAATTGGAAGGTGACCGGGTGACGAAAACTTGGGGCATTTGGTTGCTGTGAGAACCCACAACAGCGACCGGGACCAGCTAATAGAAGGTCGTTAAAATAAAAATGAGAAGGCTGGCCAATGAAAATTCAGTGGTTGGATCCCCTCCACATGCCCAGTGACTCTCCACTACACTAAATCCGCAATAGGCAAGGTCTCAGTCTGGAATTCAATCAAGGCAGGTACACCATGTCAGTGGTCTTGGGAGTGCTATAATAAACCTTACTATTTTGAGATCAAACAGAACGTGAAAAGTACCTATTTAACCTTATATACCTAACCCAAAAGAAAAAGGATATCTATCGGGTATCTCACACCCCGACCTAACCTTTTGAACCTTTAGTAGGTACGGTACCTATCTAACCCTAACCATACCACATCCTTTTCGCGCACCACTGCCACCACCACTACTCTCGTAACCTAGGTATATATATTGTATCTCCAATAACCTCCCTATGTATCTCCTCCCTGCTCATGTACATCCCTCTTGACCCGGGTCGTCAGGGTCCTCTCTCTGCTCCTTCTCCAAGGGAAATAATAATAATGATGATAACACAATAACTATTAGGACCACCAGACACAGCCATGATGCTTCGAAATGCTGACCCTGAACTCCCATCGCTATACTATCAGACGCCGAGAAACCTCATGCCACACAGGTACTTATGATGTGTCTCAGGTAAATGAATCTATAATAAATAGGCAATTAGTCAAACTCGCTGACTGCCTCCCCTTCCTCCGAGCCCTCACCCGCTTTCGCCTTCCATTCCGCCATCTCTGCTACTGGCACTCGTCCGCGAAGCCATCGGAGAGTAGCCTCTGTCCCACGCTCCAGCACGTTCCACCGAGGTACTCTGAATCGATTGCCCATCACGTCCAATTTCTCGAGATCCAGCAACCCCAATCTCGGATTCAGATGTGCAATCTCGTTGTTTGCTGCGTCTACTATCTTGACTCCCCTGATGGATTCCGGGTCGAGCTCTTCCAGCCGGTTGTTTGATATGAGAAGGACGGTAAGACTGGGGAAAAAATCACGCAGAATCGGCAGGCGTACGACTCGGTTGAACGAAACATCCAATTTCTCAAGGTTGGGCGCGCATAGGTATGTCGTAAGGGGCGCAAGACTGGTGCAAAAATTCGACTGCAAATTGAGTTCTTTCAAGGCTGTCAAGTCCAACTGCTCTGTCAACCAGCTCTCTCCCGTGAGCTGATTATGGGACATCGTGAGCGAAGTGATGGTATCCGTGAAGAAAGATAATGAGTTGGGAAATTGAGTAAAGGTATTCTGTTGTAGTCGTACATCACGCACCGTATGAACGGCAGCGATCTTGGAACAGACAACTGGGTGGAGAGATGATGATTGCGTATTTGAGCGGTCGAGGACGCCTCCAGACTTGACTGGCCACGTTTGACTTGAGAGGGTGTGCGAACGTGAGCGAGTCTCCGGAGAATGAGGGGCTGATGTTGGTGGGGTGGCGAAGTCATCGTAATCTGAATGCCCGTCGTCATCCTCATCGGTGGCGCGTGCCGAGTCGGCAATCACATCAGGGCGCGCAGTGGTCTTCGCGCTAGCTCCGAGACGATCGAACCCATTGCCGAAGTGCTCCAACACATTGGTTTCATGAGCAGGCGGTGGCTCTAACCTCGCAGCAAGGGCGTCCTTTAGCTCTTCTGTTGTAAGTGATGTGAACTTCTTGTCACGCAGCGGGTTTCCCGTGATCCGTAGCATCGCAAGATTATCCATACGAGCAACTTCCGGAGGTATAATTCTAATATCGTTACTAGAAAAGCCAGCATGTCGAAGAGTTTCCCGACTAGTAAACCCTTCAGGGATTGCTGCAATATTGTTGTCGTCAGCATTTAGTGTCAAGATACTCGCCCAAGAGCTCATATCTGGCAAAGCTTTGATACGGTTCACAGATATTGATAATTGATGCAACGATGGCATACTCAGTGGCACTGTAGTATCCGGAGCGACCAAGTAAGTTAGTTGGTTGCTAGAGCAGTCTAGTATCTGGAGCTGCGGGAGCCCCTCGACACCAGATTCGATCAATGTACCGCTAAGTTTGTTCTTGCGGACGAGAAGTTCTGTGAGTGGGAGTTTTGAGAGACCTTTGAAAGGTAGCGATGCGAACTCATTCTCATCTAGATTGAGAATGCGCAGTCTTTTCATCTTTTCGATGGAAAGAGGTAAGGATGAAATACTGTTTCCGTGGAGATCAAGTATCTCTAAGTTTTCAAGTGCGAACCCATCATCCATGGCACCGTATAGCAAGTTGTTTCCTAGTTTAAGGTCCCGCAGGTTGCTACATTGTGAGATTATCTCGAGACAGTTATTGGTGAGCTTGTTGGAAGTCTGTTGTAATGTTAACGTGTATTCTGAGCGGTTGACCTTGTCAAGAGCACTTACCAAATTTAGAGACGTGAGGAGTTCAAGACGTCTTAACCCCATAGGTAATGAAATCAGCATATTATTGTGAAAATCTGCCGATTCCAAGCCCCAGAATATCCGGCCTCTATCATCTACTTCAGGATCAAGGTCATCGGACCCGATGTCTGGGAAAAGGGCATCGTCAATAGTCTCTAGCTCGTTATCCGCGACAACGAGGCGAGTTAAGTCAACGCTCTCGGCCCACGTGCCATCAGATCGACCTACAGATTCCAAGTCGTACATTCTCAGCACATCTTCGGGAATCTCTTTCAAGCCCATTGCGGCTATGTTGAGCCGGCCGGTCGTTCGCGCCGTGCTGATTCGAGTTTGCATAACCTTGCGATTGGAACTCTCAAACTTGTTTTGACCAAATGGGTCATCTGCTAGACCGAAGTCAAAGGTGTCGTCGGTCGGCACGACTGATACCTCCTGACCTTGGGGCAGTTTTTGGTCGGGGGGCTGCTGAGAAGCGGCGCGTTTTGCGGCTTTCGCTTTAGCTATTTGCTCACGTAAAGCGGCCGACGACTTTTTGCCAGATGCGCCGGACATGTCGTCAGTAGAGTCGACCGTAGGTGCTGTTGACACTGTAGAAGCGCTAGACAAATTACGACTGTCGCCAACGGTGCTGGTTGATTTGACCGATGCGATGGAGCCTTTACGGGGAGGGGCAGTATTTAGGTCTGAGGTAGACGATGGCTTCCCTACGGAGGATAGAGATGGCTTTTTGAACAATCCATTGACCGACGCGCGCGGTTTTAAAGGTCGAGAGGATAGCGACTTTGACCCGAACTTGGACACAGCGATTTCGGATCGCTTCTCAGGGCTAGGCGTGCGAGGCTGCTCGATCGAAGGCGACAACGAGGCGTGAGAAGGGGCCTTTTTTAAGCCCGACCGTGGCGTAAAGACTGGAGCAATGGATTTGCCAACCGGTGTTTTGGACGGACCAACGGCAGATGCCCGCTTTGGTGCGCCTGGTATGGCAGAGATGGGCGTTTTGAAGGTGCTAGAAGAAGCCCTAAAGTTGTGATAGTCAGACTGACCAGAGCTTGGTCTTGGCCGACTCGATGATCTCGCCGAGCGACTGGCAGAACGATCCGACTGATAGCTAGAACCCGGCCTGCCTCTCGACTGTGGCCTCTTGGTAGTGTCTGCATCGAAAAAGTTGCCATTACGTCGTTTCGCAGCTGGAGATTGTGACAGTGTTTCGATGGTTCTCTCGGTCAACGACGGACGAGGAGGCTTTCGTGGCGGGGCAGAGAGGGGATCGAAAACTAGATCCTCGTCGGTGGAATTTGTCGAGGGCGCCAGAATGGCCGAGTCATCATCGTCGTCGATGGGGGATGAGTCCTCCTGGGCCGAAACAAAGTGGTCAGATGGCCGTATCTTGGGAAGCGGAGGCCGCTTAAAGGAAGCGTCATTAACATCTTGGAAACTCTGGCGAGGATCCTGGTGAGCTCCACGCGATGTGCTCCGATTCCTGCCAGCCCGACTGCTGTTTACATCTTGAAGAGCTGCACGAGAGCTCAGTGGCGGCGCGATGGATCTTGATGTTTTGCGCAAAGCAGCGGTAGACGAAACCTGGAGCTGCTCGCGGGAGGGCTGGGCACGTATCCGAGAGTTTCGGGTCGTGTCATTACTACTACTACTCGTAGTTGGCCTGGACTGGGAAGCAGCCGAAACCGACGAGGCCGAGGCTGAGGCAGAGGCAGCAACAGAGGCAGAGACGGAGGATGTGGGATTGCTTGATCTAGGCAGGGGGAGACGCGACAATGGCCTGGGGAGGGCGCTCGTCCGCTTGCGCTTTTCGTCCATGGCAGCGAGGGATGGTGTTTTAGGTGTTAGAAATGGACATGGGCATGGACACAAGTCGTAACAACGACAAGGACATGAAGATCAGAGGCTGGCCAACATTTTTGAAAGATAAAAAAAGAATTGAGAATTGTGATGGCCGTGACTTTTGTGACTTTTGTGACCACCTGCACCGACTTTGGAGAGGAAATAAGATGGGCAGCACAAAGCTGTCATTGGATAACTTTGGGCTGCTTTGGTTATTTAGCCCGCGTCATAGCGCCACTCCAGGCCGTCCACTATGACTGCGCTACCCATTCGGCCCGCAGGGGAGTTGCTGCTTAGTGGATATCTTGGGTGCCACCACAGGTCACCACTGTATCCGACTTGCTACCTAAGGGTCGCTTATACTCCACTGTCCATTGCGGGGTGGAGAACTGCATTTGCATATGTGCATATGTACTGTATTTCTTACCTTAACCTTAGGGGCAGCCATACCAGCCGTAGTTTAGGGTAGGCTTAGGCAGGTAGGTATTGATGCACGTATTTTACAAACTACATACACTAGGTACCTATACACTTGCATGTTGCAGATCTATGTTATGCACCCGACCTCCTACCATGGGAGTTTTCGTTCTAGTTGAGGAGAATGGATATAACATCATGAAGTTTATAGATAGAAACATAATTTCAATACTCCGTAGAGCCTATACATACATACCTATATAAAGTACTTTATGTACGTGCCCGACTTACACCACTTCAGGGCTGTTAGATATTTAGTATATTAGATAGGTACCACAGTACCTACCTAGGTTATCGGTAAAGGTTAATTGAATGCATATCTTCCATCCCATTTACATATATGCCTTATACGTATACCCCTGAATAAAACCAACTACCAAATCTTAGATATGTACATACTTATATGCATGCAACCAGCTGTTGATTATCTATATATGTACCTAGATATCGACCTACATACCTAACCTAGTAGGTACTAGGTGACCGAACCATGGCACTCTCCCCGGAACGTCAACTTTGTATACACCAAACACCAAACCAGGTACATAGATTAGACAGGAAGCCAAGACAGCTATCAACTTACCTACAGTAGTACATATGTACCTAACCTAATTACATATCTGACCTTAAGTACATATTATGTAATTAACCTCAAGCTAATCGAATGGATCTCGCTTGAAATTTTCGTCCGTCAATATCGTCCCGTCTAATACATAAGGTTCGTCCCATTTATATACTTGAAGTTTATCGTGGCTTATGTCTCATTGCAAATTGGTTCCCCTCCATCCACAACGCCGCACTACATAACCTCCCCTCCCAGGAAGGTTAATCAACATAGATGAGGCACAGAAGACGCAATGCTTAGCCCCGTCGAATCTCGCTGCCTACTTACGACGTAGGCACGTCGTACCATATAGGTGACGATAAAGACTTCACGGCACGTCGCTGCACTTCGCTGCAGGGCGTTGCTGTGAAATGGAAAGTTAATGTCACATCGGCCTCATCAAATGCAACGAGAAACAACATTGAAACATGCAAGCGCCGTCACGGGAATTGGTTGCCAAGTTTAAAATTGATCCTCCTATAAGACACCGACGTTATTGCGTAGCAACGTATCTATATCAATGACAAGCAATCTACATACACCATAAGTCGGCTGCCGGTGTGCCCTCGCTACCAACTACGGGCAGATCTGGACCTCTGACCGCACCCCATGTCGGCTAGGTAGGTAGGTCTTCGGCATCAATCAATGGCAAATATGACAAATATGCTAGGTTAGCCTAGTTAGAGTGTGATAGACTGAGCACGCGCTGGAATAGTATACGACCCTATGAAACAACAGACGTCCAAGCTAGAGAAGTTGACGTGCTCTCAGTGTCGTCAAGTGCCCGCAATACCGGGCATACTGACACTTGACCTACCTATTACTGGAGTGGACTGTATAGGAATAGTACACTGCCTACATGTTGTCAGTCCATGTCAACGGAACAATCTCACCTGTAGTGGGATCGCCATGTGCCGGCACATTCATCTATACGGATTACAAGACGCAAGGCAGAGCCTTCAACCTAACAGACACTGACATCGTCAGTTCCTAGCCAATGTGGCCCATACAACTTTGTATGTACGCACAATTTGTGCGCCCGACACGGCACGCGAGGCTTCAATCTGACATGTCTGTAAGCGGCGAGCAGAAGAAGAGTCTTCTAATTGGACCCTGATATGCACGATGTCACCTGTGATGTCGGCTGTAGCATCGCCACAATGAACCAACCTGATATCTTTGGGGTCACTATTAGCACCCAGAATTCTAACCTACATCTCTAATGTTCGCTTCGTAACTGAAGCTGTCCTTGCCGAAGAATCAGAGGTTGTCTTTGTCGAAGCATCACGCATTCTAAGATGCCCGACAACCTCTCCCTAGGCCGAATCCAGGCCGGCTTTGCAAGCTCAACCCAGGAGCTCACTGTAGCTGCTGCTCAGCTCAATTTTGACTTCAGTCTTGTCAAGCTTGAAGCCCCGCCTGAGTATCAGGCCATCGCAGATGTCCTCTCTCCTTCTCGTGTCCACGAGGCCGAGACGGGGCCGCTTCATATGACGGCCCGAAGGCTCGGGGCTCTGTTTAAAGACGTCTGTCCGCAAACACCAAATCTTATAAAAGCATATGGCATGCGTGCATCTGATATATCGCGAGACGTGGCGGGGACAGACTCTCGCAGCTCTCGAGCTGAGGATTGGATTCACACCGAGTATGGTGGCATAGATGCTACAACCATTTGGGCAGCTGCGACATCAAGTAGGGCTGCGCTTCCGGTGCACTTGCTGGCCTGCATCATTGCCCGAATGTGGAAACACAGTGAGGCTACGTCAATCTGGGTCGAGCTGGTTACAGAGAGAAAACGTGAAATCATCACAAGCTTCGAGCAGGGCGAGTGTTTCCAACCGGAATTGGCCTCCGCGGTTCAGCAAGAGATAACCAGAACGCATCTTGCCAAATGGGATGCGAGCGCTAGAGCCTGGCTCCAAACTGCTGACGAGGCATGTCAACTCCAGTACAAGCAGTTTCTGCTCATTGTCCAAAACATCAATATAGCTATCCACAAACAGAACATGTCTCTGTACTCGAACGTGATACATGTGTGGACCACTGCACTCGCTACCATGGAGAGCCTCGTGTCGGGCCGACCACATGTGGTCCGGGATGGACCAATGTTGCTCGGGTTGTCAGCATGGCACATCTTCCCGGATATGGTCGTTTTCAATAGCGGCGGCAGCGGAAGCACAGTCGTCAAAATGAAAGATGCCCTGGTCAAACCTGGAGGAGTTATTTCCCTGGGCATATCTGGTTATGGAGGCCAGGAAGAACGGGGAGTTTACTGGTCGCTATCACTGGCGCACCATAAGTTCTACGGCGAAGCAGTTTCACATACTCGCCGACTAGACAGCGATGGTTCGCGTATGAGCCTGAATGAACTTATTCTGGTGTGTCTAGGATGTCTATCCAGAGGTTGGAAAATTCCAATAGAGGGTATGGGAGAAGCCTTCAGAGTGCTACAAGCTATTCCACATTCAATTCCATCAAACCTGCATGGTAATAAAGAGAGAGATTGGAGAAGTCTTTTGGGCCGGCCGATAGATGCTTACTTGGCCGGGGAGAAGCAAGCCATCCTTGCCGTATCTCTAGGTCGCCGACGCCCCCGGTTTCTTCCAGCCGAGCTCACGAAGGGTCCGAGATTCCTACTTCAGTTAACTCACCTTCCAAGTCTCCTATTCCTACTAAAAGAGGTGAACCGGAAGATCGAGTTGCTGCGGCGACTCGGATCTCGGATTGATGGGCTGGACAAGGATAACTGTGTTATCTTATGTTTTAGAACGTACGGTCAAGATAAAAGCCATACCTTTGCGAGTGTCTTTGCGAAAGAGCCGGATAGAGCCAATATGCCAGAAGCGGGGAAACGAATATCACAACATCGTCGTTGGGTTACTAAGCCTTCTACGAAAGAACATTCTCTACCAGTCAACTTCGATAGTCTCTGCGCCGAGTATCTTGCCAACGAAGAACGACGGCTTCGGGATGAAGACGTTGTATATCTCAAAGACGATACTGAGCCGTGGTTCTATGACACTCTAACTAGGACAGTGTTTTTTTGGGGCCCGAGTCCTGAAGACTCGTATGGGTTTTTATGTGGCCAGGCAGACGAGTGTGGACCTATGGAGCATTACCCAATATGCGAGCACGCCGCGATATACTGCAAAGGCCACGGGAACTCTGATGCTCCTGCTAAAAAATTCTCGGTTCCTGAGCTGACATTTCAGGATGTTTTGTGGTGTTTCGTGTCCGGCTTCGTTGACCCGGACCGGCTGACTATGATTGTGAAAAGCGAACCCTGTTCGGGTTTCTCATAATCCTAGCAGCTATATGTGAAATATACAAAGAGCCTTCAGCAGGTGGTGCAACGATCTCGTCCGCTATTGTGGATACTCCTTTCCAGCCTCCAGTCCTTCGGACAAAGTTGGATCAAGTAAATTGGGCAACGGCCGATGACTATGTGATGGTTAACCGGCACACAGCCATCGGTCTCATCGGGTATTTCGAGACCGCAACCAATATCATTGAAAGTATAGGAGAAGACGTTTTCAGAATTATAGGGCTCAGTGGTGGAGATTCCATCTTTGTGCCTACAGCGGTAAGAGAATCGAGTACCTCTTAACCGTACGACTAGTGCTAATGCCCCAATGTTGCTATGATTAGCTACTAAAGGACCCACAAGAGAAGTGCCCGGATTATTATTTTACAAGAATCCTAGGAAATACAGGCCAGCCAGGCGTTTCGATGCTGGTCTTACCTACGAAACTTGATGCGCGCAAGGTCGACCCAGGAGCATGGAGAATAGAGCCTGTCAAATTTGACGGGACGGCTCTTGATAGTTTCCGAAATACCTCACTCCATCTGAGCTTTACGGAATGGAGCACACCGATCGTCCAATTGCAGGCAGTCGGACAAAGAGTGTCTGATGTGAATATCATCGAGGCCGTTGTGTCTGTCCGTGACGCAGGAAAATGGATTGCCGACGTGAACATCTGCAAAGCCTTGACCGATGCACGAGTAAGCCGCGGTTTCGAATGTACTCACTACAAAACCGTTCTTGAGAGCCGAAGTGAAATGTACTCGGTTGAAACCTGGGATCAGGTACTTGATTGCGATGAGGGCCAGATAGTGGTCAGATGTTCCAATAATTGGGTTGCCAGACTAGCGCTATTCTCGGTCTTGTGCCAGCATAGCCAAGGAAACGAGAGGAAAATTATCATCTGGTCAGACAATATGTGCCGGGAGTGCAAGTTGATCGCTGCCCAAGATCGAAATGCTATTATGGTTGGATAATGCGTTTTCAGAGCAGCCAGTAACCAGAGCAATCCCCATTATTGACATGCCATCGGCTTCCCAGTCACGTACGACCCCAAAGCAAGGTCAGGGGGGGGGGCATTCAAAGGGCTCGGCACGATTCGAAAAGGTTAGATTGCAGAGTGAAGGATGGAATAAATAAAGTTGAAGACAGATCCATAGATCAATAATAGCACATTGGCCGAAGTCGTACACATTTACCATTAAAACCAAATTTACCCTCGCCCCCCCAGTGACCTCTATAGACTATGGAAAAGGCATCTCGCCTCTCTGGTACTGTCTATATTCTCATATATGAGCGGGGGGGAGGGGCTTATAAGCGCAGATATTCTTAATATATAGGTTAGTTGAATTGATAGCGCCAAGAGGGTCCCAGTTGCTTCGTGCTAACCAGCAGGTAGGTATCTTGTTAAAGCGTCTCTATACCTACTTACTGTTGCTATTCTATAGGGATCGACACGCCGGACTCCACTTCTATTCCGTTCGTGATGATGACATGCTGTTTATCTAGAGTAAACGATTTTCTTTTCTCTTCCCTACTAACTGTAATTTCAAGGTATGCAATTCAACAGTCTAGTGTACCTCAATAGCAGAGGATAAACTGATTCGTGGACCATATCATGCGAGGTAACAGCAGATGGACACACACGAGGTGCGCGGTATACACTTCACATTCGATAGCAATCAAGGAGTCAAAAGAAAAAGGTATACCACATAAAAAGATTGAATTAATAAGGAGTGTCGACCGGTGTACAAAACTCGTGCGAACCAGAGTATATACAAATATGCCTTTACTGTCTTGCCTCAACCCCCCCTTTTCTTATCCCCCAGAAACTTCCAAGCCTCGTCTCTTTGGCCCCCCCACTAGTTAGGTACAAAGATCTGGTGATTCCTCTTAAAGAATATGAAAAGTCGCCAAAACATAATGCATGTCCCCGGAAAAGATTTTTTATAAATGGGGGTTTTGGGGGTTTTCGTTGGCCTTTTCTTGTCGTTCAAATATGTATCAGAATGAAGAATGAATAGAATTTGAAAATGATCCCCCCCCAAAAAAAACCTAGGTAGGTAGTGACGGTTGTCGTAGGTTTGGTTGTCGACGAGGAAGATTTGAGAAAGAGGACTGGAAAGATAAAAAAAAAGAAGTGGGCTTTATGAAGGCTTGACAATTGTTCGATTTGGCTCCTTCATCATGTGGTTGTTTTTATAAGATAGAGGGTATCATTTATTTGCCGCAAGAGCAGCTAGAGCCGCATTTGCCTGTGAAGAGAAAAGAATGTTAGATTCCAAAGGTTACATATGGATCAGGTTGTATTGAATTAGATTGGATTAGATTGGGGGGGGGGGGGAGT
Source organism: Biscogniauxia mediterranea (assembly GCA_018398605.1). Taxonomy (NCBI): domain Eukaryota; kingdom Fungi; phylum Ascomycota; class Sordariomycetes; order Xylariales; family Xylariaceae; genus Biscogniauxia; species Biscogniauxia mediterranea. Next base: position 359,888 of record JAGXTR010000007.1, on the reverse strand, counting down.
TGTGATCTTGGCAGAGCCCTCAGAGCGGGGTAGTTGGTGATGATGGCGGGGTACGGATTTAGGGGTTTCTAATAGTAATAAGAGCAAAGTTCACTTACAGCCAGCGTCTCCGGAGCAGGTGCAGTCGCCCTTCATTTTGGATGAGGTTTTGTATTGGTTGGGAAATGGTTTGGGTATGTTGTTGTTCTTGAGTTGACTCGTTGAAAAGTTGTGTATGTAGACTCGGTTGATGGTGGTGGTGGTGGGGAAGAGAACGAAATAGAGAGGATGGAAGAGGTAGCAGCTAGGCTTTATATAAGCGATGAGACTTGCCAGGATCGGCAATCCACAAACACCTGATAGGTCCAGTGTCAAAGGGGGGGCAGAACAAAAAATGGAACTAACCTACTAAGACTTTACGATTGCAACTACCACTCTTGCGTGGATTATGCGGGATTGGATGCGCGGATGCGCCTTTTCTGCGTGGAATGGGGTTTTGTTTCCGAGTTGTTGCCTTGTTGTACAGCGCGCACAAGTCACGCAGCGGAAGACAAGTGACATCAAGTGGCTGAACCCGGCTCCGACTCCTCTGATTCGTTGTTTAGCCGTTGTCCCCGTTAGCGCAGTCAAGCGCAGGTACTACCTAGTAGGGTATGTACCTGAACCCCACCCATCAGGATCGGGGCTTCTAACCAACCATGGGGTTAGTTAGTTAGTTTAGTGGGGTACATCAGAAGATAAAGATAGTCGGGTACTACCTAACGTCCAAGTATTTACAGTTGCCTCCCCGCTTACGTAGGTCTGGTACTGTAAGGTTTTGCCTCCCTTTGTTTCACCTTTTAAGAAGCACCAAGACAAAACTGCGTGGTTTATGCTTATTTTCTTTTTCTTCCCCGGAATGTTGTCACCTGTCTCTAACCTAGCTTAACCTAACCTTACTAGGTTAACCTAGTGTGCTGCCCGCAAAAACGTCTCTACCAAGTCTTACATGTTCTCGATGAGTAACTCTAAATAGAAGAGAATAGAAAGAGAAAGAGAAGGAGAAAGAGGAAGAGAAGGCGGACGAAAGAATCACATTCAGACGATACCTACCTAGGTAAACTTGTTCGCCCCTCATAGGGTCCTACGTCAGACGGTGATGTGTGCTGCTCCCCCCTCCCTAACCTAGTGCTGCTTAGACCTGGTACACTGTAACGTGCCATGCATCGCCATTACCTACCTACATACCTACCTACCTGCTTCTATTCCCCCTTTCCCCACGATAGAGGGTCTTCACCCCGCGGCCTGTTACCTAATGGCCCTGCCATCTCACAAATCAACCTGCCTCCATCTTCCATAGCCTGGCAGAACGAGTCAGATCAACTAGCAAGCAAGCAAGCAAGCAACTCGGTACTTAACATCGTAGGATTTTGTTGGCCGTGACTATGGTGGTAGTAATGGCAACAGTGGTGGGTGGTGGTTGGTGATTCGACGACGATGACTATCTATTTCCATCTTCACGCTCATCATGTGGTGCTGCCACACCACACAGCTTTTATCTGTGTCTTCTATTCGCCCACTCTGACTTAGATTACCTAGTTCATGATCCGTCGAGGGCACACCGCTACTGTTGATAAGATCCGCCTGGTTCTTCGCAGCATATTTTACATAAGGTGGCACAAGGAATGGAATGGAATGTCTAGTCCATACTTTTCTATCCATCGATTGTGTGTCGATCGACTGATCCCCGAGGCGGATTGCATCGGGCCCCTCTGCCTTATTATGGAGCCAAGGGGAGCCGGCCCCATCGGCATGGTCTCGACACGTCCCCCTCCCCTCCTCCCCTCTCAGCACTTTACGCGATACAGTGATCGATATATGTTACATACATGTTTCGGTAACAACACGGCTCATGTCCCAAAGCTTCGGCACTACTATATGTGACACTTGATAATAGTATGAACCATGGGCTTGGAAGATACCCCTCCCGGACTTTACGGGCGTGCCAAGTTCTTTCGTTGCTGAGTCAATCTGACCTTCAGTTACACTATAAACAGAGTGTGTTCCACTTCTGGGGCTTGGTCAACCGACAGATCCCGTTGGAGGCATGAAATGGAGATATCACCGATCTACACATGTGCAATTCCTCATCTCAATCTCGGGTTAAGAGGCTGCCCCCAAATCATATCACAATCTCCTATCAAGAGGTATTACGGAAGAGACCATGCAATATTGAGCTAGAGTTTCTATCTCATAATTTTGATAGCTTTCTTATATTTATACACCATTATCTCAAAAGCCCTCTCCTCAACTGGTGAACCCCCTTTTTTGACATCAAATATGTGCAGCAAAAGTTTAAAATTGGTTATACTCGAATAATATGTGCCCTGTCATCGCATTACTTGCGGTAACGCTCCTCTGGAACAAATCAAAAGTATGTTTATTTGAGAGTTCTGGTTTTCATCCCATGGGTGCTCTTATATGCAGAAATAATATCCTGGATATTGTGTAAGGACAGAGAAGTTCTATCCGTAAGATAGGGGGAGTGATAAAACGTCACTACCGGTATGTCCTTATTAGATTTCGTGACAAGTCTCGTTGGGGATATAACCCGGTCATTCGACATAGTAGTCGTAGTTAAGTCTCTTGAACTTTCCCAACTTTCCCCTATCCAGATGCATGAGAATCTAGCAGCCCGTGTCCCGTGGTAGCCAAGCGATCGCTTTTCCTTGACAAACCTTGCCTTCTGGTTCATGTGCGACACTACCCTACCTTTCTCCTCTTCTTTCGCGACGCAGCGACTTTCCCGTCATTGCTGTTAGTCGTAACGGCACTTGCAGGTCGGCCCCTTTTTCTAGGCTTGGGGGTCATGTTCTCAGTATCTGGTGTTAACTCCTTCGTGACACCCCCCCGCCCCGTCTGGAGTCCTTCCAGCATCTCCATCACGCCCGTAAGTTTAAGCAGAACGACTGAATCCGTCTCACCGCACACGTCGACGGCGAACGTAATGCCGCCGAGAGTGCCGATTTGTTCCGCGGAAAAACTGTCGAGTTCGAGCGCGTACATCGGTGCCGGTGGCGCCAGCTTCCATGGTATCCCGGCTTCCCACCGGGCCGAGAACTCAGGCTCCCACCCGCAGTAACTGCACGCAGGTGCTAGTTCACCCGCGAAGGGGCAGTTTCGGTGCGCTATCTCGCTGAAGGTGGCCTATCCCGTTCAGATCAGCTACCCTATCTCGTATGTAGTACGGGGAAGTATCCGTTTAGGTCTCCTACCTTGTCATCTAACCGAGTATCTCGGAGCTGCTGGCCTAGATGTCTTATCCGTGATAAAAGTCGTGCGCTGAAATCCTCCCATGGAAGATCAATAACGAGAATTTCGCGGTATCGTGCGAGAGCGGTTATATTTCTGTCGGATTCGATCTCCGAGTCTGTCTTAGCGACATTTCGACGCTTAATAGTTTGTGTCTCGATCTTAATTACGGCTTTTTCCCGAGCCCGTCTGGAGGGTTGGACTCTCGTCGGTGCCGAAGACTCCTTGGTCAAGGTTTTGAGCTTTAGTGCCGCCTCTTTTAGCTTGGATTCTGCCTCGTCATGTTTACGTTTCTCGGATGTGAAATACAGTCGGGTCTCAATTTCAATAAAATGTTTAACGCAAAGGGCCTGTCGCAGCTGTGGAAGCCATTGTAATGAGCCTTTGCATGTCTGTAGTCCTCCGTCCGTCATAATATGTGTTTACACTATGGGCTCTACTGAGCCATGTAAATTAGAATACTTTAAGCACTGAGGAGCCATTGACTGAAGCTATTTCGCGAGAGTGGTAGCCCCCCTGCATAGTCCTTCCTATCGCCATATATCATCAAAATTCTGGGTAAACGTATTCGCGAGAACCTTTGACAACCAAAAAAACATAAAGAGGGAAAACCTTTGTAGATCCGTGATTGTGCGAGAAATTTCTAAGTATAGTAAACTGATTGCCAGATGACAATGAAATGCCGTTTTCGACGTTACGGCCTAGGCTCCCAAACCACGTTGAACAAAGGGTATTACCTGAGGTTCATGTTTCAACATAATGGGCATTAGAGAAGTATACTCTGACTTGGGATTAACTCTGCAGGGAGATAATTGGATGGGCACCGAAATCTTACTCTACAATAAAGAACATCTACTAAAAGGAGCATTCTCTACTACTGCAGCTCAACAGATAGACATTGTACCATGATGTCTCTGTACCAGTGACTGAAATTCAAGGATAGGACTGCCTAAAACACGATCAAACATCCTAAGGAGTATATTTTTCATCCGTAGCTATATGAGGATGTTTGCCTGGACCCCGCTGAGAACTACTATAAGTCGTTGGCAAGTCATCATTGTGAAGCTATTGTCCGTGCAAGGGTGATAAGATAATCGTGATGCGAGGAATCAGAACTACGCCTGCATGAAATATCAGAACCGTGTACGTATTAGTTTCTAATGAGATGCATGTATACACATTCTATCTACTGGGATTCTACACCGCGATTATCGGTGGCTTGCCTTTTTGCCAAATCAGGCCTGTTTAGCAAATCAATACACAAACAGTTGAAAATGGCATCCCCCTTTTTCCTCACCAAGGAATGGCGCTTCTTGTTGACGTGTCAAAACCACCAGAGGATTATTATCAGTACACCTGTGGTCAGGCCGTTGATTCTCTCCTAAACTAGTCACCACCGCCAACATCAGCAAGTACACTTGTGGGATGTCCGATTTCCCCATACCAGATAGTATGTCTAGTCTATACTAGAAGTTGGACAAGAAAATGGGGTCGGGGGTTTTAACTGCTCGCCAGAATACCCGCACTACATGTCGCAGAAACATTTTCAGGAGTACATGGAGTCCTATGCCGAGCTCTTCGACCTATTCAAGGACATTGCGTTCAACGCATCACTTAAGCGGGTTTCTAGGAACAAGGTGGACATGAAGTGGCTTCTCGAGGTGGTTGTCGATGGCGAGCTTAGAGAGTTTGAGTACGACAAGGTTGCGCTGTATCACGGGTACCAGACAAAGGCGGAGTTGCCGGAACTCAAGGGCCGCGAAAGATTTGAGGGGATCGTGATGCACTCACAGGCATTTAGGAGGTAAAACGATACCGAGAAGCCACATGGTAATGTACACAAATGCTAACTTGCATCCTGTTAGCCCGGAGCCGTTCAGAGGAAAGAAAGTGGTCATTTTAGGTCTCGGGCCTAGCGCGGAAGACGTTGTGACGAAATTGAAACCAGTCGCATCCAAGATGTACATATCACATCGGAGAGGGATGCTCATTGGAAAGAGGTGGCGGAACGGGTCTCCCGTCGACCTGCTAGTTACCCTGAGGAGGAGGCGGATGAGCGCGTTCATGCAGCGTAACTTTCCACTCGTGGCTAGAGCTATCAGCGACATGGCCATGAAGTTCTTCATGAACAAGAGCTGGAGCGCCCTTGATCCCGCATGGCGACTCACTCCTTTCCCGTCTTTGGTTTTCTCGCTCCCGAGCATCGGGGATAGCATTATACCCTCACTCCGAGACGGCACTCTAAAGTCGATGTATGGTCTAAAGGGATTCGTAGGATCAAAATCGGTGGAATTTGATAAGGAACGGTTCTTGACGATGTGGATGCCGTTATATACGCTACGGGCTACTCAGGAGATCTCAGCGTTGCCCCTTTTCTAGAGACAAGTCGCCCAGAGAACTACGGCGGTCCGCCACTTGTGAGGATGTGGAAGAACATGTTCCCCCCACAGTACGCCGACTCCATGTGTCTGCTCTGGTATTCGGCATTTGGGAAGAATAACGGGTTCTCCTTCAACGACCTCATCTCAATGGCTGTGAGCAACATATGGCGTGGCGCTCACCCTGCCCCTTTCCGTCAGGAAATGGAGAAGGAGAGCGACGCTCACCAGAAATGGGTAGCGTCGATGTGGTGCGTCGATCACAAGATCGACTTCCAAGGCTTTCTGCACGACGCCGCCGGCACTGGGATGGAGAACTTGGGATGGGGATGGAAGGGCTGGAAATTCTGGCTAAAGGATCCCAAGATGTACAACTTAATGAACCATGGGGTTGAGACCGCACACGCATTCCGATTCTTTGAGACCGACAAGAGAAAAGCCTGGCCGGGAGCAAGAGACGCTATTATTCATGCGAATGAGATTGTTAAGATATTTCCGATTAAAGATATGAAATGAGTCTCCAGTCGCAACACCGTAGAGGAGAATGACTACAAGCATTATAACCAAGTCTGCTATTGCAATACCAAAACTCTAACAAGGCCCTCCTTGTCCCATATCAATACAGATGAAAATATAGAATTTAAGTTAGAAGAGTGTAAGGATGACCCGGGGAGATAAAAGAAGTTTAGAATAACGTTGCAGTCTGGTATTACCTACTAGATGCTTCTATACAATTTATCTTGACACTAATTATCTTCATGAAAATCTTCTATTCCTACCCAGTTTACACACTTGCTCCCGTGAGTTGGACTTGATAGTCTAGACCCCTACTAACCTCGCTCGTGAGCGAGAAGGGATCATAAAGGTAGAGCGTATCTGGCGTATTCGCCACGATGAGAGAAGCCTCGTCCCCGCTACCCAGGTCAACCTGTCCCTGTCCATCCACCAGGTCCACGTACCGCACTGCTCCATCCGAGGAACGCACAGCCAAGGTGGCTGTGAATGGCGCACTCGCAGTGACTGTAGCGCTGACTGAGCCCCCCGTGGCCTTCAGGGGGATTATATTCGCGCCCATGTATTTCGGTTGCCGGCTGGCCTTGACCTTGTATATTCCGCTCCCTTGTGAGTCGAGATTTGCGTAGTTGAGTTGGCCCTTGGCCCTATCGAAGAGCTCGCGGGCCTTCGCGTGTCCTATATCTACATACGCCATCCGCGCCCAGTATCGTCCCACGACAGTTTGTATGCGCGTCGGCGCCGCCATTCTTTCGATCACGTGCAGGGGGGTCTCGTTGCTGTCGCGCTTGTACTTGAGCCACACGTTCGGGAAGTTGGCCATCCCCAAGCCTTCGTAGTTGTCCGGGTTGTTGGCGATGTACGACAGGAATGGCCAGGCTTCGTAGTAGTTGCCCGTGTTCGCGGACCCGTCGACGATGACTTGGTGGGAGTCCCCAATCACCTTCTGCAGGTTGATCAGGGAATCTCCGCTTGGCTGGTTGTATTTCGACCTTGCGTCTGCGCAGATAGGTGATGTGATGAAGGTGTCAGCCACGAAGTTGGCGACAGTCTCCCACCACGCACCCGTCCGTCCCTGGTCGATCCAGTATCTTTCCGCGTAAGTAAGTGCATGTCCATATTCGTGAACCGTGATCGAGGGGGTCGTCAGCCACTCCGTGACGACGTTCAAGAAGCTAAGCCCCTCGTTCATGTCCGTCCCCGTGTTGGCGGCAGTGTTAGCACCCAAACTCGCCACGTTGTAGACGTTCATTTTGTACCAAGGACCATTGTCATTGTCCGAGTTGAAAGATAAACCGGTTGACCGCCATCCTTGCCCCGTCACAAAACACTCATATGCTGATTCGAGAGTTTGAATCATCGAATCGGCGTTATTCGCGGCATCGTAGATACGAAAGTGCGGAGAGTCTTTGAAATTGGTGCCCCCGGGTCCGACTCTCGTGTTAGGTGTGAATTCGGCCGGTGGCGCGATGAGTGCGGGCGTCGGTGCACCCATAGCATGCCGTGCGTACCATAAACTTGCGATTAACCCCGTAGACCTCATGGCTACGTTTTCACGATTGTTCGGTAAACCACCGATCGACTAATATACGGCATCATGTCGAAAGAGCCGCGGGCGGGGTGAGGAAATGCTCGATATGCTTTATACCGATGTTAATTTTCGCAATGTCGTTCTCGAAACGGAGGGACACTCCCGCTCGATGCCGGTCTGGACTACTTTCTCGATATTAAGCGGACAGCCTAAATTTGGATGTTAATAAGTCTTGCAGAACTGGTAGTCTCTAATAGAACATTATTCTACTGTTATTACCATAATACTAAGAAGTGAAATAGCAATGCAAAAAGCATACTCTTGGCTTCAACTAGCCAGGGCGGAATGAACTTATGGTCCGAATCGAGCATACCAGTGGTTTCAGTCCTTTGGCCTCTACAGTGTTGACTGCTAAAATATTAACTTGTGATATCTCACCTGAAAACAACAAATAGCGTCATTCTCGGTAGTTTGAAGTATGGAGCACAAGTTAATAACGTCAATAATTTACCAGTATTAGACTGCATGCTTGCGCCGAACCTATTGCATGAGATTCTCTCCAAATATTCTCACAAAGCAAACCAGTAGAGTCTAGATTAGTTTACCTTGATACCGCAGACCACTTTAAGTGTTTAAAAAGTTATTAAATTCGGTTTCGTCTTTGAAAATCGTGCATATAATAAATATATCCAAACAAGCCCCCCTATTGCCACTAAGCATGTCGTCTAGGCCTAGTTGTCGCGTGGAGGACTATAACTTCAAGGGAGCTCGAAGACTGGCATCTAAGAGCTGAGAACTCTGCCAGCGCTTAGACTTGGAAGTACAAGGATCACTGGTAAACAAAGAATCTGTCTATCTGCATATGGGCCGCAACAATGTGTACCTATATCAATTTTAATTCTTCGCGCCATGACAATTTTGTTCTATCCCCAGATAGGGAGGGAGGACATTAATACAGTGGCTATAGATATTTAGGATTGTTGTTGTTGTTGTTGTATTGTTTAACGTTTAAGCGAGGGGGGCGTGAGCTTTTTTAAGCGACCTTTTTAAAAGTATAAGACGTGGCAAGTTATAAATATAATTATATATAGTTATAAAGCTATTTTTTGTTTTATAGGCTTATTATTTTTTAATTAATAGCTGCTACCTGCCGGTTTTTGTTAATTTGCTATTATATAAGTTTATTTTATAGTAGTTTTATTAAGGGGGTTATAAAGAATTCTTTTTTTTTTTTAGTTAATGTAGGCTTTAGTAAGCATTGTTTTAAACCTTGTAGCGTGTTTATTTGTTTGTAAATGCAGTATTTTAAACTTTTATTTATAATTTTTTATTTTTTAATTTTTTATATTTTAAAATGTAATTAGTTATTAATTAATAAAAGTTTATTTTTTTAATTTTTTAGCAGCTTTAAAAAGGTTATTATTTTTAATTTTTTTTTTTATTTTTTTTTAATATTTTTTTTAACTTTTGCTGTTTTTTTTAATTTTTTTAATTGCAGTATTATTTTTTTTAAGCTTAAATAAAGGGTATATATATTTGAAATAATTAATGATTATATAGAATTTTTTAAATTTTAATAAGTTTTAAATTAGTTATTTTTAGTACTTATATTAATTGTTTAAATTAATTAGTTTTAATCGGTAAATTTTTATTAATTAGTTATATTTATTTTATTTGTTGTTATTAGGTTTTTTTGCAGGTTTTAAAAGTTTTAATTAGTTTTTTAAAAAAGTTAAGTTTTTAAAATAATATATTAAATGTTTTAAGCTTTTAAACTAAGGGCTTATAAAAAAAGTAATGTAAATATAATGCACTTTTAAGTTATAATGCTTAAATTTTTTATAATATTAATAATAGTTACCGTAAACTAATATAATATTAAAGTATTAATTAAAGGTTTTTTTAAGTAAAAAAAGTATTTAAAGGTATTTTTTTAAATTATAAACTATTTTTACTATATTAAACTTATTAAGTTAATATGTATATTTTTATTAGTTAATTACGTTAATTTTTATTATGTTTTTAATTATAGTTTTAATGCTAGTTAAAGTTAATATTGTTTTAAAGTTTATAAGTTTTTTTACGGTTTTAAATTTAATAAAAAAGTTGGTTTTTTTATTATTTTTAATATTATAATAACTAAAACTTTATTTAAAAATAATATTATAAGTTTTAATAAACTTATAAATAGTTATAAATATTTTTTAAAAAAAATTTAAAGCGTTTTTTTAAATATTTTAAATAGTTATTATATTATTTATATAAAAAGTTATTAAATTATTAAAAAATTATTTTATTATTTTTTATAAGTTTTTAAAAGCTTTTAAAGTTTTAATATTAAATATTATTTTATAAATATTTATGCTTTTATAATTATAAATAATTTTATTTTATTTTTAATATATAATATATTTATATTTTAAGTTTTTTTAATTTTTTAAGCTATTAAAAAATATTATAATGTTTTATAAAGCTTTTATAGTAAATTAAATATTAAAAAATTTTATTGTTTTTTTTTTATTAATTTTTTTTATAAAGTTAAACTTAAAACTTTTATTAAATTATAAAAAATAAAAAACGTTGCGTTTTATATGCAATAAAAGTTTAATAATTAATTAAAGGTTTATATAGGTTTTTTATAATTATTTAGCTTTTTTTTTTTAATTATTACTTTTAAAGCTATTTTAAAGGTTAATAAATGTTTTTTATATATTATTTATAAACAGTATATATATTTATATTTAATTTAATTAAAAATTATTTTAATTATAAATATATTAAATGCTATAAATAAAACGTTTTTAAAAAATGTTTTTTATATTAAAAAATTTTTTTAATAATTTTAATTAATATTTTTTATATTAAAAAAATATAACTTTTTAATTTAATATTAACTTTTAATAAGCAGGTATTAATTGTTTTTTTAACTAAGCTTTTATAGCTTTTATATTATACCTTACTACTATATAATAAAACTAAAAATAAAATAGTTTTTATTATTTTATATAATTTTACTGTTAAAAAGCTTTTAATAGTAATAAAAAAAGCTTTAATATAATTAAAAATTTTTAAAGTTTTAATTATTTTAATTTTAATATAGTATTTAAATTTAAATTTTTTATTTAAATGTACTTTTAATTATTTTAAAGCAGTTAAAATTTTTAAAGTGTTTAAGTTTAAAATTAGTATTAATTTTATTTTAATACTGTTTTTTAAAATAATAAAAAATTAAATTTTTTTTTTTTTAATAAAGTGTATAGTTTTTATTTTTTTAAAATTAAAAGTAATTTTATTTTTATTTTTATATTTAAAGATTTTATTTATTTTTTTTTAAGTAGTTTTAATATTTTTTTTTAATGTTTTATTAAAAGTAAGGATTATTATATTATTTACGTATTTTTATTTAAAAAAGTTTTTTTTTATTAGTTTATAAAAATATAATATATATAATATAAGTAATTAAAAAAAGCTTTAAAAGGTTTTATATATAATTTTTTTTAATAATATAATAGTGTTTTTTAATTTAATAAAAATTTAATAATTAATAAAAAAAAATTTTATTAATTAAAATGCAGTATTTAATTAGCTTTATTTAATTATTTTATTAAATAATTTATTTTTTAATAAAGCGTTAAAAGCTTTTTAAACGTTTAAAGTAATAAAAGTGATTTTTTAGCCGTTAATTAATGTTAATTTTATATTATAAATAAAATTAGTTATTAAGTTAATAATTGATTATTTAAGTATTATTTTAACGTGTTAAAAGTTAATAAAGCTTGTTTATAGTGTTATTTATATTATTTTTTTAACTATTATTTTTTTTAGTTTTTTATTTAAGTAAAAAAGTAAAGTAATAAGCTTTTAAGCTTTATATATAAAAAAATTTGTTTTTTTTACTTTTAATATTATAATTATTTTTTTATTTTTTTATATAATAAAATAGTAATTTTAAATTAAATAACTTTTTAATAACTGTTTATAATATTTTTTTATTATAGGTTATACTGCTTTAAAATATTTAATTATAATAGTGTTAGTTTTTAAAAAAGTAAAGAATATTTTAATAGCGTATTTTTTTGTTTTTTTTATTATTATAGCAGTATTTTAAAATAATTAGGTTATAAAGTAATTTTTTACTTTTATTTTTAAAAGGTTATTTTTAAGGTTATAATAAAATAAAATAGCTTTTATTAAGTATTTAGCTTTTTTTTTAAAGTTTTTAATTATTTAATTTTTTATTAATAATAAAAAAATATAAATTTATTTATTTTATTTATATTAATTAATTATTTATAATAAATGTTTATTAGTTTTTATATTATTTATTTAATGCTATTAAAATTATTTTTTAATTTTTTTAATTATAATTAAAAATAATTTATAAGTTATATTATTAAAAGTAAATTTTTTTAATTTTTGCTATTTTTTTTATATTATTTAATATTTTTTTATTTATTAAAAGGTTAACTTGCTTTTAATGTAATAAAACCTGCTTATTATTTTAATATTATTAAGTAAAAAACAAAAAAAAGCAGCGGTTATATTATTAATTTTTATAAAATTAAACATTTTTATAAGTAAATTATAAATTTTTAAATTAATTAAGTTTTAAAATTTTTTTAAGTTATTTTTAATAATTTTTTAAATTTTAGTTTATTTTTTTAAAAGTTTTATACTTTTACTTTATAAAGTAATTTTTAATAAAAAATAGTTTAAATTAAAAATAAGTTTTTTTAAAATTAATGCTTTTATAAAAAAAATATTAAAAAATAGTAAGTTTAATATATAGCCGTTTTTATAAATAAGCTTGCTTAATTAACCAATATAATACATGTTTAATTTAATTAATTACTTTATTATATAATTGCTTTTATATAACGTATATATTTTAAGTTTTTAATTTAAATATTATGCGTTTATATTTTTTATTATTAAGCAGTTTTTTAAAAGTTTAAAAGCTATAAAGTATTTTATAACCGTTTTTATAATAAACTTTTTATAATAGTTTAAAAAAACGTAACTGTTAATATTTAATTATATTAAATTTTTATAATAAATAATTTAACGTTTTTTAATTAAAAAGTTAAAAAACTTTTTAACGTATATTATAACTTTTAAGCAATTTTTTTTTTATATTTTAAGTGTTTATAAAACTATATATATTATATTTTAAATAAGCTTAAATTTTATTATTATATTGTTTAAATATTTAAAATTTTATAATTATTAAAATATTTATATTTTTTATTTAATAGCGTTAAAAAAAAAAAAATATACTGCTTATAACTTATTAATATTATATATTATTATATTAATAATTTTAAATTTTATAAGCTTATAATAAGTCTGCTTTTTAATTATTAAACTTAATAAAAATAGTTTTTTATTTTAATTATAAATAAAATTTATTAACTGTTATTTTTACTGTTAATTTAACGTTAAAGCGTTTAATAATTTTTTTATATTTTACTATAAATATTTTAAACCTTAATTTAAAGATTTATAGTAAAAATACATAAATTACTATAATACTATTTATTATTATAATTTTATTTTTTAAATTTTTAAAAATAAATTTTAAAAAAAAAGTTATTATCGTAAATAAAAAAAAGTTTATAAAAATTAAAAAAATAACTTACTTGTTATTTTTACTTTATTATTTTTATTAAAATAAAAAATTTTTATTTAAAAATAACACCGGTATTAAAACTTTAATAAAAGCGTTTTTTATAACATATTATTAATTGCCGGCTTTTTTAATAATTTTAATTTTAAACTATTTTAAAAAAATTATTATTTTATTAATTTAATAAAGTTTATAAAAATAATTTTTATAATTTATTAAAAATAATTTATAGCAGTTAACGTATTTTAAAAGTTATTAACATTATTTTAAAAGTATTAATTTATATTAATTTATTTTTTTTTTATAATTATAATATAAAGTTTTTTTATTATAATATTTAATAAAGTAATACTTTTAGCATTTAAAGTTATAGCAGGTAATATAAGTTTACTTTTTAATCTTTTAAGCAATATTACTTGTTAAAAACAATTAAAATTTTTTTATTAGCTTTTTAAAAGCAATTATTTAAATAACGCTTATTATTAAAAAGTTTACGCTATATTTTAAAATATAAACATTAATTAAAAAAAAGCCTGCTTAAAATTTAACTTTTTTAACCACTATTTAAAAGATTATAATAATAAAGTTTTTAATAAAAAAGTTTATTATAATAGCTAGCATTTTAAATATTATATAAATAACTTATTTTTTTAAAATATTTATTAAAATAACCTTAAAAATGCGTTAAATAACTGCTTTTTTTTCGTTTTTTAATAATAAGTTTTTAATAATTAAATTTAATGCTTTAATTACTTAACTAGTTTTAATAAACTAAACGTTTTAAATAGCGTTTATAAAAAGCTTTAATTAATTAAATAGTTTTATATAAACTATAAAAAATAATAAACGTTTAATTAATTTATTAAATAAAAAGCAAATTAAAATGCAAATATTTATTTAAATAATTAAAAGCTTAATAAACGTAATAAACGCTTAAATAATATTAAAAACCGTTTTTTTAAAAAGTTTAAAAGCTTATATAAACTTATTTAATTTAATTTTTTATTTTACTGCTTTAACGTATAAAATAATAATAACACTATAAAGTTTATAGCTTATAATATTAATTTTAACTTATATGCTAACTAAATAAAACAGCACTATTAACTAACCGCTTAACTATATATATATAAAAACATTTAAATATTAACTAAAAATTTTAACGTATTTTTTAACTACTTTATAATAGCTAAATTAACTATTTTTTTTAAAAAAATAAACGAAATTATTAAAAGCTACTATTAATTTAATAATAATATTTTTTTAAATTTTAACTTTTTATTTAAGTTTAACGTACTGTTTATTAATTATATTTTATAAAAAAAACTTTATATTAAAAGCGCTTTTAATATTTTTTTTAACTATAATTAGCTTTAAAAGTAGCTTAATGCTTTATAATTTAGTTTTTTTACGCTAATAAAAGTTAACTATTATTAAAGTTACTAATAATGTTTTTATTATATAAAAGTATTTAAATGTTATAATTAAGCATAACGGCATTATAAAAAGCATTTAAATAAAAATTAATAATTTTTACTTAAACCGCCTTTTTAATATTTTTAATTTTTTAACTGATTAATTAGCGTTATTAAAAAATTAAATAGTGCACCTGCGCAGCTACTAACAGTAGCATGCGCACGGATGATAAATGCAAGAAAAGGTGATAGATACTTAGGATAACAGCTGAATGTCTTGGTTACAGCTATTATCTCAAAGGCATGTTAACAGCCGTAAATGCAGTTTGTGAAAGGGATCATATTTGCAAAGTTGGCTATATGTGGCCCAAGGTAGCCTTTATGGTGGTAGACCTCCTATCTCGTAATTATCTAACCTAGGTAACTATTGGAAATATCTTCGGAATACAACCTACAGCGTGCCCATTCAAAATACCCATCAATAATATGACATTCTGGACCGAGTGAAATTATAAATCATACCGCATGAAACCTCATGTAACAAGCCAGATACCAGATCTAGGCCCGCTTGTAATTTATTATTCGTTATCAAAGCCATCCTTTGTTGAAATGCATGCATCCAACTAGTGTCGTGCGACGAGATTCGATGTGTCAATAGCATCTATATACACTGTCGGTGATTCGAGGCCCAGATATGCAACCATGCAGTTGTGTTCTGATCCTAATGCAATATTATATAGTAAGATGTAGGGAGGTTGGATAATAATGTTGCTCCTGTACAATAAGGTAGAGCTACAACTCCCTCGGGTACTCATGCTTTTTGATATACCTACCAGACCTACATACCTACCTACCTACATAGGTTGGTTACTCGTGTGCTTCTTTCCCCCCATTAAGGTGGACTTGCCGCCTTGTACCAATTAGTATCACACGCGTAGATTAGCTCCAAGCACATCAAAGGCTATGTCTTAGAAGATAGCTTCCTATTTGCCTGTAGACCTTTTCATTGATAAGGAGAATCAACAAGATGGTAAACATAATGCAGCAGAGCCCCTTTAAAGAAATATGTTAGTTTGTAAGATATGGGGCTTTCAAAATCATCAGCGTTGTTGGTGCTTATACATGTAGGGGGTGTATACTAGGTTATTTGATAAGGGAGGGTGATGGATGAGTTAGAAAAGACAGGCTTGTAATTATTTCAACTTTAAATAAAATGAAGGCTTCTCTGTACCGGTTTCTGGGTTTATAAGTACTATAAGATTGTTGTCAACCGTTCAGGATCCCTATTTATGTTATATTCTATATGTTAATAAGATAAAAGTACCCGTGTTTCGCTAAACTAAAGAGGAATGTTGGAATGGCATCATAGTCACTGTATCGCTCAGTCTCCGAGGGTTTCTACCAGGTAGTAGGTCTAGGTGGGGGGTTGATTCAACAAGAGCGAAGATGGACTACAAGTTTTATTTGAACCCCGAAAGAATATATTCTCCATTCCGTTGATTCTGCCGTCTAATACACCGTCTTGGTGGATGGATCGTGAATAATCTCCAGGCCCCGAATTCAGGAGTATAATCTCCGACCCAGATACCAGAATTGTGTGAACCCATATCAACGCAACAGGAACAAGTATCTGCTTTTTAGAGTAGATCAAAAATTTACGCTACCTAATATTTCATTCATACATTCTACATGGAGCATGAAAGGAGCGCGTTCCTCATTGTCGACGTAGCACATAACAGAAATTGTATCCCGGAAAGAGCTGTCTACGCTTTCACGAGAATATGTAGGTAGGTTACAGCTATATTATACGGGCACTAGGAACTTAAAAACAAATAGTTATTGGTTCTGTGAGTCTTGGGTTGCTGCAGTTTTGGGTATCTATGGGTGTTGCTCTTGTACTCCCAGGCCGAGTCGAACTTCCTCCGGCACCCTGCTCATATTTTACTCGTCATTGGAGTATATGGTTTCCTATTTGCCCAGGACCTTACGGTCTTGATAACGCTCATCTCCATGATAGTGTTCATTGGTATGATTTACTGTTGCCTGTCTATCCGACGAGCCCGCGATATTTGTAACGTTGGTGATCATGTGCAGTAACATCGGACCGACGGTTAGCACTCCCCGTCCCCCTCCTCTCTGGCCCTCATTCACGATATCTATATTCCCTTTGTCCACTGTGTGATCATCTCGGGAGCCAATCGGCATCTTCGGCCTTCCTTTCCAATGCCAGCTCAGCTGAGCAGGCATGACGGACTGCTATCTCTCAGGAGACCTGCCCATCTATTCACATTTCGACCAACCACCTCCGTTATCCAAAGAAGTCCCCTAGCTATCGCCAAGGCCGGAGAAGCTTCTACTACCAGGTACGGAGAAAACTGCAGGTTAAGGGGGCTGTATAGACAGTCATCAGTCAATGCGCGCATGTGATCTCCGTACACAGACGCACACACATACGCGCACACCGACACATACATATACACACATAAACCAGTAAACATAGATACCCAGCCTCTGCTATGTCACTGTTGCATCCGGCAACGAGCCAAGTAAGTTTGTCTCTCCAACAATCTGCCCTACGGCTTTACCTATGGAAAGATGTACAAGTAGTGACTAGAAGATACCTACCTACGCTGTAAGAGCTTTCTCAGATTTGTAGGATGCTCCTTCTTTATGACATATTCGTCTCCTCCTTTGGAGAGTACTATGGCTACACAGGCAGAAGAACGCTGGGTCTCTTTGAAAAAAAAAAGACATTTATTTTAATACAGTGCAGTGCTAACCAGTCCGGTATTCCAGTGCTATTAAAGTATCTATCAAATATGCTTAGTTACCCAACTCATATCATTGATCAATGTAAGCTCTCTACATATAAATGACAACATGACATAGCAAAGGCAGAAGAAGAGACAGTAGGAAATAACAAGTTGAAAGAGAGAAGAAGAAGAAGAAGGGATTACTTGTCCACACGAAATCCTGACTAAAATCAATAACATTAGGGACATAGAGAGAAAGTTGTCGTTCAATATCGAACAAATAAAATCGTGCTCAACGTCCCCATTCGGAAGGTGGATAAATCTGATGAACCAACTCATCATTCCTTTTTACTCACTCACTCACTACATGCAGTAGGTAGATGTTTAGGTTTAGTGCTGATGTACATCAGCCGGGTAATTCCATATCTTCAACATCCGTCGATACCTAAGAACCAATATTCTTCTTTTCATTTTTTTCACGTTTCCCACTGTTTCCTCCACCACCTCCTTCTCCTTCTTCCCGGTCACACGTCGATCTGTCCTGCCTACCTGTCTACCTGCCGGGCCTACCTCCTTGATGCGTTCCTCGGTTGTAAAGATGGCTTTAAGCTAGGTTAAGTACTTACTAATAGCAGCTGAGCTGGGACACGACAGACAACCTGACAAAAGAAAAAAAAAACCAACCACCATCATCAGAAAACCTACCCTGCGTCTCGGAGCTGGCAAAAAAGCCACAAATGGAACTTAACGAAATTCGGAAAACAAGAATGTGAGGTGATATGTTGTTTTTTTTCCTCCCATTTCCCTTTCTATAGTTCGTCAGATCAGCAATGCGCGCGCGCGCATGTGTGCGTACGATGTTTCTCGGCGTCCACCACATGCACGCCTTACTTACATGCGCAACATCATGCACATAATAGCGTCTCATCCGGGTCTTTTTTCTTTTCTTTTGGTCTTCTTTTCCTTCCCTCTATGTGTATGTGTATGTGTGTGTGTCTCTCTCTCCCGTCCTACCACACACCCCTCCTCCTCATCCCCCTTTGTTACATTCCTTGGCCCTGCCAACTTCGATATCGAGAAATAAAAAGGCCAAGAAAAGAATGAGAGAGAAAATGGAAGGAAAAAGCGGAGCTGGTTGGTTGATCGAGTTGGCCGAATGGAGAGAAGTAGGTGAGAGAAAAAAAAAAGAGAAGAACCTGATCTGGGGAAATTTGGAATATTCGGCTACCGGAACCGAAAGCTCGAACTTGGCGAGCTGGTTACCCTTTTTCCTTTTCCTTGTTCGAAAATCTGCTCTTTGTCTGTTAAACTTGATTTCTGTTTTAGTCTCTGTTTTCTCTTGTAGCTACTCGATAATAGCCATGGCAAGAAAAAACCGGCCAAGAGAGTTGATGAGACGTCGTTGTGGATGCCAGCTTGCATCCATCTGCGTCATGTGTGTTGCTTACATAGACATGACTATTGGCGGGCAGCTAGTTGGGGATACGCGGGAGTGTCATAGATAGATAGCTAGCCAAGGAAAATACGGAGCTTGGTAATGGTATTCTGTACGTGATGCGTAAACAAGATTTAGACTATACAGGATCAAGCCCCACGGTGTCATGAATATGTGCTCTACGAAAGGGGGATGTGACGGTTCTTGTTCTTGCACAAGGAGTTAGTTAGAAAGACCTAGAAACGCAGATAGACAGAACGAAAGGCCCCCCTTTACACCTGAACGATGTTCCTAGACGGCAAGATTCTTCAACCTAACCACAGTACCTATCTTCGGAGATACATCTATTGCTAAAGAAGACAAAGTCAAGTAATTTGTCCTATATCGAGCAGCACGTATTCAAGTATCATAATCGGAATATATGGACTAGTATGCCTAGCATCAATATATGGAAACTGAATATAACAATATAAATCACCAGAGTTAAGAAAATATAATTCTAAGACAACTATGACCGCATAAGCATTAAATCATCATGTTGTATAGGCACCTAGGTAGGTATCTCCTAATATACTATACCACCACCTAATCAGCTGTGACCTGTCCCCAATTAATGGTGCTCGAAATTTGCATATTTAACTTCACAGAAAGCACAAAATAACACGACAGGAGAGAGCCTCTTCATTTTTAGGGTTTTTACATCGTGTTTTCAAATTCTCATAGAATATATATACTCACCTAATCTAGGTATATATCATAGTATAACGCAGGCAATAGGAAAGCTTACCTCAAGGAAATGTTTCCGAAACAAATGACAGAGATATTGATATAAAACAAGAAAAGGGGAGGAAAGGGGATAAAACCTAAAAAATCCGTCAGCAGTAACAGTGGCAGTAGCAGAGCGAAACCATACAAACCCCCCCTAAACAGAGGAAAAGACAAAGAGAGAGGGGACAACTAGATAGGTACTCAAACTTACCTTCCCTTCCCTTTCCTTCCCTGCTTTACGTTTTCTTTTTACTCACCTACCGGCCGGGTGCGCTTCGCGCCCCATCTCGCCCGATGCCCTCCCGTCTTCTTCTTCTTCCCCATGTGCGCGTTCTCGCGGTCGTATACCAGCCAGTATTCGCGGATGAGCTGGGGCGCGATATGGCTGCGGTGCTGCCACGTCTCCTTCTCGCGGGCGGGCCAGTCGCCCTGCCAGCGCACGCGGTAGTACTTGACGCCGGCGCGCGGGCCGCGTCTGGGCCGGTGGTCGACGAGGCGCTCCACGGGGTATTCTGTTTCATCATCATCATCATCATCATCGGATTCATCAGATTGCTCGGATTCTTCTTCAGATGAAGAGGTAGAGAGAACGGAAGGGGCAGAGTAAGAAGAAGAGGGAGAAGCAGAGCTGTCCTGCTCCCTGGTAGCTGCGACATTGGATCCGACTGCCACGGCATCCCACGACAACACAGGAGGCATGTCCACATCCATATTCAGATCCATCGCCATATCGACATCCATATCCTTTCCCATATCGAGGTTCTGCATGCTCTCGCCGAGACCCCAGTCCCACCGAGCCGGGGGCGCCGTGATCCCCAGCCCGACACCCGAATCGAAATCGAAGTCGAAATCGAACTCGGGATCGAGAGCGAAATCATCCGCGCCGGCGAACATCTCCGGCCCCGCGAACACCTCGGGGACATCATTCCCCGCGTCCTTGAAAAGCGCCGGATCCAGCTTATCCCCCGCGAACCTCTCCCCCACCCCCTGTGCCCCCCCGGCGCGCTCCCATCGGGGTAATAACACCACGCCACCGCCGCCGGGTCGTCCCCGGGGAACGGCAACATGCCCTTGAACGACTCCCACGGGGCTTCCCCACCCGGCCACGCCACGGGCGCCACGTCGTCGTCGCGCGCCCAGTTCGCGGCGCGCAACTTGAGCCCGTCCACCGCCGCGTTCAGCGCGGGGTAGCGCGCGGCGCCGGGGCGCGCGGGCCAGATGGCCCCGGCCCCGGTCCTGGCCCCGGCGCCGGCGCTGAACGCGTCCCAGTGCAGCGCGAACTGCGCGAGCACCTCGACGGCGCAGCGCGACACGCGGTCGAAGTACACGGCCTGCCGCGTGAGGGCCTGCTTCTCGGGCACCGGCAGGCGCAGCATCACGTCGGCGTCGCGGAGCCGCCGCGCGGCCTGCGCGTGGTAGCGGTTTGCGAGGGCGAGCTCCACGCCGGCCTTGAAGAAGTGTGCGGCGAAGGGGAGGAAGGCGTTGTCGTGGGGTTGCGAGAGCAGGAAGTAGTCGCGCAGGAAGGACCGGTCGTTGCGGCCCTGCGGCGTTTCGCAGAAGTGGTGGTACTTGGTCCAGGTCCAGCAGGACTCCTGGTTGTCTCTCCCGTCGTGGCAGCTGTTGGTGCGGCGGCAGAGGTCGATGATCTCGAGGCGGCAGCAGGGCGCGTGCCAGAGACAGACCTCGTGCGGGGCCGGGACGTCCGGGTGTGGGTGCCCCGGCTGCGTGTGCGGGATAGGGCATTCGCACGGCGAGGGCTTGACATACGGGTCCTGGAAGGGCGAGTAGACGGTGTATCCCGTCACGGGGTTGAGCACGCTGAGGAAGCGCGTGTCGTGCCGCCGGGTGGTATTGTGGATATAGAGCGTAATGCACATGATGAATTTGGCCCCTGAAACCCCTGGTCCTAGGGATCGAAATTTTTACAAGATGAGGTTGATAGGGAACTTACCTAAGGTTGTCGGATCGATCTACGGGATAGATCAATGGACTTCTTACTCAATATATTTGAACTGAGTCGAATGTGAATATAGAAAAACTATCTTCCAGTGTTGGTCTGGAAAGGTGTTGCTGATGTGAGATGTGTGTTCTGTGTAAGTAGTTAGGTAGCTACATACCACCGGTTATTCATTCGATATATACTTGGTATAGTGCGAAACAAACATCGAACAATATCCTTCAACTAAGTTCGACTTGGCTGTCATTGTCTACCAGCTAGTGACCTATAGCCAAAGCCCCTTTGTTCATCTGATTGTTTACCATAAAGTGATTGTTATCAAACTACCTTCTCTTTCATCCTAACTTGGATGTGCCCAGCTATCAAATCAAATCAACCCAAATCAAATCACACAAACACACTCGCGCGCATACATCGCGATGACTGTATCCACAGGCAGTGCCGGCAATGGCACGATCTGATAATGCTGAATTCCCCGCTTGATCTACGACTGTACCTTTACCTCCCCGGTCTCTCTTCAATGCGGCTCGGAGCATTGTCGTTTCATTGCCATCTCTTGGCAAAACGCATTACTGCGCCATTGGCTGGCCCACCCAATGCCGCCTGCTCAGATCAGATCGGTCACTCTCATACGAAGCAGACGGGATGCACATAAGATATATCGAGCTTGCGATCTCGTGATCCGAGTTGCCTTGGCTAGCAGTCAGGACCGGGTTGCTTACGCCATGGGACCACGGTTCTGGGTGTTTGTTGAGGACCTCTGGGCTTATTCCTTTGCTGGCAGTTGGGGCTGAGCAAGTAATCACTTGACTGGACTCATGCCTCTCCTCGCTTTCGGACCACACGTCAAGACCGGCAATTTTTCTGGCATCGCATCCGGAGATTGGGTATAGCGGGTTGAGCAAGTTAGCAGGGGGAGGGGGGGCTAACTCCAGATGCTTACTGTGATGGAAAGGTTGCACTGCCCAAGGTCGCTTGCCCGGTATGCAGATGTGGCTCCCAGCACCCGACGAATACCGAATCCACAAAGCGGGCATACCGCCTATCAACGTAGGTGTAGGCAGTTAGCCGTTCGCGACCTGCGGAGACGAAGCCCGGCTTGGTATACCGGGCCACCGAGAGCTTCCAGTCGTCTCTTTCTCATTGTCTGATGGGGGATCTGCGCCGAGGCCCATGATGGCTGCATAATTGGCTCTCAATATACAAATGGATCCTCAGGAGATAGATAAAAAAACCAGCTCAATTTTCGGCATTGCCCCCTTAAGGTTCCGCAACGGTTACCGGTCGTATCCCGGCCGATGCGGTTGGCGGCACAGCTAGCTTGGAGATTTCAACGGCCGTAAGGGGGGCCTCTTTTTTTGTTTGTTTGCAGGTAGATAATGGAATCAATAATGCAGTGATGCTTCTTCTGCCCAATACATATGCTCTACCCAAAAACGCCAGCCTTTCAAGCCTCCGTTCAACCAGTGAACACATGCTATAATGAGTTTGGAGAAAATAAAGAATCCGGGCCATTGCTCCGAGTCGTCCGTGGACGACATGATAATGATGACTGAAGATGGTGTGTTGAAAAAGTCGATGTCTGTGTTTGGTGACAATGGTGATGAATGCCGGTCCGGTCGTCGCCGTCCTGTCCGACTGACTCGTAAATGCAAGCCCTCAAATATGTAGTGGTATCAATGCCGCTGCCAGAAAACGCCGATCCCCAAATCATGAAGTCCTGCTGTCGCCCGTCTAACCCACCATGCTGTCATCCCCGACACCCTTGTCCTTCCGCTCGTCCTGCAATAGGCGAATCAATTTGTTAACCGTTCCGCCGTCGCGGAGTTTCTCCACCTCCCTGACAGCCTCGTCCTCCTCCATGCCTTCAGCAATGTATTCCTTGATCTTGTCCCAGATGACCTTCCGTCGCGAATACCAAGTGCGCCCCCGCGGTTCAGGTCGCCATCTTGATCCCCACTGCGCATCCAGCGCCTCCACAGCCGGCTGGCCGTCCATACCCTCCCGGTATTCCCTCCATACCTCCTCCACGGTGTTAACGGTTCGGTAGTCGTATGCGGGCGGGCCCGACGAGCTCGCCTGCGCTGTTGGCGCAGATGATCGAGCCATGGCCGGGTGACCAGGAGAAGCCGGGGGTGCTCGAGCAGGTCGGTTTGATGCCTGTGCAGCCGTTTGGCGCGGGATAGGTACGGCGGTTTGTGGCGCAACGGCGGGAGGAGGGATAATGGACCGTATCGACTGGTCGCGGGATGTGAGGGCCTAGAAAGGGGGGAGGAAAGGGCAAGAAAAAGATACGTTAGTGACCAAGGGCGCAATGTCCCCTCGGGTAATTGCGTGATTGAATCCTGACAATGGGCAAAACATACCGCGGCGGCGGATTGGTAGGATGCTACCAAGCTGGCCCGAAGCTCGGTCAGCTGCTGGTTGATACTGTCGTACTGGCCGGCAATGTGGGCGACATAATTCTGGTGCTGAACTTGTATCTGCAGGATGGTCGCGATCAATTGCTCGGGGGTCCTGCCCAGCAGCTGCTCTTCGGTAATGACGGCGGGCGCAGGCATGGGCATGGGCATGGGCATGGGCATGGGCAGGAAGGGTTGAGATGGGGGGAAGCGCGGTTGTAGCTGCGGTTGTAGCTGCGGTTGTGTCTGTGGTTGTAGCTGCGGTTGTGTCTGTGGTTGTATCTGCGGTTGAGATGTTGAAGCCAACGCCGAAGCTGGGCCTGAAGCTGAAGCTGAAGCCGAAGCAGGGCTTGGGCTCGGGACTGGGCCTGGGCCTGGCGGATGTATGGGATTCGAAATGGCCTTGGGATTATTGGCAGAGGTAGCCTGTCGTTTGGATGGGGTCGCGTGCGTGCCGGCAGCGCGCTGCAAGTCGGATGCAGCTGGTCGTTTCAAAGGGTTTGCCCCTGTAGCTGGAGCTGGAGCTGGAGCTTGGGTTTGGGCTTGGGCTTGGGCTTGGGCTTGGGCTGCAGCAGGACCAGGAGCTGAGACAGATGAGGATGGAATGGCGGTGGTAGCAGCGGTGGTAATACTGGCGGTGTTGGTGGTGTTGGTGGTGGTGGTAGCAGTGCTAGTGGTGCCCGGGACAGCAGCAGCAGCAGCAGTAGCAGCAGTAGTAGCAGCAGTAGTAGCCGTTGCAGTATTTGATGGGGGCGAAATGTTAGATGTAGTGCCGGTCGACGGCGTAGGAAGCATGGCGGGTGAGGTGGTGTGTAATACTTAGGTCACAGGCAGTGTGGCAACACCTGGTTTTGCACACTGACTGGAGAGCTGGGGGATGGAGGGAGGGAGGGGGTGCAGTGCAAGCTGAGCTGAGGTCGGGCTGACAAACGCTGTAAATCCTTTGTATTTGTTTTAATTGTTGGAGGGAGGGGAGGGGGGTGGAATAGCGGGATGACGGTGGGATACCGGGAAATGGAGGGGGGTTGTTTAAAAAAAGAAAAGGAGTAAAGAAAAAAAAAGAGTGAAGAAAGTGGGTTGGTGGAAAATAATAAAAAGAAAAAAGTCAAATAATCATGTAACCAGTAGGTAAATTCTGGGTAAGATAGTAGGTAACTAAAGATCGAGAAATAAAAAGAAAAGTAAAACTCAAAAAGGAAAGACAGAAAAGAAAGAAAAGAAAAGAAAAGAACAAGAATTATAGCCAGCGAAAGAAATATCAAATCGCAAATGATTAAAAATAATTTCCCAGGACAGGTACCGAGCGTTAGGTATCAGCAGAGAAGGTAGGTAGGTAGGGGCGAACGGTAGGTTAGGTTAGGTTAGGTGGTAGGTAGTAGGTAGGTAATGTATCAGGTTATGTTATTTTATGTAGGTTATGTAGGGCCAGGTTAGGTCAGGTTAGAGGTCAGGCTAGGAAGGCTGTGCGTAAAGCTAAAAAGAGTTTGACATAAAAAAAGAGAGGATAAAATTAAAAAGCAAGAAACGAGTCCAGAACAGATAGGGCAGACAAATAATAGTAAAACGAAGTAAACCGATAAAATGAACCCGATTAAAAAAACAACCACTCCAACAAATATAAATAAATAGATAGTAAGAAGGTAACAATCAGATCAGATCAGATCAGACGGACCTCCGGGCTAGCCGGGTTATGTGAGCTTCAAGGGTTTTTTTTTTTCTTTCTCTCTTTCTTTCTTTCTTATCCTCCGTCTCTCTCTTTTTTTTCTTTTCTTGTTTTGTCTTGTTTGCCTCTTATCCTTAGCTGCTGTCTGGTGTTGATGGTAGTGGGTTGTTTCTTTTTGGTTGGTTGTACTACCCAAGCAAATAAGTATGAGGTTAGGTAGGTTAGGTAGTTAAGCGTTAGAGTGGGCGCAGCAGAGACAAGAGAGAAAAGAAAAGAAAACCAAAAACAAAAGGGGGCGGGGAAGAAGAGAAAAGGGAAATAACAGGACTAAGCTAGGGAGGGATGACAGGAAATAAGAATGAAACAAAAGGAAAGGAAGGAAAAGGATTGGAGAGAAGTGAGAAACGAGTTTAGACCAGTACGGAAAGGTAGGTAATGTACGTGTAAGTGCGAGTGTGCGCGTGTGAGTGTTAGTGTGAGTGTGAGTGTGCGAGTGTGTAAGTCTAAGTCTAAGTCTAAGTGGCCCAACTGATTGATGGTGGTGGTGGTGGTGGTGGTGGGAGAAACGTTGGTACAGAAATTGGGGATGGATTGAGGGACGTTAGGGGGGTAAGGCAGGCCACTAAGTTAGGTAGGTTAGGTATTGGACGGAGACGGGAGACGGAAGAGGGGAGACGGGACTGGAGACGGGACGTATGGATAAGAAGAATAGATGGATGGGTATGAGAAGAAAGAGGCGTGGACCCAGGAAATGAAGAGAAAAGGGCAGACAGTCAGCATAATATCAATAATCTGATACCAGACCAGACATTTACAACAAATCGACACACGATACCAAAAACCCCATTTCATTCATGTTATGTATGTTAGGTACCTACCTACCTATAACATCAGAAGACGGACAGATAAGACAGCCAGACAGACATTAAAATGAATGGGACCTGTTGCTGCGGCCATATAACTAACCTGTCTACTTTTACCACTTTACCCATTCAACAACCACCAGGCCAGGCCCCATGGAGGCGAGACTAAATAAAGGAATGAACTAAAAAAAATAAAAAGGGGGGGATAAAAAGGAATAAGAATTAAAAATAAAATACCAAGAAGTAAATAAAAAGGGGTCAGTGCATCCACCATCATCAACATCAAGCATCATCAACAACCACCCATCACACACATCGTCTCCGGCCTGCCAAGTGGTTTGCCCTGTTGTCTGTGTGTCAATGACAACGTGTTGTTGGTGACATGGTGGTGCGCACGTTGGTCCGGTTTCTAAGTATGGTGTACCTAGGAGCCTAGTAGTTCTCCAATTCCATAGAAGAGGCTATGTATGTAGGTAGGTATGTAGGTACATACATGCTGTAGGGTACCTAACTTGTATGTACCAATGTCCTTGTTGGTTGCAAGGCCGCCATGTCGCGAGGTCGCAAAACAACGGGAAGCCAGGATTTGAAGTGTTCTAATGTTAGTTGGGACGGAGGAGAACTGGGGACTGCTACTACCTATTGTACCTACCTACCTGTGGTGGTATACATCAATGTAATGCATTAACCTATGTATGTAGTTACTTATGTAAGATATGTAAGTACATACTAGGCGCGGGACGAATATAAATAAGATACTTAGGTAGGTAAATTTAAAATTAAAACAAATGGGAACGCTAGAGAAAAGATGAAAAGCTTGTAGGTTAGGTGGCTGTTACAGAAGGGGGTTTTTTTTTATTTTAGATGGAGGGAGGGCTGCGTCAGGGAGACAGAGGAAGAGCAAAAAAAGCATGGAAGAACTGATAGAAGAAAAGAAAAAGAAAAAAAGACGGGATGACAACATTCAATGCGCAACCATTCATCCCAAGATACCCAACCATTAGGTACCCCTAGGTATAGCAAAGTGTATCAAATCATGTGCCGCTCGGTCACAGCGTACATAAAACTACCTACCTCAAAAGTAGAGAATGTGTGACCCTAAACCAGGGTGGGTAAGACAAGGGAAACCTAAAGCGCCCCCCCTGTCACGTGGTTGGCCAGAACCTGTCCCAGGGCCATCCAAGCATCCATCAATCAATTCGATCATAGCCTGGGTAGTCCTGCTTCGTCGGGCATGTAAGATACGTCACCCGTGCTGAAACCTAACCTTCATGCCGCCCGCCCGCTTTCCTGCATATTCTTTTTTTTTTTCCCTTTTATGTTGTTCGACTCGATACACATCTTGTACATGGTGTAGAAAAATACATGCATATGTAGGTAGGTAGCTAGGTACTAATATAGGCAATAACCCAGCTGTCCAGTAACATCTTTATTATACCTGTGTATAGTAGGTATTGAAAGTACTGACTGAATACCCCCATGCATAGGTACATGTAGTATTACGTATGATATGCCCCATACAACCTAACCTACCTAACCTAACCTTATTTCACAACAGGGATGGATGGATTACATACTTCCATTGCCTCTATGGAAATACTCTTTTTATAAATGTTCCATACATGTCAAACTCGGAAGTAAATATGTTAGGTAGGTTATTAAGTGTGAATATCTTCAAGGGTTGTGTGTATACTATGAGCTTATTCATATTCAGTCCCACCGGCACATTCCGTATCAATCCCCGTTACCATTGTATCGGTCCGCGGAAGACAACCCAGGCCCAACTAACCTCTTTACTTCCTACATAGTGTTCTGTCGTGTTACGGTTTACTTTTTGCCTCTTCGGGGCAGTGTTCGTGCCCGCTTCCAAATTATTTTCTCACATTCTATTCTTTCCTTTTTTTTTTCTCTTCCCCCTTCCCCCGTTCATTTCCCCGTCACGCATTACCGCCCACCTTTTTTGTTGCTAGACAGAAAAATGAAAATGAACTCAGCCACTTACAAGCTTACTGTACCACAGTATAACAACTCTTGTCACCGAACCACGAACCTGTTCCGAAACTCCGCTGCCCACCTCGGTACTAGTTAGCTAAGAATAATAATTCCAATTGTTTTTTTTTCTTTTCATGATCCTCTTAGGAATCCCCCTCTTTAACCAACTCGATCGAGCTTGGCCGTGTCACGGACTCTGCTTCCCGGTCACAAATCCTACGTAGGATGGCTGAGTATTTACGATGTGTAAGAGAAGAATAAAAATAAAAATAAAGGGGTGATGCGACACCAGATATGATATGTTGTTAGTTCATTTTATTCCCGAGATACGAACGCGAGAACGCGAGAGACACGCCATATCCTACTCCTTTGCTCTGCAGTTACAATTACCTGCCTACCTATCACTTACACCGGTTTCCTCTCTGTTTTTCTTGAGGTATGTGCACGACCAATTGCGACTGCGTCCATCGTCGGTTGCTATCTATTGGTCAGCTTTCCGGTTAAGGTCTTCGTCAGCGTGTCTCATAATATGAGCTAAAGCTCATAACAAACAAGCTGGTGCTATTCTTACCTTGGCTGCCATGCAGAGCCTCTAAACCTCGACATACAGGACCCATGTCACAGCCTGGCAGGTGACAGCTAGATTACTCTTTGATTAGGCACATGTGAAGGACCTGGCCAACTCATATTGGTTGGCTGACGGAGGCCCCAAAAAATGTCCATGACCCCGTACCGTGGTTTGTTCCACTGCTTACTTCGTAGTCCCGTCGCCTTCTGAGTCGCCCAGCCCGGAAAGTAGGGGTATGGGTGTGCCAGGTAGAAGATATGCGGGAAACCCCTCTATTTAGGAATCGACAGTTATATATATTGCGTGTATCGAACATGCCGTCCGTCTGTCTCTAGGCATACTATAGTCCTCCGTGCTATATTGCTCCACTCCACGTCGTGCTTGGCACCTCAGCAGCCATACTTACTACCTACCTACTTACATGCCTACTTACTAACTCATCAAGAGAACATCAAAACTCACTCGAAATTTATTCCAGTAGGCCTAAGCGATGCGGTTAGAACGGCACGGTGGTTGCGAATATTTGCTCGCCCAGGCTTGTTCTCAGACGAATCTGACTACGTCGCTAATATGTATGTTACTCCTAACAGGATTATGAGCCGCATTCTGCGTTTACCCGAGAACCACCATCGGACGGGGGATTTCTGCGGCCTAGGTATGCCGCATGCACGTCGCTCGAGAGTTGCCTCTCGTTGAAGAAAGCACGTGTCGTAAGTTAGGCAGGCGGAGACAGGAATAAGGGGCGCCGCATCGCTTCAGGTCGACGCAGCCGTCTCGTAAGGACTACACAGTCACACAGACGCACATAGATGTAGAGATCGGGGCTTCGGACAAACCATGTACGATGACTTCCCAAATTCACCGTTGGACATGAAATAGCATACTTGCTCCGGCCGAAGTTTACTTAGACGGGCAGAGGTTCTAACTTCGGTGCCTATAGGTACCTATTACGGAATATTCACACCTCTGCTATGTAAAAGCACTTTCCCACTGCGCAGCACTGCAAAACATATTTAATATGGGATGTGGGAAGGGGAGGGGGGGTGTAGAAGATTGCAGGAAATTGTACTGCAAATGATAGCTTTCTACTTCTCTGACATATAAGAATGTCTCACAAATATATCACTACTCAAGCACTATTTTTGCGCCGCTGATGAGCGTACCATAATTTTCACGTAGTCTCTACATCTTTCCATTGGGCCACAGGAACCTCCTGAGTTCCCCTAAACTCGCTTAGACTACACTGAGAATATGTACTATACCTGGTATGCTTTATATAGAGAATAGGAGGTTGATGAACAGCTGCCTCGAGGCTCTTGTGCCCTTTTTCACACTAACCTAGAAAGGTGGACGTTGTACCTCTATATTCGATATTTCGGTCTAGCCCTTAGTATTTGATTAGATATCTCTTCATAAATCTCGCATATTATCTCGTCTAAACACCGCGGCTCACCTCACCCTACCATTCATTCCGGGGAAGGGGAAGGGGGAGGACGAGATCTCGTAACCTGTAAACGCAAAACGAGCAGAATGGGCGTACAACCACGGCTTTTTAGTGTATGGTCATCATAATAGCACATATTTATTAGCTGCGCTGCACTAGCTAACATTAGTTATATTGACGATCAGATGCTGCGAAGAAGCTGGGGTTCTTTATCTGTGGCTAGATCGCAAAGACAGAGTATATGGGTAGCTATATGACTGAGTGAAGCCTTGCATGAATTTGTTCCCGTCCGGTTACCTCGGATTCGGTCACAAAACACTTCTTCTATATTAATAGAGGGCCGTTTACTTAATCAAAGACCGAACTAGAAGCCCTCAATCAAATCAATATATAATCGACACCTCCCTTATATACATACTAAGACAATCGCGCTCGCTCACTCGCTGCAATTTCCGTAATTTAGGTATTCTTTTTTATTATACGTCAAACGTCATAGCAACAGAGGTATTCATTATAATCACCTATTCCACACACTTTGTCAAATCTGGACTGTGGCTGGTTCTGCAGCTACCCGACAACGACAACGTCAGCTCCGAAATTTCTCTTTTCGATTTTTTTTTCTCCGAATGTTTATCCTGAGACAATGGAAAAGGAAGAGAAAAGAGATAGAGACAGCGCTATGAGACATCGATTGTTACACGATCCAGCGTATTTTTCGCTGGAATAAGGGTATTCTGTTTCGGTACATAGGTGTAGCCAACGACCAACAACGGGTACCGGGAAAAGCTCAATGTCTTAAAATTAGGTAGGCAACCCAGGAAAGTAAAGACAAATAATTAATGCATGGTTAATACTGGTACAGTTCCGTATTGCCTGCCTAAAATATATCTATCTACCATGCCGCTATGACGGACAGTGATCGTGTGGTTTATTAAGTACGTGGGAGTTAGTGGTCAAAGAATGGGATAAGCAAAGGGTTGGTTCACAGCAAGTTATTTTTGAAGTATGGGATTTTTTTTTTCTTCAAGTAAGAACACCATATATTGGGTCTCCAGTGGCGGCCCAAGAGAGACTCCTTGTATATGGCAAATTCGACAAAGCATCGCAATCGACGGGTTTGGCAAAGTCATCAGCAGCAGCAGTGTAGTAATAGGGGATTAGGCTAAACCTAGAGAATTCCATAGAAATCGTCGAGACTGGCTGCCACGTGTAAACAATACTATTGGATAGCTGCAGAGTTTGGTCTAGTTTCAGCTGTTCTGGATATCTATTCGAGACTATCACCATCGTGATCTAAGAGAGAAAACCCCCTTTACAGGGCTAACCCCAGATGATACATTCATGGCATCGATACTTCACATTTCATCTTAGCCCATTCGTAGCGTACCAGTGACATTGGGCAAGTTACATCATCACCATCATCATCACTACCATCATCTCTATTAACCTCCCCAGGTTACCTACCTTACCTCCCAAACTCCTCAATAACGCTCTTCGGATCCGCATACTCGCCCACGCCGCGGAACGGAATCCCCTCCAGCTCGAAGCCCTCCGGGCCCCCGACCTTTAACCCCTGGGGCGTCTTCCACAGCGGGTGCGACGGCAGCCCGATGACGCTGACGCGCAGCCCGTACCGCAGGTCCTGCGACCCGATCGCCTCGCCGTCCTGGCCGAGGATCGAGATCAGGTCCGGCACCGTGCACACGACCTCCTGCGCCCCTTCGCCCCCCGCGGCGGCGTCGTCCGTGTACGCCGCGTACAGGTACTCGTTCTGGAACGGGATGATCATGTGCCGCCGCCCCTCGGCGCTGTTGTTGTCGCCGTCGTCCCCGGGGCCGCGCTCCTCGTCCGACAGCGGCGCGAGGAGCACGCTGCCCATCGTGTAGCCCTTCTTGATGTCGCGGCGCACGTCGATCACCTTGCCGGTGAAGAGGAGGCGGCCGGCGTTTACGGCGAACTAAGGGGGGAGTGGTTAGTGATACTTTCGTTGGACCCCGAGATGGGATGGATGATGGGTTAGCGAGCAGAAAGGGGAGAGAGAGAAATGTGGATTTATTACGATGGCGTCGACGAAACTCGTCTTCAGCTTTCTCGCTAGGTGTACGGCTCGGCCGATGTACCAGGCCTGCGATATCGTGTTGGGAACGCCCCATTTCTTGATGACGTCTCCTCTCAACGGGGTCGCGCACACGGCACAGCCGAGGCCAAGCTCGATGGCTGTAGTTCGCAGCATGGTCTCGGTTCGGAATGGTGACTCTGTGTTCTGGACGTAGTGGTGAGTTAAGTTAGTGATGCTTCTACTAGGTAAAGGGTCGGAGACGGGAGAGGGGGGCAATATCTAGTACCATTATGACGGATGTATTGCCTTTGGCGTCTGAAATAGCACAGGGCGTGATGGGGTTTCCGTAGATATAGAGCGTTGCTGCGAGTAATATATAATTAGCAAGAGTGCACTTGAATCACATCCATGGAGGCTTACCGTGATACATCGTCGGATATGCGCGTCCCATAGCATCCCCGTCAATTACCGGAACATCATAGTGAACACCAGTGGGAAAAGCACTCAGGCCGTTTCCACCACCACTATCCAATAGTAAATAAAGGGGCTCCTTCGTTATTGTTGGAGACTCGGAAGAATGAATACGCAGGGAACAACTTACATTTCATCTGTAAACATGGCATCAAACCGGTCATTGCCCATGATTCTATTCACAGTATCGATGCCGTTGATAATCTCCCTACCACCAGCCACCCTTTCGTTGATCACGCTAGGAGCGCCGTACCAAGAGCCAAAGCAGACGAGGTCCGTGTCTTTAACCGACTTGGGTTGTATTACACGCATCTTGCCAGCGCCGCCAGTGCGCAGGACTTCCAAGCAGCGGAGGAGCTCGTAATGCGTCGGGCCCCCTCCGCCAGTACCAAGCGCGCCCGCACCAGTGGCGATCATCTCGACATCGACCTCGGAGAGATACCACACCCCATCTCTAACGTCAGGACGATACGTCTCCAGATCCACTTTGAGGGACGGTTTCGAGGTCGGCTCCAATGCATCGCTGACCTGTACCTTCTCGCCTTCGGGCTCGTCATCGTCAGCATCATCCACGTCACCCACGGCGTTGCTTTCCGTATCCTGAGGTTCAACGTGATCAGGCGTGGCCAGCTTCCCGACGGCCCTCACCTGGATCCTCGTCGCCTTGTTCGTGACGTACTGGAGGGGAATCTTATTAATATCCACGATCTTTACGTCCTCGCGCGCAGCGCCCTTCTGCACCGCCGCCTCGATCGCTTGCTGGCACGCCGCCGCAAGCACGGCCTCCTCGTCGGCTCCCTCGAGCACGGCGATCATGTCCACCTCGCCCGACACCTTCGCGATGGCCGCGCCCACCGCGTTCGCGGCTCCGTGGTGGACCGGCCGCGTGCACTCGACCACGCCCTCGAGCTCCTGCGTCACCAGCAGCGAGCCCCCGCCCACGAGCAGCACGTGGACCGGCGCCGCGGACACCTTCATCAGGTCCACGACGCCCTCGAGCATCTTCTTGATCTGCGCGCGGGCGTCTCGGATCACCTGGGCGGGTACACCCGCCGTTTTCGTGCGGTCGCCTAGCTCCGCGTCCCCCGATGCGACGACGACGTCCGTTGTCGTCAGCGTCGACCCGCCGAACACGACCGCCGACGAAGTCAGACAGTGACCCACGGAGCCAGGGCCCACCGTCACGGCGCCCGTCTCCGCGTCCACCGAGACCTTGCTCCCGCCGCCAAGACCGATGGACACCACCTCCGGCATCGAGAAGGCGGTTCGAACCCCGCCCACCTCGACGAATCCGGGTGCCTGGCGGGGGAATCCCGAGGGCAGGAGCGCGCACACATCGGTTGTGGTCCCGCCTATATCGACGACGAGAATCTGCGGAGCCTCCTGCTGCTGCTGCTGCTCCTCCGCTTTTGTTGTGCCCTCATCCGACGCCGTCGCCACAACCTTCGGCCTATCCAAGCCAGCGAGGAACGCCGCCCCCGTCATGCTGTTCGTCGGACCGCTCGCGAACGTCTTGATCGGGAACTCCGCCGCGGCCTCGGCGTCAATCAGCGTGCCGTCGTTCTGGGACAAATACAGCGGCGCGTCGAGCTTCAGCCTCGCCATGGCCCTCCTGAAGCCCCGGATCGTCCTCCGCGCCGTCCGCAGAACCGACGCATTCAGAATCGTCGCGTTCTCGCGCTCGACCAGGCCCGGCGCCCCGACGCCGTGCGAGCACACGACGTCGAGCTCCGGGGCGACCTCGAGCATGATGCGCTTCGCCGTCTCCTCGTGCGCGCCGGCGTGGTCGAGCGGCGAGAACACGCCCACCAGAGCGACGGCGCGCACGCCCGCGGCGCGGATCCGCGCCGCGGCGTCGCGCACCTGGGACGCGGCGAGCGGCGCGATCGAGCGGCCGTCGATCTCGAGCCCGCCGTCGAGAAAGTGGTGCGCGCCCCCGTCGACGATGCGCCGCAGCCCGGCGGGGAAGTCGGAGAAGGGCGGGATGGCGCGCGTGAAGGGCCCGCAGAGGCGCACGACGGCCACGCGGGCCAGGCGCCGCGCGTCCGCCTCCACGAGCGCGTTGATGAAGTGCGTGGTGCCGATGGTGACGCTCAGCACGCGCCGCGCGTCGACGCGGGACGCGGCGAGCACAGCGGCGACGGCCTCCTCGATGCCGGACGTGATGTCGGGCGTCGTGGAGGCCTTGTGGCTGGCGAGGACGCCGCGGCCGGGCGAGTCGAGGGCGGTGATGTCGAGGACGGCGGCGTCGGTGTTAGTGCCGCCCACGTCCACGCCGATGCGATACATGCCGGTCATGGCTGTGGAGGGTGATGGGGAAGCTGGCGGTTTATCGTGGGATGGTGCTGTGCCCATGTCTCAACTCAATCCGCAGCAGACTGGCTTGGTTGGCATTGTCGCAGGACCTCTCTCGGCTCAAATCCATGGCGGTATTGGGTAAACTTATCTTCCACCGGCACACATCTACACCTCCGATGCTCATCATGACTCCTCCTTCTCCTCCCCCTCCTCTTCAGGAGATCTCTGGGCATTCTTATCAGATCTAATCGCAGTACGTGACATCGTGTGATGGACGGCTCTAGAACGTGATAGGTCGGACTAGTCCCGATGGCATGGCCATGGCCGGCAAGCCCCCGCGCCCTCTGATTACTTATCATGAGTGACATGCCCCCCCCCGCGGGGAACTTATCACGACTGATCCACAGCTCGAAATAGAGGATTAGAGGACAGCAGAGAAAGAGGAAAGGTAGAACGGAAGACGCTCGCTTCGATTACCCTTTTATGAAAACCTAGGTAGGTAAACGGCCTATAGTCAGTTTACCTAGTTTGACGCGTTGCCAGCCTCCCCCCCCCCCCCCCTTTGAGAAATACGTAAGGGGGCAGGGGGGCGTGCTTATCTTTCTGTCTCATGTTCTTCAGAGATAGGTAGGTAGGTAGGTATGTAGGTAATCAAGAAGTCGCTTTAACTTAGTTAACTAGGTCTGCGCCGCCATTCGGGATATATTGTTCGCAATTCCCCTGCAGTCAGCTTTGGTTCGCCCGCGCCAACTGTCTCTGATATTTTCGCTTTCGAGTTCTCTACAATGGCGGCGTCAAACTGGCTGAAGAGCCTGGAGCTTCCTCACGTACAGGTGTCGAGGTGGATAGTAAGTGGATTAATCCATGTCTCTGCCGGAAACCCCATATCTTGAGAGGACGGCCATTAATTATCAACATAGAACGATGACATCCGTCCAATTGAGGCGGGCCGGCGCACATGGCACTTCGTCGACTTTCAGAATTACTGGTTGCTTATCAACTGCAATATCTCAACCTATCTCACAGGCAGCGCTCTTATACCCCTCGGTCTGTCGTGGTGGCAGGCCATGATATGTATTATTATTGGAAACCTCATTGCTATGGTGGCTACCGTGGTGAACTCCCTCGCTGGTGCGCATTATCATATCGGGTTTCCCGTCGTGAATCGTATGGTATGGGGAATGTACGGTTCATATTTCGTCATATTGAATCGTATTTTCCTGTCCCTGATCTGGTACGGCTTCCAGGCGTGGGTTGGAGGCGAGTGCATCTATACAATCTTGCTCTCCTTCGACCCCAAGCTTGAGACACACGTCCCGAACCACATGCCCGAGGATACAGGTATGACGACAGCCTCGTTCGTTGCATACATCATCTTCTGTGTCATAAGTTTGCCGTTTGTCTGGATTCATCCGCACCGTCTGCAAAAGTTCTTCTACGTCGCTTGCACCATCACAATCATCTTTTTCTTCGTGCTCCTGATCTGGTCTCTTGCAACCATGGATGGGTTCGGCGGCACGATCGTGGACGCCGCGGCGCTTCCAAGTACTGGCGGTCCCGAAAGTGTCGCTTGGTTGATGGTTTATGGCATCGTCAGTACCATTGGGAGTATTGCAGCAGGCATTCTAAACCAGAATGACTATGCACGTTTTGCAGCAGAGCCCCGTTACGCTATTTGGGGCCAGGCAATTTCTTTCCCCTCCTACGGTATATTATGCTCTATGATCGGCATAATTGTAACGGCTGCCACGCAGCAGCGCTTTGGTGGCGAGGCGGTTTGGAACCCCCCGACCGTTCTACAACAGATAATGGCCCTGGACGACGATGGCTACAGCTCGCGCACTCGTGCGGCAGCGTTTTTTGGTGCGCTCGCGCTGGTCGTGTCACAGATCGGCGTCAACGTGCCTGGAAATGCACTGAGCGGTGGCTTTGATCTGGCTGCTGTCTCGCCACGTTGGATTAATATCCGCCGTGGCGCCTATATCGTAGCAATTTCCAACCCGATCGTTAACCCTTGGCGGTTGGTCAATACGGCAACTACCTTCCTCTCAGTGTTGTCTAGCTATAGCGTCTTCTTGGGTCCTATGACTGGGCTAATGGTAGCCAACTATGTCCTTGTGAGCCGATGGAAAGTAAATGTGGACGATCTGTATAGGGCAGATACGAGCAGCGTATACTGGTTCACCTATGGCGTTAACTGGCGTGCTCCTATTGCCGTAAGTTCTGAGCCCAAAGGACTCGTTGACATAATAACTGACATAAGTTGTTATAGTGGCTCGTTGGGGCTGTCCCTTGTATGCCGGGATTTGTTGCGGCAGTCAATACTTCAGTCTCTGTCCCGGATGGCCTCACTGAGCTATATTATCTTAGTTACATCTATAGTTTTCTTGCAGCAGCAGCAGCCTATTACGCATTGCATAAAATCTTCCCTGATAAGGCCTTGGACAGGTTCATCCAAACAGCTCCATCGTCGACTATTCTCCGTGCAATATATCAGGAGAAATGGGATGACTCGTTCGATGGAACAAGTCCTGGCAACTCTAGTGGGCCGGATAGAAAAAATATCACCAATGAGGTAATCGTGCCAAGAGAGGGCGTCTGAGGATTCCAAGGAAATGTTGAACAACAGGTGATGAGAGACTGAAGAGGAGGGGGATTTCAACGTGTTTAGTGGTGGCACATGTCAATAAGTTACGATGTGACCTAAGACGTGGCTGTTTTGAAGAAAGTGGCCGGCGGGCCTTGTGACGTGAATATACTCCAGCAACAGACTTGAAAACTAATATCTATTATCTATTTTCCAACTCCTTACTATCGAGATTCCCAAGCGTATAGAACCAAGTCCCATTGCGCTGCATGCCTTCTTCCCTATAACCGCAGGATTTTTGTGCCCCTTTTCCTCCCTTCCTTTTTTTTTTCGCTCGGCCCCGTGTCTTCTTCAGACATGTATTCGTGAGCCCATGTTACAGTTTACTAGGTCTTCGTCTTCTACAGCATTACCCTTGAATGTTTCTTTTGAATAAAATGTTCAAAACGACTAATACTATAGCATCTGCATCTACTTATTAATACGTTGCGGCCTTATTGCACACATGGCTATCTAAATTAGGTACATACTCGTTTCTCTAGTCTATGGACATATATCCGTTTCTGTGAAAAAAAAATTTCATGGGTTTAATATTTACGTAGACATGAATGGGCATGAACAGCTCCAATGAACATGCATGAGTACCTAATGACTCCCGAGTTCCCATTTTATAGTTGTAGCTTAGGACGTGTGGATTCTTTAATTGATTTCTCAATTAGTCCAAGTTACTTTGAACTAGGTATCAGTCTTATTGTTATTCTTATCATCTTTCATAGATCTATTGTAGTTATCGTGTATGCAGCGTAGCGAATGCTTATAAAAGCGCATTAGTATTTGATGCTGATATTGAGTCTTCCGTGGCTTTGTAGCTCCAATATTTAACGCAGGGTATTTATCTGAAGAGAAGTTCACGTCGACGTCAGGTTGAATAATAAGTCGTCATATAGGTAGTAGCATCAAAGGTGCTATATATAGGCAGTGTCGGCTGGCTAACTGTTTTCCCGATCTTTAAATTCCACTATTACCGGGGATGCCGTAGTGAATTGTCGAGATATTGCTAGGTCGGTATAATTTTAAATAGTCATTTTCCTATATTATTTCAGGCTTATAAGCCTCATCGTGAACTATTCTATACGCGCTCTGGTTTGATGGCTCGTGCGAGAAGAACAAATTAAATTGACATCATTTCTATGGATCTTAACAAATCTATGGGCACCCATGAGGAGGGGCATGAGATGTATAATAAAAAGATAAAAAAAAAAAAAAAAGGGGGGGGGGGGGGGGGAGCCAAGAAACTACACTACACAGAAGAGCGCATTACACTAGGTTAGTTAGAGAATCACGTACATACCTACTTAATAGTCTAACTTACATAGTATTATAATTTGTATAAGCGAAGTTTTCCCATCATGAGCAATCACACATGAATGCCGAAGTGTCGGATTCGATGTTTGATGCACTCCCAAAAGCCAGACTCCAGCTGCCGAGGCATCCTCAGCTTGTCTCAGAATATCATTTCAGGTTACCTACCTACCTAACAAGTACGAGCCTAACACCGTTGTAAGAACAAAAAAATGTGGCAACAATGTCATACTTCGGACTTGCCTTCTGCATCTGCAACGTGATCCACGCCCCTTACATCGAAGGGGGACCGGGCCCCTTTTCTCCATTCCTATTCCTTGTGCTGGGTTAAAAAAACCGAAGAAAATAAAGAAGAAAAGCCCCCTCCCATGCGGACGACGCCGGGGAAGCACACCCGTGGGTTGATGAGGTGCAGCGACACCGAGGCAGAAAAAGGCTCGTTCCCGCTACTATTAGTACATACATATCAACCTGCATACAGAATTGGAGAAGCATCCATCTTCTAACCTAACCTGTTAATAAATTTGGTCAGCAGGAAGGAAAACATCGCCCTCCCGATTCGTGTTAAGCCATAGCTCCTACGCGGACCGTTTCTAGGTTCAAGAGGTATACTCCAACATTGGATTCGTAACCGCGTGTAGCACGTGCAGCGTGGGTGGCACGATAACATAGAATACGATATACACAACAAGTCATACCATCCCGTTGGGACCGATACAGCTCTGCTGATGGCTCGAGAGTCCTGCAGATCTCGGAAGTCTACACTAGAGCGAGTGCTCTGGAACAAACCTGGAAAACTTCGGCAATCGGTTGGGGTTCTACAATGCGACGACGACATAATAAGCAGTGCTGACAATGAGGGGGGGCATGGAGGGGTGAGAGGAGATCCCGTCACGAGTATAAGAAATCCCCGACGATGCGGGCTAGGTATACACACACACACACACACTTGGCTATAACAAGGATGGGCTTATTGGGCTGCGTGGAATAACGTTCTGACAGTTGCACCACACACGGGAAGGGGACAGAATCGTTATTGGCTCGCCGGTTGGGGCTGGGCAAAGCTGTTCAGGTGATGCTGTCGAATACGGTTCGTGATTGACACACCCTTGTGACGCGCGGGAAGAAGCACGCCACACCATGCCGCCTATCAATCAGGATATGTGCAGTAAGTACCACAGCCCGCCCGGTCAGAGCAAGGCCAGGGCAAAAGCAGGGTCTCACATCGCAGCCAGGGCGGCCAGGGCGGCCAAGGCACACCACCTAGGTAGGTAGGGCTACGCAGAGAGAGGGAGAGGAAAGTCGAGACATGTGAAAATGAAGGTCTCTCCAAAGCAGATAATCAAGGCTATGAGCTATGCCACGACAGCAGATCGACCGACAACCACATACTTCAATTCCTTTTCATCCCATCCTATCCCATCCCCTATCAGAGGAACAACCGCCCCAAACCCTCTCTATTCCCGCCCGTCCCATGCAAGCAGGTCGCCCATCGAGCGGAGTCCGCATCGCCAAGGGACTTCTAGTGCGCCGTTCTTAGCGACATCGGATTCTGCATCCAAAGCTTCACCTCTGGGCACCCATTTAGAATGCCACGGGGCTCCACCACCACCCTCCAGACAACCCGCTCTCCTGCATAAGCACTGCTGCAAGGGCCGGCATCGTTCTTCGCTAGATACCTAGCGTAGTCACGGCTGAGCGGTACGATACCATCATCGTGGATGGCTTTATTGGTTTTCGACGCTCTGCTACTCTCTGGTTCTTCTTTTTCTCTTTCCCCTCACATTCCCTTCTCTACGCTAGAGCTGTGTCGCAATAATCGCGCGGCTCTGATGCTTGGGATCTGATCTACCTTAGTGGGATAAAGAGGAGCAGAGGAGCGACACCACCTTGATCCTATAGGCCACTGTACCACGATTTGCGCCAACTTCGAGCACTCCGTACACTACATTTACACTACACTACATTACATACACTAAACATCGTGGGGTGGCTAGACGCTACTATAAACGTACAAGGGGAGGGGCGGGGCCACGAGAACTACACTATTCTTGAATCCCAGGTGAATCAAGGAATATTCAGACCGCTTCTTCGCACTACACTCAACAAAAAAACAAAAAACAAAACCACAGTCAAATAAATCATACAATAACTGCAGACGTCGCCATAAATCGGGATCGTCATCTCCTTGCGCACACTACTTCTTCCGGTTCATCGTCCGTACTCCTGAACCCTGAACCTGCCACCAATATTTCGAGCCTGGTGCTCATTTCGATCCGTGTGTCTGTTCTGTGGGAATATCCGCCAGCCGTTCCTGGTCCACGGTACTCATCCGATCTAATTTGGGGGGCAACAGAACCAGACAAGAACGTTGCTGGGGCGAGTTCATGTCGTGACCCCCTACGAACGTTGTCCGATTTGCATTGCAGCAGAACGCGAGCGTTCTTCGCCAAATAGCACATCATCAGCACTCTCTCCTAACCTCCACTAAAGGCTGGACGAGCTGTGATGAATGTTGATACATAAAAATAAACATTTGGTAAATCCACTTACATAACATTGATCGTCCCAGGAAAAAAAGATTTCTTGATTTTCAACCATATCATCTCTTGATCAGGGGCGCTTCGGGGGGTCAGACCGCAACTTCTTCGCTTCTGTCATCAACAATTAGATCCTCAAATCTTGGCCCACTACAGCAACGTTCTCCAAGCCCCTAGCTTCTTCTTCATCTCATACCATTAAAAAGGCCCTGCCGGCGCGCTTGTTTCAGAAGCTTCTATTCTTCTTCTCTCTATCCTTCTCCATTCCCTCGTGGGCTGCCAGGCATCTTGGGAGTTGGCTGTGTGCATATACTGGAGTTCGAAGTTTATTGTCTTTCTCATGCATCAAGAAACCAATACAAGATACCACCAACATGTCTCAGTCCGCGCATTTATCTACGGACCTCCACCGGTCTCTATCGGGTGCGAGTGTCGCCGCATCTGATACCACATTTCATAGCCTTAATGACAACAACGAGACGCGTGGGACCATCTCATCGCCTACCGTCACTACTGTTCTACCCCGAATCCCTGCCTTCAAGGAGAGCGAGTTCGAGCCTAAGCCCATATTACGGCACGACTCGGGTTATGAGTCTATCCACTCGGGATCGAGGCTTTGGAGTTCACAGTCAAGCAACCGCCGCAATTCTACGATATCACTTACTTCCTCCGCGCAGTCGGGGCCGCGGACGCGTCCCTCGATCCGGCGTACGCACAAGTCAACAAGTTCCCACCTGGGGCGCTTGAGCGGGCAGCAGCTCCACATGACCGTGTCTCAGCAACAGCAACAGCAGACTTATGCATACTTCTACTTCCCGACACCTGAAGCGATGGCCGAAACCCTGGGCGACGACGAGGCCATCCACGATGTGGAGCAAACCTATACCGCTCCCCCGCAGACGACCCACTACTGGACAAGCGACCAGACGCGACGTCTGGAGTACGCGGCCATCGATGCCTCTAGCAAGGGAATCAGGGGGTGGTTCCTGAGGATAATCCCGAGTCGCTTCGTACCCAAGGAGAACCGCCGCCTCCGGTTTGACGACGACACCGGAAGCGTGAGGCGCTACCGATTGGACCTCGACTGCAACGAGTGCGATGGGAAAGATAGCAGCAACGGAGACAATAAGAAGAAGAAGGGTTGGCTCCTCGGACGATAACAGAGAGAGAGAGAGAGAGAGAGAAGCGCACGAAGCTACGAGTTCAAAGGATCATTTTTAGTTATTATCTTTTTTTTTCTTCTCTCTTGCATCTGCATCAATTTTTTGGCGTTGTATACCCCCCCAATTTCGAATTCTTGGGTTTCTTTTTACTTCTTTTTTTAATGTTTTAGCATTAATCCTTTTCTTGTTTATTATCTTTTTACATTGTTGCATGGTCGAGGCCCTGGCTGGTATGCATTATTAACACGGCTGCATTCGGTTTGAGAACACAAAAAGGTTCAAAGTGGGTTTTGGGAAGCGATTATTAGTTGGATTAGCTGAACCCGGGATGCGGGACTGGAGGGGAGAGGAAGAGAAAGAGTGAGAGTGAGAGTGAGAGCCAAGACAAGCAACACGACTACTCGGCATCTATCTACAGCGAGAAACTAGCGAACGTGTGAGTTAGTAACAATTTAGTAAACATCGACGCAAATGAACACGCGAGGTTGGTTCAAATGGACATATGTTAG
Organism: Biscogniauxia mediterranea; assembly: GCA_018398605.1. Taxonomy (NCBI): domain Eukaryota; kingdom Fungi; phylum Ascomycota; class Sordariomycetes; order Xylariales; family Xylariaceae; genus Biscogniauxia; species Biscogniauxia mediterranea. The sequence continues at coordinate 316,321 of JAGXTR010000007.1, read as the reverse complement.
ATTTGATTTACGTAGTTATTTACAAGTTCTACGTCAAGAAAGTGAAGAAAAAAAAAAGAGATAGATCAAATAAGTAAAATCTTGGCTTCTTCCTCTCCTGGTGATAATATCGCTAGCTCCTGTATATGACCTTATATTATATGGCTTAATTTCGCCTTGACCCGAGGATGCTTATCTCTTGGAGCCGCTATGGGGTACATATATCCATACCATACCACCGCACCGGTACAGTAAGGTACGGTACGGTACTTAACGTTGTGGATATTCAATGAGGCTGATAAAATGATGTAAGTCGAGATGACTTACATATGATAATTCTTAATATGGACCACACCACCCGTCACCATTTCGTCTATCCATCCTCCCTCCACTTATTCGGAGTTAATGCAAGTATGTAGGTAAGAAAGAGGTTGTTATGTATCTTCTTCTCCTATCCTCTGGAAATGTTACTACTTTTATTATGATTACATTATCTAGTCGGGTAGGGCCGTTATTGATTATTCAGTATCTTCCCTCGAATCCCCTGTACGAGTTATATAATTATCCACCCACATTAACATTCTTTACCCCTTTTCCCTAAACTCTCCCACCCCCCCCCCCCCCCCCCCCCCCCAAACTCCACCTCCCCTCCTTTCACTCATTCCTCATCCTCGCCAATCTCATACCCAGCAACCTCCCTCGTCCGCCGCACCATCATGTCAAAAACCCCCCTCTCCTCCTCTGTCAGCTTCCCCAGTCGCTCCACCTCCGCCGTGAGGCACCCCACGTTAGAATCGAGCAGCACCCAAGCGTCGCCCTCGCCCTCCTCGCGCGGCAGCCGCGGCTCCATGATGAACGACTCGACAGAGACAAACCGCTGCGCCGCGCGGCCGGCGTACTTGTTCTTCAGCAGCCAGCCGTTGAACCACAGGGGTCGCCCGTCGAGGCCAAAGTGCACGAGCTGCGGCGCGCAGATGGTGGCCTTTCCCCTCTCTTCTTTTCCTTTTTTTCTCACCTCCTCCTTCCCCTCGTCATCTTCTGTCTCCTTTTTCGGCGGCTCGACAATACCCATGGACCCCGTTGCTCCGCCGTGGAAGGCATAGGACTCGTCGCCCGAAAGGAGGAAGCCGATCCAGAACGTCTCCTTATCGCCTAATCATAGTGGTGAGTAGAACGTACTTGACGGGTAAATCAACGCCCTGAAAACGACAGCCTCTTAAAGAAAGATGTATGAAGAGCAAAAAAAGAACAAATACGAGTAGCATTTACATATAAGCAAGTACCAAATCAAAAGTAGTTGCAAAAAGAGCAAAAAAACGTACAACACCAGGGATTCGCTGGTCGTCACCGACCCAACTACTAATCCGGCGGTATCTGGCTTAACTATGGGGGAGCGGACGGGACCCCGTGCATTACAGATCCTATGGTCGTACGTGACAGAAAATAGGCATCTTTTGATTTATGTATCTACTAGCCATCAATGCATTCAATTTTCCCAAATAGGGGGCGAAACGGGGGGCGAAACTGGGGGTAAACTTGGCTTTACACTTACCATACATCAAGTTATAAATACCATCTATGTCGTTCCTCTTGTCTCTGTCGCTTCCATTAAAACGGCAGACAAGCAGCAAAGCCATAAAATGTCTCCATTTGTCAACCTGAAGCGAAAATTAGCATTATTTAGTTCGTATCTGCAGTGTGCCAGTCTACTATTCCCAGGCCGAGTTCACGAGAGAGAGAGAGGTTTGTCGTACGTACCACAACAACGCCGCTTTCCTGCGCGTGTGAAGACTCGCCAGTCCACCAGGGAGACTGCTTCGCCAGCTTCGGCACCGGCCGAGGCATGATCTGCTTGAGGAAGTCCTTCTTCGAGCCGGGCTCGAAGACGCGGTCGCGGAAGAACAGCGCCCCCGTGCGCCGGTACTCGGGGTCCTCGAACAGCACCGCCGGGTCCCGGAAGAAGAGCGAGTCCGCGTCGATGAATATTACCTCGCGGAAGCTCGACAGCAGTATCGCGAACGGCTTCACCGCCCACCCAGCGAGTTTCCACCCCTCGTCGTTGACCATCGCCGAGATGTCGCGCGTCGTCACGCCCGGGAGCGCCTAGGGATTGCAATTAGCCCGGCTCCTCCTTGTGCACAGATGAAGGAAGTGCGCTGCTGGAAAAAAATACCCACGACCTACCTCAAGATCGGAGCGGTAGTCTTCGCCCAGGTCTGACTCTCCAAGGTACATCACCTCGATGGGAAGAGTGCACCCCAGCTGCCGGAAGGAGTAGATGGTCGTCAAGAGCCAGGGGGCTTGATTATCGCCTGCCGTGAGCACGATGCCCCGGCCGCCATTCTTCAAGTGCGTGTGTAGCGTCATGTGGTTGGCGAAGTACGGCGCCGTCCAAAGAAACAAGACGTTGGCGAAGTCGGTGATGAACGACCGGAACGCCTCATACGACTGGATCGTCCGGGACAGCTGCTGGCTTTTAAGCAAGATTTCGTCATTTTCTACTACTCCGCCGCTGCTACCCATGTCCCGGATCTCCTGGCCCTGCTCGCTCGACGCGGTGTATGCCAGGCTTGGTAGGCTTTCGCGAGCGCGCAGGTACTGTATTATGTCGTCTCTGACGAACATGTTGCCAGCTTCATCCTCCCCAAGGTGCAGGATCTCCCAGGCCTCGAAGTAGCTCCGGTAGGCACGCGTGCGAACCCCTATCTCTCGCATTCGTTCTGCGCCGCCGGCTTCGACTGGGCGGAGAAACTCGCGCATGTAGACCTCGTCGGGGAGCATGGAGGTGACCTTCTGTAGCGCCTCGTCAAATGACGGTCTCTTGGACGAGATGCTAGGGAGTGTGGGCGGCTCTGGTGAGTGGGTGTGCTTGGTCCAGTGAGGGTTATAACTTGGGGATGGGTACTCCTCTGAACTCGGCAACATGTCTGTTCTCTGCGGCCTTGCCGGCGACTGGTTCGATAGGGGTATTTTATTCCCGTCTACACTGTTCTTGTTCCCATCTTCCAAAGGCCCCTGCGACCCGACCTTGAATATTTTAGCATTTCTCGTCGATCCGACATGAATACCACCGGGGGCGTATTCGGAAGCATCGCCGTGTCTTTTCCCGCCCCATCGTCCAGATCCAGGTCCCAGAATATAGACAACGATCAACACGCAGAAAAAGGCAAACGCTAGGTATCTTGATGAGATTCTACCGAAACGCCTCCTCACCGGGGTTCCTGATATGGAGTTCCACGGAACAAGGCGTCCTTCCCTTGAGGCAATCGTTTTCTTGAACATCAGGAAGGCCGTTTTTCTTGTTCGGAAGGGAGTAAACAGATGGTTAACCTGGGCTTCACCGAGTCGGTATAGTCTTTCTACCGCTCATTGAAATAGGTGGAATGATGGGGATATGCTAGACATAGGTCGGTGCCCCTCAAGGCATGGGATCATGGGGCAAAGCATATAACCTACAGGGGGTCCAACAAATTATCTCAAACTACGCCATCTTCTCAACACCTTTTTAGTCATTTTAATGTTACTGCCTCATTTTTAAGCAATTCCGCGCAAAAAGAAACCGACCACTGCGTTTTACTAACAAATGTTGCAGCCGGCCCTGTCACGGTCTGGTCGCTGACCTAGCCGTAGCGACCGACCTAACCATATATACCACTATAGATCTCATAGCCGCCAGCTATGAGATTCTGATACCTTTTGGTAGTCCCTGGGCCTCCCTGTAAGCGACCGTTGGTCTAGTGGTGTTAGTGGTCTGCTACGCCGACGTCACATGTATATAGGAAATAGTTCCACTGCCAATCTGCGGAATTACTTAAAAGGGGCGGTATATTAGCTCATATTGAGGTGGTTGTATTTAGTCGACGCTCCCCTTTCGCAGTCGTGGCGGAACTTTAAGCTAAGCACTCGATACCCGAACCCTCAATCAAATCGAGCCATTATCATAAAACATGATCTTACAATTTTATATTAGCATTAGACCAAAAACAGCACAGTGGCGTAGAGGGTTTGATTTTAATAAATTTGAGGAAAGAGGTTTGGATTAAGGAGTTGATCTACTTCTAGGACATATCTTCAGGGCATTTCGCGAGGCTAGGTAGTTCTTGCTTTTAACTTACATAGCACAGAAAGCAGTGGCTACCAACACAATAGTTATAATAAAGGATCAATGATAGTAATTGATATTTACTTCAGATGGTGGTTCTGCTTACCTTAATGATCGATCTGAAATGAACCTATCCTGTATTAGAGAGGCATATTACACCCTCCCCTACCTCGTATCCTCGCCAAGCATAACATTGAGGAGAATGGGGGTATGTGAGTGTTAAAAGCTTGAAACCTCGGAGGTCCCAGAGTAAAAGTGTCTTAATATTTGACTGTATTTACTCACTTTCTCTTTATAAGTTCCCCTATCTAATCAAAGTCTACCTACGTTCTCTGTATCAAGGATGTCCTATTCGCATATGATTATTTTCTAGGGAATTTATTGATACGAGTTACAACATATCAATGTTATCCAGCCTCGGCCTTTATGGTTCCCAGTATGAAAAACCCCCGGTACAAATACTCTAGGGGTTAGCTCTTTCACATATCCGCCACCCTTCTCCCTCTAGAGGAGATTATAGCTACAATATCTCGCATTTCCCAACGTCATGGTTGGCATCATCCTAGTGTCCAAATATTGGACGTGAGCTTTTGTTTTTTCTCGCGCTTCCTCTTCTCCTTTGCATTTAACTTGGGAGATCCTAATGCGGGCACAGAGGGTAGAACCATCTCATCGTCATCACTCATAGCAATCTTCATATTCCTCAATTCATTCTCGGGTTCCTGGTGCTGACTGTCATGGGATTCAATTTCGTCGAAAAGGCTGTCCCCATCGGACATGTCGCTCTCCCCTAAAAGGTAAGATGTATATTCTATATTACGCGATATTAGATATTTCAATGTTGTAGGTAAAGGGGAGTATATATAGAAAGATGAGAAATTAGACGGTAGAACTCACCACCCAATCGGACATCGACAAATCGTTTGCAGGTCTCGGAACCGTATTTGAGAACCTCGAGTTGTTTCACTAGATCTTCTCTCCTTTTACGACTCTCTTGGGATTCACCAGCGATGGAGGAGACGAGACTTTGCGACATCTCGTCAACGACTATAGGCGAAAGAATGTCGGAAAGGGCCGAGACAAGTTTGTTCTCGATGACCTCGACAGCGACATCATCTATGAAGCGCTTTATGGCAACCTAGAAGATAACCCCCCTAGTTAGTGGGGAAAAGCCAATCTGACGTTACAAAATTTCAAAAAAAAAAAAAAAAGATTTTTACTTACATCATAGTAGGCGTTCATGCAGTCCAAGGCCTCTGAGGCCGCGAAGCGCTCGATATCTGGTTCCGTTCGCCGTGACAATTGCTCAACAAGGTGGTCGAGATCGTAGTGACTATCATAACCCAGTTGAACCGACGCTCCAAGTGATCCGAAGGTACTGCGTACGATATTGGAACAGAACTCCTTTCTTCTCTTGTCACCAATTGCCTGAACCGTCTCGGAATACTGGCGGTTGTATGTGACCGGGTGGAGGCACCGCTGGGATTTCAATAACTCTGTTGTCTTGGTGTCCATAGTTGAAAAGATCCCTCTGAGGGCTGGCTTGAATACTTTCTTGAGAAGCGCCCCAGCAGTCGTCTCGTCGGCAACGCAGGTAATCACAAGGTTGAGAAACTCAGCCGCTGCCTTCCAAACCTTTTCGGCGTGACGTCGAACAATTGGTTCCCATGGGTGTGACTGCTCAACGAACAAATCCGACACAATCATGGAGTTGAAGTGACCTGGTAGCTCGCGACCTCGAGACCGTCGCATGAGATTCTGTATAAAATCGATTAAGGCATCCCTAGTAATCGATATCTGTCCCTCGGATTTCGTCTCCGATTTGGAGTCCGTTGACTTGGATTTCGCTTCCGTAATAACTACTCGCTTGTGGCCGTGCTGAATTAGTTCATCCGCAAACTCCCTATTCAGGTTCTGAATGACGGCTCGCAAACGCTTGTGGTATCCTTTCTTGGACTCCGCGCTTCCAAAGAAAGGATCCGTATACGTGCCATCAAGGGCACTCTTCACAAGCCCCTGAAATCTCTGGCTGATCATCATGAGCTGGCGTCGTTGCTCTTGGAAGGTCTTCCGTGGTTCTCCAAGCTCAGCAAGTTTCCCCTTACAATCTTCCAACCCAGCATCAATCTCAGAGATCAAGCTCGGTAGTTCACTTGCGATCTGTCGTAGTAGGATATCGCTCAGCTTACGCCTTAGCGTATCTATTCCTTTCAGTGATGGCGATACGTCCTTCCAGTTTCCCTCAGAGAAGAACCGAGTCTCGTCGACATTGCGATTATGTAGGAGAGATGGTCTCGATTCCTTCTCCGAGTCCAGGTTTTTGAGGACGTGCCACTCATGACGGAATTCAACCTCTTTGTTTTCCACCACGGATATCCAAAATGCCTCATTGTCTGAACCGGGGTATAGTACATCTGGCTTGGTAATGACTCCCATAGTCCGGGTAAAGTATGGATCTGCGGATCGTGCAAGGCTGAGAACTGCCTGGTTCGCGAGGTCGTTCTTCGCAGAAAACACGGCAAGGATAATAGTTCTGGGTTGCTTCATGTATGACTCGACAACTTCTCTCACCAGTTTGACATCCTCCGCAGTTTGTTGTTTCGTCTGTGAATGAATGACCCCAGGTAGATCGACGATGGTTAGGTGTGGGCGATCTGGACCTGTGATTTCGACACGGAGAAGATCCTTAGAGAAATTGGTGCCTTCCATTGAGATTCCCATTGCCACCTTGGCGCTTTCGATTAGGGCCGGGAGATCCTCGAATCCATCGAGCTTCTCATGGAAGCCAGAGAGGCGGTTCTTCTCTGAAAGGCCGAGGGATCTATGGGGAACGATAGACACGGTCACATTGGTCTGTTTGGCTCTTCGAAGAACAACTTCTGTGGGGAAGCGGGTGCATGTGTTGCTCTTAACTGGGAAAGGTACCCCAGAGATTGCTTCTAGTACAGAGCTCTTCCCGGAGGACTGGTCACCACAAACAATAATTTGCGGCAGGGAAATATAGTGATCGATTCCCTGGAGCCGGAGACGATCAACCGAGTCTAGGAGCTTCAGCTGGTCGTCGGAGCATAGCCCGTTGAGGGACTCTGTATTGAACGAGGCTACCATTCTGGTTTGGGCATTAGGCAATGCAAACGGCAGGATTAATGTAGATGAACTCAGGGCAAGTAAGAGTGAAGGTCTGGTGCACTGGATACGATCCTCAAAAGGGTGATATGTTAGGTTTACTCTTGGTTGATAGAAACTTTTGATAGAGGGGGAAGATTCATTAAATATCAGGATCGTATACCCCTCAATAGAAGAACCAGGCAAGAAAAGAAAAATCCCATGGATGCCTAACGAGAAGGCAACGAAGTGATCCCATTGTGCGTACTGATTTATTGGTTGGCCAAGCGAGGTGGCTGTGAGCATTTGGTGTAATCAATAATAATACCTGCAGGCTGCGGGCATCCGTTTGTTGGTTTCGTTTTGCACCAGGATCCGACAACCCTTGTTCATCACATTGAAATTGGCAGGTAGCAGATCAGAGAAAGAAGGAAACGGTAGACTTCCAAAGAAGCTTGATAAGTCAGGTTGAATGGATACCGATATTCTTTTTACGCACTATCTAGTCAACAACAGTGAGCGTGTACAAGATAATGGTATGCTTCAATCCCCAGGTAAGATGTTATCCCTAATTTTACTTAAAAGGCATAAAAAGGGTTGCTTCCACGGCATTCAAGTTACACCAATGTAGGTTAAACAATGATAACTAGGTATCGATTGATATAAATATGACATCTAACTATATAGGTATTTACACTTTAATGCCAACGCTTTAAACATAAGCTGTTGGCCTGGTTAGAGGTTGTAATTAAGACTCTGATTGGTTGAAGGAGTTGAGCCGTCCAAATAACCCTGTATACCACCTTTCTTTTTCCTTGCAGCACGTTCTATGAGATAATCTTCTTTCTCAAACAAATTACAACTCAAGCTTTTTGTGATTTTTTTTCTTTTCTTTTCTTTAAAGAGACAGGAACATGATGAGCATTCACTACGTCGAGAGTGTATCCAGTGGTTGCGGAGACCGCGTCACCTTGTCAATTCGCTGGAACAAGGCACGGATAGAGGTGGACCTAGACCCTTCCCCTACAGGCAACACGATACAAGATTCTTTCATCGAGAAATATAACGTCGCAGTGGAGGATGGAGATGACGAGGAAGAGGAGATGATATCTGACCAGATTTTGGACGCTATCGTCCAAGCCGGGAGGTCATTGTTTGATCGGCTCACTCCGCCTCCAGCCCCGGACGCTTCCACCCCAGCGGATCTCCATTCTCTCATCTTCCCGAAAGAATATTCATTCTTTTTCTGCACGAACGTGGAAACTAACGCGGTGGAATTAATCCCCAAAGGCAACGCGGACACAACAAGGCACGAGGAATTCGAACTGAAATACCAGCTTCCAGCCAGTCAAGACCTAGTCCTACCTAAGTTCTCGACCAGAGACATCCATGTCCTCCAGAAGCTGCTTGGCGACGGTTATATCGCCCGCGTCTCAGCGGGGGGCCGAGAAATGTGTTGCAAAGTCGGCGACGAGTTGCGTGCCGACGCCTCGCAGAGAGAATTATCCTGTCTTTTGACGATTAGTACCTCTCAGCACGCAGCCGCCCTCCGCGTGCCAAAGCTCCTCGGCCTGGTCGAAGCTGCTGACGACGGGAGAACCATCGGACTGCTACAAGAATACGTCCCCTGCTCGAATACCTGGGAGCTATCGACGCTGTAAAACATCGAGTCGGTTTCTTCGATTGCCAAGGCTCGCAGGGAAATGTAGGCGTCGCAAATCCAGGAGACCGTCCAGCTATTACACCAGATCGGCGTTACGTGGGGTGATGGCAAGGCTGCCAACGTCCTGATCCACTGCGATACGGATGACGCTTGAATCATCGACTTTGGGGGTGGATGGATGGATGGCTGGGTGAGTCGGGAGTTGAATGGGAGTGTGGAGGGTGATCTTGTGGCGGTTAAAAAGATACTCGAGTTTTTGGAAGTTTGACAATTGACTTTGCAAGAGAGAAGGGGTTGCGGTGGAAGGAAGGTAGGTCTTCATCTTTTCATGTCTCTCCTGAGTATCCTAAAGCTTTTCTACCGCCTCGTGGCACGAGAACTAAGAAACGAAGAAAGCAATCTCAAATCCACATGCATGACTTATTTTGTATCCTTTGTTGGTTCATGAAAATTGCACCTATTAACTTTGTTGAGTGGTTATGTAGTCTCATCTTTTCGGGCGTGGTATAGGGGGTGAGCTGCCATTGAGTCTAGTTACTATTATATTACTTGACTGCATGAAAGTCGACACATGCTGTTTACCATTACCAACGAGGTATCCATTCCGACCACCCGAGATCGTGGCGCAGATGCCGTCTTGGCCACGATGTCACTCAACATTTCCGTTTGATCAATGTCCCGCTTCCAGGATTTGCGTTGTTCCAAACGCCTCCTCTGGCCGTCAGATCGTCCATTGAGAGCGCCCTATCATAACACGAGCTTTGCCATAGGATGTGGTCCGGCGGGTCTCCACCAGGTGTATTCACTACTGCACCCCTGATAATACTTTCCGCTCGGCAGCCATGTTCCTGGCTTTGCCGTGTCATTGCCTGACAAACAGGTTCTCGCTACAGGTATCGAGAATAGCTTGGTGATCGTTATCGAGCCAGTCGTTCTACCGGTGGTTGAAAAGCAAATTGAGGTCTGTCCTATTTGGCCGAATAACCCAGATCCCTTCACTTCCCCGATTAGTGGTGGTAGTGGTCTCAAGAGTCGCAGATGTACATTCTGTAGGTGCTATAGAGTCGCACACTGTTGTTGGCTTGACCACGTGGAGGGGTTCTGAGTCAACGGCAACGTGCAGAAGGAATATAGGGATTAGTGATAAAAGAGAAACATGATCCAAACTCGTCACAGCATACATTAGTGAGCTTGATGGAAACAGAAGGAAAGGGATTTGCAGCGGGGTTAATAGATTTCCTTCCGGTGAGTAAAGTATTATTCTTCTGTGGAAACTTGACTACGTACCTATTTGAAAAGGAATCCCAATCAACCCGTGACGAAATATCTTCCATCTATTAACGCTTGTTTAATAATGAGAAAGGATCCTTAATCGAAAAGGACATATCTAATGAATTATAAGGTAGAATTGATTCATTTAAGCAATGTTATGGCTCTGATCAAGCTAGAGACATTATGAGAAAAGGAGAGGAAGGAGGGAAGATCAACCAGCGTCTAGTTGGAACATTACCAGTATACCGAATAAAAGAGAAAAGGGGAGAGAAAGGGGGGATGCGGAAGTTTAGAATACATATCACAATTCGACAACTTTGTAAAAGGAATCATCAAATTGTATGTTTTACCCCTTTAATAGTTGTTTGAGAACAAAACGTCGAACATGTTCTGACGAGCTTACTAGTTATAGATATCTCTGGGAATACGTGCGTTTAGAAAGCAAAATATATTTTATAATTCGGGAAGTACGACTTTAAGGCTTCTAGCTCGAAACGTCAAACAGACAAGGTCTTCTTTAATAGGCTCTTATATTTCTAGTCGAGCGAAAATAAATCCTAATAACCGATGGTACTCTTAATAGGAAAGAAAATGTCGCGAACCGGGGCATTCCCATGGAGCTTCTGTACACATGAGACTATACCACATGGCCCTGACAGCTAGATAGTGGGGATCTGGATCTTCTTTCGTCTATATAAGGGAGTCTCTTTCCCTTCCCCCTTCCCTTGGGAATCACTTACATTTACAAGGCATTTTATTGTGTGCCTTAAGACATTACAACGCAAATTGCTTCATCCAGACTCAGAAACGGCTTGTGGACAATCACCCAAAATACTGCTGGCTCTTGAAATTTTACAATATTCCTCACTAATGGTCGGATCACATAGAATATTAGTATCCATCTCCTAAATTATGCAGATTACTGACTAAGTAGCTATATACCTATATAATCACAAGTCAACAACCTTCCTGGCTGGCGACCATAGTTAGATATTTTTGGTTCCACGCAGTCCCAGAATCATGTTGTCACATTATTATAAGTGTTTTTATCGTAGGTCAGCTCATCACATTCATCGAGCAGCTCATCCTTTATCCTTCGAGTCTATATTTTATCCTTTGGACGAGCCGCTCGCCATCACGGTGGACGGGACAGGCGGGGCGCGAGGCTGTTCTGTTCCGGGATATCGGCGCGGACGTGCCGGTGCCGATGCATTTCGAGGGCTGGGACCACTTCCGAGAGGGCAGGGAGGCGCTGGACGCTGCGTTTCGGGCGGAGGGCATCGGCGAGAGTGTGCGGTGGCTGGAGCCGGGAGGTACGTGTGCATTTATTCTGAAACTTGCATAGCTGCCAGGATACCGTCGTGTCTGTATCTGTTAATATTGTTCGAGTTTGCTAACCAGGTTGGTCCTGTCGGGACGCAAAATGGAAGCGCATATCAGGCAAAAAAATACCTAACGACCAGGAAGAGGAACATCAGACTAGCGTCATGGTGTTTTACAACAGTGAAGGAACTAAAAGGATCGGCCATAGTCCAATATAATATCACACGTTCTATTTCTTGGTAATAACACTAGCAGGTCTTCGTTGTATATTTATCCGACTAAGGTTAGGTACCTGGTTATTAGCAACACGTGAAATAGGGGAAACATATATATAAATGAGCCCATATAACGCCCTGGCGATCGATTTCTACCTATAGAATGGTATTTTCACTTATAAGTTCCTGAAGCGCAACTGGTAAAACTTCTCTAACAGCAAAATAAACCATTTCCAGATACACCATCATCTCTTCCTTTTTTCAATTTCAGCACATACAAATTTAACACCTCGCTGGCAGCACTGGAAACCTCCAGACAACGTACCTTTTTCCCCTCCTCTCTCAGCTGTCTTCACGCAGCTCGCAAGCCCCAACGCCTCATTGATGCAAGGTTTTAAAAATCCACCCAAAACCACCCAGATCATAAGGAAAATGGGTATGTACAAAGCAAGCAAAATATGGAGGTGAATAGGTTGAAAGTCCACATCTACTCGGTTCTCGCCCTCTTGCCACCGCGACCGCGCTTGGCGAGATGTTTCTCGCGCCCACCAATGCTTTCCCAGTACTCCTCCAGCAGCTCGGGCGCGATCTTCTTCAACTTTGCCTCGGTCTCGTTGGAGGTCTCCCCGCGCGTGGGAGGATGGCCGACCCACTGAACCTCAAACTGGAACCCTCCTCTCGGCTTCTTCTCGTGGCGCAGCACCTTGAACACATGATAGATCTCAGGTGGCGGGTTCTTAGGTTTGATAAATAAGGCATGGAGGCGGCCACCTTGGGCCTTCCAATAGTCGTATAAGCTCTCCTCTGCGCCCCTCTGGATTTCTTCTTCTAGCTCCCAAGTCGCATCTTCCTTTTTCTCGCCCAGCCAGTGTACCAGGATTTCGACAGCACCACTTCCATCGCTTGCCATTCGGTGTTTGAGGAGAGAATCAATCTCGTGCTCCTCCCGATCGTCCTCGTCGTTGTCGGCACGGCGGTCCCCTTCGGCCTCGGCTTCAGCTTCAGCCTCAGGCTCCGGCTCAGGTTCCGCCTCGGGCTTTGACTGGGCGGCTGCTTTCCCTTTGCCTTTAGGTGTAGGCTTGCTAGCCGGTTTGGGGTTATTTTCCGCAGGGGCTTTATCGGTATTACTCGAGGCGGCGGTGGCGTCGGTCTTTTTATTTTCCAGCGATCCTGCTTGTGAAGGATTAGTTTGGATATGTGGGAAGTATGGCAGAGCGTGCGGGCAGTGCCAGTCATGGGATGATATCATCATACCAGATGCACCCATATCGGCCACAGGAGCTAAGGCATTCTTCTGGCTGTCGTCTTCGGGGTCTGGTTGTAATCGGGCAGCTCCTGGTTCCTTTGCTCGTGCGAGGTTGGCGGCAGCGTCAACACGCGATGCTTGTACTGGGCTATCGGTGGCGGTGGCAAGCGAAGCTCGACTGCGCCGTTCTGTTTTCCACTCTGTTAGCTATCTATATGACAACGGGGCATTCTACGTGTCGCAATGGAAATAAGCATACTGATTTTGCCGGCGGATACGCGGCCCCGGGTGCTGGAGTTGGGGGTTTCGGAGGAAATACGCGATTTGTTGTTGTTGTTGCGTTGAGAGACGGGCGTTCTCTGGGGCTCGTCGTCTGTACAGGCAGGAAACGAGGTCAGCTATCGGGCGCATGCTCAACAGCAACAAATATCGATAGACTGCATCGAAATACCTTCGTCCACAATATCATAGGGGTCTTGTTTCGATTTTCTCTTCGTTCCTCTGAGTCCCGGGCTGCCGTTTGGTTGGTCACCGTTGACCCGGGCGGTGGCCGGTGAGTTGAACATGTTGAAGATGGTATTCATGGCAGATGGGAAGAGAAGGATAAGAATCAAATAAACAAATTAGGCTAATTAGAATGTTGTGTCGGGTCTGGGAGTTGTCGAGTTCAACTCTTGTCCTCTTCTCAGCACCGTAAGACAACTTTGAAGTCGGTATTATCAGGTAGGTATAGGTAGGTACAGGGCTACAACAAACGGCGTAAGTATGGTAAGATATAAAACAAATACGGTCGTGAAGGTGCGAAAAGGGACTGTGGGAAACGGGTGGCAAGAGGTTGAAGAATAGAAAAAGTTACAGGTATATTGATTGAGGTAAAGGTAAAAAAGTAAAAGGTAAAAAGTAGCTCCCCCAATTTGGGCCTCAAGGTAATCGGGGTTTTCAAGGGAAATGGGACAATAGGAAATTCGCCGAACAACTGATGACGGAGAGATGCAGGAAGAAAAGGTAAAAAAGGCACTGGAGTTTATGCACTTTGGCAGGGTTGATGGGCTGATGGGGTCCCAAGCCCCGTCCAAGCTTCTTAACCTTTCGAGCTCTTCCCTTTCGGATTATCGATGACCCTGGTCCAGTCCCACTTGGAAGACATTCCACGCGTGTCTGATTGGTCCATTTAGGTACTTACCTAAGGCTAGTGCACTACTTAGCTTCAAAGATAGGTAGGGATTAGGTAGTACACTAAAGGTTACTAGTATGAAGGGTATGGAGCTCCCATGTATTGGCCACATGGGATATCCCGTCCCAGGTATCCCGTCCCAAGTATCCTATTTATCCTTATAACGGTAACACCCGACTTAGGTATACCCGACACTACACTACAGAATGCCAACGCAACAGTCTCCTTCCCCCCCTTTTTTTCATCTTTTTTATTTTCCTCTGACGGACTTGACCGAACATCAACACCTCACCCCAATTCCAAGAAAGGAAATATATATAAATTCCAGGAGCATAAATCGTGTTCGATATTTATTGGAAGAAATTTCAACAAACAAATGAGAATACCTAATCAATAATAACTACCTGAACAATGCTACCCTTATATGTTTCCTTGACTTTCTCTTTGTGTTTTTTCCCTTCCTCAAGTCATTCCCATGTGTGCTATAACAATGCTTCCATGCCCATGCATCTAGAAAAACAATGAGAAAAAAGAGAATATGCAATGTGGAAGAAATGCTCGGGCGTATTTATTTACATTTCAGAGGGGATGTGATGAGATAAATATAAGTACGAAGAAAAGAGAGAGAAATCAGAGGAGAAAACAAAGTATAAGCAAGAGAATATAAGTGCAGTATGCTGTGTATGTGTGTGTGTGTGTGCAGACGTAAGTTGTGAAAGTTGAAAAATAGCCAAGGGACCTGTAGTTGTATGTCCCCCCTTACCCCTTATTACGCAGAGCAGACAAGAATCGACTAATTTCCCGCCAAACAAACAGAAAAGGAAAAGAAAACAAGACACCACATTTACCTATCAGACAGACGACTGTGGGCTTGCGGGCTCTCTTCCTCTCGCACGGACAAGACAAGGCGGTGTGTGTATATGTCACAGACCCGAGTCGATCTGCTTCCACGGGCTGCGGGCGTAGTAGCTCCGCCAGGCCTCGCAGTTGTCGTTGAACGCGGCGGCGTCCTCGCGGCTGATCTGCGCGAGCTGGTCGTCGACGCGCTCGAGGAAGTCGACCCCGAACCCCCCGCTGACGTGCCACGCGATGTGGCAGTGGAACAGCCACGCGCCCGGGTTGTCCGTCCGGAACGCGAGCACCACCCACCCGCCGGGCGGCAGCATGGTCACGTCGCGGCGGACCGGGTTGTCGGCCCGCAGCGCGCCCGCGTCCCGCCCCGCGTCGAACGGCCCCGCGCCGGGCCCCGACCGCCCCGCCACCACGAAGTCGTGCCCGTGCAGGTGCACCGGGTGCGGGATCCCCGTCAGGTCCTCGATCACCCAGAACGACCACGCGTCGCGCGCGTCCACCGACACGATGTTCTCCGCCTGCGGGTATGACCTGTTGCCCTCCAGCACGTACTCGAGCACCGGCCGCCCCCAGTCCACCCGCATCGACGAATTGTCCACCTGCCACGTCACGATCGCCGCCGACGGCGGCAGGTCCACCGTCACGTTGAGGTCGCTGCCGTCGCCCGGGTGGAAGGCCGAGAGGGGCGCCGTGCGCCGCACCACCGGCGAGAAGCTCTGGCCGTCGAGGCAGCCTGTGTTGGCCGGCGTCGTGCCGGGGTCGGTCGGGTTGCCGTGGTCCGGCGCGCCGGCGTAGTGGATGATGGCCGCCGGGAAGGGGTTGTTCGATATGCCGCAGAGGTTCTCGGCGAACATGGTCACGTTCATCCAGTAGTTGCCCACCGGCTTGGAGGCGTCGATGGTGACGTCGACGCGCTGCCCGATCCCCAGGAACACGTTGTTCGTCGTGAACGAGTTGACCGGCACGAAGTCGGTCGCGATCACCGTCATGTCGTGGTCGACGATCGACACCTGGAAGTTATGCTCGCTGGACGGGTTGATCAGCCGGAGACGGTGGCGCTTCCCGGGCGTGAGCGTCACTTTGGAGTATTGGCCGCCCGGCCCCACGGGATTGATGTTGGAACCGTTGAAAAGGACGTTGTCGCTGGGCGGAGCTGCTGGGTTGGACTGGGTATCCAGGACAATCCTTTCTGCCGTCTTGAGATAGTAATCGAAGATGGGATACGGCCCGAGGTCGATGTCGTAGGGGAGCGAAGCCGGGCCGTTGATCACAATGGTGCCAAAGACGCCGTCGGTGTATTGGGCGGAGAAATGGGAGTGATACCACGTTGTTCCGTATTGGGTGGCCCTGAAGGTATACTTCTTGGACGATCCGGGAGGCAGAGGACATTCAGTGACGCCGTTCGCTCCGTCCTGGATATTCGTCTTCAGCTGTCGAATACCGTGCCAGTGGATCGATGTCCCGTTTGTGCGAAGCTTGTTGGTGACGGTGATTTCGAGGGTGTCTCCCCAGTCCGCAACTAGAGTCGGCCCGGGAAGTTGGTTGTTGATCAACATCACTTTTTCTTTGACTCGTCCATCGGGACCCTTCCAGTGGTCGTGCTCGGTTACCTCAAGATGGAACTGCCCGTTTCTTCTTTTAGCTAAAGTTTCATGTGATAGGGGGGCAGGCGAGCAAACCTTCTTCACTTTGCCGGGTGGCGTCTTAATCTCATAATCCGTATAGATGTCGAATCCATCTCTCCAGCACGCCCGGTTTGACGCAGTATTACATGACCCAGAGTCATGAGTGGTTAGCTCTGCGAGTGGCGACGGAATAGCTCCGACATTGCCTATAAAGAGTATCTCAGATATGGCAGCCACGAGAGAAAGAGATAGGCGCATCTTGGGGATTAAGGGGTAATGAAAATGCCAGGAAAGGGCATATATGAAAAAAAAAGGGGGGGGAAGGAGAAGGGATGGGAGCCCACCGCTAGAGCTTTGTTAAGCGAGTGAGAATACTAAGTCAACAGTCGAGACAGCGAGAGACAACAAGCTCACGAATTTCGTATCAAGAGCGTCAACTTATATAAGGACTGAAGTATCGATAGAAGAGAGCGGCTGAATATCTCACGTAGATGGTTGGCACTAGATGTCTGGTGACCACGATCGTGAACATCGCGGTCTCCATAATGATCAACTACCCAGGCCTGAAAGAGAAGTTGGTCGATAAAGATACCGGTTTGCGGCCCGACATATCACTACTATAGGAACGACAAGAAAGAGATAGAGAAACTGACGCCATGGCGGGTACACCCGCTGGTGACCATCAGTTGGAATATGACCCCATGTCTTAGTCATGAGCTGTCATCTAAACAGTTAGTAACTCCAATAGCTCTTCGTCCTAAGACTGGGAGAAGCTGCTCTGGAAACGTAGACAGGTAACTCATAATATTTAAGGTATTGTCATTTAGGTATTCTAAGATAGAAAAAATTTGCAATGTGCGTGTATAAAGGTCTCCCGAAGATTTGAGGTATCGACGTCATTGTCCAAAATACGAAGATATTTGAGAGAGTCGGTGTGAATAGATATTGTATTATCCTAAGATAACATAGTATACGAAAACGGGAGAGAACAATGGCCAACATGCTGGTCTCGGACATAGTTTAGTTAACTACTATGAGCTCATACTAACACGCATGTTAGTCACACGAGATTTTTTGATCAATACTTAAGAGGTCTATAGCCTGCAGCTTTAAGAAACACATTGACTGGGATATGGAAGAAGGATTCCGGACTCCGAAGCGTGTCAGAAGACTTCAGACGAGTAATAGGTGGTTTTGTGTTATAGGCGCCCCTAAAAGTGCCACACGGGGATGGTACTATGCTTCGAGACGTCAGGAAAACGAACACAGACATCTGCATAACAACATGATGAAGCTTATTATAGGGCAGCTATAGCCCCTTCTTTGAGGTGTGATTCGCTGTTGACGGCGCCATCCTTTTCCATGCCTAGTCACATCTCCGCCCTCACCTGCAGGAACGGACGGGAAGGTTATGCAGATAATCGGGCTAATTAGATTTCAGACATCGTCGATCCACTAGGTCACGGAGCCCTTGCGTACGATCCTTCAGCTGCCCCGTGCACCCATCACTCAGGAACTCCCGCTGTATGCGAAGAGGTTAGGTATTTGACCTATTTCATCTTCTTCTCTCCCCATTGCCCTTGCGTATCGACAGTTTTTTTGAGGAATGGTCATTCCTTGGCGCCTTCGCCCCGAATCTAGACCTGTTGCTACGCTGTGACATGGTATCGTGAGTTCGGGGTTTTTATATTCCCTCCTCATGTCGTTGATTGTACTTAACGGACCGCTTGCCGAGCCTCATGCCACGCCGATTCCTATGAAGATAGACAGCTTCATTCGAGTCACACTCTTATTTTCTTATCCCTAAACCCCATATGAAACTGTACGAGCACAGATTCATATCTTAGCTAGCAAGATGGAGGATACCTGCTGATTGAATTCCATCTAGGCCCCTTAAGCGAACAAAATGCCCTTGTCAGCCAAACTAGCGTGATAAGAATGAGGACTGACCTGTCAATAAAATGACAAGAAATCGTAATGCTAAGCAGTTTTACTAATCATGAACTCGTGGTTGAAGCCAAGCGGTAATTATCAATGCAGGTACTTAGTTGAGGCTTTACATCAATTACTTGCTACATAGAACGAACTTCACAAAAGGCAAGACTTGGTGCTTTTCTGGCTAACTGGCTGGTACTACATTCCGCTCATAACATTAATGTCGCATTTTGATGCGCATAAAGTACAATAGTTTGGGGGAGAGAAAATTATGTTGATGAAAGATAAATCAGTAACCTAGGTGTCTGGTGTACAAGTGAAATATACGACGCTCAAACCTCAATATATAACAGCACTTGTGCCATGTCATGCTCAACTCAAACATCTCATGTCAACTCTCTTTAAACACAGGTCTGGCACCCTAGATAGGTAATATCATATGTTACCTTTTCCCCCAATAGTCGACTATAGAACTATGTATGTAACATTGAAGTTGATATCAATGATAGGTTATACAGTTAGTTTGGGTAACCTTGAGTGATGTTCCCTGTAACTTGAATGTCAATGGCCCGTTTCCCCCGCAAAATGCTGTCGCTCAACTAATTGATTTTACCAAATTATACGTGCAGAGAGCGGGGGAATTATGTGTGCTCTTTATTACGTTATAAATATCAACCAGTGCTGGGTTTAACAATTAGAGCTTACATTGATACATCAGAAACCTGGGGTAATGGAGGACTTGGATGAAATCTGTGAGTCTGTCTTTTGAACTGGGAAGTTCATGCTTGGCTCGTCGTGTCCAAATGCGATTTTCCATTATAGGGTTGATAACACCTCCGTGGATTATCGTGAGTAGTTGTGTACCTCCCGCAACTATAGCTTCTAATTCGAAAAACTTGTTATCATGTCGCCACATGCCTAGAGATTCCAAGAACATTATCTAGCTAGTTTGAAGTTGAGATATCGACTGATAATTGAAAGGGCCTGGATCGAATGTTATGTATGCCCTGTCTGCATAGGTAACCAACACTTCCATAGACTTTGCCGCGGGAAACATACACCAGCTATTAGTGGGGATGCGCAAACCTCCTCATACTATATGTACTTATCACGGCATGGAGCTGTTTACTTATCTTCGCCTCGACCGGACTTATACCTTGACATATTCCAAGAATCAGATAAGAGCTACACATATTGCCTCACCGGTATCCAACTATCATAACATGAATCATGTCTAGACAACAGCTTCCATACCCTGTCCCCCGCGCCCGGTCAGTTCATGATAACGCTAACCGGGCCTGCTATACTGGGGCTGACTAAGTTTATGATCCCGGTGATACAAATATATGTATAATAGAACGGCTGTAGATCATCAGCTGGATTTAATGATAAAGGCTGGACGGGCAATGATTTATATGGAATGCCGCCTCGCTCTCCTTTCAACTCCCCAAGCCCACCTCCGATCTCTCCTTCCCCAGTGTCGTCGCCATCGTCTTCTGCTTCCTCTTCCCTCCCTCTCCTCGCCAACATACCTAGAACATGACTGAAGAAGTGAAAGATGCGGTGGATCAGCCTGTCCGATCCCCGGATGTCGTACTAGACAGAAAGACGAAGAAGCATGACGCGGACAACGCCGACCTCAAGCCCGGGACGGTCGTAGACCTCGACGAAGCCGAGCTGTTCTTGCAGCAGCACGACGCCCTGCTGACTACCGCCTACGGCATCCCGTACGGCGCCTGCACGGCGCTGTTCATGTTCACGGGCCCCTGGGTGGCGAGCAAGCTCAAGAGCTTCCGCACCATCATCATGATGCCGTGGCTGCTGCCGACGCTGGTCGCCGTGGGCTTGTTCTGGAAACTGCCCCGGAGCAACCACGGCGGTCTGCTCACCGGGTACTACATTTTAAGCTTCGATCTCAACCTCCTATTTCTTTTTCTCCAATGAAATCTCCCCGCTAACCTACGATGACACGCCGTGCGCTTCTTTCATCGGCTCCCTGATCGTGGCCCTGCAAATGCCCGGGTCCAACGTAGCCGGCTAGACCAAGCGTACCACAGCAACCACCTTCGTCTTCTTAGCCTGTACGTAATAACCACATGACTCCCTTCATCCTCCCCTTTTCACTTTTCCATATCCATCCCACTAACCCGTCTTCTCCCCCTACCCCCTTCTAGACTGCGTCGGCAACATCATCGGCTGCACGTCGGGTCAGTTCGCCATCGCCGTCTTTCTGCGGCTCCTGCTCATCTGCCGGAACAAGGCCCGCGACGAGAGCGACCGCGCCGCCGGGGTCGTGGCCGGCGGGGAGGACGAGGAGGAGCTCATGTAGAGGATCTGACCAACTTTGAGAACCCGCGCTTCCGGTACTCATACTAAACCTAGGTTAGGCAAATGGGAGGTCTTTCTGATGCAAAATTACGAATTTGATTCGAGTTGCTGTTTTTATATCGTCTATTGCTTTAGTGTTTCTTCGCACATATATTGAGCCAAAGCTGTCTTTCTTCCTAGCTTCTATCTCTCTCCCCCTTCTCTCTCTATCCATACCTCGTAGATGTTTTCATGATCAGGCGCTGCACGAGAACTTTTCGCGTGCTCCTATTTATCCTCTCTGAGATCGGTTACAACCGATATCTCTCCAATCCTCCCCCCTCCTTCCCAAACGATCAATCCTCCCACTTCTCCGTCATCTTCCACCAGAACGCGCACTCCTTGTCCGCCCACCTGTAGTCCTTCAGCGCGGCCGCGACGCCCGTCCCGGAGCCCCCGGCCCTCTCGTCGTTCCCCTCGCCCAGCACCATGGTGAGCCCCCTGCCGCGGCGCTAGGGCGTCCACACGGGGCGGTCGGCGAACCTGCCCGTGCCGACGGCGTTGGGGTCGCCGCGGGTGATGAAGCTCGCGCAGTACGCGTGCAGCTTGCCCGCGACCTCGTCCTGCGCCGGCGAGATCTCGCGCACCTCCCGGCTGTACGTCTGGTACCGCGTCTGGTCGCCGTGGTTCGCCCCGAACAGCGCCGTCTGGTTGAGCGCCCAGTGGTACAGCCACACCGGCGGGTCCGCCCGCGCGTGCGACGTCGCCCACGCCGCCGTCTGCCGCACCGGGCAGGTGTACGCGTAGTGCCCGTACGAGGCCTCGAGGCGGCGGTACTGGGCACCGACCTCGGCGCGGCCGCTCGTGTCGCGGTAGGGGGACTTGGGCTTGGTGGCCGGGTCCGGGTAGAGCTTCTCCAGCCTGGACATGTCCGACTTGGAGAGGTGCGGGAGCAGCGTGCGGTAGAAGTCGGTGAAGTCGCTCGAGGCGTTGGCCTTCCGCGGCACGTAGAGGGAGCCCTCGTTGTGGGTAGAGCCCGTCAGGATGGGCACTTTCTGCCACTTGCCCGACTTCCAGGCGTCCAGAGGTCGGCGCGAGATGATATCGCCGTCCAAGACGGGCTGCCACGCCCAGCGGACGGACGGGTCAGACCTGGCGAAGACCTCCTTTCCGGCGGCGTCTACGGTTTCCGAAGGCAGGCCACGCAGGCACGTGAGGATTTCCGGGTCTAGTAGATCGGTGAAGTGAGCACAAGGAGTAAGGTCGAGGAACTCGCGGAAGTGCTGGGTATTCAGTGCTGCGTTGGGCGGATGCACCGCTCGCGCAGTATGTGCACCACTGTCCATAATCGCCTTATGGAAAAGCTTCTTGGGTTGGTTGATGTCCATGATCAGATGACCGATCTGTTTAATCAACGTGAGCATCATAAGGTAATTCTCGGATGAGGAAAGGGGGTTCTCGGCTCGGAACTCACTCCATGTGCAGCTGCGCTCAGACCCATGATGGTAACGTCGTTAGGGTCACCTCCAAACGCGGCAATGTTCTCCTGAACCCATTCCAGGGCGACGTACATGTCCTTCAAGCCCAGATTCAGGAGGCCCTCCTTTGCGGTTAGTTCGGTGTTCAGGCCTCCGAAAACACCAATGCGGTACTGCATGCTGACTCCGATGAACGGCTCTGGCGAGTGGGCAACCATGCTGGGAGTGTTGTGCATGCGTGCTGCACCGCGATTGAAGGCACCCCCGGGGATAAGGACGGCGACGGGAAGTGACTTGTTAGCAGCGGAATGACCAGCAGGCCTCCAGATATTCAGAGTAAGGCAATCCTCAGATTCATAGTCAGGCCCAAGTCCATCATCGCCTGGGAAGGAGACTAGCTGTTTCCCAGGGCATCTATTCGGTGATCAGTATGTAAAGACACTCGTCGCAGGCCGGCTTTCGCCACTAGACTCACCTCGGGCCTAAGAAGAACGCCTTCAGAGTTCTGTCCCCTTCGGGAACTGGTACGGCTGGGCGGAATCTCAGGTTGTCGACTGGAGGCAGTGCATAGGGAATACCCATGAACCCTTCCAGCGGCTCGGGGAACGATCCATCGTCCACCATACGACCGAGGATTTTCCCCTGTTTAATAACGACTGACGGGTGCTTCTGCTGCTCCCATACTAGCTCTACTAGCCCGTTCCGAACACCAGGTAAGTACATCAAAAGTGACCCGATGAGTACGGGGATGACAGCGAACCACGCCCATCTCGGGCCGGACCTCTGCGTCCCCGCAGGTTTGGTGGTTTCTGCGGTTTCTGCCATTGGTGCCGGTGCTGGCGACTATATAGCTTGGCCTCTGTTTCCGCTTCCACGCCGATACTTACTCCGTAGTCTGTTTCGTGGGGTAAAACTGCCTACCTATCCGTATGACAAGAATCACCAGTGCCGTGCCTTATAGAGCTACTGGTGGTGGGAACTAGCACCGGCGACATCGTTCAAAACGGAGCCCACCGCGGGGAAGACCTGCGAGGGGGGGGGGGGAGGAGGGGTTCGAGCCCAATGATGCCGATGGGACCTCCACGATCGGCTCGCCCGTGCCGCCTATCAGCCCAAGTCCCTGGCTAGCACAGCACGCATGCCAGTGGTTGCGGTCGGATTACGAGCTGACCAATCGACGGATACATGTCGCATGTTGGATTCCCATGGAAAAGTGGTGTGTTTTATGGAGTTAACAGCATACCAGGTTTATTTATACCTAGAGGAATCGGGCATTGATTGATTTCCGAAGACTACATGGCTACCATACAAAGATAATATTAAATATATCCGAACCAGCGCATTCTAGTTCTCTTTATCTACGTAAAGTATTTTGATACATCTACTATGAACTTACCTAGCCATTCTGAGTGTTGCTGAGGTTGGTAGAAATATTTCCCTAGGGACCTTCTTGAGACTGATCATAAACACTCAAGAACTCTAACTTTTCGATATTATAGGTATTTATGAATAGCTTCAAAAACTCAATGGGCCGTACTCTGAGTTCTATTCGCTTTATTTTTATTTAAAGGCTAACATTTAGCATAAAACCAAGCAGTCTGTTTTGTATCCGGAGCCTATAAAGTACCAGAAAGAAAAGCTAGTAGCGAGTACGCTGTATGTATGATGGTGATTTGCACAAATGCTAGTCGCCTGTGTATGATGCTTCTTCGCTAGTACATGTAAAAGGTCGCCTATCAGCAAGGGCCTCATACCTAAAATCAGGCCCTTTTGCTGTCGTCATATCGTGATCCGGTAGGGAAAATAGCAATTTGATTCTGCATGAGTTTCGACGCTGCCCCAAGAATAGGTATTATCCGGGATATTCTTGTCTCGGATGTGATCGTGGTGTTGATGGGTGGTGGAATTTCAATAATCGCCATTCTACAATCAACGTTGCGAGTCGTGAGAAGGACGTAATTGTTCGAGTGGTTCCGTATCTCCAATATCTTCCTCGTCGGTAGCCCTTCGTGGCTCATTACCTGGCTGATCGTTCGGTTCGTGGGCGTGAAGTTTCATATTAACAAACATGACGAATAGGCCTAGATCATACGCAATTCTGAGAGATCCAGCGACAACAAAGGCGATCCAAAACCTATCGTTCCCAGCCAGGACACCGGTGACACTAGGTCCAATGGTAGATGCCAAAGTTCGAAGGGTGCTGGTGATACCATTCACAGCCGTGCGTTCCTCCGGCTTCACAACTGCGGCGATGAATGCAGCTCGCGGTGCTTGGTCCATATTGTTTAGGGCCATGCGAATGAATAGCAGTACCACGGTGAGAGAAACACTGCTGGGAAAGGGAAAGAGTACGACGGCGGTGGAAGAAGGAAGATGCGTGAACACCATGGTTTTGATTAGACCAATATATCGAGCGAGAGGGCTTGCTAGGATGGTAGAAAGGAACGAAAAGAAATAGCTTATGGAGGCCACATCCCCGAGGAATGACTTGGATACATGAAATTTCCGGTCCAGATAGTAGTTCGTTAAAGAGAACGAGACCATTCCGTCGGCCAGGGAGTCCACGGCCAAGAGAAACCATAGCTTGTACATGGTGGAGCGAGTTGCCGCCGATATTTGCGCAAGGCGACTTTTCTTCTTCTTCTCTGTGATAGGGGGTTCGGGGGGTTCTTGATTCGATCCTGAGCGTGAATCGTTGCTGCTTTCCTCGCTGGCTCTGTCCGGAGCTTCGTTGCTTTCTCGGGTCTCGTCCAGCAGCATCTCCGACTCTTCCGCTTTCGGCTTCTCGTCCACCAGTTCACACTTCTTGCTCATTAATAAGACGGATATGACGTTTAGCAATCCCATGATGATATAAAGCCAGAAGATGCCGTGGTACGCGTCTATGAGTTCCCAGCCGTCACGATTCCGTAGAAACTCAACCACCCGCCCGGAGGCTTCGGTGCCGGCGGCCGAGCCAAGAATGGAGATGCCCACATACCAAGACAACACATCGGAGCGCGTCTTCGGCGTAGTGAGGTGGGATAAAGTGGACTCTTCAATAGCTCGGAAAGGGCCGAAATCGCTGCCGGTGGCGCTAATCACGCCAACAACGGCGGCTAGCAGCAGGACCCAGAAGTTCTCGAAATAGGTGAAAACTGCGCCCGAGAGGATCATGAGGGTGGCTCCAGCGAGAAGCACGCGGCGGCGACCAACCCTATCAGCCACCAGCGTCAGGCCAAGCGAGAGAAGCATATCACCGATCAGAGTTAATGTCATAAACAAGCCGATGTAGTAGTCGGAAAAGTCGAGAGCGGCAAAGAAAAGGGCAATGATGAGAGCAGCGGCACCGTAAGCGAACATGCGACATGCCCGGCTAAGGATAATAAGCCAAGCATCACGGCCGGTGTGGTAGACGGAAGCAATACCGAACTCGTTGTATACCCAACGGAATGTCCGGGAAACCTCAGGCATTGGCATTGTGATGAAGACGAAACGGTTATGTAGTAATAAGTTCGGGATTTGACATGAGAAGCGGGAGGAGAAAAAAAAGAAAAAGAAAAAGGGAATACTAGTAATAGAACCAATGGAGTTTAGTAATTCATTTCGTTCCTCCAAGTCGGCGTTTACGGAGCACCGGACTCGGAGGGGCGCAAGGGCCGTGACCCCAGCTGGAGGAGATACTACTTACAGTACTAACTACTGCTTAAACTACTTACCTATGTATGTACCTATGGTAGGTGAGACATGTGAATTTTGGGGGGGAATCAGTTGCCTTACTAAGGCTAGACGTGACTGACTACCATACTACACCTGACATGTCTTTCATTGAAGATCAGTTGTAGGGTTAGACGGTGCATTGATGCAATGAACAGTCAACATGACGAGTTGCCACCCACATTTAGCCTATACATACTTACCTCAAGCTATACATATTGTAATTGAAACTCGGCATTACATCAATTGATCAATACCTCAGTTATCAAGTTTAGGTTGACACATGCATTATGTGATATCAATTTGTATCAACCTAAACTTAGGTACTTTATGCAAGTTAATAGTCGACATCATGTAAGAAGTTGACGTTGTTGACTTGACCGGGGTAACTTAGGTGTTATCAATGTTATACCAGTTGACATACCTACTAGTTTATGAAACAACATCAATACAGGAGCTCTTGCTACCAGACATGTGTATTTCATAAAATGTATACTGGCTCTGAGAACTCGCGTTTACTAAGTAACGTTTGGTTGGTGTCTGGTAGACATAAACATTGGTATCCTAGACACTAGTTTCGGACATTATATCAATAATGTGATGCAGGTGGATGGTGATCAAGTCTGGCTATTATTTGTATCCTAAGGATAGTGTAGTAGACCATATCATATGCTGTAAGAGACCCGTTTATGAATCAAATCGGAAGAGCAAGTAACGGCGACAACATGTTCCATGATATTGTCTTCTGCTTGAGCCTAGAAATACGACTTACGGTACTTCCTCTCTTGTTATTTTTATTCACCCCTTACAATAAGTGCACGACCTCGAATAACTGATGTAGGGGAGATAATCACGAGAAGACGCTCCCCTTCAAATCCAGCAGCTCTACCATTTCATAGGGGAATTTTGTAAGCCACTATATTGGAAAGTTTCAGGCTCGACTCTGGCCACTGTGGGATTTCGGTTGTGTTAGGACCAGAAACGATTCACTTGACTACAGAAGAGTAGGATGGATTTAAAGAGAGTGTATTGGCACATATGTTTTGCTGTCACTCCTACTAATCTTTAGCTCTATACCCAAGCGCGTATACATTCTGAATTTCAATACGTGGTCTTTATTTGCATATCGCCATTCGCGAAGGAGAACCAATTCTTGTGATATTTAGAACCCGGGAGCAGCCACTGCAAACGGCATACTGATGAGCTATCGCTCTGGGAATCGCTTACTTTATGCTAAAGCCTATAGTATGATACTTCCTTTGGTTTCAGTATAGGGAGTATGTTGTTGGCCTCGTTGCCAGGATGGATTCCCTGATCCACCACGCGCTGAAAGCTCCCATATCGAATATCTTGAGAATCTCCGAGTCCGTGTTAACGGTGGTTCACTCTAAAGGAAAGAACTCCTCAATGTTTTATGATAAATGGAGAGGGTTAGTCCAGTATCGCAATTAAGAAGTCCCCCTCCGAGCTGCACGATCTGACGACAGACGGACAGATGAACAGATGAACAGACGGACAGAAGGACAGAAGGACAGAAGGACGAGCAGTACAAGGAGGTATCACGCAGCGCGATACATGCCGTATTACCTGATTAGCCTAGACCTAGAAAATCTCTGCCCATCGCTACAATGCCTTTCATACAGCAGTGGCAGTGAGGTCGAGCGAGAGATCCAATCAATGCCAGATAGGTCACATAGGTTAGACCTATAGTTAGACGGGTATGTAGCATCGGGTCGAGCTGAGTGAGGAAGTGAGGAAGCCTGTGCGCATGGACATGGATATTTTAATGATCAAGAACTATTTCAGCTCAGAGCAAGACAAAACCCAAGGCCATAAATCACGCCCAGACAGGCTCTTACACAACACTCGTATCACGGGCTAGGACAGGCAAATTATATACCTTGGCGAGAAGGATTCAAGAATAAATGAAATCAATGAAAACGCACGATGCTGGTTAGCCATGTCGATGCCCAGAGTCTTATATAACATTGCGTTAGAATGGCGTTTACCCCCCTAAAGTAGCCCAAATACACTCAAACGGATGTCAGGTGGTGGTGATCGGGGCTCGAAGTTTATGCTTATCCTGCTCGACTGGGCTCAAGCTGGATCGAAAAGTTCGGGGAGGGGGACCTGTGTGGGCTGGATCCGCGCGGCCGGGACAAGGCGAAGACAGGACGAAGTCAAAAAGGATAACCTTTGGTGGTTGGGAGCAGGTAGGTAGGTAGATAGGTATTTAGAATTTCATAGGCAAAAAAAAAAGTTACGATCGATCGACGGACCGATGGTCAGCCCCAAAGTATCAACGCCGAGCTTGTTGGACCTCAATAAGGCTTGTCCCCGTTTGCGTCAGGTTCTGGTGGTATGGCGTGCAGCTCGCCAAGCAGCCACTGGACGGGCAGATCCTACGTAACAGAAACTCGATCGCGTCATTGGCTACAAGGATGCAGTGGGATTCTTTTTTTTTCCCCTTCTCTATCGTACTTCGTTTGTTCTAGTCGGTAGGCTAGAAGCGTGGAAAGGTTGCATTGCCTCACCGAGGGACTTTTCAAATAGGCAGGTTGTTATTTGTCTTCCCTCTTGTCTTGCCATCGCGGCGCGGCGGGAGAGGCGAGAGATTATATATATTTATATATATAGGTGCTCTACGATCTGCACAACGCATTTGGCTTTCTCCCCTCCTCTTTTACAATGTTCATACTCGTATATTAGGTGGATTTCTGCACTCATTTCGTGTATCCTCCCCCCTTCGATAGTCATCGCATGGACCATGGCCGCCGACACGGTAAAGAAAGACCCCGAGATCGCGGACGCGCGGGTGCTCGCAGCATCGTCTGACGAGGAGTACACCCCGCGGACAGAGGCCGTGGAGCAGTATGCATACGACGAATCGCGCAAGATCGGCATCACGGGCGCCGTGTTTCTCATATTGAACAAGATGATCGGCACGGGAAGTAAGTTGAACCCCATAGCTACCTAGGGACTAGTCGGCTGATGAAAAGGGGGGGGGGAAACTAGTATTCTCGACACCGTCGACGATATTCGCCTCCACGGGCTCGGTGGGCGTGTCCATCATACTGTGGATCGTCGGCGGCGTGCTGACGTTCTGCGGCCTGAGCGTGTTCCTCGAGTTCGGGCTCGCGATCCCGCGCTCCGGCGGCGAGAAGAACTACCTCGAGCGCGTGTACCGCCACCCGCGCTACCTCGCGACCTGCGTGCTGGCGTCGCAGATGATCCTGCTGGGCTTCTCGTCGGGCAACTCGCTCGCCTTCGGGCGGTACGTGCTCGCCGCCTCGGGCAGCACCCTGGGCGACGGCTGGGAGGCGCGCGGCATCGCCATCGCGTGCATCACCTTCTCCGTGGTGCTGCACGCGACGCTGCCGAAGTGGGGGCTGCGGCTCGTCAACGTGCTGGGCATCTTCAAGGTCGTCATCCTCATATTCATCGTCTTCTCGGGCTTCGCCGCGCTCGACGGCCGGCTGCTGGTGCCGCCCCCCGGCAACTTCCGCAACGCCTTCGCCATCGAGACGACCGAGAACTACGGCGGCCAGGGCGCCTACGGATACGCCACCGCCCTGCTGCAGATCATCTATAGCTACAAGGGCTGGGAGAACGCCAACTACGTCATCGGCGAGCTGAAGCACCCCAAGAAGACGCTCTCCATCGCGGCTCCCCTCGCCGTCGGCGGCGTCACTATTCTGTACGTGCTCGCCAATGTCGCCTACTTCGCGGCCATCTCCAAGGACGACCTGGCCACGTCGGAGGTCCTGGTCGCGGGCCTGTTCTTCCGCAATGTGTTTGGCGATGGCGCGGCGGCGCGGAGTCTGCCCGCCTTTGTCGCGATCAGCAATCTAGGGAACGTCCTGGCTGTCAGTTTTGCGCACTCCCGGCTGAACCAGGAGTTTGGAAAGGAGGCGCTGCTGCCGTTCAGCCGCTTCTGGGGATCGAACAAGCCGTTCAACTCACCGGCTGCTGCAGTAAGTTCATTCAATCTTAAGGAGGAAAAATAATACCTCAACTATGCACGTTGGCCGCGCGCTCACATGTGGAAATTATAGCTATTCTTGCACTGGATCGTCACCGTCATCATCTTAGTCGCGCCCCCGGCGGGAGCGGCGTACAACTTTATCGTCAACTTGTACACGTACCCGGGCGCCTGGATCAACGGGTTTGTCGCCGCGGGGTTGATATACCTGCAGTGGAAGAAGTCGGAGAACTGGTCGTCGCCGTGGCACACTTTCCTGCCCATCACCGTGGTCTATCTGCTCGCCAACGTATTCCTCGCCGCCGTGCCCTTCGTGCCGCCGAACGGGGACTGGAACTCGGACGGGTACCCGTACTACGTGTTCCCCGTGGTGGGCGTGGGTGTTCTGATCCTTGGTGGCATCTATTGGTTGTGCTGGTCTAAGATCTGGCCTGCGATCGGTGGGTATAAGATCGTGGCTTCTAGAGCAGTTGATGAGACGGGAGCCGAAGTCATTAGGTATCTGAAGATTAAGACACGGTAAAACTTGAATTTTGTAGATACTAGTTCAAATTTAATGGATTATATAGGTTAGGTAATTCAAAGTCATATTAATTCAAGTCTTGTTCTATCAATATACATTGACCTACCTGAGTAAGGTCAATTGGAAAGTTGAGATCTATTGAAGTGGATAGGTTACCTAGTTAAAGGCCACTTCAAGTTATTAGTGAAAGACTTGACACCACAACTACCTACTGGTTAGCACTTGAGATGCCGTGAAACTTTGCGGGTTGAATAAAATTCGGAGACATTGGATATAGTACGGGTTTTATTTTTAATTTATTCGAATAGATCAATATCAGGTGCATGTCTTACTATATCAGGTTTCCAGATACTACGTCTTGTGCATTTCGCATGTCGCTTCACGTGAAGGGACCACCATGCAGGCATTTGATGTAAGAGGAGATAACTTTTGTTATAACCTGACCCAAGGTTAGTGGGGTTCAATGCCGGGCATAAAAAGTGCGAACATGAAAAAAATACATACATGAGGAAAACAAATAATTTGAAGAAAAAAAAAAAGAGAGAAAAAAATTTGGTTGCAATCCCAGTTGTCTGGGAAGCATCAGGAATTGAGCCCGATGCGGGGGTCGAACCTATGGATTGACGGTCAGAATGATTGAACAACACATATTCAGGATTTTTGTGTTAGTTGGAAAACTTACCCGCAACCTTGAGATTAAGAGTCTCACGCTCTACCGATTGAGCTAACCGGGCAAATGGTCGGATCAACGATCTTGCGATCGATGAAGATTTTTGTTGTTAAGGATTGTCATAAATGAAGGTGGGAGCTTGGATCCATCAAGTGTGGACTACAGACGGACTAACTAGGAACAAGAGAGTGAAAAAAAAAAATACATTTTCCTAGTAGTTACTTATTTTTACCTAACCTAAGCTAAATGTCTGTAGACTCTTAAAGTCTTCTCTTTAAGCCTTTTAAGAAAACCAATTCCATAATGTTACTGGAATCAATTCAATTGTTAAGTAAGCATGTGTTACCAGACATGATATGTACACAGTAGGCAAGGAATAAGGGAAAGCAGTGCCAAAAGTCAGTAAAGTCATCGTTTACCATGAGATCCTATACGCAACTTACATCACCCAAAACCTGTTGCCATATCCATAAACACCAGCTGCGATGTAACGGTAGATATCAGACACTGGGCCGAATAGATGTTCACTAATACATATATCCAAGACCGGTGAAGACTCTTGGACGGGGTAAAACCCGGGCCAAGGGAGGAGAAAGGCTCAATGTCAAGAGTATATGATATGACATTTGGCATCATCCATGACACATTCTTTTGGGTAATAACTTCTTTTCAGTGACAGACAACGGCATTGGGATAGAAGTCACCATAGCAAGGCTACTATTATAATACAGCAAGCTAACCTAAGCTAGGGAAAGGTATTGTCTCTTTATTCCCGGCCTATAATGCTTGTTTCGTAAGTGATAACTTCACCCCTGTAGTACACTACATAGTTGACCCAACAAACAAACCAACAGACAAAACCAAAAACAAATGAAGACTTTACCTACCTAGTTCGTCCTTCAGTGGGAAATCTCTCGCGTGTGCAGACCAGGGGGTTTCAATAACAGGGGTCTTGCGTAGCACGTCGACTAGGTGTAAGTTAGGTTGTATCTCGGGAATTTAAGGTTATCTAGGTGCGTTCAGCGGAAATAGTCCCGTCAATGCTCGACAAGGCTGATCGGGATACTAGATAGAGAGAGAGAGAGAGAGAGATACACTACAGACAGGGAGGTTGAAGGAGGGGAGAAGAGAGGGGCAGCGGGTGAAACCGAGGATACTCCCCCCGGTCAATAGGCGTACCTTGAATGCCCTTCCCCACGAGGGTTGACCACTATAACACGGACTTCAATATATCTGGGATCTGATTTTTATGACTTGTCGCCCAGAGGTAGGCATCTATCTGCGGGACGTTTTGTGTTGATGTGATGCTGGCACGATGACATGAGGATTTCCACAAAATACTACCTACGACAACGACACGACACGACACGGGCATAGGTATAATCAGAGAGAGAATGTTGGCGGCGATAATGCTTTATCGCCGAAACGGGATGACATGCGTGCGTACCCGTAGTATAATACCTAGTATGTAGACAGGAAACTCAGTTCTAACGACAAGGAGCTGAAGGCATAATAGATCGTGCCGAAGTCTTATTTGGTACAACCTGGTGTGGTTTGATATGAAGTAGGTATCTCACGGGGCTGAGTACCTGAACTACGCTACCATCACGCATGCAATCTCTCTCCTTCTCTCTTTCTCTATATCTCCTTCTATTGCTCTGATATTCTATCAATATCTAACTGTATAGGTACCTAGATAGAATATGAAGTTATTGCTTTGCTTAAAGGTCTATATAGAATAGGTATGTATCGTAGTGCCCAGGAAAGAGATGGCATCAAGATTATGGATCCACCAAGAGAGACTAGGTAAGACGTTCTTTACTATTATAAGCCCCCGGTCTTATCAACTTCACTCGGGTATTATTACCTAATTCGACCTTGACGCTTAAGGGCTCCTTTGAAACGTAGCGGCTCGGTATTCGGGTCCCTTGTAGATCTCCCGCACGATGAATTGCATAGTTAGGCCTCGATAATACATAGACTTTCGAAACTAGTTGTTTTTACTGCCAAACTTCATCTTGCGTGGCCTTGAATTCGTCATCCCCTCTTACAACACAAGACCCGGGAACCACCCACTTCCCTTGGAGACTTTGTAAGCTATATATCTAGGTAGGTAGGTAAGTGGGCAATGGATATCATGAGGCAACTAATCTAGTAAGTTTTATATGTAAGTGAGATGTTCTTGGCCTTCCCCCTTGAGGTTCCGTTGCTCATCTGATGCTTTCAACATGGGAACTTTACGATATGCCTTTTTTATCTCTTAAAAATATATGCATAAGTGTATGTGTTTTTATTTTATACGTAATATATATTTATTAATATAATTTATATATAAAGTACGTGCAGCCATATATATATAACGTAATACGAACATAATAGTTGCTACTTACAACTGTGTAACTAGGTACTTATTATCAGAAAAAAAAGAAGAAAAAAAGCCATAGTTGCCTGTTCGGTACATACGGTCCACTACCTTCGATAACTGCGGGAAGGAAGGTTAGAACCTTACGAACCACTGAGGAGAGGGTAGACTTACTTAGGTAGTACCGAGTGGGAATGGATACCGCGTTTGCCAGAAATGGTGAGGTGCATTGGCGTTTGCATGCCCGACTCCATCTTTCCCAAGCAATCTCCAATACCCAAGTGGCCTGTAAGGTGACATGCTCACGTTACACGTGCATATATGCTGGAGATCAGATCCGGTAGCCGCTATTTCCCCATCTTTCCATAGGTTGGGCTCTCTCATCATTCCTTCCCCCATCGACAGCTAGCCTCGCTTAAACGATACCTACATACTCACCAGCCAGTCAGTCTCTTTCCCTCCTTCCACCTCTCTCGTGTTCTTTTTTCCCTTCCTTTCCTTTTTTATAATAGGGTTTATAATTAGCCCGAACTTCATTAGTTAGGTAGGTACCCAAGTACCTTTTCCTTTTTTCTTTTTCGGACCCAGCCCTGATAAAATTCGTCCATCTCCAAATTCCAACATCACTTCTCTGACCTTACCTCTACCTATATTTCCAATTCTCACATCAACAACACTAACCAACAACTATTATTAGTTTTCTTCTCCCATTTGCGTACATACCTGCACACTACTTGCTGCAGCTTGTTACTTTAGAAAGAAATTGAATTATTCTAGCTCTTCATATGCATGCGAGTTAGAGTCTCCTCCCCCTCCTCCCTCGAACAGCTTCTTAAGACTTCCTTTTTTCTTTTCTTTCCTTTTTTCTTTGAGGGACACCCTCCGCTTCATTCCTGTGGTCCAATGCAGGCAGATCCTTGACCCGGCTTGTATCGTTCTGGGAAAAAAAGCGACAGGTCGTAGGTGACGAGCACTTTTGACCAGTATCCGGTGCGGAGAAAACTGCATGCCACCACATGTAGGTATCTCCCGAGCTTGTTCGACCAAACGGGCCGACGCATATCTATTTGATCTTCTTACCCCCCCCTCTGAATCTGTCCTCTTGGTCTCTGGTCCCTCTACTCCGGTTTCCGGCCTCGAGCATAATCGTCGACGAGCCTTAGCCTTCGTCGTCGGTGCCCTCCCATCCCCTCCGGAACATGGCTGCTGAACCAACTCCTACGGATCACTGTAGCCCTGGAGGCAAGCTCAGCAGTGCAATGTCAGACTTCGCCTTGTCCTTCGTCAAACAGGAGCTGCTCCAACTGGCCCGCGAACGAGACGATATTCTGGGTCGCACCCATGTCCCCAAGTTACGCGCACTCTTGCGAGAGGTGGATCAGGAACGAGAGGCTTTCGAGAGTGACAAAGAAAGATTGGTACGAGGACTGCGCGAGAAGCTTGAGTTGCTTCAGGTTGATGTGGGTATTATCGATGATGTAGTCTCTCAACTTCATCCCATGTCACCCAAGTACCTAAGTGTGATCCCTACCGCCTCGATCTTGGCCATACGTCCTCCTACACCCGTAATCGCATCGCCCTCCCGCGAAAGCAACTATTTCAGTACTGTACTTGGTGCCGATACCCAGTCAAGTAGACCATTGGCTGTTCCGCCGCAGCAGAGCCATATGTCCCCCGACATGGGAATCCAGCATCGATCTCCCAAGACGGAAGTGCATACCTCTCCTAGAGCAGCTTCCTATGTTGATCGCCCAGTACAGGCTCAGATCACAGCCCAAAGCCCAATAGCTACCCAAAGCCCGAAGCGTCCTAGAATCGGAGGGAGGACTAGTCACGGACACTCGCCGCCCAAGCGCCAGAAGACCGATGGTAGAAAGGTGAATATGGCACAGTTGATAGCGTAATCCCTTTGGCTCACAGTCAGGCAGGCCTCGCAAGAAACAACCCGCCCCGAAATCTCTCGTAAAATCGCTTTCCCTAACTTGGAAACGACGGAGTGTATTTTTCGGCACTCCGACAGAAAGGGTTACTTCGTCATCCGCTGCAACCGGCCAGACTGTAAATCTGGCTTTTTCTCGGAACCGCCGCTGGTGTACAATCGTGCGATAAAGCATTTTCAGAAGCATGGCGAGACCGGCCCAGATGGAGAGGAGCTGACGAACGACTACATCTTCGACAATTTCGCTTGCCAAAGTAAGAATCCAACAACAAGCCCACGTTTTGCCATGCTGACACTGTTTCTTGATTTAGTTGAAGGATATGACATGGCCAGCAAATATTGGATCAAAGAGCATCTAGGTGCTTCGCCGCACACGTGTAAGCCGTTGCATCCTTGAGTTCACAGCAACAGACCTGCATCTCGACATACGGAGGAGTTGATGGGTGGTATCACTAAATCACTATAGTTACCCCTGGAAGGACCCCAAGGGCCAAGCCCAGCCAGATAGACATCCAGACCATCCTTCATAAGCAAGAGGAGTTGGAAAAACTGGACGAGGACTTTGTACCAATTATCAAGGAACAAGAGTCGACATCAAGTCGGGGGTCAGATGACGATGAGCCCGAGCCCGGAAAAACACGTCGCCCAGCTCGCAACGTACCACGACCTGACTATGCCGAATTAGTAGCCAACAAGGATCCTTGGAATACCTCCGATGCGGACAGCGAGGTGAGATCCTTTTCCACACTTGTCGATCTAGTGTAGATAAATGGGGGTATGGTTATCTAACGTGGTTTCTAGAGAACGTCCCTAACGGGCAAAGTATCTCGTGCCAGTTCCGTCAGTAAGCGCAAGTCGGCAAAAGCTAACGGCACCGCATCGCCCGCCACATCGAACACGGTGACTCCTGTATCTTCAGCAAGCAAGATGAATATTACAGAACCTGTCAAGTGAGTCAACGAATAGCTTTTACCTACCTATGGAACGAACTCTAATGGCTTACCTTGTTAGGCCTTTTGGCTATACTTCAGAGCAATGGCCTAGACGATCAGCACCTCGCTAGGTAGGGCTGCGATCGTTCATAGCCATTGCACGATATATTCGGATATTCCCATCCATCTATATTTATATCTATACCAACCTACGTTGAAAGTTAGTAGGACGCCGCGCGATGATATTTACCAACTTCAGGAGTAATAGGGGCTCTCATGAATCAGAAACGTGTCATATCACAATTATCGGTGTTTATATCTTCATCGATTACATATTCCGGGCGCTTGGCGTTTGTTCACAAGGCGATTATATCGGACCTAAATCATGGGTAACTTCATGCTATCTATCCTTTGGTGCTATAGTCTTACGTAATACAGTTCTAAATACCTAACCTTAGATCAGGTGCATGTGTCGTTTATCTATACCAGCCTATGCAAAATGCCTATCGCCTCTCTTCTCGTTATTGGTCTCTATCCCCCCTATTGTATGATGTGACCATTTCACTATCCAGGACATCTGCACCTCTTACTCCTTCAGACTCCTCATGCAGCCCAACAATTTCTCGTCCTTTTCATCTACCTTACTACAACTTCGCCTTGCCACCTTTCAATCCCTCCAGGTCACTCTCGGTGAAAGGGACGTACGCATCGCCCTTGCCTAAGTTGCTGATCCATAAAACGGGGTCCCCACCAGTCTGTGTCGGATCTATACCTGCACGCTTCAGGGGCATTTTGTCCTGTTTGTTGTTATGCGTTGCCGAGCGCTCCTTTATCTGCCGGATGAAAATGGGAACAGCGTATTTTGGTAGGTGCGTGCGGGCGTGCCTTATTGTGATGAAATGAAAGGTTAGTTCAAGAAAAAGGGGGGGGGGGGGGGTGGATACGAGGGGATATACGTAGGAAATAGGAGGGAAGAAAAGAAAAACACGCACTTCAACAAGCCATTATAGTCGAATGTACCCTCTGCCACCGTCGGGTCCACATATATAGCCGCCATGCCAGCCTTGCCGTCGTGCCCAGGCAAGGGGACGCCATACACAGTCGCTTCGCTAACACCCGGGTAGCGACCGAGAACCTCGGAAACCTCAGCCGTGGACACGTTCTCGCCCTTCCAACGGAACGTGTCGCCGAGACGGTCGAGGAAGAACCAGCGGCCGTCGTGGTCCCGGCGCAGCGCATCGCCAGTGCGGTAATACAGGTCACCCTTCTGGAACACGTCGCGCACGTACTTGCCCTCGGTGGCCTCGGGGTTCTTGTAATAACCGGGGAAGGGAGGAGTCACGGTCGGGGGCTGGCGCACGAGGATCTCGCCGCCGATGTGGTGCGGCATCTTGCGCGCGAACCCCGTGCGGGGGTCCCGCGCGATGTCGCCCGTGTCGGGATCCACGGCGACGGGGACGAGGGCGCCGTGGTGGCGGAACCTCTCGAGCAGCCCGTGGTGGCCCACCGAGTGGGCGCGGAAGTCGCCCCGGGCCGAGTTGTCGAGCGGCAGGATGCCCTCGGTCGAGTTGAAGAACTCGTGTATGATCTCGATGCCGAAGCGCTCGCGGAAGGGGATCCAGACGTCGGGGCGCAGGCCGTTGCCGTAGATGCCGCGGACGCTGTGCTGCTTGTCCAGGGGCGACGGCGGCGCCGCGAGGAGGTACCGCAGCGTCTCGCCCACGTAGACGAACCAGGTGGCGCGGCTCGCGCGCACGTCGTCCCAGAAGGCGGACACGCTGAACTTGGGCGCGATGCAGAGCGTGTGGCCGGTCAGGAGCTGGGTCATGCCGCTGATGCCCCCGGTGCCGTGGTACAGGGGCATGCAGTCGTAGTACCGCTCGTCCTCGTCGGTGCTGCCCCCGCGCCCCTGACGTAGGAGAAGCCGCACGCGCGGCTGCAGCCGTGGAGGAACCCCGCCACGGCCGGGACGACGCACGCCTTGGGCAGGCCGGTGGTGCCGCTCGTGTAGAACAGCCCGAAGGGCGAGTCGGGCCGCACGCCCTCGCGCAGCTCGTCGGGGACCCGGTCCCCGGGGGCGCCGTCGACGGCCGCGCGGACGGCCTCGTCGTCGAGCCGCGCGACGGAGACGCCCGCGCGGCGAGCTCGTCGGCGACGGCGTCGAGGCGCCCCATCAGCTCGGGCGGGCCGTCGGCGAGCACGAGCGCGGACCCCGCGATGTCGAGGCAGTGCAGCAGCGCGCGGCGCGTGAGGTTGTGGTTGATGAGCGCGGGCGCGGCGCCCACGGCCCAGAGCCCCATCCACGCGAGCGCGAAGTCCGGGCCGTTGGCCATGAAGAGCGACACGAGGTCGCCGGGCCGCACGCCGCGCGCCCGGAAGAAGCGCGCCCACTGGTTCGCCCGCGCGTACGCCTCGCCCCGCGTGTAGGCGCGCCCGCCGCGCGCCCATATGCACTCCTTCTCGGGCGCGGACTGCGCGTTGGCCTCGAAGAAGTAGTACGGGGAGAAGCGCTTTTGTTGGACTATGGGTTTCTTTTGTTAATTTCTTTTGGGGGGAGAGAGGGGGGGGGATTGTGATTTGATGTGAGAAGAGAAGAGAAGAGAATGGGTAATAAGAAAGAAAAAAGGGGTGTTAAGGGGAGGGTAGGAGGGAACTCACGGGCTTGCTGCATGAGCTTGTAACCCTTCTTCTTGGCGCGGATGAGCTGCCAGTCCTGCCGCAGGTGGTACTTGCCGTCTAGGTAGGTGAGGCCCGCGGCGGCGGCGGCGGCGGCAGCGGCGAGGGATGATATCGATGCTGAGGCTGTTGTTGTAGTTGTGCCATTTGGGAGGGTTTAGGTTAGCGGTTTTTTTTATAGAAAAAAAATTGGGAGAGTGAATAGGGGGATAGGGGATAAGGGATAGGTAATGCAGGTGGGATAGTATAGAGAGAAATGTTTCGTGTTGTTGTGGGTTAGGTGTAGACGATGGGTATATCGTTGTTTTAAGGGGGGGGTGGTGGTTAAGGTAAGCATAACATAATAATAAGCGTTTACCAACGGAATGGGATGGGATGAGAAGATAGATATGGGTATAGATGGGCTTTTGCATTAGCGCCCGGGGATTTGGGTAGATAGATAGGTAGGTAGGTAGGTTAGGTATCTGATGAGGGAGGGGATTGGAACGGATAGGATTGAATTGGTTGATTGAAAGGTCATATTGCTTGCTTTTCTGTTTCTTGTGTTTGTGTTGCTTCGTATCACCATCCATCGCTGCTTACCTATTGCTTCCATTGTGGGCGACCGTTATGAAGTCTTTTGCGATACAAGCCTCTCTCTGTGTCTGAATCTACCTCTCTGTCTGTCTTTGTGAAGCCGGGAGGATATTGGATATGGATATGTAAACCACCCTCACTCACACACTCACTTACACCCAGAAGAGACACAGGACAGATATATGCAGAGAAAATAGATAGGTACTGTAGTTGAAAACGTGGCTTAGAGGAGTGAAAGTGTGGGTGTTCTTTATAAAAATAAATAAAACAACCCGGTAGGTACCTAGGTTAGATAAAATGGCAAAATATCCTTCCGGTCCGGGTTTTCGTGCCCCTGGGATAAATAATAATTTATATATATACCCTTTCTCTCTTCCCTCTTCTTCTTCCTTTTTTCAGCTTCTCCAATTAGAGAGATTTACGAAGAAGAAGAAGGGTAGCAGGGTAGTATAGAGTAGGTAGACCGGTACCAAGGGAGTGTGTGGGGAGGGGGGGGAGACCGTCGGGGTTTCGTTCCTTGACGGGAGGGTAGGGGAAGTAATCCTTCAGAGAGAGAGAGAAAAAAAAGAGGATTTAGTATGCTTAGAAATAAGATGTAAGACGATGATGGCGCCCCCTGGTCAAAAACCAGGTAGGTAAATGAGTGAGAAAAGATAAGAGAGAGGGAGAGGGAACGGGAGTTGGGAGGAAAGGAGGAAAAAAAAAAGACAAATGGTATCAATTGAAGTTTAAGACTGGGTAGGTAGTTAGAAATAAAAGTTGGCTCTATGCATTGGAAAGAGAAAAGAGAGAGATAGAGAGAAGGGGGGGATTCCAACTTCTAGTTGATGTGTCTATTATTGTTGATGTTGTTGGTGATGTTGTGGTGTATTGAAATCTACTCCTATCAATCTTATGTAGTAGTAAGAAAGGTGAGAAGAGATTCCGTCCTGTATCTTTCATCTCTTTTTCTCTTCGTTTTTTTGGGACTCCCCTGAATTACATACTTAGACTGGAAAATAAAAAAGCGAAAAAAACTCCCCAGTAAATAAAAGTTGCTTTCTTTTCTTTTCCCTAACCGATCCCAAAAAAGAAAAAAACAACCTCGGGAAAAAAAGACCGAAAGAAAAGCGCTTGTCGTTTCGAACTTGCCTGCTTGTCTTGGCATTTAGGACGCGGCAGTTTTAGTGGGTTTGGCTGCTGTTTGACGGGTTCTGTTCCCAATTACCTACACTATGCACATAGTACTTATGTAGTAGTGTAATTCCATCCATGTTGATGTGGAGCAAGAGTGGATGGGGGGTGGAGTTGGAAGAAGGGGAGGGGGGGACCTCAGAGAGAGAAGAGAGACGGTAGATAACTACCTAGTGTAGGTAGGTAGTGTGGTTGTAAGTAAGTAGTGCAGTGTAGTAGGATTGATATGCATAAAATGTACATATTAGCCGCACCCGCGGTTTTTTCTTTCTTTCTTTTTTTCTCTTGTTCCATCTCTTTCTCTTTTCCCATATGAAGTATCGGCAATTATAAATTGGCATAACCTGGTAGCCATGCGCCGCACTACTATACCTTACATAATCTTACCTAGACGCTAATTCTTCGATTACGAGGCCCGGCTTACCTACATACCTAGTATGTACCTAGTGTACCCTACCTACTTACCGCTAGGTACCTAACTTGGTCGACCTGCTTACTTGGTGGGTATTTATATGTTGACAATAAAAAAAATAACTCTAGAAGAAGCGGTACGTAGAAGAAGTCCAGTCAACAGAAGCCTCAGTTCTACCTATTCATAACCCGACGTCCCAAACTAGATAAGCTAGGTACCTAGGTTAAATATATTTACCGAGGATAGTATGGCACAAGGGAATCTTTCTAGCTATACTTATTTGTCTCTCTACTCTACTTTTAGCCCCCATTTCACTGCATACTGCTCCCAGTTGTGCGACTAATCTTTACTCCTCGTCTGCGATATGCGCTCCTTCTGGTGGGGCGAAGGGGGTCTCTTGCGCCTTAACGGCGTGTGCGACGTACCTGTATATAAGCAGAGGTCAGCATCTTGCCCTGGGTCATAGTTTTTCCCCGACCTTAGGTACAATGGAATAAAAGGGGAAGGGGGTCACCGACTTGGTGTGGCTTCCTCTCGCTGCGAGCTTGCCCTGGCTATTTTTGAAAGTGACCGATGTGTATGCCAGAGTCTTGCCGACTACATGGCGTGTGTCGTTTGGTTAGTAACAACACCTGAAAATCGCTATCGGGACAGGAAACTTGCTCTTGTCACAGACGGCGGTTGCCGAGATCTTGTCACCTATCTTGCCGCCGCTGCTCAGATACGTGACTGGGAGCTGTCAGTCTACCTAGTCTACTTGGGACTGGAAGTTTTTTTCGTACGCACCGCTAAGGTCGGTAGAGACACCAGTTGCGTATAGTCCTGTAGACGCAACGGCTAGAGAGCCGCCGAGATCGACCATGCTGGCGATTGTGCCTCCGTGGAGTATCTTTAATCGGTTCTGGAGAGAAGAAGACTTGTGAGCTCCCGGTTTCCTTTTCTTCTTGTATTACCTAGTATCTTGAGGGGAGAGAGATACAGCCTTACCGTGTGATCTTTGGTGATATCCAGCTCAAAGTCGACTTTGCCATGGGTGGCATTGGTAACTCTTAACTAAAAAGAAGAAGGAGAACAAGACAAGAAGAGGAGTCGATTAAAACGGTTCCGCTGTCTACTATAGCTAGGTGCTTAGGTAGAGACTTACATGAGGTCCGAACAGTCTGCGGCAACACAATATAATACAATACAAACCAGATCAGTTCCTATCCAAATATCATAGGTAAGGCTAGGATGAAGGAAGTACAGGTTTTCTGACTGACCTTGGTTCTAGACCAGACTCGGCCATGAACGACTTTAGGACCTTGGGATCAATGTTATGTTTTAGTCTTGGATGTTACTTGAGATTATGTAGGTAGTAGGTAGGTAGGTAGGTAAATGGGTATAGTACCGATTTAACAAATCGCGGTGGAGGCAACTTGGGAGCCATTGTGACTTGGCCACGGATTATCAGATATTTGATATTTGATGGACACAAGAGATAGGTAATTGACTATGTAGGTAGGTAGTAGTAGTTGAGACTTTGAGAGTTTTGATATGTGGATTAGTATGAGCTGTGGTGCATGTGACTAACCTAGCAGACATGTCTGGTATCAATCAATCAATGTACACTACCTATGGAGAGTAGGTAACTACTAACGTATTGATCATTGAAATTGACTCAAGCCTCCTATTGGGTAGTCTTAGTTGATTAGATAAGATAAATCTATACTAGCCAAACTCTCTTGGCTGCTTCACCTGCAGGTGCAAAGGTTGTTTTTGCTGTAGGTTAGGTAGTTGTAGTCGGTGAATAAAGCGGGGAAAGCCGAACTTAGGTAACGGTAGGTCCCATGTCCTTGGTCCAGGACTTTGAACTTTTTCTGCCCAGAGAAATCGAACCAATCCATCCATCCAAAGCTTTTCAGCATCTTGCATCTTGCATCTCTCTTATTTTTCTTTTCTTTTTTCCCTCTTTTTTTCTTTCTTCGCGACGAACCTCTTTTCTTTTTCCAGATCCCTACATTTATCTACATTTTACCCACCAATCCAAGTTTGGCGCTTGAGAGATATATCTATCTGATCTGTGTGTTCTTGTCGCCCCCCAAGCTCCCATGACTACCGCCGTCGCAGCCGTAGCCGTAGCCGCCGGACCACCACCATCAGCAGATAACCCCGAGTACACGAGGCTACACATCACACCCCTTGACCAATCCCTGCTCGACATCGTAATCCCCTTCTCTGTACTACCACACGCCCGCAACATCTCGTATCACACCGTCGAGACCTTCCCCGAGAAGCGATACGGCTTCGTTGATCTACCCATCGCCCATGCCGAAAAGCTGAAGAAAAAACTCAACGGAGCTGTCCTGAAGGGAGTCAAGATGCGCGTCGAGAAAGCACGCCCCGAATCCATACCAGCCCCCAGCCCGGCTGCCGATGAGGACGATGCCAAGGCAAAGAAGGAAAAGAAGAAATCCAAGAAGAGAAAGCGAGAGGACGGCGTCATCCCGGGCGTCGAACTAGAGGACCGAAAAGTCAAGCGGGGATGGACTACCTCGGAGCAGGAACTGATCGAGAAGAAGCGCAAGAAGTCTAAACAGTCTAAAAAGGACAAGAAGCCCCTGGAGGAAAAGATAGATAAGAAAGACAAAGACAAGAGGGACAAGAAGGACAAAAAGGACAAAAAGAAGCGGAGAGACGTCAAGTCCAAGTACACCGATGCACCCGAGTGTCTATTCAAAACCAAGTTACCAGATCCCACCACTGCCACAACTACTACTTCATCTAAACGCATGGGAGAAGACGACGACTCGGGCCACAAGGCAAAGAAGCGCAAGAGCGGGCGAGAAGTGGTAATACACGAGTTTGAGAAAACCGTCAAGTACCCCTCATTCTTGAAGTCCAAAGACGATAAGCCGAACCCCGAGGCTGTAACCTTCCAAGATGGCCTCGGCTGGGTTGATAGCCAAGGGAATGTCGTGGAACCCCTAGTTTCGAATAGACGAGCGACTCGGTCTGCGAAAGCCGTCTCTTCCACGCCAAAACAGCCCGAACTTGCACCAGCAGATGAGGAGGAGGGCGAGAAGGATGACGAAGACGACAACGACGACGACGAAACAAGTAGCAGTGGAACCTCATCTGACGATGAAGACGCTGCTGAGGAAGATTCCGACCAAGAAGCCGAAAGTTCGCATCGGGAACCTCACAAGACAGGCATGACAAGTCCCGTACGGAAACTCGAGGTTGATACGCAAGCCACGAGCAGTCCCACTTCAGCTGCCAAGCCAGAGTCGGCGAGGCCCAAATCCTCCGGCTCCATGAACAGCTTGACAATCAAGATACCGCCTGTGACACCTGCCGCAGACAAGATCCATCCCCTCGAGGCA
This sequence comes from Biscogniauxia mediterranea, assembly GCA_018398605.1. Lineage (NCBI taxonomy): Eukaryota > Fungi > Ascomycota > Sordariomycetes > Xylariales > Xylariaceae > Biscogniauxia > Biscogniauxia mediterranea. The sequence continues at coordinate 271,742 of JAGXTR010000007.1, read as the reverse complement.
CTGTACAAGCGCCCGAAGGGAGATAAGGATGGCCCTAACAGCGCCGGCCAGGAATCAAAACCCTTCAGTTTCTTCGACGATGATGATGATGACATTGAAGAGGACGATGGTGCCGCGACAGCCCCCACAACGCAGCAACCCCCTATGACGCCCTACACCAAGCAAGACTTCGAATTTAGGAATATCCGAAGTGCTGCTCCCACCCCTGACACGGCCCACCCGAGCCGCTCGTTCAGTTTCTGGTCTCGCCAGGAGACCGTCGACGAGGAAAGCGAGAACGACAAGGATGAAGAGGGTGGTAATGGTAATGGTAACGATGAAGCCGAAGAACAGGATGATGACGAGGACGAGGACGAGGATGATGATGATGATGACGATGACGACGTGACCATGGGCAATGCCGTCACGCCCCACGACACGCCTACCCGGAGCAATAAACACGCTCCTCCTGTTCCTGTCAGCGACTTCCAGAAGCACTTCTGGGAGAACCGGGGCGAGCTCAACCGCAAGTGGCGCAAGCGGAGAAGGGAGGCGTCCAAGGAGAAGCGGTATCGCGAGAATCGGTCCCGCGCAGCGCGTGCCATTTAAATCTACCTACCTAGGCTAGAAACATATATGTGATCTATCTCATAACTAAGTCAGTTTTTGTTTTACGCACTTATGTACATGTACATTGTGGTTTTTGTGATGAGTCTTTTTTTCACTTGCGTGTTTTGTTTTATTTGCTCATTTGTGACTCGGTTCCGTATCCGGTCCGGCCGGTTGTTGAGATTATATTTCTTCTCGTGATGCCCCCCTCCCTCTGCTTCTGGGTGATATCCATCTAAGCTACGAGAAATACACACACGGAGAAAGAGAGAGAAAAGAGGAAATGAAATGAAATGAAGTGGTAAAGCCGTAAAGACGGTCTGTCTATCCGGGTATATACCACCTACCTACTTATATTCCAACATAAGTTTGCACCACCACCACCACTACCACACCCCAACTCTCCAGCCAAATCATCCATCGTAACCATCCCGCCAAGTCCGTCTTGTCTAATATGTACCCCCCTCCTCAAAGGTCCCAGAAAACCTAAAAGGAGAGAATTTTGGTTTGGAAAAGAAAACTCGAGAACCCCTTTTCTTCTTTTTCTTCTCCTTTTTTTTCTTTTCTTTTATAGTGAGTGAATTGGTGCAAAACTTATTATTATCCTACAAAACAAGAAGAGAAAAAGAAAATAATAATAATATTGTAACATGACAAGATTGAATGGATTCCTTGCTCGCGAACGAATTTTCTCTATTACCCTGCCCTGCCAGATAATGAAGAGTTATTCAGACATTTGTATGTATCATTTATCTTCCCCCTCCCTCCTCTTCCCCCAGAAATTGCTGGCTCGCCGAGATTTTTTCCTTTTTTTCTTCTTTTTTTTTCTTTTCCGTAACGCGTCAACATTCATTCATTCATTCATTCAGAGTCCGCAGAGTTTCGTTTCGTCCTCGTCCGTTCATCGTTCTTTGGTATTGTATTGTATCGTATCGTGAATCATCATCGTCGTCATCGTCTCCGTCCCCCGCGTGTGTATGTACAAGCATATCAAATGCGTGTGGGTGGTGGGGTGGGTTGGGTTGGGCCATTGCTAGGTACCTATGTAGTACTCAAAATGCCCCCGGGGAAATGCGCAGACAAGGACAACAATGAGAGAAAAGAAAAGAAAAAAAGTATGCAGTATGTGTATCTGTGTGTGTGTGTGCTGGTTCAGAAGAAGAAAAGAAAAAACTAGGAAAGCATGTTCTTTCAAACCTCCCCTCCCTATTGAAGAATAGGTTTTGCCTGTCTGTCTGTATGCGTGTTTGTTTGTCTGCCAGATCACAGGTATAGAGAGAGAGAGAGAGAATAAGAAGAAAGAAGAAGAAAAAAAAGGGGGGGAAGTATGAGATGCAATATACAACCAATGAAGGGGGCAATGCTGGTTGATTGGTTGGTCATTTGCTTGTTGCAAGGCCAAAATAGTACCAAGGTGTAACCTAGGGAATTTGGTTGTTGTTCTCATTGATGTTGTCTTCCTCTCTTTTTCCCCTATTTTTTCTCGCGGTGCAAAACAGGCTCGCCGATTCCCTTCTCAGACACCGTTTCAAAATGGGGGATGGGTGAGTGTGCATATATATATACCAATGTTCTTCACCGAGAAAGAACATAGGCTGGTCATATATATGAAAAGCACACACACACACATGCACACCAAAAATGAGCTTTGCATGGTTTCATTATAATGAACCCCCCTTTATGTGAGAATGCGGGAAAGGAAAAACAGAAATTGGGGGGGGTAGAGAGAGATCAAAATGCATCAAAGGCAGAAAAAGGGGGTGATAGACTAACTAGTCTGTATGCATGTCCAGCCTCTCTCTCTGTCTTTTTTGACCAAAGGACAGACAGAGGCAGGGGAGGAGCAGTAAGTAGGTATAGCTCTCACCAAGAAAATACAATGGTTGTGGTGCCGCGACAGAGCAGGAAAATCTTTGCGGGGGGGACTGGCTGTTCTGTTAAGTTCAGTTCAGTTCAGTTCAGTTTATCTCCTGTCATCATCGTATATCATTGGTCCAGATGTCGGCGGCCGCAGAACCAAGAGCTCTACATGAATTTCTCCGTGTGAGGCGAGGCCTCGCTGCGCTCCGTGATGGGCGTCACTGTGGTGGTGATGATGGTAACATAGAGTCAGTAACTAACTAACTAACCTAGGTAAGGTAATTGCTGCCTTGTCATGCTCAAAGTAGGCTTATAATGAAGGGGGAAGGGATGGATGGATGGATGGGTGGATGGGTGACTACTTACTGTTCCGACCGTCTCTGAAGAACAACCGCGAGGGCGTGTTGGTGGCCGTGGGACCGACTGCGTTGGAGTTGGACACGGGGTGTGGCGCCCGACCATCGCTCAGAGAGCCGTAGGAGCGCTGGGGCGGGGTCGACAGTGATGCAGATCCAGAGCCAGAAGCATACACAGGTTCAGGCACAGGTGGTCTAGACATAGATGCCAAAGAAGAAGAAGAAGGCTCGTGAGTCGGCACAGAGGGCATGGGCATGGGCATTGGGTCATGAGACGGTGCAGTTGGCCAGACAGGAGGAGGACCCGAATCAGTAGGAGCAGAGCAGGAAGGCTCATCAGCAGGAGGAGCGCGAAACACGTGGCTGAACGTCGTGTCCTCCTCCTCGTTATTGTTGTTGTTTCTCCGGCCCCAGAACAGAGGCACGGGGACCTGGCTGCCGCGCATAGGAACGGGGATGCGGCCTCGCAGCATGTCCAGCGCCTCCTGGCGGTTACGCAGGATCTGGGAGTATCGGCGGGCGGAAGCGCGGCTGGACACGGGGGTGGGGATGCGCGTCGGTTCGGGGACGAAAGACTCTTGCTCAGCAGGTTCAATGGTCGTCTCTGTGGTAGTAGGCAAGGTAGATGTCAGTGCAGAGGCTGAGGCAGAGACGTCTGTGTTAACCAGTGTTGTGGTCATGCCAGACATGTCGGCGGTGGTGCGGTCTTGGCTGCTGTCAACCTCCTGTTGTCTTCGTCCAGACAGCTCAGCTACCTCTTTACCTTTGCCTTTGTCCTGGTGAGCCTTCAGCTGGGACATCTCTTTTACATATGACCATGAAGAACGGTAAAAGGGAATGTGCTTGTAGTGTCTTGTCTTGCTGCTGCTGCTGCTGCTAACTCCATGGGATGCAGCTCGATCGCCAGTCTTTTGCGATTCAGGGGTTCCTACTTCAGTGGCCATGTTGTGCGAACGCAGGGGTGGACGTTGCTGTTGCTGCTGTTGTTGTTGCTGCTGTGTCTGGTGCATTGTCATAGACTGGTACGATTCACGGTTGCTTGGGCACAGGGGACTGTACAGCTCAGGAGACATGTTCTCGGACATCGAATTGTCAGACAGAGACTTGTTCAACGAGTAGACAGATGAGGCCTGAGGACTGGGGGGCAGTACAGTGGCTTCCTCTGAGATAACTCGGTCCTCAGCATTGATCTGGTCTGGGACGCCGGCACAGAAACTTGTCTCGGGAGCAGCAGCAGTAGAAGCAGCTGCAGCAACAGCAGCAGAGCTGCCACTTGGGTCGGCGAGAGGGTCATCACCCCCTCTCACCTCCCCCATCAACCTCTGGATTGGCGCAACCTGCGCCTCCACCCTCGCCCTCGCCAGCGCCCTGCGCTGGATCTCGGACGTGCGACGGGAGGTGGTTCGGGCCACACCAACAACCTGCAAGTCTTCCACCAGAGGCTCGCACACAGCCGAACCACCTCCCGCGCTGTCCCTGATCACCGCCGGCTGGGGGCGTGGGAGACCCCGGGCAGACTCCAGGGACCCCGCCAGGTCGAAGCTCTGGCTGCCGGCATTCTACTCCGACAAGCCATGCTGACGGGATCTAATGTGGAACGAACAAAATAGTAGTTAGTAAAGCAGGTTTCATGAAGAAGTGAAAATGGGTTGTCAAGAAAAGGGGAGAAAGAAAGAAAGAAAAAAAGAAAGACAGAAAAGAGAAGAATTCAGCTTACCCAAGGAGTCTACCCATCTGGATCCATTCATCCCCCCTCTGCGCATGCGCAGCAGCAGTAGCAGCAGCAGCAGCCTCTCCCCTCCGCAGGCACACCACCACCACATGGTGGGCGACATACGCCACCAGCAGCCCGGCCCCGACAAGGACCAGCACCACGTCCCCCACCGCCAGGAAGCGGTGCGTCTCCCGGTCGGTCTGGAACACGCAGACGAGCACCACCGTGCCGAGGGTGATGCCCGCGCCCACGTGCTCCCCCGCCCTCACGGCACCGCGCCACCACGTCCTCTCCCGGCCGCCGGGACGGGGCGGCCGGGAGGAGGTTGGGGAGGAGGAGACGTGGCGGCGGCTTGGGCCGGTAGGGGCGGGAACCCGACTTATTGGTGTCAGGAAGACTGGTGTGGGCGGGACCGTCTGCACCTCGCCCAGGTATATGCCCTCCATGCTGTTCTGTTGCCGTTGCTGTTGTTGCTGGTGCTGCTGCTGCCTCGATCGGCTAATATCCGCATTCAGATTGATGCGTGCTGGAGTGCGAGGGGGCTGGACAGGGCAGAGGGCGTTGGCTACCTCGGGGGGTTGGATCTCCCGGCTCGTGTGATATCTGGAGTTGCCGGGCCCACGGACTTGTCGCAGCAGGCTCTCTGTGCGGGATGCACTCTCGGCTACACGTCCACCGTATCTGTGGAAGCTAGGCACAACCATGTCGCTATCATTGTAGGGCCTGTCGTATCCTGAATAAGCTGAGCGGTTGCTGTGGGCTCGGGAAGTGGAAGAGGAGAATGTGTTGGATGAGGGTGTGTTGGTGAGATAGGGGTTGCCCGGGGCTCTGCGGTTGGTGTGGGGATACATTTTGGGGTTCTTTTTTCCCGATTGAAAATGTACAAGCAAACAATATACTAGGATATGTGCCGGAAAGTGAAAGTGAGTTATGATGAGGGCTGAAGCGTATATCTTTGATCCAAAAGGAAATGTGGTGAGGTGATGGGCAGAGTGTGTGTATGTGTATGTATGTATGTATGTATGTATGTATGTGCAGATGTCAAGCTCTGCTCTTCAAAAGTGTTCACAGAATATTTTGCCAAAACACTAAACTCACTAAATGTCAGTAAAAATGAAATTATTGATAAAAGGTCTGGTGCAATATACATACCTTTGCACTCCTCAGTATTAGGAGTCTAGGGGACAATGGGCAGGTAGGTAGGTTGGTATTATGATGTGGTGGTGCCTGTAATCATGGTGTTAGTGTGTGAGTAAGATAGTACGTAAATGGCAAAGTGAGAAAAAAAAAAAGGACAAACATACCTTAGATATCTTCTAGTCTGAGACGTTATTGGTCTCTGGCTTTTTCTAGAGAAGGGAGAGTTGATGGCAGACCACTTAGGAAAGGTGAGGTTTGTATTTGTTGTGAGAGGTTATCAAGACCAAGATAGTGAATTCCAATTGGACTAGTGTAGTTGGCTCTTAGCTCTGCTGATATGACCCTAAAAGAAGCTTTGAAAGATTGATGAGGTCTGGCAACAGAATTGGCCTTGTTCAACAGAGTCAATTATGAAAAGAGGTTGGAGTTGCTGATGCGTGCTCTGTGGGTGATGCCAATGGTCAATAGAGTTCAAAATATTGAAGAGGTAGAAAGGGCACGATGTGAGTGTTGTGATGTAAGAAAAAGGTTGCAGTGCATGATTCTGAATAATTGAAGAGAGGAGTATAAGGTAGCAGACCAAGTGAGGGAGAGAAAAAGTATAGACATGAAATAGTCATAGGGTGTATGAAGGAATTGGGTGATGATGAGTGACGATGGGTGAAGTAAAAGGGGGATGTGGGGGAACAAGAATGAGGTAAACAGAAAGGTGTAGAGGTGGGGTAGGTAGGGTACAAAAACGAAAGTCGGTTGGTTTGAATTTCGTTATATATGGGCAAGAGTCATGCGTGTGAAGGGTACGAAAGGAAAGTCTTTTGTGGTAGAAGTAAGAAGAAATATGACAAGGCAGGATTTGTGGGATCAAGAGGTGACATGGAACATACCAAAATATCCTGAAGCCAGAAAAGTATTCTTGACCTGGGTGAGCATGTATCGTGAATCCTGACTGGTCTGCAGTACGTATGGAGACAAGATCAGAATGTAGGTGGTGGGAAGGGTGTGGAGGGGAAGGGACAGTCACAGATGGTCGTGCCCAAGGTGTAGATGTCAATGTCAAGAAGGAAAAGGAGAAAAGATGAAGAAGGCCAAAATGTGAAATCTGGTGATGTTGAAAAGGTCAAAATTCACAATCTTGGCAGTATTGGAGAGTGTGTAGAAAATGAATTGAAAAAGGTGAGGAATGAATGAATGTTATGTGCAAGAAGACAAATGGGTGGTAGGTTGGAAAAGGTGTAGTAGAAAACAAGAAAGCTTGTGATGGGAGTTGAAAAAAAAAGGTGGGAGGTGGGTTGAGTGGAAGTGGGAGAAGATTAGGACCAGAAGTGGATGGCAACATGGGTGGTGATAAACAACAAGAGTGCACTACCAACACAAGGCAGGCACCATCATGGTCTAGTTCCTGCTAAGGTATGAACCAAGCCAGACAAGAATTCATGTAAAGTACGTGAAGGGCAATATGGTCGATGGGTCTTTGTACCTCACCCCCCTTATTCATAACCACCCCGAGGTACTCAAATTGTACCTTGCCTCAATAATTCCCCCTAAAATAAAGCTGCACCATAGAAATGCTACCTTTGCAAAGTACATTTTTATAAACCAGTCTGGAGTAAAGTACATCTATAATGTGACGCATTCTGTTGCTTGGGCTACCCCTATTCCCGGGGACCCTTTCTTCCACTATAGGCACGGAAGTTTATAGAAACATCATTGCTAACTTACCTCTTCTAAAATTGTACTTGTGACTAAGTATGTACCAATGTATCTTTCTCTTTTCTTTTCCATTTGGCACTATCTCACCCAGGTGATGGAACTCCCTAAATAATGTGGTATAACCCCCTATAGGAGCTTCATGTCTTTTTATTGTATGGAGGATGGGTACCAGCCAGTGGTACATAGCTATGTACCTATACATAGTAAAAGCAGCTCCATAACTGCCAACATTCGCGCCTTCTCTGCTCACCGTGTTTGGTGCTGTCCGTTGAGTCATGCTAGAGTGGAATGAAAGTGGATGGCAGCCCCTATTCCAACATGAATATATGTTCCTTCCTCTTTGCCTCTATATTCCACTCTACAGTCAGATACCAGATGTATAGTGAAGGTATAAAAATGGATAAAAGTATATCTAGACCCTTGCCAGCAGAAATAAGGACACAGGCTCAATATGATAAAAGCATGTGGTCGTTGATATCAGGTTAGAAAAGGTTCGCTAGAGAGCCTAGAGCCTCCCCTAGAGACAAGTGAAATGTACATAACCATTTGATGCTCTATAAGGGCCAGGTTTTCGATTTTGAACCTTGAATTGCTTCTAGACACGTCTTCCGTACTCTCAACATGATACTGACTGGTCAAGAGGAAGGTAAATGGATAGCATGGCAATCCATAAGGAGTCATAGAATAGTATAATCTGTAAGCGGGGATCTCCCTGCCATAATTCTAAGGAATTCTTCTCTTGTGATATCAAAATATATACCTTTCGTTATCCCCGCATAAGTGAATACTCTCCGTATTGCCTTCCACCAACAGCGTTTATCTCGATCTCCTAAGGGCCTTGAGCGTTTACTGTCATAGCTTATAATATATACAGTCACTAGGTTAGCAAGGGGCCTTTCTTTACTATACCAGTGCCACCCTTTGAGGTATCGTTCTGACGAATAGTACAATCGTTGTGGTTCTAGTAGTCCGTATTATCCGGGAATATCTCGTGCTTTCACCGTGTAAGTTGGATCAGCGCTTCGCTAAGTTGTACTAGCATTACTAAGAAACTACTTGATCGTGAGCCCCAGAGGTAGATACTATTATATATAGAATCCAACCGAACAGCGATCTCTATCACCGGGCACGCGCTGGCTGCCATTTCCGTGTTCGATAAGCCTTTTACATCGACTTTCCTAACATCCCGTCCTCTATTTTCTTCATCCCCACCCTCCATGACGGCCTCCTCCATCCATCTGACCTAACCCCTGTCCTTTTCATCGTCCATCGTGCTCCTGACCTAAATATGCCTGGAGCTGTCCCGGGCCATACAAGGCCGTAGAAAAAAGGAAGATCAAATCACCATTTAATTTTCTTAAAGCTACCTAGGTACTGAAAAAAAGCGTCCTAATATGATCTCACAAAATCATCCGTGTTACGGAGATAGGGAGGGGGAAAGGAGGAAAGGGGGGTGGGCACAGAAGCTACCCAGTCTTAGGTAGGACATCTTTCACTTGTAAGGATTTGGATTACAAGGAAGGTCAATAAATACAAAAACCCAGGAAAAAAAAGCGGAAAATAAAATAAATGTAATTCGAAACAGTAATACGTTAAACACAAAATATAATTGTGGTATCCATAGGTCTACTTAAACAAACTCCCATTCCCTCCCCCCTATTCTCTTCACCCTCATGTGCTTTCCCTACATCAACAATGCTACGCTATATACACACACATACACGTCTCCAGAAGGAAAACCAAAATCCAATGAATCAACAAAATCCAAAAATTTAAATAAAAAAGATAAAACATTATTAATAAGGTTAGACAGCTTTGCTTACCTGATATCAAGCAGAGATCGACCCCGTCGTTCTCGTATCGTACATTAAATACCAGCAAAAACCCCCGCCAAAAAAAACAACAATAATATCAGATCGAATCATATCATCATGGCCACATTGCCAGGTGCATTCCACCGTCCATTCAACCACCGTCACTTGGTTGGAAAAAGAAATTTCGTGCTCTTTCGCACCACGGCCACCATTCTTTTCCCCATGTACTATATCCTTCTCTTCTCTTCACCCGTCTCGCAAAGTAGTTTCCTTCTTCGTCTCAGGACAGTGGTAAGCCTCTGCCACGAAATCCTAGGGGTTCTCACTCCTCCTTCCCATACCCCCTCTCTTCTTCCCCATCGATATCCTCCTCCATCCCCCAATCCCTAAAATGCGTTCCGCGGACCCAACTAATGCTCTTCCTCCACCTACTATCCCTTACCGCCCGCGCGTCCCTTTCGTACACGGCGCCCGTGATTGCGAGCGCCAGCACAAACAACCATAGGTCTCCTCCCTTCATCGCGCGCCACCAGCGTCGCTTGACACCGACCTTCCACAGAGAGTCGACGCTCGTGCGCGCGCTATACAGGAACACCGAGCGTCCTTCTTTCCGCTCGATGAATGCCCACAAGCCGGCGAGGAACCCGCTGAGGAAGAAGCGCTGCGTCGCGAGGAAGCGGCGCGGCAGCCAGGCCTGGAAGAAGCAGATGCTCGCCCACGCCGTCGAGATGGCGCCCGTGGCGAAGGTCGTGAGTCGTAGCGTGCGCGACACTAGGCGGTTGAGTAGGTGCAGCGGCGAGTTGTATAGCATCTTATACCGCGGCAGCATGAGCATCGAGTAAAACAGCAGGAAGAACCGGCCCAACCGCGGGAACGAGCGCACCCAGCAAGACAGGTACGTGCGGAGACACGAAGGATCGGAGGGGTGGAGAGTGGCACAGCTCAACGAGGTGATGAGCGGATGTGCTTGCGATGTCAGGGGTGCGACGGCGGCCAGCGATGATGGCAGGGTAGGCTGGTCAGGGAACAGAGTAGGCGAGACGAATGCACTGCATGAAAATTAGTACGTATGTACGGAATAGGGGGGTCTCGCATGTAGGGACACGCAGAGCTGCACTTACGGCCAGTTGAGTCTTGCCATCTGGCCCAGACTATCCGCTATCTCCCAGGCATTGGGCCACTTAACACCTGCAGGCAGGTTTTTCGGAGGGCTGTGGAGATACTCGGACGTGCTCTTCCAGATGAAGTTGACATACTCGTAGGGAGAGCTCTCCCTGTCGAAGATGGTCGCGTGTAGCAGTTGTCCGAAAGCCAGGGGCTGGAGCATCCAACTTCCCCACCACCAGGGCCGCTCCCTCTTGACCATCCCCTTTCCGCCGGCGCGGGGCTTCCAACCCCAGATCAGACCTTCGTCCTCGCATAGGTTCCAACCAAACTCGAGTGCGCGGAAGAGGAGGGCAATGGTGACCGACACACGAAGCTGCTTAGACGGGTATATGCCTAAAGCCAGACCGGCCAAACTAGCACCAATCGCTGGCGCATACGGTGACGTGAGAGTGCTCGAGGTGCGGGGGTTCCGCGTGCGGAAGGGCGTAGCCGACGAGTCTAGGAGATGCGCGCGCAATCTCGTCAAGAAGCGGAAGAGCAGGCGATAGAGCAGCAGTATGGTGGATAGGGAGAGGGATAGGCGGAGGGTCGAGGACTGGTAAAACGGCTGTTTCTGCTTGGGTGACTTGGCCCTGGGAAGAAATCGTTAGTTCAATCGTTCGTTGCAGAAGGCAATTAGGAGTTTTCCTCAGACGTACTGGCCGCGCCCCTTAACGCGGGCGATAATTGTCTCGTAGGCCTTGGAACCCAAGCCGGTAGCAATAAAGACTCGCAAGGCGTGTCGGATTGCGCGAGCATTGTAACTGTCTCCCCCTCCACCCCTCGCACCGGACGTAGCCTTGTCTTTGCCCTTGCCCTTGCCCTTTCCCGCGCCCTCTATAGATGATGTGCGCGTCCTGCCGCTACCATTGCCGCCTTCCATGTACCTCTCGACGGCATTCACGGTGGGAGCTCTTTTCCGCAGCAGACGCGACCGCGATATGATGTACTTGTGAAGGACTTCATACTCGCGGGCTGAGATGGTGTACCGCAGAGCATTGCGGAGCACGGGGTCGGCGGTGGATGCTGGCCTGGGCTTGGACTCTGGCCGGGGAGTTCTCGAGAGGGCGTCGGAATCGGGAATTTCGAGGCGAGGGACCGTTGGCGAGGATTTCGAAGGCCCCGCTACCGTCGTCATGATGACCTCTTGTTTCGTTATAGTCTAGGCAATAAGGTGGACGGAGGATTTTAGGCCCAAGCTCGGGTCAAGGATTATGTCGATTCCTTCATTCATTCAATCAATCAATCAATCGAAGACGAAATCGCCAAGTCACTTTGGAATTCTGGTTGAGGACGTGTGGGCGTGTGAACATGAGTTGAGATGCCGACGCGGTGGTTATCAATCAGCATATGCGATTTACCGACTGCGCGCGACAGAGCGAGCTGCGAGTCAAATGAAGCTGTTATTGGATAGCGGCGACGTCGGCAGTCACAACAGTAACCCATGCGATTCTCAAATAAAAGGGATTCACATGGAGATGGACCCAGAAGACGGGCTAGAAGATAGATAGGTAGATTACCTAGGTAAAAGGGGGGAGAGGAGGGGGGCGAAGGATGGAATTGAAACCAATAGATTAAGAGGTTTAAAAAGCAGTAAGATTACAAAATGCCGTACATGTTCCAGTAAAGTGTATGCATGAATTGCGTGTCTGAGTATGCGTGTGTGTATGTGTGTATGTGTGTGTGTGTTGTCCAGTGGGAAGGGAAATAGAAGAAGAAAAAAAGAAAAGGAAAGGAGATGGAGATAAGGTGGAGATGATTTGAATGGAAGAAGTGGGAAATAAAAAAAAGACGGATTAATTAGATCGATAAAGTTGCATGTGAGAGAGGGAAGGAATGTGTGTGTGAGAGAAGAGATTGTCGATTGTAATGCGTTGTGCTTGCCTTATTAGCTACGCAACACGTTTTTGTGTATGTATGTAGGCAGGCATTAGCAGCTATACTAGTAGTACCTAACCTCGGCTCTTTTTCCCATTCTTTGCATACAGTAGGCAAGGTACACTATGTAATGTAGGTACTAAGTGCATGTACATGCCTTTGCATACAGAGAACAAGTGTTCCAATCGTACCTGTACACAGAGGCGGGCAGAGTGTGGGGAAACCCCAGATTACACGACATGCGACACGGGCTTGCAACCTGTAGTGTATCCTGATGTCACCGCGTACCCGACCCTACCTGCCCTATAAGGTACACGGAAATACCTTACGTACACTAGGTAGATAGGGGATATGTAGGTACAATGTATGTATGTATGTATGTATGTAGGGTCGTAACGCTGTGGACAACACCGACCCCCAATTCAATTACCCAATGGAACTTGAAGTTTATAGCACATGGTACCGTGATATATACATAGTATGTAGTAGTACTATTTGTAGCTATCTCAGGTATTGCATCCCATCCCCAACTCGACTTACAACTACTACCCTTAGGTACGTACAGTATAGTGACTAGTATCAATTCTATACGTATTAGTAGTTACATAGTAGGTAGACACTTTCACGATCGTCTGTGCCATCCTAGAGGAGATCCCCTACACTAGGTATATGCACTTAGTCCTCGATCCTATACCTAAGTTTAAGCGAAAACATACGAAACGGAATTCATTCCCCTTTATCCATTTTTTATGTCTACCTACCTAAAACATTCTCTCCTGGTTTTTTTTTTTATTCCCTCCTCCTCTTTTCTTAGAATCGCCCAATAAGTATTGACCAATTGGGCTCTGATTTCCCGTTATAATATGCATCATCCTAATTCGAATATCACATCGAACAGGAGTCATGCAACCTAACCATCTTCATCGACACGGAAAAAGAAAAACAAAAACAAAAACAAAAACCACTCTCTAATCCCTTCCCCCCACCCCCCTTCATCCGTCACTATGTAAGTTTCCTCCTTGTAAGATGTGATGATGATTAACCCTGCCCCTTTTCATGTGAGGTATGCATAAACAAGCTGAAAAGAAACGTGAAGAATAGGGGTGGCTGAACCCCTACAAGTCTTCCCTCTTCCCCCTCCCCCTCCCCCTTCCCCTCTTTGCCCCTATTATGGTAATCCATGTGCATGAACATCGTGTACAGGTTACCCAGGTAGGTAGGGTAGGTCCTGTATGGACTGGACTCTTTGAGGCAAGTAGTATACCTAATAGTGTGAAACAGGAGAACCCTCAGCCCGATGAAATAAAAAGCGGATTCCATGAGGGAGAGTGAGAGTGTGAGAGTGTAAGAGTGTGTGAGAGAGAATCCTAGGCAGGTAGCTAACCTAGCTGTATCGGCGTATCCGCATGCGTATATGTACCTAGACTAGGTAGGTAGGTTGCTGGCCTCGGCCTCAGAGTTGCTTTCTGTATTTTGCGACGATGTCTCGGCTGTGCTGCCAATGCTCTCCTGGCAGAGGTTGAACATGATGAGGAGCTCGAAGTCGGGCATCTCGGCCAGCCGCTCGCGCGCCCATGCGCTCTCGCGGGCACATCTAAAAGGCCGGATCGGGGGAGTATCGTAGTGCCACTCGCGCATGTCCCAGAAGGCTCTCTCACCCTCGTCCTTGTCCTCGATGAGGTTCACTAGACGAACCTGTTCCGGATTCTGGGCCAAGTAGGGGTCGTGCATGTAGTTTTTCACGAGCCACATGTCCTGCATATCTTCCATCTCGTACTGCACATACTCCTCCACCCCCTCGGGCCGGGAGAGCATCTCCAGGAGCCGCAACGAATCCGGCGTCACACTAAGTGAGTGCGTCTGATAGAACTGGCGAAAGCGGGCGAGACTGCCCGAGTCCCTGACATTGACGAGGGTCACAATCTCACGGTAGCCGAATAATCCAGACGCCTCCGCCTCCTCAAGTGTGACGTGCATGGTGATGGCCGTGCGGACGAGAGAGAAAGCTATCAAAGGCTCAGGTACAACATCTCTCCACGAAAGAATGTAACCAATTAGATCTACGAAGGAATAGTGTCGGATGTTATTCCAAACAGCGATGCGCCTCGTCTCGAGTACTATAGCACAGGAAGTCAGCCAGTGATTGCTATTACTAGGTAACAAAGAACTGCTGAAACTACTCACTTATTTCCTGCATCAACCCGAAAAACCACTGTCCCATAGGATAACCTCTTGTGACAAAGCCTACGTGGGGCGTCAAGAGTAGGATGTCATGCATAGGATCGAAGTAACTATCACCATCGAGACCGTGGTAGTGGTAGAAGGGCCCACCTCTTGACTGCTGTCCTCTCGGGTGAGTGAGCACAACGTCTCGGGACTCTTGACACACGCCCAATAAGACATGTGGAATCAAAGAGTTGATGAATACGCCTATATTGATGACGGCGTGGAGCGTGCGGGGCTCCAGTGCAGCCTTCCAGACCATTAAACGTAGCTCAAGGGGCAGCCGAAGGAAGAGGGTGAAGACGCGTGGGGCCTGGCTGTGCTCATTGAGGCTCTCGATTCCGAGGCTACGGGCCGGTTGGTTTTGCGCTGATGATGATGATGATGATGATGATGATGATGATGATGCCATCACGTAGTGGATGCCGGCGTCAGTTGCAAAGTACAGATGGAAGTCAGAAGATGGTAAGTGACGGATAAGAAGGCGGGGAACAGAGCCGTACGTATAAAACAGAGAGAGAGAAATAAAAGAAAAACGGATATGAATGAATTGAATGACTTGTGTTGGTGTATCTTATTACTCTGGATCTCGGATGGTGAAGAAACGAAACACCAGATTTCCCCTAGAAATGTTGTTTATGGACAAGTTTAGCGGGAACAGGACGAGGGAGGAGAGATAGAGGGAATAGAGAAGGAAACTTCGTCGTCGCTGTCCCAAGTCGTTCCTCTGAACTTCTCTCCTTCCCCCTTTACTACTACCACCACTACTACTACTAGTCGCTGCTTAGAAAAGGGGGAGGAAGGAGGGGGCTACACGACAACCTTTTCTATCGCTTGCACATCAATGGCAACTCAAGTAACCTAAGGTTAGGCAAGTAAGTATGAATAGTGTTCTTGTTTATATGTAGGTAGGTACTCTTATAGTTATCAACCGACCGACCCATGCTATGCATTCGATGCCAAATCTACCAGTAGATTTCTATCATCACCCCGCAGGTCTAGACAAGGTAGGTAGGTATAGTCCAAAAAAAAAAAAAGACAAGAACCGAGATATAAAAAGAAAGAGAGAGAAGGAACAAAGAAAAAGTAAGAAAATAAAAATAAAAACCACTACGCTGCTGCCGCCTTCGCCTTCTCGTCCGAGTCGTCCGTCGCGTTCGCGTGGTGGTGGACGGGGGGCTCCATGCCCTCGACCTTGCCCTGCATCAGGCCCTCGATGTCGACGCAGGGGCCCTGGTAGTGCTTGCGGCCGTCGAAGATCCACGTCACGCCCGAGATGAGCAGGATGACCCCGAAGGCCACGATGCAGTAGTTCATGTTCTCCGACGTGACGGGCAGCTCGGGCGGGAACACGAAGAGCACCGTCGTCAGGATCGTCCACGCGATGCCGACCTGCAAAAAAAAGTTAGTACGGCGTTGGTAAGGTGGAGGTAGTGGGAGTGAAAAGGGAAAGGGGAAAAGGGAAAAAGTAAGAGGGGGGGGCTGCTTACCAGGTTCATGATCCAGCCGACAGCGCCGGGAAGCTTAAAGTCGCGGGAGTCGGGCAGCATCTTGCGGCCGCGGAGGCAGTTGATGGCCGGGGGATGGCGTAGGTGATGCCGAGGGCGACGACGGAGGCGGAGGTGATGGCGTTGAAGGTGCTGTCGGAGCCGAGGAAGATGCAGCCGAAGATGACGACCCAGGCGGCGGTCCAGAGGAGCGCGTTGAGGGGCACGTCGAGCTCGGGGTGGACGCGGGCGAAGACGCGGCTGAAGGGCAGGCCGCGGTCGCGCGCGAACGCGTAGCTCATGCGGCTGCTCGTCGTCATGAGCGTCACCGACGTGAACAGCATGCACACGAGCGGGAACACGAGCAGGCACACGCTGCCGGCCGGGCTGCGGGTCGAGTCGAGGAAGATCTGCAGCAGGGGCCCCGCGGCCGACCCGATCACGTCCTCGACGTCGCCGACGCAGAAGAGCAGGCAGCTGAGGAAGACGAAGCCCGAGAACATGCCGATGAGGATGCAGTACAGCATGATGCGCGGGCCCTGGAGCTGCGGCTGCGGGATCTCCTCGATCATGTGCGCGACGGCGTCGAAGCCCGTCAGCGAGAAGGCGCCCTGCAGCAGGCCGAGCAGCCACGACACGCCGTCGGGCCAGCCGACCTCGTTGATGAACTGGCCGTAGACGAACGCGCCGCTCTGGTAGTTGGGCGACGCGCACGCGAGCACCGTGACGCTGATGATGGCGAAGCCGGCCACGGACCAGAAGAAGGCGGCCTTGGTGAAGAGCGGCAGGAGCCGGGTCAGGAACGCGTTGATGACGAGCGCGGCCAGCGTGAAGGCGATGTAGATGAGGAACTGGTGCCAGGCCCGCTCCTCGTAGTCGGGGTGCAGCAGCGAGATGATGTTGATGATGAAGGTGCTGCCGAGCAGGCCCCCCGTCGCCGTCAGCGCCACCCACCCGGACACGTTGATCCAGCCCGTCACGTAGCTGATGCTGCGGCTCCACCCCTTCCACGCGATGATGGCCGCCCAGTGGTACTGGCCGCCCGCCGTCGGGTACGCCGACAGGAACTCGGCCAGCGACGCCGCCAGGCACAGGTTGCAGACGCCCGCGACGATCAGGCCCCAGACCACCGCGCTGGGGCCGCCCGACGGCAGCGCGATCGATATGGATGCCGCGAGCGCCGTCCACGTGTTGAGGATGGCGAACGCGAGTCCCAGCATGGACAGCATGGAGAAATTGCGCTTGAGCTCCTGCTTGTGGCCGAGGTTCGCCAGCGCCGCTGCGTCGTCGCCCACGATGGCTGATCTCTGGGCATCTTTCGTTTCCCCCATTGTTTCTTTTTTTCCTTCTTCTTTTTCTTTTTATTATTTTTCCCCTCCTCTCTCTCTCTCTATCCGTCTCTTTCCTTTGTTTTCCTTGCGCGCTCCTCTACACTATATTTCCTTTTCCCCTCTCCTGTTTCTTGTTCTGGTTTGGAAAGGGCAGTTTATTAGAAGGTTGGGAAAAACAATTCGAGATCAAGTTATGCCGGATTTTCGAAGTCTTGTTCCCGACACCTGGATGGTAGAATCCTCGAGATCGGTGAGTGAATTTCCTTTTCCCGAACCAGGCCTTTGGACGCGTAGAGGACCGGCGTAAGCCCTACCCGTTTTGAGTCGAGCTGCAACCTTTTAGAGACAAAAAGGATTACAGGAACAATGGAAGAGACGGGAGACGGGAGACGGGAGACGGGAGACGGGAGACGGGAGACGGGAGACGGGAGACGAAAGAAAGATGGGATAAATAGCACACCGACAAAAGAACGGCAACAACACAGGCATATATGTAGGTTAGGCGATATAGTCAACGACGCGAGGATGATCACCAATTAGTGTTATTAAATTTTTCATGTCTTTTCGTCAGAGTCTGGACTAGACGCCGGTGGTTTCATGGATTATATCTAGGTATATTGGTAGTAGTCGTATCTCTATCTAGCGCTGCGTTGCTATAAGCTAACTAAGTAGAGGGCGTTGATGATTATCGGTCTCGATTTGTCAACCGCAGTAGTCAGTTATTCATGCCTGTCATGGTTGGTTGGTAGGTTGGTTGCTAGGTGTGTGTGTGTGTCTATCTCTCTATCTCTCTCACTCGCCCAGGGTCCTACAGGGTAGGCGATAATACATGGGCGTAATACCAAGAAGAGGCTCAACCGAGAGAAAAAAGCTTGACTTTCGGAATTGTGTAAGAGCTGCACACTAGCTTTGCAACTATTACCAGCGTGGTATCGGACCAGCGGCTTCTAGTGTAGGGTAGCCATGGCAGAAATGGCCCGATTGGAGTGGATATTTGGTCCCTTCTTGGCTCGGTGACCGGCTTGATGATAGTCTTACAACGTCATGCCCCGTTATCAGGTTGCCACTATGTATAGTGTGTCTGCAGCTGTGAATAATTTGTTCCCATTGTTTACCACTATTATTGTCTTCTCTTCCCCGCAAAGAACGGGAACGCCGCCACTGTGAGGGCGCACGCTAGCGCAGGACAGACACCAAGTCGTGTCGATTTATGTACAATACATACATTATGAGCCTAGATACCTAAGCACTTAAGTAATAGAAAATTAGCAAGGGGGGAAGAGAGGGGAGGGGAGATAGAAGGGGCCCCATGTTGCGGAGTGTTGCTATACTACTACACATCTTGACTATTCAGTAGGTAATATGTGAACAAACCCCCTGTAAAACGAGTCGAGGACTTGTTGTGTCTACCTGGTATTCGTCTCCCACTGCTGCTGGCTGGGATTCAGGTGCTTTAAGACTGACTAACTACCTATATTTATCCCCCCCCCCCCCCTTTCCCCTTCGAAACCAACAAACTGACTCTCTCCGAGTCAGACGTTCGCGATAGTTAATATTGGTGGAAATTGGCCAACTAGTAACTGACATCTACATAGCTATTCCTATCTCAACGGACATGGTTTGGGCCCATCCGGGGTTTCCAGCTTCCAGGTCCATGCTGTGCTGCGCACTGGTCCTTTTGCTGACGCAGTCTAACTAACATACGATGCCCTCACCGAGTCTGAACGAATTGGGAATCTCAAATTCCGGGGTGCTTATCAGCTAGGTAGAACGTCGTCGCATGTACCTGTCTAACTGGGTAATTGTCACCCCCAGACGATCGTCAAGACCTACACTAGGTAAGTTAATTAACTACCTACCTACCTACATACCTATCTACGGGTTATTCATCGCGGGCTATTCCGGGTCGCCTTTAAACCATCCTAGGTTAACTACCTACAAGACAAGCTTCCCGTCCCTGTCAGATGTAGTGTAGTTGCATACTAGCTAACCAGTGAATATTGTAGTATGTATCTCTCGCATGACTTGTGTGTTCTTCAATGTTCTCGGGGTTTGCCACGTCCTAACCGAACACGACCCGGGATCATCCTCGGGTCTCAACCTCAACGCGCCCAACCTGGCTCCAGACCTGTTTCTTTTCTAGGCAAGATCTCCCATCCAGGGGGTAGAATGGGGACGAGATTTCACCCCGCGAACATAGCTTGCGTGGTTCCAACATCGATCCATAATGTCCTCGATCAGGTCAATTCTCCCCCATGTGCATCCCACGTTTCAAAGGACTGGGGACTGCTACTATATGCATGATAGATAACCCAGCGCATATCTATCTCGATAATGTCTTATTACATATCGTCGTCCCATCGTGACGGCACCCGACGACTAAACTGACTACCTATCTAAACAAGGTACTTACCACACTTGTAGACATACCCACCTAGTTAACCGTTGGTATCGAATCCAGTTGCATTCATGGACCTTTCTATGTGTTCTGTGAAGCGCCTCAGGGACGAACACCATCCCAGTTATGTCTCCGGAATGCGAGTTGGAGTCCTTTAGCCTACCTAGAAGAAAGTATGTACCGGCAATATCATCGATTACATGCGAACTACTTACACTATGAAAAGGACTTAGAAGTCTAGGCTCTAGAACCGTTAGTCGAACAAGAAACGCGCGCTGTTGGGAACACCGAGTGTTCCGGAATCGGTGAGCTACTAATGCAATTAAGTATAGCCCTCGTTCTCAATGGAGCACGAACAGATGAAGGGAAATATACACTACCTAGCGTACACTACACTACATGCTGGTATGCCGAGCTACGGTACCTATCCTCATTGGCTATGTCATTTGTGATCGTGTCCAAGAGCCAAATCAGCTTTGCCCCGGAGTTCCCACCGGCGCGCCATTTCTTCTCAAAAGTCGATTCGTCTCTTTTGTCTGTTATCCACGTGGACGGTTCCGGTCTTTTGGACCATAAACCTAACCAGCACTACACTATTACGAAACTACACTACGTCAACTTAGGGCAAAATTCCAAGGGGACGGACCCCTCGAACCCCCCTCACCCCCTTTACATACACTAACTAGTATCCGCTGCGCACCAAAAATAGAAAAAAAGAAAGAAAAAAGGAAAGAAAAAAGAAAATATTATGGGACGACGCAGGCCTGATTCGAACAGACGCTCCCGAAGGAACAAGATTTCTAGTCTTGCGCATTAGACCACTCTGCCACTGCGCCGGTTGGTTTTCAAGTGCGGCTATCGTGGACCATACGCCCAGATCCCATGAAAAAAAAATATCCACAGAGAGAACCGGACGCGGGAGACTTGATAGAATCGAGTAACCTATTTACCTAGGTTAGGTACTAAGATTTAATATCCCCATTTCGACATCACCTGCAATTATTTACTATCACAGTTGTCTGCGATATGTCGTGTGATGTGTTTGGCTTGGCTTCGTCGATTTCGCTTGATGCCTGCCCACTGACTGACTTCTCAAAGAATTTGGGACGTCTGCAGTAGACGGCGGAGTGCTAGAACACGCGCCATCGCCAATTCGAGGAGAAAGAGGGAGCGGAAATGAAATGCAAGAAAGCAAAAGTACCTACCTATTCCTTTAAATAAACGGGGTTATAGCCTATGTAGGTACCTACCTAGGTAATTATGTCTGGTATTCGCAGGTAGACATTGTAGTTCTAGTTCTCCCGCATAACACCGACGTGAATTATCTAGGTCTGGTCTACGCTATGTGCCCTCCTGACACAATAGCTTTCCTAGAAATTAATTGAAGCCAGCCACAAGTGGTTCTTGTGATAAGACTCCTTATAATAAAAGGGGGGGGGGGGGGGGGGGTCGCGCATGTGAGTTATCGCAAGGTCACTCACCAGCAACGATAATCAGCCGGTCCCGGTCCGAGGAAGCCTGATGCTTCCCAATGCATGCATTGACTTATACCTAACCTACCTAGTCGCCTGTTACGGCCAAAAGAAGAAGAACATAGGTTATATTGTATGAGGCTACCTATCCAAGAGGCAACACGACGAGTCTTTCGGGGCCCCCCCTCGCATAGACCTTTTTTTTAAGCAAAATGATTGCCTTGCGGAAAACTCGAACTTGCGTGACTATACAAGAAACGGCTTGATTTATTGACACAACGTCAGATATAAATCGTTTTCCGTTTCGTTTCGTTTCGTTTCGAGTTGACTGAACGATCGCTTTTTTTTTATATGTGTTTGTGTTGAACTTAATACTACTACATACCTAGGTACATAGTCAAACCCACCTAATCACTTCCATCAATGTAATATTATTAATAATGCCAGCAGAAATGCATAATTTAAAACATCATTATTGTTACTAAGTGAGAGAGTGAGAGAGTGAGAGAGAGTGCGTGTAGGTGTTTGGTTGAGTAAATGTCCAAGGGACTTATATAGGTGAATAAGACCACTAACCTTCTAAGGACCTTGAGAGAACCAAGTTCTCGAGGGACCCTTAAGATTTCTTAAGACCTGAATTCTGTTGTCGTCTTGTCATTTCGGAGCTACCGACTCGGCACATAGGCACAATACACTCACTATATATACAATACAAGAAGAAAATAAGTTTTACTATAGCAAAGCACTTTTTTTTTGTATGATGGGCTTATTCATAAGCTACCTGGCAATCGCAGCAGTGAAAACACGAATTCTGAGACGGTATCATCCGTCAGATTGCCCTCATTATCTAGCTCAAGTATCTCAACCTCCCTACACCGAGTCCATTCCTTACTGTCTAAAACAGTTTTTTTTTTCCCTGCCCTCTTCTTCGTTATCGTCTAACCTGAGTACGAGGTCATGAACCCCCCAAAAGAAAACAAAAATCAAACAATCCTTGGCAAGGCCACCAGGGAGGGCCTGGTAGCCCAACCGTCAAAACTCCTCCTACACGCAACATAGAGCACGTTCCAAGCCGTCGTCATCGTCCACTCACAGGTCAAAAGGGGGTATTATGTGTCGAGAATGGCGGGTAATGATCATCACTCCGAGCATCCGACTATGATCCTGTACTGTCTAAACTTTTGTTGTCTTCTTGTTTTTTTTTATGTGTGTGCCCTGTATGTGAAAAGACCCTGGTGAACATATCGCAAAGAAGAAAACAGAGCCCCTCAAACACAAGCCTCTCTCGTATGCCGTATGAGACGGGCGTGAAAACGAAAGAACCCTTGGGGGGGCAAAAGTGAGGGGCATGCCACTCGGCTCCCATCCTCCCTGTCAACTATGTGCATGCAGAAAAGAATAAATGTTGTTTTTGTGATACACCAACGCCCAACGCGATGCCAACTAAAGACCAAACCGAGAAAAGCACGCCCAAGAGCCGTCATGCCATGCAAATGAAGAAATCCCTTAGCGCGCCCATACCAAACAAAGCTTGTGTCGTTCAATCGTGAGTCCGTCATACCTGTCCTGAAGGGACCAGATACTAGACCATCGAATCGTGGGCTTCGTATGACGGGGACTGCACCTGTTGTCGAGGCGGCTCCGGGACGGCAGCGAACTGCGGAACCCACTTGCGGACCACCCGCGGCACTTCGGCACCTCTGGGTTGGACCACCTCTTCCTGCCAGTTCAGGACATCCCACAACTCGACAATGGCATGTCGGCGCTGGGCCGAGAGCCGGTGCTGGATCTCCAAGTAATGGGGAACGGTTCCCAAGCGGACTGCTTCAACTGCACGGAGACGTCTGGCTTCCCGCTCAGCTACAACATCTGCCACGGCATGGTAACGGTCCTGGGCCGTGTTCCAGCCCGAGACACCATTGCTTCCCGATGTCAGCACCTCGCACAGCTCGTCAAATGGTAGATTGAGCAGGATGCGTGAGAGGATGGGTGAGCACTTGGCAGGCTCGCGATGGGGAGCAGGGCTATCCTCTGGGTATGCTGCTGGGAGGTCACCGAACTTGATACTGGATAAGCGGGTAGGCTTGCCGGGGTGTCTCGTGCTGGTGCCTCTAGCAATAGCAGGGGCAGGCCTGGTCGTGGCGGGAGGGGGCAGTGAGGCATTACCAGGAATGCGGGCGAACTTTGGAGGATCGGCAACTGAAGTGTCAAGTTCAAAGTTGGCTGGGAACTCGTTCACGAGGAAGTTCATGATAGCAACCAATAGAATCTTAGTCTCAGGGCCGTATCCGAAGTCTAGCATGACTGAAGGCAGGTTAGGCTCATCTTGCTCACTGCCATAGCTGAGGTGTCGTTGCGTTGTGCCCTCAAGGACGAACCCCAAGGCGTCCTCAACCGTGTTCCAGTTGAGGAGGTTGGCGGCGATCTGCAGTCCACGGACTAGAACATCGGGCATGTGCAAGATGTGGCCGGCAGCAGCATAGCCCAGAGAGAAGTTGAATCGATCGGGTTTATCACCCGCAAAATCTACACCATTGGCCGTGTGGCTGTAGATAGGCGGCAGAGTTAGAAGGGGGTGCAAGTACAGACGCTGCACGGCCAACCACCAAGCGTCGGAGCGCAGGTACGCATCGTCAGTCTCAATGGTAATGGTGTGGGAGCCCAGATCCGTGGCACGGGCAGCCATGATGTGCTGCTTCAGAGCCATGCTACGGGCTAGGACCAGCTTGTGACCGGTGATCTTGACCGGCGCTTGGTGACCCTTGGCATAGACGAGCTCAAGGACACAATCAGCAAGCTCGCCGTTATTGAACTGGTTCCTGAAATAGGCAATACTCTCCATCTCATCGTCAGCAAGGCTAGGGCGACGAGTAAAAGCGTCTGGATGCATGAAGGGCGGCATGGGACCAGTAGGATGCGGGTGGCCAACCGAGTGGTGGGGATCATGATGAGCATGAGAACCGTAGTGAAGTCCGTTCGGAGGGTAGGGCATGGCGCCATTCTCTACACCACCATTGTGGTCGCCCGAGGCGTGGGAGCCGTGGAAGCTGTGGGGGGTAGGGGGGCCAAAGCGACCAAGGCCCGGGGGAAAGGCCTCGAAGGGGACTTGAGGCACGGGAGCATGAACCTGTCCGTACGAGTCAATGGTCGACATGGGCATCATATCGGGGCGGAATTGGGTGTTGATGGGACCAGGAAAACCGTTGCTACCAGTGTGGGCGTGGTGATGTCCGTTGACACGGGGGTGCATGTGGGACTCTCCGTTGACCGGTGGGGGAGGAGGCGGCGGCATGAAGTTGGTGGGCGGAGGAGCGGGAGAAGAGGTATGAGAGTCGGGGAATCCGCCAAACATTATAGCCCCATTGCTCATGTGCGGTCGATGATGCAGGTGCGGATGCATCGGGTGCGCAGCGTACACGTCGGCGGGAATAGGGGGAGGCTGCTGACCGGAGGGGTGGGGTGGCATGTGGTAAGGCGAGAATGAGTCGGGTCGGGACGAGGAGGTCGCGGACTGGGGCTGGGAGACGTGGTTCTGGTTCTCATTCTGGTTCTCATCCTGGTTCTGGCCATCCTGGGCGCCTATGAGCTGTAAGAGTCTGACGTCGGACTGGGTTGGTTGTGAGTGTAGGTGCGGGTTACCTTGAGTCGCGTCATGCAGAGCAGCCGAACTCACAGCCGATTCGGCATCGGCGATGGAGGGAGCAGAAGACAGCTGGGAAGGATCGTCAACTGTGGCATGGTGACGAGAGGGTCTGGTGTCAGCGCCGTTCATGCCGTTCACGCCGTTCATGCCGTTCATGCCGTTCACGCCGTTCATGCCGTTCATGCCGTTCGTGTAGAAGGGGGCGTCATCAGCCTGGGCGTAGGTATAGTTAGCAGCAGCAGCAGCAGCAGCAGCAGCCGCAGCGCCGGCGGCATGGCCACGCTCGGGCTTCTCCACATGAAAGCCGTTCGACACACTCCCGGACGACTTGGCCGACTGGGAGGGGGGGTGGTCGAGCAGGGCGACCTCGAGGGAGGAGACGGGAACACCATTGGAAGCTCCAGAGACGGTCGGGTTATGCTTGGAGGACTTGTTGGTGGTAGTGTTGGGCTGCTTCTGCATCATAGGGAGGGGGATGGCGGGCACCACGACAGGTCGGGCGGCGAGGGCGGCTGTGGATGGTTGTCTTTTCGCATGGCCGGAAGCGGACTTCGCAGTCTTGGGTTGCTGGCCCTTGGGAGGCGCCATGATTGGGGTGTAACTTGGTTCGTAGGCCCGATCCGTGGTGGCAGATTCGGGAGTAAATAATACGTCGACGGGTTGGGGAGAAAGGGGAGAAAGAGGAGTGAGAGAGCGAGAGAGAGCGAGCGAGCGAACAAACGAACGGACGAACGAGTGAGTAGAGGAAGAAGCGCAGTTCGGTGCCGAGTGCGATCAGGATCCGGCTCGCTGGTTGGATGAGGGCGCAGCCAAGTGCTCGGACGAATGTGAGGACGACGAGGTAGACGAGGTTGGACTTAGAATCGAAAGTAGGTTAGGCATTCGACCGCGAACCGTGACTGGGAATCTGAGGCTGTCGATGGGCGGGAGAGGCTTGAACCGTGGGGCCAGGACCTTTTGAAAGTTGCGACTCAACCAGAGCTTGAAGATGTCATGAGGAACGGGGACGGTTGGACCATGCCAGATTTATGTGGTGCAGATCCTATAGACCAGGACCAGGACCAGGACCAGGACCCGAGCCAGAACCAGAACTAGATCAGGAACTGAGGCCGGGACCAAAGCCGAGAAGAAAAAAGAAGAAGACGAAGAGGGAAAAAGCAAGAATGATCCGAATAGGGCCGGTCAGACTTTGTAGCCGAGAGGGAGAGAGAGAGAAAGGGAGAGAGAGGGGGAGGGAAGGGGAAAAAAGAAGAGAGGAGAAAACAACTGAAGATCAGCTAAGCTGCTGATGTCCGTGTAGTTGCTGTTGTTGTTGTTGGTGGTGGTGGTGGTGGTGATGACAGTGATGATGAAGATGTTGATACTGATGATGAAGGTGGATGCGTGTGTTTGGGGACGGACAGTGGATAGAGATGGATCCTAGTGTTGTGGATGTGTGCGGGAGAGGGTGTGTAGGTACAGAACAGATGCTTGTTCTTGGGTGTTTGGTGGATTGATTGCTTTTTCTTTTCTTTTCTCTTTTTTGGTTCCGGTGATGGAGGCAGAATCACTTCATCGATCGTTCACTTTTAGCACAGCTCCAGTCCAGTTGGTGGTGCTTATTAGCGGGGGGGAGAGGAGGGGGGGAGAGACGAAAAGTCCGATAGGTAAAAAAAAAAAATTATTGCTTGTTGCCTTTTCCCGCATCCAGCCAAATCGACCAGGTCTGGAATTGAACAGAAGAAAATAAGTTTTCTGCTCCTGTCAGGTGCTTGGCAGCTGAGGAAGTAACTTAAATTTGAAGTGTTGCTGCTGCTGACCTCAGCTCACAGCTGGCACAGACCTCTGTCACTTCTGTCACTTCTGTCACTTTACTTGTTCCGTCGATTAAATAAGTAAGGTAGCATTGGGTTACTTATGTAGGTTGGGTGCGTGCGGCAGACGAGTCCAGTGTGGAGTGGAGTGATGCGGTGACCTCATAGGTACCTAGGTAAGCAAGGTACCTACCTAGTAGTGCGCTAATATCGGATTTACTGGGGACTGGGATAGTGGCTTCAAGTGGCTAAATGCTATTCAAGCCACAACAAGGGAAGGTCCCCTAGCAACCCCCTGCCCCTACCTACCAAACTACCCTAACAAGGTTACCTAAGTTGTACCTTAAAATACCCAGCAGTGTAGATTGTGTGTGGGGTTTGACTTTGTTTTCCAGCGCAAGAGAGTACCCGACCGGCCACAAGCTTCAGGGTCCTCAAACCTTAACCCTAAGCCTAAGCCTAAGCATTGGAAGCCTAAAGCTCTGAAAGTTGATGCAAGTAATACGCCTATGGACTTACATACCTTTGTAACCTAGATACCTACATAAGGTAGGTATACATTAAATCTATTTAAGGTAATCACATGTCATTTCATTAGGTACCTGAGTATTGTGCAAAATATCTAACCTATTTAATTCTTCTACAACTTATATCTCGTTAAAATCTAATCTATGTAGGTCAACTAGGTATGTATGTAGCAGCAACTGCAACTACTTAAGCTTATCGGTTTCCGCTATAAAACGAAACATCAAATCCATCCATCCGTCCTCTGCATACCTTGCTCCGCTCCACCTGTTCACGCTGCCATAGGCTCACTACCTAGTCCCCATATCAGTAAGCATGTAGGCACATGTAAGTAATACATATACGTATGCCCGTCTATGTAATGTACCTATGTCCAGCAGCAATCCCGAGCCTCAACTCCACTGTCTTACATCAAGGACCCCCGCCAACCACCAACCCAACCATTTTTAGGTACACCACTTACACCTCTTACACTAGTAGCACAGGTACTTATACCACTTACAATTCTACACCTTCAACATCAAATTCATATCACATAAGATTTCCATCCTACAAGCCAAACTCGTTACCATGGTTATGCGGGAGAGGTTAATGTTGTATTTTTACCCTAGGTTACAACAAAGATAAATGCAAACAAATATCCAATGGCCATCATACATAAGTTGACGCATATTGATGATGTTGCACTTACTCCTCCTCTCTTCCTCTCTTCCTCTCTTCCATACTCTTCAACTTGGTAGTCCTCAGCAGACAGACCGAACCTAGGTCAATCTAATCAATCTTCATCTAATCCAGCTCCATCACCTCGGGGAGGACCAGCGTCGTGCGCGCGGCACCGACCCAGACCTCTCCCTCCGCGCCGGGCAGCGACACCTTATCCAGCGCGCACTGCGCCATGCGAAGGCCCTTCTGCACCTGCGTGACTGTTTTAAAAAAAAAATTAATACACCTACTAGTTAGCGATTTGCCATCCACAAAACCATCCATCGTTCTTAAATAACAGGAAAAAAAGAAAAAAAAAAAGGGGGGGGGGGGGGGAGGAGATTCCCAAACTCACGGATACGACACGCCTCCCTATCCGCCTCGCTCCGGCCCCCCGCCACCCGCCGCCGCGCCCGGTCCCCGCACGCCAGCGCGAACCGCTCCAGCGCCTGCGTGTCGTCCTTCAACGTCATGAACACGCCCCGCAGGTCGATGCTTCTGCTGCTGCTGCTGCCGCTGTTGTGGTCGTCGTCGTCGTCGTCGTGCTGCGCGGCCACGACAGCAGAAGTAGTAGTAGAGGAGGAGGAAGAAGAAGGCTGCTCCTTGGTGGTCTTCTTCTCTCTCTTCGTCTTCGTCTTCTTCTTCTTCTTCGCGTCATCGTCGTCGTCCACGAAGAGCAAGCGTCGGATGTCCGCGTCGAACGGGTCCGCGGCTTGTTTGTGGTTGTGGTGGTTGTGGTGGTCTTCGTTATCGTCGTCGTCGTCGTCGTCGTCGTCGATGGAATATGTGGTTGGCTGCGCGTCGGCGGCAGCGACAGCGACAACGGTTTGGAGGCTCCGGGGTGTGGGCGAGATACTCGGGGAGACGTAGCGTCGGCTGCGGTTGCGGGTCGTGGCTGTTGGGGGGAAGCAAGCAAGCAATTCTGTTAGTAACTACCTAGGTGGTTTTTTTTTGTTGTTGTCTTCTCTTGTCATCAAAAGGAGTTTTCTTTTGGGACAGAATTAGGTAGGTGGGAGTTTGCTGAGGGACGACTTACGAGCACCGAGGGTGGCTCCGAGGACGGCACCGGCGGCCTCTTCGACGTTGGGGAGGTCCTTGGAGTGACCATCGCTGGAGGGGGTGGAGTATAGTGGTTAGATATTATCTTATATATTAAGGGGTAGGTGTGGTGTGTGTGTGTGTGTGTGTGTGTGATAGAGAGTCCAAGGGGATATAAAGTTTTGAGATACCTAGTGGGTAGGAGAGGAGAACGAGAGTAACAAATAGGATGACTTTACTTAGAGTAAGTGTGTAAGGTGGTCATGAGAGGATGAGAGAGTGCTTATCGGAAAAACTTACAAGAGTATATTGACTAGAGAAGCCAGCTTGTCCCTGAGCATCCCTTTGCGTGTGTGGTTGGACTGTACATATCTAGGATCTGTGAGGAGGAGATCCATAGCTTGTTGCAACACAATCATAGACCATGCCATTGTATTGTGTGGATGATGTTAGGAGTTGTAGTTGGTTGTAGTAGTGGTGGTGGATGGAGGAGGGAGAGAGTGGAAAAGGAAGGGGAGCACCGGAATTCTTCTTAAAAAGGACCGAGAGTGGGAGAAAGAAAAAATCAGTTTAGTGCACAGTTATTGTGTTTCTTTACCCTATGTTCTCAGCGTGAAGTATTGTTCTAATCGACAGCGTGGTTGTGTATGCTTATGTTGTCAGTCAGGGGAGTTGGCGGTGCAGTTGAACATATGTCTAATCCATTGGCCCTCCCCCCTAATATCACATGGTGACTATATTGTCTCCCTCAATCATGACCCTCCACCCTTTCTCTATAGCTTTAATTTGTCAAAAAGAACGTGATATTATCCTTGATAAATTTAATGTCTTTGTACTAATGTCCTCAGCTGATGTGTACTATAGGGTACTGACTTGATTAATTTAGTCCCACAAAAGACCTCTCAAATAGCAGTTTGCCCTTGAATGATAGTAAGTTAAAAGATCCTATTACCTGATACTTTGATAAATACAATTGATAGTCAAAGGTAATTTTCTATGTACAGAGAAGCAATCATATCTTTAGTAGAGTATAAAGCTCTTGCGTAAGGGCAGTGGTGCGGTAAAGATACCAAACACTCAGAAAGAAAGAGACGGGTTTATATGTAAGGAGTAAGCGTAAACAATGAAAGTTATGCTGTGAAAGCAACCAGAGTAGAGAGTAGAATAAGTAGTGGACTACGTTTTTATACACCTATGTATACAAAGATAAATCTGAAATCGAAAATGTGTATACTCCTGCCCTCGGAGAATATAAAACATTTTATATTATCCAACTATCCAGAATATGCAATGTTTGGTATTTCCCTCAATGTAATAATCCTGTTCCGAGTGACACCCATGTATTTAGGATTAGGTACCTAGGTAGGTATAAAACGAGACTTTATTTTCTCCAAATCTCCAAGCCAATGAGGCGCATCGTATCTACCAACCATTTAAGAGTTATACAAGTAATGTAAATACTACAAGTACCTATCAATGTAAGGCCCTAGCTCCTACGAACGGATCTAGGGTATCGAAAATCCTTGTTCGGGAGAGCCTTAGCAATATAACTCTTATGGAATATCTAAGCGACCCCCCCCCTTTCCCCTGCACGCAGAATAGTTCCAACAGCCAACAGGACGAACAATGGACAATAAGAAGATAAAAAGCATTGTCCACTTTCCATCAATAAGACTTCAAATATAACCCGTACCACGCCAACAGATGGCCTGTTGATCCGGATCTGGCCTTGGCCCCAGGCCCCTGGCTAGGTACATAGATGAGTAAACCTCAACTTTGCCTTATCATCACATGGAATCTCTGGCATAAAATTGATCTAGGCTAAGGTAGTTAGTTAGTTAGTTAGTTCGCTACCGAAATGTGGAAACGGGCGCTTAATCCCTGAGAGCCATGCCTCGAGCCTGTCCCATGAGAATCCTGGGCCGGCCCCTGTCCATCTCACAAGGGTGTGGTTACACCGGCAGCAGTGTGATGCCGCGCCCTGATTGGCCGCAGGGGTATCAATTTCGACCAATCTGGTAAAAGAAGAAAAACAGATCGTGGCCAATCAAACGTCGTCAGCCAATGTTGTTCTCGAAAATACGCCCTCAAGGTCTGTTGTTAGGGGGGCCTTTGATCGATGAAGACAGACAGAGAGAGAGAGAGAGAGAGAGAAAAGAGGGGTTTTGTTATCGATGTTGGACGAATTCGTTGATTTGCTTCAATATGACAGGGATTGGGATTCCGTTGGTGACTCTATGTAAAGGAGAACTCAGGCGCGGGGATTATGGGAATTGTAATTGGAGCCTTACCTAGACCTTGGACTGCCATTATGCCAATATTTCACATTCACACTTCACACTCACATTCTCATCTCACCACATCTGCTAACTGCCTACGCCTATGCCTATCCGATCTTACCACACAGGAACCGGGGGGCCGATCACCGTCATCGCGGCATACTTCCAACACGGGAAGAACGTCCGGGGGTGGGTATAAGTGATGATCACCTGTTTGTTTCTGTAGGTAGGTAAGTAAGTAAGTATAGATTACTACATACCTACCTAGGACCCAAGATCCGGCTTTGAAGAAGACTAGCTTTTAAACATTTACCGGCGCACCCATCCACAGCTACATCTTGGCTCTATCCTTTTTTCTTTCCCCTCCCCTCCCCTCTCTATCTCTCTCTCTTTCTCCTCATACACCTTTCCCCAACGCATGTCTCACATTATCTAGATGTCGCCGCAGCAAGGTCAACTGGTCTTTGCTTTCCCAGCATGCATCCGGGATACCAATTGGCGTGCGCCATGTGGGCTATGTCCGCCCTATCGCTCGCCCTGGTCTTTCTGAGGTTATACACGCGCATCTGCGTCGTCAAGTCTGTCGGCGCCGAGGACTACATGTACGCATGTACAGGTGTAAGCTTCCTCTTAAGCAGTCCGTGAATAATAATAATAATAAATAAATAAAATATTTCAAGAAAGACTAACTGACGTGTTCCATGTCGCCCCTGAAAACGTCGCAGTTATTCTTCCTTTTGTTCACGATATTCATACAGATCGCGGTGGAGTACGGGCTGGGGCGGAGCTTCTGGGAGCTGAGCATAGCCGACTCGTCCGACGCCATATTCTGGACCTACGTCGCCAACAGCTTCGCCATCGTGGGCAACGCCATGGCCAAGCTGTCCATGGGCCTGTTCCTGCTCCGCGTCGTCCAGATGCGGTGGCACAAGATAGCGCTCTGGGGCGCCGTCGTCGTCACCGCGGCCACGTCGACCGCGCTCACCGTCATGCTTTGGAACCAGACGACCCCGATAAAAGCGAGCTGGGACCCCTTGAGGACAAAGGGGAAGTGGAATATCAAGATTCAACCCATGAGTGTTGGGCTTGGAGGTAAAAAGGGTTACAACCGAAGCTACCCCTAGTGGACGTTAACTAACATTCGTATTTAGTATGGTCCAGCGTTTGTGACTTCTTCTTTGCTATATTTCCTTGGTTATTCATTTGGTCTCTGCGCATGCCGCAACGCGATAAGATCATGCTTGCGGGGGGCATGAGTTTAGGGGTAATGTTAGTAGTAGCATATCGTGGCTAGCACCACCACACCACCCATCAAAATTCCCCAACACAGATCCGCTGACAGTTCTACAGTGCAGGGGCTTGTGGAATCACTCGGACGGTGGTATTGTCCCAGCTCAATGTCTATAATTATACTTGTGGGTGGCGCCATCACCGTCGTCGTAATCCCCGTCGTTCCGGGAACCCGCATGGCTGACCTGACCATCTTGTAACTTAGTGAATTTCGTACCATACTTCGCCTGGGCCGGCGCAGAGATCGCCGTCGCCATAGTGTGCATCGGGGTCCCGACCCTGCGGCCGCTCTACCTCAAGGCGCGCGGGCTGGCCAGCACCTACGGGAACCATGCTCGGAGCGAAGCCAGCGACGCGCCGCAGTTCACGATGTGCGACCGCAGAGCGCCCACCGGCCGCGCAGGGCCCGCGCAGGTTGACTCGGGCTTCTCCCACAGCCGGACGGACTCGAATGTGACGACTAAGCCGCCGGATACGTACTACGCCCGGGGTATCAGGGACAGCGTCGACGACATCATCTCGGAGTACCATAGCCGGAACACAGATAACTCGATATGGGTAGGGAGTCGGGCCCGGGTGAGGGACGACGTGGAAAATTGGCCGTTAAGGAATTGATGACTACAGAGGTACCTAACATGAGGGACCTATGATATATATATGTATAGACACGTGAAGTCAAGACTTAACGTACAGACGCAAGTCAATCTATTCGAGATAATGCTTATAATAAGCTCGGGAGGGCAGGTTACCTCATTGTGCGCCGTATAGAAATGGTACTGATATCTGATGAATCTTGGGGTATCTCGCTCAGAATGGGAATGTGTTGGATCATGAAGATAAGTTGAATTAACTATCTAGAACCTCCCTTTCCTCGGTCTTCGTCCCAGACTTGACGATTTGATCTTAACCGCTCACCAGAAGACACTAAAATTTTTATCTTATATCCCTCATAAGACGGGTATCTATGCCATAGCCCTATTTAAGTAAACTATTTCATTACCTATTTCTCCCGTGCCGCTGCGGGCGCCTGAGCAAAGTTCAAAGCCGGTCGGCGCCGATTCGGTGGTCTGTCCAAATTGCGTATGATGGTCTGTCCCGGCTACGACTAATCAGAAGCAGATGGACTATCTGGGCACTTTGAGATACTGGGACAAGAGGGCTTTTAGGGGCGAACCGACTTTCGTGTTATGTTTGAAAGCGGTTCGCTAGGGGTTTCGGCTTATATTCAAGACCCAGACAGTTGTCTATCAAATGTTGCAGTGCTACCAACCACAATGGTGGAAGCACAAGCAAAAAAATCTATCTACCAATATATCTCTACCTCCCCCGTCCCATCCTCATGCTGTCGTGGCACCCCAATCAGCCGTAGTAGCCATCTTCTGCTTCGACAGGACTCTTGGCCCGTTCTCCCCCTCCTCGAGGCCGTTGCGCTCCCCCGGGGACTCGCCGCTGCCGCTCCTCCACTTCCACATCGGGCCGTACACGGTGCTCGAGCCCTTGCCCTCCAGGATCTTGACCACCTCCCGGCCCAGTATGGGCAGGAACTTGAAGCCGTGCCCGCTGCCGCCCGAGCACACGGCCACGCCCGGGCGCCCGGGCACGAAGTCCACGACGAACGAGTTGTCGATGCTGTCGGTGTACCAGCACAGCTTCGTGGAGGCTATGCCGAGGGGCACGAGCTCGGGGAAGTTGACCGTGATGTATTCTGAAAGAAGGAAAAAAAAAAAAACCCTCATCAGAGTGAAGTTGATTTATTAAGTAGGTCGTTGTGATGCACGTACCGTTGATGCCCTCCATGGCCTGACTGGGGATCCGGTCTTCCTTTTCCTCCGTCACATGCGCCGTCTTGGGCACGGAGAGCCGGTGGCCACCGCGCACATCCTTGAAATTGGTCCACCTTCGCCCCGGGGGAGTTTTCATCAGTCAGCCCTTCCATCAGAGCAAGAAAAAGCTCGTCGGCCCTCGTCAGCTAAGACTAGAAATGAGGTAGGCGCTTACTTGGTTTTCCGCCAGCCGATCTTGATGACGCCGTTCTCGTCCCGCGGGAAGCTGTATACCTCCTTCTCCTGCTTCATGCCCCAGGTGATGACCGGGTGGTTCTCGGGCGCGAACCGCTCCCAGAGATCGGTGCGGTCCCTGGGCAGCTGGATGGTCACCACGGACCCGGCCGTGGTTTCGAGCAGGTCTTTTACTTCGGGGAGCAGGGACGGGGTCCAACCCCCGCCTATGCGGATGCAAAAAAAAAAAAGCCCGATTGTCAGCGAGTGGTGGATAGAAAGATCTCACGGCCACTTTTTTCTTTTTTTTTCTTCTCACCGAACTTGGGATCGGAATTGTAATGCAACCAGCGGACGCCAAAAAAAAAAAAAAACTCACCAGCAACCACGATCAAATCGGCAACGTGCTCAACCCCGTCGGCAGTCAGCGCCACGGGGCGGCCATCCTTCGACGTGATGATGTCGACGACCTTGCCGCGGACCGGGTCGAGCACCGTCTTGACGCCGGCCTTCTTGGCGAGATGCTGCGCCCACGCGCAGCTCTTATACGCGTACACGAACCCGGCGGTCGAGTCCAGGACGGCCTTGTGCACCCCGAACCTCTCCTGCCGCCGGCACGGGTCCAGCTTGTGGGCCCAGCCGCGGTCTTTCGCCCGAGCTAGATCTGCCATAGAAAGATGGTGATTTTAGCGGACATACGTACACACACATACACAAGGCCAGCACCTTTTATTCTTGAATTTCATTTTTTTTTCATTTTCTTCTCTTCGATCTATACGCACTCACTCACTCTTACTCACCTCCTTCGTCGTCGCTCTTGAACTGGAACTCCCTGATGCCCTCGCTCTGCATATTCCTCAGGGTCTCGACCTCGAAGTCCGCGAGCTCCGCCGTGCAGCTCATGCGCAGCATGCCGGCCCTCCACCACAGCCTTCTCCCTTCATCACGCAGCCCCTCGGGCAGCTCGGCGATGACGACGTCGCGGTTCCACTCGTCCCACATGGCGGCGGCCTCGGTCGCGAGGCGCTGGTACGCGATCTCGGCGCCGTAGCTGAAGCGCACGATCTTGTTGAGGTCGGCCGAGGCCGAGTCGACGCCCGCGCGCGGGTCGTAGCCCGCCGAGGCCGTGTCCTGCATGTCGAGCACGGTCACGTCGGCGTAGCCCGCCCGCGCGAGCCACAGCGCCGTCGAGATGCCGAACACGCCCGAGCCGACGACGAGGATCCGGGAGCTGGGCTGGATGGGGGGGGAGGGGGGGCTGGGAGCCATGGTTTGTTTTTGTTTTGTTTTGTTTTCTTTCTCCAGCTTTCCTTAGGTAGGTAGGTAGGTAGGTAGGTAGGTATTAGTAATTATTTTTGCTATGAAGATGCCTATGCTCAGTCCAGATGTATTGATGGAAATAAATATTGTTATCAAAAGAGAGAGAGAAAGGGAGAAAGGCCTTCCGCATATCGGAGCAGTGGAGATAATAAAAAGAGCAATGCTAGGTAGGTAGGTGAAGTAAATTGTCGGCATAGTCCTTGGTTGTCCGCGTACCCCGCTTGCGACTATCATTCCGTTCTCCATCGTGCCGCCGGCGATTATAGATTGGGCCGGTGCAGTATGTATGTATATATGGATGTATGCTTTATACCCAGAATGTCTGAATTAAGCCGCAGCAGAGATCGCGCCATAACTTGACCGGATGAGATGAGTACCTAGATGTTCACTTCAAGCAAAACTTTCCGAGAAAAAGAAGAAGAAAAACCCTCTTTTTGTTTTGTTATATTTCATATATCATTATATTATTACCTATAGTAGGTAGTTTTCAGAAAACCTCCATAAGGAGGTTAGACAAAAACGGATGTTGTCTAATAATCCCCCTGATAGGGGCCGTGCCATTTCCAGAATGACACTGGAGTTTTATCTGTTCATTTCTTTTTCTTTCGTAATGATTAATATAGTATTTTTTTTGGTACTGTGCGGAATAAAAAGCAATTCTCCTCCCCTCCCCCCTTTCCTAGTGCATAGGAGGCGATGCCCGTGATGACTGAGACGGAGGCCCGGACCTGGCCGACCCTCCCCTCTCGACGTTATCGAGCTTCAGCCAGCCGTCCTGGCTCTCGACATCCACCGTCGCCATGCCCGTCGTCCTCTTCTTGCCCCAGTGGACCGACCCCGACGTCCTGATGGTGTAGGTGTTGCTCGGCCCGCTCCGCGTGCGGCTCGAGCCCGCCTTGGAGGGCCACACCAGCGTCTTGAGCACGGGCGCGCACCCGCAGATGACCCCCAAGTTCACCTCCACGGCCGCCCAGATCCACAGGTCGAACCCCTCCCACGTCACGTCGTACGTCTCGTACTCGACGTGGTGTATCCAGTACGTCCGCATGCAGCCCGCCACCACCACTATGCTCCCGAACCCGAAGAGCACCATCAGGCTTATGCGCTGCAGCGCCGGCAGCTTGAGCCCCCACAGCGTCGGCATCGGGAGGATGTACACGATGAAGTCGGTCAAGACGGTGACGATGGTCTGTCCCATCAGCGGCGGTCCTTCGGCTATGCAGTCGCGGCTCAGTAGCGAGATGTTCCAATAGCTCGTTGCCGGTCTAATTAGGGGAAAGTCATGTATTAGTAAACGTAGCCAAAGAAGGAGGGGGAATATGTTTCCTTTCTTCTTCCCCTCCTCTAGAAACCCCAAAATGGCGTATTTCTCACATAACGAATTAAAATCATGTCATCACTTACCGGCACTGAAGCCACAGCAGCAGCAGAAAGCTAGGCATGGCCGCGGTAACGACGGCGATGGAGCACCACGTCAGGCGCCGGAACCACGACCCGACGACGGCGATGCGCAGGTAGCTCACGAGGATGGACAGCTTGCTCAGGCCCGAGGCGAACAGGAATATCGTCTGTCCCGCGATCGAGACCTGTCGCCCGCGGGACATCTGCTGGCTCGTGAGGTCCCACACGTGGATGTTCCACCCGTACAACTGAGTCGCTGTTCGCGTGCAACGAGGAATCGTTAGCAACTAGATTACTTTTTTTTTTTTCGATAGACCTTTCTCGTATGGAGAAGAGAAATAGAGAGAGAGAGAGAAGGAGAAGAAGAAGAAGAGGCTCACCCAGAATGACACTGACCGTGACGCCGCAGCAGCACACGGCGGCGGCGATCATGAGCCAGTCGTCCCACCAACACCTCTTGAGCCTCGACATCCGAACCCACAACCGCAGCGCGAGACATATCAGGGCGACCGGGCACACGATGAGCTGGATGATGATGAGCGCCGGTCCGCGCGTCACCGGGTCGACGTAGTTCGGCGTCGGCCAGGTGAGCATCACCTCGACCGGAGGTGTTCGCATCTTGATATATCGCACCTTTTTCCTTTCTTTTTTTTATTTTCTTATCTTTCCCTGTTTTCCGTTTCCGGCTCCTGTCGTCAACTACTTGGTCCTCGGGGTTCGGATGGAGCAAGAGATCTAACAATTCCTTCTGTTTTCTCCGCGCATTTCTTCTCACGCAAGCACAAGTGAAGGAGAGGCCAGAGGGAAATATCTGGGAGAACACCCAGGATTAAAAGAATAACCATAGGCTCATACGGAGATTTTATTACTATACATACGTAAGTAGATAGGTAGATGGCGAGAGCTAGCTAGCTAACCCAGCTAGTTAGCTGTAAGGTACCCATGCTGGTCCCCTCCCATCCTGCACTAGAGAGCCGTAACAATGTAGTAGTATGCAGAATGTAGATGTAGATATAGGTTAGTGTATATAACTGCATCCGCGCCATGTAGGGGATAGAGCAAGTGGAACGACCTTTTACAGACCTATGTCCAACTCGTTGGGAGGGAGGGCTCCCCG
This sequence comes from Biscogniauxia mediterranea, assembly GCA_018398605.1. Taxonomy (NCBI): domain Eukaryota; kingdom Fungi; phylum Ascomycota; class Sordariomycetes; order Xylariales; family Xylariaceae; genus Biscogniauxia; species Biscogniauxia mediterranea. The sequence goes on along the minus strand of JAGXTR010000007.1, from coordinate 233,520 downwards.
AGAATCGTGCCGGCCATGCACTCCGGTGTCTTGGTAAGTGGAGTTGGGTCGAATCTACATACCCGGACCTTGGGCTGGGCTCCACGCAGATATGTAGTGTACGATGTATAATTGAATGTGTATATACTAACCAAGAGATTACATTCGCTCGACGGCGTCCCACTTCTACCCATACGAGCCAGGGCCAGCGGTTATGGCCGACCTATGATGGTGTGGCATAGCCCCGGGCTTAGACAACTGCCTATTGCAGGCGTATGCAGTATATCAACCAATGCTGGGTTCTTTTTTTCACCAACCAATGTTTAACCCTCACGATATGTGAGTGCGTATGTGAATAATGGATAGTTACCTAGGTTAGACAAACAGATAGGCAGAAAGATAGGTAGAAATATAAAATACGAAAAAGGGTCAGATGTTATTTTCCCTTGCGCGATTGGTTACTATACTCATCTCTGTTGAGATCGACTGGGTGCAGCTCTTCGCCCCCATCTTCCTTAGCCTATTGAGGTATACTCAAGCAAATCCGACGATACACCTAACCTACATCAATACATCAATATGTACTACATATGGCAGGAACATTGAACATTCAATTCAGGCCATCCTTGTAGTGTATAGTCCGACTTACTAAACTAAGTTAACTTACCAACTACCTAGATCACCTTTTTCTCTCCCCTGCCCGCAGCTCCGTCTAGTACGCCCAACTTGCCTTAACCTAGATGTGTCTGTCAATATTTGATATGATATATCGACACTACAACTCCATAGCACTAGGTACGTTTCACCTCTAAAGTCAAGATTGTATACCTCAAGCTACATCAATACCTCATAGCTCGAGGCTAAACTGCCTTTAAACTAACTAGGCACTCTCTCCTCCCGATCAAAAAAGGGGAATATTTGGTTGATCAAAGTAGTCCTCGAACTACTACACAGCCTAACCTAGTTACTCGCCCGCTTACATGCACTTTCTTCTCACAATTGATAATAGTATGTCGTGTATCAATGTGTTATAATCCATTAGGGACCAGGTCCCAGGAGTTACTTATTACGCATGTTATGTCTGGTAGGTCTGGTACATACGGCACCTCTCATTTGATAAGCCCAAACGTAGTATATAATCACAATACGTCTTTGGCGTGATGCCTATCTGCGTTAAAGAATCCAAACCACCCACTGGCTGGTCCTGTATGTGCTAGTGTACCTTATGTGCCCAGACTTCCTCGTCTATCGGTTCGCGATGGATTGATTAACTGATTGATTGGTGACGATCTCGAGTCCGTGCGAGAGATTTACAAGAGAGAACAGCAGTCCAGACTGGACTAAAGAAGCCAGGGTTAGGGGGGGTAGGTATGTACACTATATGTAGGTAAGATGGTGACCTATAAGCATGCCAAGTCCGCGATCCGTCAGACCGGGTATGGTAGGGGAGGGGAGGGGGGGAGAGGGACTGGAGAGGGGCACTTGGTGGTTGCTCCGCTCATTGATCTAGAAAGAAAAAAAGAAAAAAAAAGAGAAAAGTCATCATGTTGCTGACGACTTATCAACTACCTGAGACGTAATGTGTATACCCTACCTACCTACATATTTACCTATTCACCTACCCATTACATACATACAATTCGGGGCATACTGCCCTACACGTCCCAATCTATTGATCCGCCTCTTACTACAGCAGCAAGAGTGCACGCAAATCTACAGGATACGAAGACGGGACTGAGATACGATGGCTTACCTACTTACCTACCTACCTACCTAACTTGACGGTTGGTTAGATAGGTATGTTCCTGATGTCGTCACTTATACACACACACACACACACACGCGCACATACGCATCTAACCTAGGTTACGGCAATGCATGTATGGTATGTTAGTTAGGTTTATATGTAATATGTATGTCTCATATCTCGCTGCTGGGTCCCGCACAAGCATACCAGACACACCACACATCTCAGACATACACATCTCAGACACACAGATATTCCCCACGTGGGAAAAAAAAAACCCCCACGTAAAGTGGACTTGCCCACTTTCTTTCTTTCTTCCTTTTCTAGGTATTTTATTTTTCTTGCTTCGGTAGTTGGAGACCCTCCTGGCCAGGCACAGCTACACATCCGTACCTACATACTGTCCTAGTGCCTGTGACCTACATAACATTTGAAGTTAGTTGGCAAATCTACTAGCGTTATAGAGTTAGGTAGATCAGTAGGTTACATCAATAATAGGCAGGCTACTGAAATAGAGAGTTTAAAAGGGGAATGTCGTTGTAGAATGAATGTACTACTGGTGGGAATACCTATTAGGAGAGGGATTAACCTAACTAAGTTAGAGTGCGCGGTACGGCGGACGCTGTTGATAAATGGAAGAAGTATGTAACCTGGGTTATATATATATATATATATATATAGGTAGGTAAGTATAAAGTATTTCAATGAGATAGATCAGCGGGATCCTAAAGAAAAGAATTCTTTTTTAAATAGGTAAATAAATAAAAATAAAAATAAAAATCTCGCTCATAAGTCCGGCACGAGCTATTCCCAATAGTTCCAGTAAGTAACTAACCTAGACAATGACCGAGTTGCTGTTCTTGGGCGTCGGTGGTTGATCGGTTCGCCTCGCATTGCGTTGTTAAACACATCAAAATAACAAAGCTCAACTAACCTCAGGGGGCAAAGATCTAGGTACTACTGTATTTCTGGTAGTTATAAACCCATCTACTCTACTCTACTTAGGTATCGTAGGTTAAGTCTGGGTTAGGTTGTCTACGGGGGTTTTTTTATAGTTATCGTTTCTCTCACTGTCCACGCACTATTTTATTTTATTTCCTTCTGCTACCTACCCTACACCAGACATACACACGACGACGACGGTGTTATACCTACCGATCACTTCCGTAGAGAGGTTAATGTAAAAGAGTGACAGTGTACTACACTAGGTCAGAGTCAGGGTCATGTTGCTTCCATACATGAGAAGGGGAGAGAGGAAAAAAAAAGAAGCATCCAGACTTCCCCCACAGAGCCCAGCAATACAACAACAGATCGGGCTCGGGTCGGTTCGATTCCCAACAATGCTACCTTGGGCTCTTCATGGTCATCTACATCAACCGATTTACATCTGTACGTAGCACCCCAATCAGTAGCCCCCTTCCCACCCCCCCCTTTTCCACTTATACCCCCGGTAGGCCACGTGAGGAGGGTACATACCTACCTACATAGATCGATAAAGTACATAGAGCGGGTTCATCTGTGCGTAGTGTTGTTTTTACACATGATGCTTATATGTCAAACTATTGAATTTTGATGTCCTGGGTGGGGGGAAGGTGATGAGAAACTATGATGGTTGCCTTCTCTGGCTGAGATATAGTGTGTTTCACACTAGTTGACCTGAGTAGGTAGGTAAGTTATGAAATCTCATACCGTATATATAGGGCAGGCCGGCATGGGCTGTGCATAAGACGCTCTCTTCCTCTCTCTCGACTTGATCATTTATCCATGTACCTACATAGGGAGGGGAGGCTCGCTCGACTAGACCCATCAACATAGGATAGATCCGTATATTTTCTCTGGAGCGCTTGTGCCCCCCCCCCCCCCTTTATACGTAGTGTATGCAGATAAGCATCTTTCCTGCCTCTCAGCAATCGCCATGGCAAGAGCGCATGGAAGACGTGTTCGGTATATATCGTGAACCGACTTGCCAAATTTGATTTTCTCTTTCTTTCGGGAATTGTGAAATTGTGAGGGTGGATATCTATCTACACTCTAGCGTAATATACAGACATGTGTATACACGGAATGCCGCCGCAACCGTGCCTTGTGTATGGATTGGTTGAACCACGTGGAAGAGGGATGGTAATTTGGCCTGAAATAAGCGGCCATATCTCATCCCATCATTATAGGAAATTAATCCCTACTCCGACCTGCAGGCCTTTTCTAGCCTCCTCGCCTCTCCTGGTGACTAGCGGCAGGCTAAAGTTCAATTCGAACCTTGCTACGGGGTGGGCATAGACCAGACCGACACCAGCAGCGATGCTCGGTAGTCCTGTGCCAACTTCCTTAGTGGCGGAGATCATGTTGTTCCATATGGATTCCGCACTCATGCGTTGACCGGATGGGGTGTCGTTGCTTTTAGTTTTGCTCTTCATCGCTACTAACCTACCGCCATTTGCGAATAGTTGGATTCGGAAAGGGGACTCTACTCCAACCCTAGGTAAAGGGATGAGCATGTTGAGGCTGCCGGCCGCGAATACGTCACCACCCAGTGCGTCGCCGCCATCACGGGGACCAAGTCCACCTAGGGAGAAGCCACGGACGTCTGTCGGTCCACCGAGGGTAAATCGGTCGTTTATCCGACTGGGCGAGGCACCATCCAAGGCATAAGAGAGGGGTAGGGGGTAAAGCATACCAGCCCTCAGGCCACCACCGATAGAAACCCCTGAAAACCCTTTGATTCCGGGTAGGGGAATCGGCAGCGCGCCAGAAAGTTCCATCTCACTCTTGGAAAACCCGACGTCGCCACCAAGAGGACCCCAACCCGCAACTTCAGTTGTTGTCTTGACCAGATATCCACTCTGAGGCAGCATGGGGTTGTTCCTTCGATCTCGCTGGAAGATGTAGGATACGGCGCTCTTCACAGAGTCACCAGCATCGTTTCGAACCGTTGCGCTGGCGCCGGGAGCGAGACCGGTCAGCTGTCTCCAGGTATTGGAATAGCCAAGTTGAAAACGGTCTCCATTACGGGTTGCCCAGTTGATCTTTATGCCGCCACCTTTCAGGGCCTCCTCGTGGCTTGCCCAGGGTTTGTGGGTGGTGCTGGCCAGGCCGTCTATGCTGAGTCTCAGGTCCGGATTGCTTCGTATCGGGGTAGAGAACTCGGCGCTGTACGCCGAGCGTGTCCTCGTGCCTGCAGATGCGTTGAGAGATAGATATTCGGCGCCGCCAAAGATGTTCCGCAGAAGCATAGACCCATATGCCGAACCCTCGGTGTTCCCTAGATCGGTGCCGGTCTTTAGCACCAGTCGCGATCTTTCGCGCACCCGGAGGGAAACGTCGAGGTCTGTGGGCGAGGAGGAGGGATCGAGGTGCGAGGGGCGAGAAAGGTGGAGGAGGATGTTAGGATGGAAGATTTCTGAATAGACGAGGGGGCATTAGCAGATATATCGGCGGAGTTATGACTAGGGATTAGGTTGGGCCAAGTAGATATGAGCTTCGGCCGTACCGAACTTGTGAAGCTTCTCGACGGTGCTGCCCACCTGCTCGAGCATCTCGGCTAGGGTGTAGCCGGCATTGCGACTGTCCTCTACCAAAGGTTGGAATAGAGGGTCGAGGAAAGATCTGCGGGTGTGCGAGGCGCCATGGATCTGGATGGAGGACAGGGTGACGGGAAGGGTGCTGTTCTGGAAGAGCTATATGGACCAGGCCGCAGACCATCAGCGATCTATCTATCCACCAATCCACCACCTAGATGATGATCATGTTCTTAAGCTCTTACCAACTCCTGCATGCGCTTCTCAGACTGTGCCGCCTGGGAATGGGCCCTCTCGGCAATAGGTCGCTGCTCTACCGCGGCTGTCTCTTTCTTCAGCAAGCTCTCGAAGACCTAGAGGACAATTCGATATGAGCTCTTTAGAACACCAATTGGTTTTTGTGTCCTGGAGATCTTACGTCATTGCCTCCTACAGCAGAAGACGCATTGGAGGCCATATCTGCAAGAAGAGGAGGTGGGGGAGAGTGGGAGTGGGAGTGGGGAGGGAGGGGGAATGTCGAATCCCCTTTGATAAGAGGGTAAATCAGTCTTGAGGTCGTAGGTTATGTTTATTTTTATTTTTATGTATGATGGAGGGATGAATGAGTGGATGGAGCTTCGGGTTCAAAAAAAAAAAAGGTTGAGGTTCGGGTCTGCATCAAAGCGGGCATATGGATTTGGATTCGGTAGGACATGCATTATCGAGCTTGTCCAAGGTTACATAGATGGGTCTTGTCTTATCTTATCTTCGGGTACCTCCAGCTATCTTTCAACCCGCCTGTAGTACACCTCCCGCCCAGGCTGCTAGAGGTGGGGCGGTGGCTTGCGGTTATGGCTGTGCTCCGAGTACCTGGTAAGTTAGTACGTACTACTGACGGGCGGTCCTGCTAATTACCTCTACCTAATTACACATTTATGCATTTCAAGACGCTTGGGCCTTTCCCCCTCCTTTCAAACATTAGTGTACTTAGGTAGATGATTACTAAGTGCAGAACAAAATAGGCAAAGAGAAAAGAGGGTACGTCAATGAGAGAAGCCAAGAACTCTACCGATCTGTCTGGACTGCGCAGTGCTTCGCTGCTCCCGTCTCTTCCTTATCAACTTTATGCTTTTTGACTTGGAACTTCGGGTTTCTCTCCCAAACCACCCCCCCCCCCTTGTACACTACCACTACCAAGTATTACCGTAACCTTCTTTACCAACACCACCACCACCACCCGACTTCGATCTCCTATTCTTCATTCTTCTTTTTCCTTTTCGCTGTCCTCTTCCGGAGATACCTTCGTTTCAACCTACAGAGTACTGGACTCGGTCGGTCTTGTCAGGCACCACTATCTTTCACAGCCTGCACCATTCTCCTCCTTACCAATACTAAACCCCGATTCCTATTCGTCGTGACACATTTCCCTTTTTGTTCCGTTCAACAACCCACGACCAAAATATACACAACAACACAACAACACAACCACCATCACCACCACCGGATAGAGACACAAGACAGAAGAGCAACAAAGAAGAGCAAGCGACCATCATGGCCAGCAAGCAGGCAAGCAAGCGCGTAAGTCGGCGCATCGATTATCCTTCCAGACACTCACCATACATTTCTTTGGTTTAGTTGGCACGCGAGTTCAAAGCGATATCCGAAAACCCCCCTCCCTACATCACCGCGCACCCGTCCGACTCCAACATCCTCGAGTAAGTTGAACCCGAACGATGCTATACTAGTACGTCCCTATGTGCCGCAACGGAACTAATAGTCGATTACCTAGGTGGCACTACATCATCACCGGCCCCGAGGACACGCCCTACCATGGAGGCCAATACTGGGGAACCTTGATCTTCCCGCCCAACTACCCCTTTGCGCCACCCGCCATCCGAATGCACACCCCATCTGGTCGCTTTCAACCCTCAACACGGCTATGTCTATCCATTTCTGATTTCCACCCACGATCCTTTAACCCGGCTTGGGAGGTGTCGACTATCCTCATCGGCCTGCTATCGTTTATGACGTCAGAAGAGATGACCACCGGCTCCGTCTCTGCCACCGCCCAAGAGCGCAAACTATTCGCAGCGAGAACAAGATGGTGGAACTCAACAGGTGGCGGGTCACATGCGAAGAACGTAGGCCAGAAGGGCAATGTAAAGGCCGGCGATGGCGGTCTCAAGTTCCGGTCCGAGTGGCCCGACATAGATAAGGAAAACTGGCGCTGGATGGCCGAGAACAACATCGACATGAGCACCGGGCTGGAACCTGCGAACCCTTCATGCAGCCCTATCGGCATTCCCGGCGGCAGCGGAGCACAGACCCAGGCTGTGGTTGGCGCAGTCCGAGAAGCCGGCACCGGATGGCTAGGGCGGAACAAACTGCTTGTTCTGGGGGGTGCCATCTTCTTCTATGTGCTTATCGCACGCCTTTTGGGGGAAGATGAGGGTAGTTTGTAAGGGCTAGCCTGGCCTTGTCTTGCCCATGGTCCTGGCTCTTATCGTTGCGTTGCAGTGCGATACCAGGCGATGCGACGGATTCACGCATGCGATGCTGCTGGCCAAGCCTATCCCGGAGGAGGGGGGTGCTGGTTTAGAATGTGGTTTGCCTTCATACACTCTAATCTTTGTTTAGATGGGGCTGCATTTTATATTCATTTTTTCCTTCTTTTTTTGTTCAGGATGGCTTTCTTAGGTAGTAACGGGTCGTTTTTATCAATCAGGGGCCCTTGGCACCAAATATTTACTTACTCACATTAACCTAAGGATGCTGGGCATAAAGGACAGATAAAGGAGACTGTGGTATCTCCAGATGGTTATTCGGTGTTCTTGTACAATAATTGAACTTTAGGCATGGCCAAAAAAAATGCAGCAAATTGATTGCTTGATAATAAACATGATGTTGGCACCATTGCCCCCTTTTCTATCTTATGTACCTACCTACCTTAGTACTTATCTCTTACTGGGGCTATACAAACAATATCCCATTCTTTGAGAGTATTTGGGTTTGGGTATGATAATAGTAAGTGTAAAGAAATTAGTATGTTAAATACCTACCTAGATTATAGATATCTCTCATATGTAAGTGTTCTATTTCCTCTATATCTAAAATGCCTGGCTTAGGTACTTCAATACCTACTACCTACATATGTACTAAGTTGGTATATCTGGTTGCTCGATAGCAATGATGTAAGTATTGATACTACTACACGTTGACCTCTGTTGGGTTTTACTTATGGCAAGTCGGGTTGTCTTGGGTTTGGCTGACAAGAAAGAAGGGCATCTTCATGTGCTCCACTCTCGACCCCTATTTTGACATTGACGGCAGCAGCATCTGCTCCAACCGTGTCGACCACTTCTTGCCCTGCATATGGCAGCGACAGCCTAGAAGGGAGAGGTCTACGTTGGCGACTTCCTCCCAGAAGCACCGCTGCGCACCTTCCTCTAACACCTACTCGCTTTTCCCGATTCAGGAAAACTCTTTTCAGAAAAAGACTGGCAGCAGCTTCCTCCTCCTCTTACTCCTCCTTCTCCTCCTCTTCTTATTATTCCCCTCCTCCTCCTCCCCCTTCTTTTTCTTCTTCTCCTTCTTCTCATCCATCTTCATTTCCTTCATCATCAGACCATCCGCCAGCCACGCTGCCACCTGCATCCATCTCTTCATCCATTTCATCCTCACTTCCTTTACCTTCGTCTCTTCTGCACCATATTGCCTTCTGCCTTTGGTTTTTGTACAAAACCCAAACCCTCTCACACTGGCACTGGGACTCGCTGGGGCGCTATCATTCATCGCCAGCATATGTTCCTTCTGATGCTAGACATCATTCTTCTATTTTGAGATATCAACTGATGACTACCCCTCTTTCATCTTCTTGCCATCTCGTTGTCAATCTTCAAATCCCGTCGTTGGTCATGGCTGCTGTCACCGAGTCCAGTTCGCCGGAGGTGCCCCCGGCGCCCTCTGCCCCATCATCTCGCCCTTTGACTCCTATACAGGAACACGAGGCTACTGACGGGGCTGCTGACGAGGCTGTTGATGACTCGTCAACTAGCTCCGAGTCCTCTCAAGCAAGCTCTGTCACCTCGGTCGTCAACTTCCACGTTGACAGCGATGCCGTTGTTCTGGTCAAGAAAGGCAACAGCAAGACTCTCTACCAGATATCGTCCTGTTCAATTGCTCTGGCATCTCCCGTCTGGTGCGCCATGCTCTATGGACAAGACTCCAAGGAGCGTCCTGCCAAGGGCGAGTGGTCTATCACCCTCGAGGCTGACCCCAAAGCCCTCGACACCATTTTCCGCATTGTCCACTACCAATTCAACAAAGTCCCTACCTGCCCTGATCTTGATGATTTGTTTGAGATTGCTTGCCTGATTTCTGAATACAAGTGCACCCATCTTACCTACCCCTGGGCTGACAAATGGGTCGCATGCCTGGCCGACTTTCCCTCTCTGGTTGAGGAAAACAGCCTTTACGCCCAGTGTCACAAGGCCATTTGGATTGCTTGGGTATTCGGTGCGGTCAAGCTCTTCGAGAAGATGGCCAATGTACTCATTGCCACCTGCAGTGCTGATGCTGATGGGAGACTGACCAATACAGCCGGTACTCTTCTGAGTGATATGATCCTTCCTCCCGGCCTTCTGGGTGAGTACATTTACCCCATACAAAGCTTTGATTCTGCTTCTGACTCACCTTTCGCACTAGAACTAACTTCAGAGATCCGTATGACTATTATTACGATGATGCTCGAAGCTGTTGGGTACTACATTAAGCACCTTTCTTCCGGCAACCAGGACTCGAAATTTTCCTACTGCAAAGTCGGCAAGGACGTCAGAGAGTGCGAAGCTATGATGCTCGGATCGGTTCTCCCCAAGCTAGTTCAGGCTAGACTCTACCCAGTCCCGAAGGGATCTGATGTGACGCTCAGCATTCTGGATCTCAAGACCATATTGGATCACATAGAGACTATACCCTACGTCGGCCGAGATTGGATGCCTCACCAGTCCCACGAACCATGTTGCTTCATAGTTCGCGACCTTGTCTCTGCCTGTGTCGAAAACATGCCTAGCCCCCTCAAGAATGATTATCTAGATCATCTAACCTCTCAAGCCGATATCTCGGGAATCCAATGCAACTCTACGTATCAAGTGCTCCGCCAAGAACCTATAAAGGATGCCGATCTTGATAGCTCGGTGTCTTCCCAACAGGAATCAGTCGGGAGTGATGCTTCGGATGATGTGGTTGAGAGTGAAGGGAGCACAACCGCCTAATCAAGACCTAGAGAGCCGCATACTAGTTGTATCTCTGACAACTAATGTTCCATCTACACTAGGTAGCTATGAGCTTGCGAGGAAAGCATGGCATAACATGTATCATGTAACTTTCCTTTCGTTACCGTGAGCTCCGAGTGCGGCTATTTTGTGTGGGGGTATTTGTAGTTTTGGCCAAGACAGTCGATCCTAATTGCGATGTTCAGTATGGTTACGTATTGTTGATAGGTAAATCGATGTTTCCTCTACCACCCCTTCTTTGTGATCATCTGAGTTGCCTAATCGGTATATGTTGACATGGATGGTAAAGCCTTGCGTAAAGTTCCCATTCTTTGCCGTTGAAGCTACCTACCTTTCCCAAATATAATCACCATCATCTCCTTAGATCTTACACCTGTATTATCCCCCGGGTTTCCACTGCCGTTTTTTGAAGGTCGAAGAGGTATTGGCCATGTTTTAAAATAAACCTGCTACACAATACCGATGACATTATCACGAAACTAAGACCGGTGTTCTTTAAATTCTTGTGTCGTTTGTAACGCAATGGCATAGAAAAATGAGTGAACCCTTTGCAACGTAAAGCATGTCCTAGTTATACCAATGGAATCTCGATATTGACATCACTTACAGAGAAGCTAACCGCGGCAAAACTGTAATAAGCCACGAACGCCTCCACCCCCGAATATCCCCGCCCCAGGACCGGTCACTTCACGCCGAGAGCCAAGGCTCTCCGTTAATCTTCAGCTATGCGACGAGAGTCTTGGACAGCGAATACGGTAGAAACATGTGGCATTTTTTCCCACTTGAAGCTTATGCATATTGATCGAGGCGTGTATCCGTAAACAAGAACCCTGTTTCTGGACCCCTGCCCCCCGGATAGAGGCGAATGCTAGTATTGACAAAGCAGTCTCGGCCCCAGACCGGTCATTACTGAGAAGTACCGTAGTATTCCCCACGGCATGCCTATCTTATATGCCGACCGGTCTGTGCGGAGTGCATTACGGCCAGAGATCCGGTAGTATGGCCAAATCCCGGAAAGAAGTTAGTAGTGACTATCTAAGTAGCCCCTATTTAAGGGGGGAGGGGAGGGGGGCAGAGACTTGGAGAGTTTAATTTGATCTACAGCCATATTTATATTCGAATTAAAACTTAAAACGTCCCTATAATAACATGGTAGTCACGACTGGTTGATATTAAGTTGAGATATGATGTGATGAAGTGCAAGCGTAGGTACCGGGAGATAGGAGTTGTTCTCTGCTAGAGTGACACCGCTTTTTTTCAAGACGAGACCACCTGATGTATGACAGTGATGGAATAACCGCCAAGTGCTGGGTTATTCCCCATGCTGTCATTCTACTGGAATAAGCCTTCGTAAAACATGATCATTCGATCGATAGAGAAAGAATGCCAAGAGCACTCCGCCTCTTGTGGCCCTGCTTGGCTGCTTGGCTCCGACTAGGTCCTTGGATGTCCCAGGAAGCCTTCGCCGTCTATATCTACAGCAACCGCCCTCTCCGGGGCTCTTCCCCGATATTCCTATCATTGTTCTGCAATATAGTTATGACGAACTCCATCGCTGCCACCCCCACCGACGAGCCTCACACAATCCCTATCGAGAGTCTCGAAAGCCTCTTAGCGACCAACCGCAGCAATGGCCTCGACAGCTCTGAAGCCACCCGAAGACTGGAAGCCGACGGCCCCAACAAAGTTGAGGGCGCGAAGGGTCTATCGGTATGGAAAATTCTCCTGAGGCAGGTCTCGAACAGTTTGACCTTAGTTCTCATCATGGTTATGTCCATCTCCTTCGGTATTAAGGATTATACCGAAGGTGGCGTCATTGCCGCAGTTATTCTGCTGAATATCGTCGTAGGGTACGTGACATTTGACCCCTATCTCCTTTTTCGCAATATGTGAATTCGTCGCTAAATAGTACCTATTTAAATCGGACGTATGCAGACTTGTGCAGGATTACCGTGCTGAGCAGACAATCCAGTCGCTCTATGCCCTGTCTGCCCCCACATGTAAGGTAGTTCGCTCGGGTCGTGTAGAAACGATCAAGGCAGAGTCTCTCGTGAAAGGAGACATAGTACTCATCGACGTGGGCGATATCGTCCCGGCGGACCTTCGTCTCGTCGACGGGCTGAACCTGTCGACCGACGAGGCACTCCTAACCGGCGAATCTTTGCCCATCAGTAAGCATCCGGACCTGGTCCTGGATAAAGCAGATATTCCTCTCGGCGACAGGGTCAACATGCTCTATTCTGCAAGCACGATCACACGTGGGCGTGGAACAGGCATCGTGACGGCCACGGGGATGTCGACCGAGGTAGGAAAAATCGCAGAGCTACTCCGAGCCAATCCTAACCCCGACGCGGATTCGTCTTGGCTGGCTAACTACTGGCGACGTGTGAAAGCAGGCACCCGCAGTATCCTGGGCCTAGAGGGTACGCCTTTGCAAGTGAAGCTAAGCAAGTTTGCTCTTATACTGTTCGCACTGGCGATTCTCCTCGTCATTATTGTATTCTCGGTTGCCGAGTGGGATATCGACGACGAAGTGCTCATCTACGGTATCTGTGTGGGCGTAGCCGTCATTCCCGAGTCCCTCATTGCCGTCCTTACCATAAGCATGGCCGTGGGGACAAAGGCCATGGCTAAGGGGAATGTGATCGTCAGAAAGCTCTCTGCGCTTGAGGCTGTGGGTGGAGTGACTAACATCTGCTCCGACAAAACCGGCACCCTCACCCAGGGTAAGATGATTACTCGCAAGGTCTGGCTCCGGGACGGCTCCATGGCGACTGTCGAGGCCTGCACCCATCCATACGACCCGTGCAGCGGAACTGTGACCTGGGGAGAAGGAAAGGCCTCTGGCTCACAGGAGTCGCCGTCCTCCATCTCACGGATGCCCCCTGGTGCGAAGCAATTCATCGAATGCGTCTCGCTCTGCAACAATGCCACCGTAACCGATGGTAAAACAACTACGACTAGTACTGAAGATACCGCAGAGACTTCCACAACGTCAACCGCGGTAGCTTCTAGCTGGACTGCTATGGGAGAGCCAACCGAAATCGCACTCCAGGTGTTCGCCATGCGCTTCGGCATGAGCAAGGCCACTATTTCGCACAACAGCCACCTCCTCGCGGAACACCCCTTCGATTCCTCGTGCAAGCGCATGACGGTCGTCTACTCGACGCCCAACTCTAACTCGGTCGACGTATACACCAAAGGAGCTCTCGAGGTTATGCTACCGCTGTTGGGTGCATCGGACGAGCTCAAGGCCGAGCTCACAGCCAAAGCGGAAGCGCTCGCAGCCGAGGGCCTCCGCGTCCTCTGCATGGCGCACAAGTCCGTCCCCGCCGACGCCCTGCCCAAGGATGACCGCGAGGCCGCCGAACGCGACTTGCAGCCCCTCGGCCTCGCGGGCCTGTACGACCCCCCTCGCCTGGAAACGGCGGAGGCCGTGAGGCACTGCAAGCGCGCCGGCATCTCCGTGCACATGCTCACGGGCGACCACATCAAGACGGCGACGGCGATCGCGCACGAGGTCGGGATCCTCGGCGCGGACGCGGACACGACCGCCAGCGCCGCCACGGTGATGCCGGCGGCCGCGTTCGACGCCCTGAGCGACGCGCAGATCGACGGGCTCGAGCGCCTGCCGCTCGTGCTGGCGCGCTGCAGCCCGAGCACCAAGGTGCGCATGGTGGAGGCGATGCACCGGCGCGGGCGCTTCTGCGTCATGACGGGCGACGGCGTCAACGACTCGCCCGCGCTGAAGAAGGCCGACGTGGGCATCGCCATGGGCCGCAACGGCAGCGACGTGGCCAAGGAGGCCGCCGACATGGTCCTCACGGACGACAACTTCGCGTCCATCGTCACGGCCGTCAGGGAGGGGAGGCGCCTGTTCGATAATATCCAGAAGGTGGGTTACCTAAAATGTTTCTCTGATGTTTTGTTCTCCCGAGTTTTTACTAAGGGGAGAGAGGGAGAGAGAGAGAGAGAGAGAGAGAAAGTGAGGAGAGATAGGTGATTTTTATTTGGTATTTTATGCTAACGCTACTCTGGCGGCGATGTCGCCTATGGGAAAATTGGTTATGTAGTTCCTGCTGCACCTGCTCGTCTCGAACGTGGCCCAAGTGCTTCTGCTGCTCATCGGCCTGTCGTTCCGCGACGTGACCGGCAGCTCGGTGTTCCCGCTGTCGCCCATCGAGATCCTCTGGGCCAACCTGATCACGTCGTCGTTCCTGGCCCTGGGCCTCGGGCTCGAGGAGGCCCAGCCCGACATCATGCTCCGCCCGCCCCACGACCTGCGCGCCGGCGCCTTCACCCGCGAGCTCGTCGCCGACAAGATGGCCTACGGCGCCTTCATGGGCTCCCTCTGCATCGCCGCCTTCGCCGCCGTCGTGTACGAGCCCTCCGCCCCGGCCGGCATGGGCACCGCGGAAGGGGACAGGGAGACGTGGATCCTCGGCGACGGCCGCTGCAACGACGAGTTCAACGACACGTGCGGCCGCGTGTTCCGCGCGCGCGCGACGACCTACGCGACGCTCACCTGTCTGCTGCTGGTGACGGCGTGGGAGGTGAAGCACTTCACGCGCTCGCTGTTCGACATGTACCCCGAGACCGACGGTGGTGACGACGAGGAGAATGGGGACGCGAACGGGAACGGCGAAACAGGGGAGGAGGAAAAGACGGAGACCAAGACAAAGACAAAGAACAAGAAGAAGAAGAATAAGTACTGCCCGTCCGTGTTCCCCACGGTGTGGCGCAACCGGTTCCTGTTCTGGGCGGTCGTGGCCGGCTTCCTGGTCACCTTCCCCGTCGTGTACGTGCCCGTGGTCAACGCGCGCGTGTTCAAGCACACGGGCATCACGTGGGAGTGGGGCGTCGTGGGCGCCGCCGGGGTGGTGTACGTCGCGCTCGTGGAGGCGTGGAAGGCGGGAAAGAGGAGGAGGATGTTGTTTTCTTTGAGGAAGAGGAGTAGCAGGGGGGAGGAGGGAGAGGGAGAGGGAGAGGTGCAGGGAGAGGGAGAGGGAAAGGAGAAAGGAGAGGGAGAGAGAAAGGGGGGTGTGGTGATGTGATGATGATGGTTGGGCGAGGGGGACGTAGGTAGATAAAGGGGAAATGGATGAGAGAGAGTGTGTGTGTGTGGGAGTAGCAATAGTCGTTATCATATAGGATTATTGGACATTCAATCCTTGGCTGACTTGATCGGTCTAACTGGTTATCATGGGCTGAAAGTCGGGGGGGGCCAAAGTCACCAAGTCTGTGTTACCCTATATTTCCGCCTGCCTGCCCATCTGTTTGGCCTACTGGCGTGTCTGGCATCCTTATATTTAGTATGAGGAAAAGGAAAAGGGGAGGAGAGAGCGGAGCAGCAGTGGAGTTGTCTTTTGTTTGTTAATGGGGAAGATGGGATGAATGCCCTCTAGGTTAGATATATACGATAACGTAGGAGAAAATACATTCGCTCGTTTTGTATTTATTTATCTCGTCCCCCTCCTGTTGGTTGTTGATGTTGATGTTCGACTTGTGCCTAACCGGTATCCCCTTGACATGTGTTATTACAACAATGTCCGCAGCCCTTTTTTATTTCCTTTTTTATATATACATGGTTCCTAGCTGACAAGGTCATACAGAATAGGGGGTAAGGGGCCGGGGAAAAAAATCAGAACTACGAGGCCGCATCGAACACCTTCCTCCCCTCAAACCAGGTCTGCACGACCTTGGCCTGGAGGAGCTTCTCGGGATTCCACTCCATGTCCACGACCGCAAAGTCGGCCATGCGGCCCGCCTCGAGCTTCCCAGCCCACCTCTCGGCGAAGCAGCTGTACGCGGCCCCCTCCGTGGCCGCGGCGACGGCGGCCGAGAACCCGAGCGCGAACCCCGGGTTCATCCTATCCGTCAGCTCCGGCTCCCGCGCCGACCGCCGCGTCGTCGCCGTGTACAGGTTTCGCAGCGGCGCGTGGGGCGCCGTCGGCGCGTCAGACCCCAGCGCCAGAACCGCACCGCCCGCCGCGAACTCGGAGTACGCGAACGCGCGCTCGCATCGCTCGCGTCCCAGCAGCGCGGGCCACGCCCGCAGGATCGCCGGGTCGGCGTGCACGGGCTGCACCGACGCGGTTATGCCCAGCGCCCCTAGGCGTGCCGCGTCCTCGGGAGACGCGAGCTCGAGGTGCTCGATCCGGTGACGCCTCCCCGGCGTGCCGTGCGCTGCGAGCGCGTCGACGGCAACCCGGACCGTGGCATCGCCGATGGCGTGCAGAGCGCACTGCAGGCCCGCGGCGTCGGCGCGCGCGACGACGGGACCGAGCTCCGCGAGCGACCAGATGGGATCGCAGGAGAGTCCGCTGGAGGCGTACGGCTCGGCAAGCCCAGCCGTGCACCCATCCACGATACCGTCGCCGATGATCTTGATGCCGACGACGCGGCACCCCGGGCTCGTCTCCGCGCTGAACCGCCGGCTCAGCTCGATCGCGCGGTCCACCTGCACGAGGTTCTCGGCCGTCGTCTTCCGCGGCGTGACGAGCCAGTGCGCGGCGATGCGGATGGGCAAGGCGGCGGCGCCCTCCTCCCCCCGCGCGCGCAGCTCCTGCAGCGCCTCCCACCCGTTCTCGTCCATCGCCATCTCCACCAGCCCCGTGTACCCCGCCGCGCTGTACGCCTCGACGGCCCCCCGCAACGCCGCGAGCTTCTCCTCCATGGGCGCCACGCGCGCGAGGTGCGGCCACACGATCGTCACGGCCGCGGCCTCCGACAGGAGCCCCGAGGCGCGCCCGTCGGCGCCCCGGTGGATGGTCCCGCCCTCGGGGTCGGCCAGGTCGTGCGCGTCCATCTCGGCCAGCGCCGCGCTGCTGCACCACGTCGAGTGCAGGTCCTTCGAGTCGATGTAGATGGGCCGCGGGTCCAGGTCGTCGATCATGCGAGCGAGCGCCGCGCCCCCGGTCATGCTGTGCATCCACCCCTTGCACATGACGCGCGCCGCCGTCGGGTGGGCTGCCGCGTGCGCCCGGATCGCCTGCCGTATGTCGGACAGGTCCCGGCACGACTCCAGCCCGGCTTTTTGCAGCGACTGCCCGAGCATCAGCAGGTGCATGTGTCCGTCGACGAAACCGGGCAGCACTATGCGCCCGCCGAGGTCGTGTCGGGTAGCGGTCTCGGCGGCGGCGTCGACGATCGCTGCGTCGCCGAGGGAGCCGACGTGCAAGATGCGCCCCGGGCCGTCGACCAGCATGCACTCGGCGAATGAGTAGTCCTCGCCCTTCGGACCCGACTGGAAGAAGCGCCCGTTGTGGAATAGGGTCGCCATCGTGTTTTTCGCCGCCTCGATGTATAGGGGGTTTACGGAATCTAGGTAGGTGCCTACCCAAGGTATGTGTATCCTGACACGTAGATTGTTATATACGGCAGCAGAATTGTATATGCCTACCTACTGGACCGAGCCAAATAGACACGAAGTAGATAGCTCTTAAACCGATCCGACCCTCTCCCCTCCCCCTTTCTCCCCCACACCATATTCGCCGATCACGGAACGTCTGCCGAGAGCCAAGATCGTGTGTAAGTCAGCTCTCTTGGACACATGAAGCATGTTTTTTTTTGTATTAGACCTATAGTAGCAGGAGATAACCGGTGAATTATAGGAGAACGTCGGGGATGGTGTGTTTGCGGCTAGTATGCGGATTGTACAGTAAGCACATGGCGACAAGAAATTATAAAGTGCTTCGCCCGAAATTAGGACAAACAAATCTTTGTATGTCTTGGGTTTCTTTTTTACAACGTTCAAGAGATTTACATGCCAGAGTTGGAACGGGCAGTCTACGCTTATCATCTCAACTCCCACGGCGGCCTCATCACGCAAGATTGTTTAATTTACAGGCAATGTAGTATATTTTCCGTGCACCTGTACTTGGATGCCATTTGGATTCCTACCAAGACTGTTTTTTCCCTCTTTAAATCACCCAAGAACATTAAACACTGGTGTTTTAAGCACATGTTCCGTACTCTGGCTGGCAACCGTTGGCAGCCTCACAATGAGCCGTCGTGTTTCCACAGTAGCCCCTGAGCGAGTCAATACTTTCAAGTTCAAGGCGGTTTTTCTTTGTGGAATGATCAAGATAATAACTTACGCAGCGGAGCAACACGTATAGCCCTCTCCCGGGCAGACATAACCATATGCCCCAGCGCCCTCGGTCCCGCATGTCCCGTCTGGGGAGATCGTTGTCCCATCTACCGGCTCGACGCACGCGGCCGTGTCGTTAGAGTATGTCGGCTGGCATCCCACGGAAGTGAGGCAGAACTCGTCGGTAGAGCCGCAATATCCATTCACGGAGCAACACTGGAGATCGCCTGGGCAAGTATATCCGTTGTTGGCGCCGCCATTCTCCATGCCACAGCTTCCGTCTGGAGACACCTCGGACCAGGCGGTGGCAGCCAAGATGGCAACTACAATATTCGATGCTAGGCACAACATCTTAGAAGCTATTCGTGCAGGTATAAGCAGCGGAATTGGTGTTTCGAAGCTGTTGAGTTGGAGATGTATAGGACCGGCTGATCAACACTAGACCGATTTGAGCCTGTCTTTATATATAACTTCGTGCTGGCTACTGGATCTCTCTATCCAAGGTGTCGGGAGACACTATCTACCAAATCTAGATCTTTTTTTGATCCTGCCGATATTCAGGGGCATGTTGCAGATCTCCAACAAGATCTCCTCCTATGGATGGCCTCGACGCTTCAGCTGCGATTTAGCCAAAGCAGCATCCTAGAGGCAAAATGACCCCGGGAGGTCGACCGGTCGGTAAAATCTTCATACTCTCCCCCACTTGCGGCTCGCTTTTCTGAATTAACGTAGTTTCCTGGGAGCGGAGAATAGGGGTCTCGATCAGATTAAAGACAATAACCAGTTTTATTTATGTCACCGCGAAGATTCTCAGGGGTCCTCACTGTAATATGCAATCAAGATCTGGGCGGAACGAGCCCACCTCACCGGACACGTAGTGCTTCTTCATTCGGATGACGAGCCCTCATTTATCGGCATGTCACCTTTGACTTTCCGGTTAGATAGATTATTGAGCATGGGTACTTGTGTGACTACCTACCTAATTGTACACGTGGTGATGTTAGGAACTAAATCTCTCCCTACGTGGGTTTCATCGATGTTATCCTAAACCAATCTAGATGACAGCTCATGCGCCTATAGAGAAGGAAACATGAACAATGCTAGGTAGGAAATAGGGGACCAGTAGAAGTACACCTAGATCTCGTCGTCAATTTTTCTACATGGTGAATGTGCAAAGGTATAGGAGCAGCGAAGATCGTATAGATTGTTCATCTGACGGTATCAAGTTCAATCTGTATATCATCAAAATGCTCCAATATTCGTAGCAATAGGCATGTTGCAATCCCCGCTAACGGTATATTAATCTATAGTCATAGTCTATATGGTGAGATGTAACCCCATGGGTGTCATTCACACTACACTGGTCTATTTTGAATAATTCTGGTAAGTTTATCTTTAAAGGGACTACGACATCTTCCACAGCAGTTATCCCAATTTACTTTTATCAAATACTGGGCAATATTGAATATATTGAAGGCAGTATGAAATAATTACAGTGAAATATTGGTCACATAAGCTTTACCCAACCACATGGTTGTTTATAATAGGGGCCTCAAATTCAGGTACACATATCTGCAAATATAATCATATTTGCATATTTTGTTGGTAGACTGCAGTATATCTACGGCCGGGAACGTGCCGGTTATATTTTCAATTCTCCATAACCAGATACCTGAGAACGAGTTACTGATGTAGTGAGATTTATGTTTATTGTTTTTTATTTCGATTTTGTAGCAAATTATCTCTCTTGTCTTACATAGTAGCTATCAAGAGCCACACCTATGTGTGTAACCCCCTTAAATGTATTTATAGATGTACGATGATCTCCCAGTCTGTAAATCACTCATCTCGGCTTCTCACATGCATACTCTACTGCGCTGCCTGTGTTGATCTATTCCGTATTCAAAAAATCAGCCTGATGGTTCTGGCCTCACCTCAGTGTAACAGCAAAAGCAACGCCCGCCTGCTCAGTCGGACGCCGCGTTTCTTAGTATAGAGGATTTAAGTAACGGGATATTTACATATAGGTACATGAAAAGTATCTACTCATATCTTTTCTTCTTTTCACAAATGAGCGCAGTATTTGATTTGTCCGGATGGATTCCTCGTATTTCTAAGTGCAAGATTCAACTTTCCACTCCGGTCGTGGAGATGAAGTCTTCTCGTTTCGTGCCATTGCAAACTAGCATGCGAGTGATCTAGCCCTTTCAGCCGCTCATCTGCAAGTAAGCACTACTTATTGGGGGACTGTGGGGGACGCGGAGCAACCTAAGGATGCTTATTTTTATGGTCAGTCCAGTTTGCATGATCCTATTGATAATTATGCACTTCGAACCGATGAGTTAGTTATGCTACCACCGTTATATTGCACTTGAAGATGCTGATTTTGGGTCGGTTGGTTACTGATATCAATAAACATGGAATCTTTTGCGATCAATATCTTCCTGGAGGATAAGAGGATCGAAGGAAAAGTTACCTCTTTGAACCGAACGTGCGTCTCACTGCGCGCAATGCTTACTTAGAAAACTCGCAATATACAGCGAGATACTTGTCCTTCGCAGAATATGAAAGCTTCTCAGGACAACCCAAAGTTGTAAACTAAATAAAGACGTCTCAACAAGATAATGGCGTTTGCCAATACATATTCTATAGTATATAAGCCTGACTCAGCTCTACAAGTTAGATATATTGACAAGTGGGCTACTAGTCTGGGGACTTTCAGCCGGAGTGGAGACATGTCAAGCCTCCATTTTCTTTTCTATTCATGAATTAAGCTTGTTTTCTTGGTCCGTCGTTGAGATATTTCCTCTCTTAAGCAGTGCTGATGTTATGTCTCGCGTGTAATCAATGTATGGATAGATATTTGCCTGCCTGCCAGCCCCGTTTAGTATGTATCATAGGCTTGTCCCCTGGCCCCTGATCTTCCACTTAGTAATGAGACCGCCATGATTCTATTTAAAGAAACACCCACATTAGCTTGCTTAGATCCTACATACATGCATATGGCTTGGGATTACCGCTGGGTGGAAGAATGCCCAATTCAAGTTGCTAATGTCGTCGCGAGGTTAGTTTCAACCCATCGAAGTTCAAGGCTGAAGAAAATCGGTAGCATCTGTTTTTTTTTGGTTTTTTTTTTTCGTAATTGGATTTTAGTTATCTAGGTTAGATGGCTCACTGACAGTTATGTGGGAAAGAAGTTGCTAGCTTGGATCCGACAAAGCTTCCCTAGACTGTAGATACATTGATATGAATAAGTCTACAATCTTTCTTTGTTATGTAACATCGCGATCGTTTAGAGACAACCTATTAGATACCCTGCTTCGTTCTTTAGAGTTACCACCTGCTGATTTCGTGCCTCATCCCCGCAGGATCCCTCAAATAACCTTCGTCTCTTGTATGTAGCTGCTCTACCTGAACAGAGCACTCTTAGTCTCAAGCCTCGTTGTATTGATACCGGGGTTCGTGGTCCGGTAAAGGACCGAGCACTTTAGCTATACACGCTAACGTAACACTACGTTGCTAACTCATCCTAGGGGGAACTTGATTGGAGTAGCTTAGCATGATGTTGATGCTGTTTGTATCCCTTCATTGCGCCAAGTCATATAAGACTATCGAGGTGATGTCATATGATGGCTGACCTACTTGCTCTATAAAGGATTAGGGTCTTCCCTTGGTGATCCTTTGCTTCCAAGATCACAACAGCCCTCGTTACCTGGCTCAAACAACTTCTAACAGGACAGCAACATGTTGTTCACCGTTTTTGCCCTCATGGCGGGCCAGGCTCTATCCGCACCGTCAGGCTTGAAGACCCGGCAGAACTCAGCGCAAGCGTTTGCCTCTTCTTCAGACCTAACTTACAAACTGAGCGAAATCGACGCACCGGTGATGGGAACGGGAACACCGAGTGGTTCGACATGGAACCTCACCATCGACGATACCTCTTCGGGACACAAACAGACAATCGACGGCTTCGGTGGTACCGTGACTGATGCTACTGTGACTGTTATCAACGCTTTACCCGCCGACACCCGATCCAAGTTGCTAAGGGAACTGTTGACTAGTGATGGTGCTAACTTCAAGCTACTCCGTCACAACATTGGAGCTTCTGATCTATCGGCTCCCCCAGCTTACACTTACGACGATAACAATGGCGAAGCCGACTTGGACCTTAGCGGTTTTGGGCTTGGGGATCGTGGAGAGGCTCTAGCGGACTTGCTCGCGGAGATAAAGGGCATTCAGTCTGATGCAACCTTCCTGGGAAGCCCGTGGAGTGCACCGGGCTGGATGAAGCTGAATAGGGTATGTACGATATTTTCTAAACATATTGACTGGACACACTATTGACTTAAGTTAGGTCTTGATTGGCAACGCGGATAACAACTCACTTGACCCTCAATACTACAGCCAATATGCCCAGCTGTTTGTCAAATACCTCCAAGCATTTAAAGATCGGGGAGTCCAGGTCGACGCCATCACTCTACAAAACGAGCCCCTGAATACCCAGGGCAATGGCCATATAACCATGCTCCAGGAGGCCGACCAGGCCGCACAGTTGACTCAGGATTACGTCGGGCCGGCCCTGCAGCAAGCCGGATTCGACACGAAAATCTGGGCCTACGACCACAACACCGACACTCCCAGCTACCCACAGACGGTGATAAACACAGCGGGCCAGTACGTACCAGCAGCAGCCTGGCACTGCTACGCCTCAGACCTCGACTGGACGGTCCTCAGCGACTTCAAGAACGCCAACCCGGACAAGGCGCAATACATGACCGAGTGCTGGACCTCGCACCAGACGTCGTGGTACCAGTCGTCCAAGAACACGGTCGGCCCGCTGCAGAACTGGGCCCAGGGCACGATGATGTGGACGCTGGGGACGTGGACCGAGGCGTCGGACGGCACGTACGGGCCCTACCTCCCCGGCGGCTGCGGGACCTGCCGCGGGCTGTTCGTGGTGGACGAGGGCGCGGGCACGTACGAGTACACGGTCGACTACTACATGCTGGCGCAGTACTCGCGGTTCATCCCCAAGGGCGCCGTGGTCCTCGCCGGCACCGGCAGCTACAGCTACGACGGCTACTCGGGCGTCCAGTCGGTCGCGTCGCTCAACCCCGACGGCTCGCGCACCGTCGTCATCGAGAACACGTTCGGGAACGACGTGTACGTCACGGTCGACGCGAAGAGCGGCGAGACGTGGAGCGGTAACGTGCCCGCCGCGAGCGTGGTCACTTGGATCTTGCCGTGAGCCGACTTTGTTCTGCTCTCGTCGCGTCAGCGTCAACTTCTATTGTATATATTTATTATGGATTCTTTTTGCTATGTATCTAGTCAATCTTGGTTTTGCGGGCTCTGTGTGTGAGTTCTTATTGCTATCCAGGGGGGGCAGGGTTAAAGGGACTCATCGTCTCTATTATATATACCTACGTATAAGGTTGATAGCACAATATGATGTCTACCTAGGCTTGGTGTATTCCTATAATCAAAAGCGAGCATATCCCATATGTCTTTGATCGTTTTGTTTGGAATATTTGTGGTTATGTTCTCCACGAGATGAAAACTCAGAGGTTATACCCAAAGGCATGATGAATCTGGGAGGGCTCATAATCCGGTGGCTGGGCATGGGTTAGTCTCAGGGGGAGAGATAGACGGTCTGCCTTGGATAGGGGAACTTCCCAGAGTCCCGCTTACGCAAGCGGAATCCAAAAGATCCGTTCTGACCAAAGCATTGTCCTCATTTCATGAGTTAATAGAGGACTTGGCTTCTAGGTGTTAGCCTCTGTCTTCAGACCGTCCAGCAACAAGACCCATGCTGTGAACGAATCTAGACATTGCAAGGCAGCATCATAGCTGGCGTGTAGCTAGGAGACCCTGATCATCCCACACCAGTGGGATAGCTTAATAATCGTTATAGTACGACGATCGATGCCGTTATCTCGGATAGGCAGCGAAGTGGTCGTTGGACAAATGGGCAGTAGAACTGAGAACCCGAGCCTAGAAACAAAGGGACATGGATGGAAGGCTGTTGCCTTCTGACATCTCCTTTTTTTCTACCCCCCCGATCCTCCGCCTAGTGCACTACGACCTAATGACCGCCAAGAACCGTCGTCCCCTTACTAGTGAAGAGGCATTCATCCGCGAGGCTCCTCACAGTATGCAGGTATCTACGTATCAATGTATGCCTTGCCATTCGTGGGAGGTAAGGAATATTTCACCGACTGATTAGGAACATGACAATATTCATGTTAATCTTCGTCTTTCTCTCCCTCCTTAAAAGTTATCTGAGTAAATATTCTTTCTTTAACATACATATGGAGCTGGCGGTATTGGTATTACAGGATGTAACATCCCTTATTAGGTGTTAGGTACCTAGTTTAGGGGCGGTTCCGTTGATCCGAGGCTGTCTCCGGTAGAGCCGTCCGAATAGAAACCATACCCCCCCGTAGAGAATGTTTCTACGATCCTGGTCTCTCTTGCATTATCAAGATGAAATTAACAAGAACTGGACATGGAAGGAATTTGTACATAACGCCCAATGTGCCAAGTAGGAACGGATAGATGTTGGTCCATCGCAGATTCCATGGGGCTAGTCACCAGACTGTAGCTGTGGCTTTACGAGTATTAACTGCTTGTTGACAGCCTTGTCTCTTTACGTCTGCCCTTGTGACGATATCCCAGCGGTATTTACGATTCGTTACGTTCTAATTTCGAAAATACAAGTGTTATTTTGTGCCGCTCGTGTCCTTATCAGTACTTCTATTGCATATATGTCTTTATTCGGCGAGTTGGGGTCGTGATACGGGAGGTCCTACATCATCGTTAATGGTCAGCTTGAGCCCAATGCTAGAACTTGTTTCATATTCTAAGAATAATGCTACAAGACCTCTCGCCCTTCCCTCGTGGTGTGTAAGCATGATTTAGGATTCGGTCGATGGGAAGATATGTTCGTCTAGTGCCTTGTCTGTGATGTTTACATTGATATGAGTTCCTACTGGTGATACAATCTGCACGGTTGATATCGTCGTGGAACCCTCTTTTGGATCCATAGCGGCGAGTGGCTATTGTCGTGACACGTGTTGGATTTACCTTCTCAGAGTACTCCTCGCGTTCAACAAACATCGATAAAGAAAGATACAGACAAATGATGGAGATACCCAAAATAACCCAACCAGAAAATAGATCAGAAGAGCGCTCACTTCTATTTCTGGGGAGATCTGAGCCAAACCATGATGATAAGGCAGTATCTCGATGACGAACGCGGCTGAGACAACACAGATACTATTTTCATAGGACTTGAACACCCGGACAGAATGTAAATACCGTATAGGATAACGAGGGAGCCTAGACTCCGTATGACGTGGCTTTACGAATTGTGCAGATAAGTTAGAAGACGCCGAGACCAAGTCAAGCTATCCCGAGCGAGCAACTCGGAAGCTGCCAGGAACGTTAGTTCTTGGCTCCCCCAGATATATCCGCATCCTCGTTGGAAGAACCAAACTTATGTTATCTATGTGAGGCGCGAACTTTGCTTACCCCTGAGTGCCATGCACACCTGGTATAAGCTGACGATAGCTAGGTAACTTGGGGTGACATCCCAGTTGAACAGCTTTTCTGGGGGCCCTTCGTCGGTCACATATTGAGTCCTTGCTCTAGGGACACTGCGCCTTTAGATCTCACTATACCTACCGAAACCTGACCCTGCAATGAATCTACAAGTGAGTATGATGTAAAAGAAGACATGATCGACCGCAGGGTCCTGCATAGTTAGTAAGTTTTTACTCGTCAAATATGATTATCAAAATACCGATTAGTAACGACAGCGAAGTTACATATCTGCCTTACCGGACTGCCGGGCTCCCGGGGCCCGACCCGGCCCCGAGATAGGTACTTCAACCGTGTGGGCGGGTTGATCCACCCTAGGCAGCTGAAGCACATATGTTGCCTACCTAGTCGAGACTAAGCGCTTATAGGGAGTGGGTTGATTTAGGATTCTACTAGAAGTCTCTATAGTCTTGAAGCTTACGAGTCAACAGCATCGGGCCTTCGACCTAACAGGGAAGGAAGATCAAGCCGAACCATCCTGACGCCCGGAGGGTAGAGAAACTCTCTGATAAGTGGACAATGAATTTTGATACTTCTCATATTGTCCTACCTACCTATACTGTTCTGTTCTTCCTTATCAACAACAGCTTCTCAGTCTCGGTATACTTCCCTATAAGAAGTGCGCATTAAGTTTCTTGATCCACTCATAAGGCGTGCTTGGTACTATAATCTTGCCAGGGGTAGAGAACATGTGGAAGGTCTTGGAAAGGATTCAGCCTGTGCGTCGGAAATAAGTATGGAGATAAGCGGACGGGAGCGTGTACATCGTAAGTAAACATGGATGTGGTATGTACGGTACGGAACCCGGAGGTCCTATACCTAGTACCTACATAGTGTAGCTGATAAAACAGTGAACCCTTCGACATAATGATTTGAGTTAGCTACGTAGTATCGAAAGGGCGCTGCAGAGCCCATTGGTGGTTATGGGACAGCCCGAGTTTGGCGGGATCTCGGGCGAATATAAGACCCCGAGCTTCTTTCATCCATATAGGTAATGATGAGTATAGACAACGGTTCAGACCCTTAATCCTTTAGCCCCGCTTGGCATCTTGGAAGACCCCTGTCTAGACTTGTGAAAGAGAATCTCGATTCAGAATAAAAAATCTTCGGTTCGCTTCCCCCCCGGAGAATGGTGACTTACCGGGAGAATGATTGGTTGGCTCGTAGGAGAATTCATAACGATATTTGCACAATTCAAGAGTCGTTTCTTGGCAACAAAGCCACATTCTCTCTGGTTGGCTCCATTAACTGATCTAAAAGTTATTGGTGCCTGTCTCATGCTGGTAATCTTGCAGTAAACCGACTCGAGCCTACTAGATTTCCCCTCCCCCTCTCTTTTGTTATTTTTGCTCTTACACTACAGCCGAGCGAAACGGGCATACCGGGACGGGGTGCGTAGGAGGAGGGATAGTTCGACCGAACTATGACAGGAATCTGACATGACTTACCTATTTATGTCCGGGAGAAAGCTGAAAGAATATCTACCCAAGGTACCTATCTATGTACTTAATGTGCATGCATATCTTCTCATGTGAGCTTACACTGCATATCTTGTTACAAGTTGTCGTCAGTATGTTGCGTCCGCAACTCGTTCCAAGCATGGGCACAGGAACGGGCACGGGCACGGGGGCGGGAACGTGGGTGGGTACGGGTAGAGAGATAGAAGGTCGGTATGTACTGAAGGCGGTCTGAATAGTGTAGTCGTAGTGTAGACTAGACTCCAGATAAACTCAGACACGCATGGAGCTTCTCGGTAGAGACCCCAATAGTTCGTGGATTGTACCTACTGGTGATGAAATATGTTTCAGATGCTTGAACACAGACTGTCAGACCTCATCTGCTGCAGGGGGAGGCTGGGGTGGAAGGGCTTCTGTGGACACTTAAGATACAGGCGAAGATAGACTACACGATACACCCCCCTGGGGCCCAGAAGTTGCATCAGATCGGCAAACTCTTGCGCTCAGCTATCTATCGCTGACATGACATCAGCCGTCAGGACTCTGTCACCAACGGAAGCGGACTCTAAGAGCAACCCGTCAGGATGGATAACTACCGGTTGCATGGGACGCCCGCTGGCACTGCTGGATATCTCTCCCGGCAGCAGAAGTTGTTCCTAGGAGATTTTGGATCGGCTAAGGTAAATTTTATGTATCTGAGAGCCGCCGGAGCCACCACTTGTGGTGTACGGCCCCCTATGTATGATAATGGACTTATGCACTACGACTAGATACCTATCTACCTAGGCCGTCCTGCTAGGTATGTTAGTCTCGTTGACCGGAATGGAATAGTGAAACCAGTATGGAAATTGTCATCTCCAGTTCTCCATATCCCACAAGCATACGCAGTTACCAAATCCCCGGAGCCCGCTCGGGGTCGGGCCTATTGCCTGTTTATGCCACATGGGTTTTTGATTTCCACAATCTTATACCCTAGGCTCTTTCAGGCAGACCATGAATGATACGAAAACGAAGCTACGCTATGCACCTCGTATATATAATACGAAACCGAGGTGAGAATCCGAGGCAGACTGATTATCAATATAAGTGCTTCTCAGTGCCTATTGTTTTCAAGGCTCGCCCTCATAAGTTTTCTTTAATACAGTTTTGCCACCCGAGGCTTTCTATCTACTGACTAACTATAGTCGTCTTTACCCCTGCTTTAATCTACCCGACTAAGGATCGTTGCTTGTCTTTTCGAGCTAGAGTTACATAATCACGGACGATCGTCGTGTGGACGAGGTCCCCGGCGCATTTAATATATATTCGATACCTACCTACATACCTGAATATAAGACTTAGAGACAGAATTAGGGAAAATACATCGACGACTGAAGGGGCATAGTTGGCCCATCCCATCCCTTGAAAATGTCGTTTTCCGGCGGTGATTTCAACAATTACGACCGCACCGCACAAACATCAGGAGCACCGCATGCTTCATCACCATTACACGAGCAACTATCAGACGGCGAAATGAACGCTTCAGCATCCGAACTGCCAAGGACGCGTGGCACCTCAGTCACCGAGGTTGGTGGCAATGGCAGCATCGACAAGGACTCCAGTGGAGACTCGGGCAGTGGAGATGAGGACGTCGAGATCACACGGCGCGAGTCTATCGTGCATGAGCTCGCGCGCAAGTACACGACACAGTCTAACGCCAACGGAGTCGCGGGATCAAACCCCTTTTTGGATGCCGGAAAGGACTCACCCCTGAACCCCAGCTCCCCCAACTTCTCGGCCCGCGCATGGGCGAAGGCCATCGTGAACATGGCCGAGAGCGACGGTTTGGGGTTCAGAACGGCGGGTGTCTGTTTCCAGAACTTGAACGTACACGGATTCGGCGCCGAGACGGACTACCAGAAGGATGTCGGCAACGTTTGGTTGGAAGGTGTAGGTTTGCTGCGCAAGGCCATGGGACATGGCCAGAGGAAGATCGACATTCTTCGCAACTTTGACGGGCTTGTCCGCAAGGGCGAGATGCTAATCGTCCTCGGACCCCCTGGCTCAGGATGTTCGACTTTCCTGAAGACCATCACCGGGGAGACGAACGGTATCTACGTCGACGACAAGTCGTATTTCAACTATCAGGGTGAGTTTTTCTTTCTGCTAACGCAGGAACTTCGAGGTTTCGTCACTGCATTCTCGTCCAAGCTCATTGTGCCATGGAATACTAACGATTGGATTCGCAGGTGTCTCTGCTAAGGAGATGCACAGCCACCACCGAGGAGAGGCTATCTACACAGCAGAGGTGGACGTCCACTTTCCCATGTTGACGGTTGGCGATACATTGACTTTTGCCGCTCAAGCTCGTGCGCCACGACATCTTCCCGAAGGCGTCGACAAGAAGGGTTACGCCAACCACCTCCGCGATGTCACCATGGCCATGTTTGGCATCTCGCACACAGTCAACACCAGGGTTGGTAACGAATACGTCCGTGGTGTGTCCGGTGGTGAACGCAAGCGTGTCACCATCTCCGAGGCTTCTCTCAGCCGTGCGCCTCTGCAGTGTTGGGATAACAGTACCCGTGGTCTGGACAGCGCCAACGCCGTAGAGTTCTGCAAGACTCTGAGGACCCAGACCGAGCTATTCGGCAACACGGCTTGTGTGTCCATCTACCAGGCCCCCCAGTCGGCCTATGACCTTTTCGACAAGGCGCTTGTGCTCTACGAGGGCCGACAGATCTTCTTTGGACGCGCTGATGAGGCGAAACAATACTTCATCAACCTCGGATTCGAGTGCCCTGCCCGCCAGACGACCCCGGATTTCCTGACTTCCATGACCAGCCCAGGCGAGCGTATCGTGCGGCCTGGCTTTGAGGGCAAGGCTCCACGGACGCCGGATGACTTCGCCGCGGCGTGGAAGAACAGCGCCGAGTACAGAGCTCTCCAGGCTCAAATCGAGGAGTACAAGAACGAGTACCCGATCGACGGACCCGACGCTGAAGCCTTCCGTGCTTCGAAGAAGCGCCAGCAAGCTAGGGGCCAACGCCTTAAGTCTCCTTACACCCTGTCTTACGGGCAGCAAATCAGGCTCTGCCTCTGGCGCGGCTTTCTCAGACTCAAGGGTGATCCTAGCTTGTCGCTAGGTGCGCTCGTCGGTAACTTCGTCATGGCTCTCATCGTTGGAAGTGTCTTCTACAACTTGCAATTCAACACGTCGAGTTTCTTCCAACGCGGTGCTCTCCTGTTTTTCGCCTGTCTCCTGAACGCTTTCGCTAGTGCCTTGGAAGTGAGTTGAAATCTCCATCACCGCCCTCCCTCCCCTGCCCCCCCCCTTTCGAGGAATTCTTGCATGCTAACTATTGTAGATTCTCACTCTATACTCCCAACGTCCTATCGTCGAGAAGCACAGCCGCTATGCCCTGTATCACCCGTCGGCTGAAGCTGTTGCATCTATGCTTTGCGATATGCCGTATAAGATTGCGAACGCGATCATCTTCAACCTTACGCTATACTTCATGACCAACCTGCGACGCGAGCCGGGAGCCTTCTTCTTCTTCCTGCTTATAACCTTCGCCACTGTCATGGCCATGAGTATGATTTTCCGTACCATCGCGTCCGCTTCCCGCACTCTGTCGCAGGCCATGGTTCCGGCTGCTCTGCTGATCTTGGATCTCGTCATCTTTACCGGCTTCGTCATTCCTATCGACTACATGCTGGGCTGGTGCCGCTGGCTCAACTACCTGGACCCCCTAGCCTACGCCTTCGAGTCCCTCATGGTGAACGAGTTCTCCGGCCGCGACTATCCCTGCACCGCATACGTTCCCAGCGAGATGCTCCCTACCTACCAGAATGTTGCCGGCAACAATCATGTCTGCAGCAGCGTGGGTAGCGAGCCGGGTAACCCCTTCGTAAATGGCGATAGATATATCAACTTGGCGTTCAGGTACTACGCCTCTCACAAGTGGCGGAACCTCGGTATCCTCATCGCATTCGTGATCTTCTTCCTGTTCACCTACATGGTGGCTGCCGAGCTCGTCTCCGAGAAGAAGTCGAAGGGTGAAGTCCTAGTCTTCCGACGTGGATACAAGCCCGCCCAGTTCAAGGAGAAGAAGGGCGATGCTGAAGAGGGCGGAAACGCTCTCGTTGGGCCCACAGTCACGAACCCGAGCCGCGCTGCCGCCCAGAACAAGGAGGTCGGTTTCCTCCAAGAACAGCGGAGTGTCTTCCACTGGAGCAATGTGTGCTACGATATCAAAATCAAGGGCGAGCCTAGACGAATTCTGGATAATGTCGACGGTTGGGTTAAGCCTGGTACCTTGACTGCACTGATGGGTGTGTCTGGCGCCGGCAAGACCACGCTGCTCGATGCTCTGGCTAGCCGTATTACCATGGGTGTGATTACAGGTGATATGCTCGTCGACGGCCGTCCCCGCGATATGTCCTTCCAGCGTAATACTGGTTATGTCCAGCAACAGGATCTCCACTTGTCGACGACCACTGTTCGCGAGGCCCTCAACTTCTCTGCTCTCCTCCGCCAACCTGCTGAAGTGCCTCGCGCCGAGAAGCTCGCCTATGTCGATGAAGTCATCAAGCTCTTGGAAATGGAAGAATATGCCGAAGCTGTTGTTGGTGTCCTGGGCGAGGGTCTGAACGTGGAACAGCGCAAGCGTCTTACTATCGGTGTCGAACTCGCGGCTAAGCCCCCTCTGCTCCTATTCGTCGACGAGCCTACTTCGGGTCTCGACTCTCAGACTTCCTGGTCTATCCTTGACCTTCTTGAGAAGTTGACCAAGAGCGGACAAGCCATCCTCTGTACCATCCACCAGCCGTCCGCCATGTTGTTCCAGCGTTTCGATAGGCTTCTTTTCTTGGCCAAGGGTGGCCGGACCGTCTACTTCGGCGACATTGGCGAAAACTCCAAGACTTTGACCAACTACTTCGAAAAGCACGGCGCGCCCCCCTGCCCTGCCGATGCTAACCCTGCTGAGTGGATGCTGGACGCGATTGGTGCTGCCCCTGGTAGCCACACTGACATCGACTGGTTCCAGACCTGGCGTGACAGCGACGAGTACCGCGAGGTGCAGGCCGAGCTTCAACGACTGAAGGATAACGCTTCTGCGACCCCTCCTCCCACCCAGGACCAACAGCCGTACCGCGA
This sequence comes from Biscogniauxia mediterranea, assembly GCA_018398605.1. Taxonomy (NCBI): domain Eukaryota; kingdom Fungi; phylum Ascomycota; class Sordariomycetes; order Xylariales; family Xylariaceae; genus Biscogniauxia; species Biscogniauxia mediterranea. The sequence continues at coordinate 200,718 of JAGXTR010000007.1, read as the reverse complement.
ACATGCTGCCGGCTTCGGGACCCAGCTCTACGAAGTCACTCGCCGTGTTTTCGAGCAGTACTGGCGCACGCCCTCGTACATCTACTCCAAAGCCGTTCTCTGCATTCTTGTCGCCCTGTTCATCGGTTTCGTCTTCTTCAGAGCGCCCAACACCATCCAGGGTCTTCAGAACCAGACCTTCGCCATCTTCAACCTCCTCACCGTCTTCGGCCAGCTCGTGCAGCAGACCATGCCTCACTTTGTCGTCCAGCGGTCGCTTTACGAAGTCCGCGAGCGCCCGTCTAAGGTGTATGGCTGGAAGGTCTTTATGCTCTCCCAGATCATCGTCGAGCTCCCGTGGAACACTCTCATGGCCGTGCTCATGTACTTCTGCTGGTACTACCCGGTTGGCCTGTATCGGAACGCCGCCGATGCGGGACAGACGACGGAACGTGGAGCCCTGATGTTCCTGCTCCTGTGGGCTTTCCTCCTGTTCACTTCCACCTTCACGGACATGATCATCGCTGCGTTCGAGACGGCCGAGGGCGGCGGTAACGTCGCCAACTTGCTGTTCACGCTCTGCCTGATCTTCTGTGGTGTGCTCGCCAGCCCCGACACTCTCCCGCGCTTCTGGATTTTCATGTACCGCGTCAGCCCCTTCACGTATCTGGTCTCGGCTATGCTGTCCACGGGCGTGGCCAATACCAGCGTTGAGTGTGCTAGCAACGAGTACGTGACCTTCGACCCGCCGGCCGGGCAGACCTGCGAGACGTACATGCAGCCGCAACTCGAATACATCGGTGGTTACCTAAAGGCCGGCACCGAGAACTTGACCTCTAACTGTGTCTACTGTTCTCTTAAGGACACCAACGTGTTCCTAGCCAGTGCCAAGTCCAACTATGGTAAGTTACTACGTTCCCTTCTCTTTCATCATTTTTCTCATATGACAATTGCTAACCTATCTTTCTCTCAGATGACCGATGGCGCAACTTTGGAATTCTGTGGGCGTACATCGTCTTCAACGTCTTCGGCGCCCTGTTCCTGTACTGGCTCACGCGTGTGCCCAAGGGCGCGAAGAAGGAGGAGAAGCCGAAGAAGGAGTGAATGAAGTGGACGAAGCGGACGACGAACAAAGGGGATGAATGAAATGCATTAGACGAACGAACAACACTTATTAATTATCGGTATGAACAGTACTACCTACATAAATTGTCGGTACGAACAGGATACATTTCGGGGAAGGAAAGGGGGAAAGATATTACGGAGTCAGCTCCATTTTGCTGGTACTGAATAATTTTATAGGGAGGTGATGGTATTTACGGCTGGGACATATATCTATAGAATTGTCGGGTCTCCAATCTCGAGGATTGGCATAGACAGACGGAACTTGCATACAACGAGTAGTATATAAAGTAATAGAGTAGACGACGGCGCACTGCGGTGGCCAAACCACATTCAGAAACATTATTTTTTTCTCTTCATTAACAACTTCTCATGCCGTTTTCCATGCCGTTATAATTTTTTGTCTGTAAAAGAATCCTTATTCCCTAGGTTAGTCGCTGTCATCTCAGGTTTTCCATGGCCGTGGCCGAACCCGATGGATCTGAGATGCAACGGTGGGCCGCACTCGCGCCTCGTACATATACCTTACCTCCCTAGCGCTTAAAGTAGAGAGAGGTCCCCCCTCCATATGTGTGCTAATGGGCAGCTTAGCCGCGCGAGATCTCGATCTGTCGAGAAACAAACTCACACGAGATCAATAACTCCAGTTAGACAGATGGAAACAAGCCGGACAAACCCCGCCCTTCCCAAGACCTGTTCTCGCACTCTACTGGGGTACATAAAAACCTCGGACTGGCTTCTCTAAACGGCGTCGTGTAAATCTCTGCTAGGCTGAATACTTAGGAATGTCCCTCTTCAAGGAATGAACGTTATCAGCGCTGGGTATAGCTGCTAATCACAACGAAGAGGTCATGTTTCACACTCCTCCAGCATGCCGTGGCGCCCGCCGCTTACCTATCGTAGCGTTGCCATGCTTGCATGGAATCGCCGCGCATGTCTACTCGTCAGCGGGGAGAGAGATGCGGCTTGTAAATGGGTTGCATACCTAGGTTAGGTAGGTAAGTAGCAAGTGGCGATACAATTCTGACTAACCGAAAGATGCTGTTCGGCAGGTGAGTAGTTACTGTTTCCGTCCAAGTTTGTATGGAAAAGTGCCACGGCCCGGTATCCAACGTCAGCTTCACTATAGTATACCTATTGTGTGCAGGGGGAGATCGTAAGACTCTACGTCATGAAACTGGAGGCGATGGATGAAGGACACATGGTAAGTTCAAAATAGTAATGCGTTTCACCTATCTGCTATTGCAATCGTCAGCTTCCTGTCTCGAAAGACTCTGTTATCTCGGGATCTAGGCAGAGGATTTATTCTGGCCTTCAGCCCAGCTCTACAGCCACGCGCTTGTCATTGGTTAAATGGCTTGGGAATGGAGGGGTTAACACGCAGCGAATAGCTCAGCTGAAAGAAAAAAGCAGGTAGCAGATTTATGCGCGATAGACAGGCAAGGCGCATAAGTAGCGTAAGGTAGTGTATTAGACTGAGGGGCAGAGCAGAGATACTATTTAGGCCAGCTCTTATGGGGAGGGATTGCCTAGTTTCACTACTTGTAGAGGCGAAGCAGACGGGAGATGTTATGCGCACGCTGCTATCGGTGGCGATGCTATAAAGCGATGTTTCCAACATGCCGGGTCTTGTTTGCCTCGGTCAGCCAACGTCGTGATGGTGGTGTGGCGACATAGCGATGCCAATCCGATCTAATGACTAAAGAGGCGATGGCGACGAGTATATAGGTAGTCGTGAAGGGAAATTTCAGTAACTACACTATATAAAATGATGGCAGGGTATAAAATGAAAGAGTCTAGGTTATGTCAATTGATGTCTTATTGTGTATTAATGCGTTCCAGTCATAATGAGAGTTGTTGATGTTCCATTTCATCCCACTCTCTTATTAGTTCGTTATCCCGAGTTCATGGTAAAGCAACATTAATAGCTAAATCACCAGGTATCTCATCTTGAGGAATAAGAAAGTGCATAATGATATATACCTAGGCATACACACCTACTTCACCATCGGCTCCCCCCTCTTTCTGTCTCTTACGATCATCTTTCCCTTACGGAATTTCCCCGTCTAAAAGGTATAAGTTATAAGATGCGAATGCTGCTACGCCGCGCTGTAAACCCCGAAGAATAAGCCGCCAAGCCCTATCTACCATGCTAGTTGCAGGGCATGCCTCGTCGAGTGGCCCCCAATATGGGGAGGAGAAGTGGCATGTTTGGTTAAAGAACAGAGACCTGCCGCAAGGGGGTATGTGCTCCCGTAGGAAAGGAGGAGACGATCGGGCTTGGCAGATGGGAACAGGCGAACCAGATAAGGCGCTGATGGGATCACAGCACAAGCATAGCCCCCAACGATGCTGGCTGGATCCTACGGGCCCAAGGCCGGTTTGCGCTCGAGGGTCCTCTCCGTGAGCTTGACCATGTCAGCACAAGAAGCGGGAAGAGGGGGGGATTCGTCATATGCTGCTTTTTTTATAAGATGTTTAGCATGGTCTTTGGCCACCTAAAACATGGTAGTGTAAAGAGTTTATTATATCCCAAGGTTAGAGAGAAAACTGCATAGTCGAGGTCTTTACTACCTAGACACACATACGTACCTACATACCGTAGGTCACCCGGGGACTTACATACTACTTACACTAGGTATAGCGGCGCAGCTATGAACGGAACAAGAAGAAGCCCACTCAGCTCGGTACTGTACTAAAATTAACTAAAAAGAGCCCGTACCCCTTTTTTTCTTACCCTCTAGATTAGCATCTATCCACTTTCGTCTCCAGAACTGCGAGCTTTGATAGAAACGTTCTAGAGCGACGCGACCAATCTCTCAACATCTTACTCGGTACAGTTTAACGATCACCGGGTTCTGTCGAAGGAAAGAAGGGGGAAAGAATTGGGAGGGAATTAATTATTGTTTTGAGCGTTTTCGGTTTCGCGCGACAAATTCGTATAAGGGGAAAATAATAATAAGGAAAAGGAAAAGAGAAAAGAAAATAAAGAGAAAAAGGGAAGAAAAGAAAGAGAGTAAGAAAGGGAAGGGAAGCAGAGCAAAGAGGAATACAACACCGCCCATCGCCAAAATGTCAACGGCTACGACACCCCGAAGTCGTAGTCCCCAGAACCCGAGCGCGAGAGTCTCAAGCGAACACGATGCGGTGATCGAAAAGCAGCAGCAACTACATCACGCGACAGTCGCGGCAGCCACGGGGTCGTCGTCTTCCTCCTCTTCCTCGTCCTCCTCCTCATCCGCGTCCTCGTCGACCTCATTACTATGCTGCGAGACGTGCAACAGCAAGCTCGGCGTGAACGAGAACGTGACGAGATTCGACGTGCCCCTGATTGCGATACCGCGGCTCTTCAACGCGCTGTTCGGCTTCGCGACGATCCTCCGCATACACACGACCATCGACGCCGGGTGGTGGCCGTGGGAGCACAAGGTCCTGTTCATCCTCTGCTGGCTCATCCTGTTCTGGAACCTGCTGCACGGCGTCTGCAGCGTCCTGGGCTACGCGTACTGGCCCTCGCCGCGGCGCGCCGCCGGCCTGCCCCCCGTCACCATAACCATCAACGGCAGGACGATCGTCTCGTTCGGGGGGTCGGACGAGGAGGAGGGCGAGAGGCGCCGGCGCATGAAGCGCATCCAATTCACCATCGTCGACCTACTCCTCACGATCCCGACGCTGGGATTCCTCATCTACTCGGCGCACATTATGTACCCTTGGTGGGGAGCTAGATATGTCGGGCTCTGGCCCCCGACGATAGGGATGATCGCGTCGCTTGTGTAAGTCCCAACGCGTTCTGTTTTTTTTCTTCCAGTTTGCCCGTCATTCGGGTCTAGGATCTATGTGACATGCTTACTGACGCCAATTGCTTCGCCGCAGTTCATTTGAGTTCATCGTCGCGTTTTTTCAGATGTTCCAGTTCTTCGAGGCCAAGGTGGTCGGTGTACAGCTCACGATGCAGGATATTTACGAACGAGACCAATCGGTTGGTCGTCTACAGTTATGAGATAGCGAAGCAGCAGATGCAGCATCAGCAGGATTTATTTTTTTGTAATTTGTTTTGTTCACCACCATCTACACACCGTGATGGTGGTTTGTCTTTCTCCCCCCTTCCCGTGTTTGAAGAGAAGAAGAAAAAAGCATAGCATTTCTATAGTTTGGCATATGAGCCACGATGATACCAATGGAAGGACACATTGATTTTCCAACTCCAGTCTCTATAGTTTGTCCTCTTCTTCCCCCCCTCCCCCCCTTGCCGGCAGATCCGGGACCACGACTCTCAACGCGTACTACATATCCTAGTTCGCAAAACCCTGCAACAGTCTTGGCAGTCAGTTCAACACGAGCCCGCCGATGAACTTTTATACACAGAGCAGAACAAAATCAAGAGAGGGAAACAAGATCGTGAATACCTGCTAGTTACGTGTATCAACCGCGCTGAAAATGGCGATGCCCTCGTGACCTAGAACCCCAGAGCCCGAGACTGGAAGACAGAAGAGCTGCCTTCTTGGGGGAAAGAAAGGGAAGGGAAGGGAGGGGAGGGGGGTTTCTGCGTAATCGCCCAGCGCCCCCCATAAACGTACGAGCCTTGCATCCTATCCTTTGCTCAGCAATGCGACGACACTTGCAGTCTGCATAAAACGGCCTTGGCGGCTGAAGTACATCCATATCAGCAGCCCTAAAGCCGTCTTGCCCATGTAGTATTACCAGCCTGCTGGGGCCTCTTTGGCTGTAACTTTCGAATTACGACTCGCTCGCTGGACAGAATACCTACATAACTGCCTGGTGGTGCATCGTGTAGGTAGTCGATGCGTAGGTAGGTAGGTAGGTAGGTAAGGACGGGACACAACTGATAGTGACCACCCCTCGGATGCGCGGCCTATTGCCGCGATAGGTTCTCCAGTTCTATACTAAGCAAGGCGGTTCCTCGCGCTACTCGCTGGGGGTATCCATTCAACTTCGGCATCCTTTCTATCTAGGGCCTAGAGTCACGCCGGGTGGTTATAGGTACTGAGCAGAGGAAAAAGCAAAGAAGGAGGAAGGATAGAGAATAGTCAAACACAGATGCACACATACCTTAGGCCCGTATATAGGTAGGTAGTTATCTAATAACTTAGGTAGTCGATCAGCAACGACAATAATCAGATCTAACCAAGGTTCACTTTTCATGCAGGGCTGGAAATAGACCGGAAGCACACACCACATCATACTCTCTCCAAAGCCACGAGGCTTCAGTCTCATTTCAGCTGGCACTCAACAAGGGGTCTGGCTTTTACACTAGTAGTGCGCCTCGGTAAAACCGAGGTTTCCGAGCCCGAAAGAACCCCTGATATGAAGCCCTCCTGGGAGGTGGGAATGGATACCTATTGGAACGGACCGACTTGTTTATCATCTCTAGTAGATTCCCCGGTGTCTAAATGGTCATGTCATTGCAAGACCTACATATACATATACATAACATACCTATCTGTCGATGCCATTCTTTGAGACATACATAATACGTGATTCCCACTATCTTATAAGGTAGGCAACTAACTGTCAGCTTACATCTACTACCTAGCACACGTACGATACACAGTTTTGGTATGGAACATGCATCACATTATTCTATAGGTAGCAGTGTGATGGAGGGGTTCTAGACTCAGTCACTAGGCTGGCTCGCTCACTCACTAACGTACGACACTTGCCTATTCATTCATTTCTCAAAGGCAAGGTTACCAAAAATATACCACACAATATGGCTTAATTTCTAATATACACACTGTAACGCCGACCCTACAATCGATGTCCTCGCCGTGTCCTCGCCGGGCCTGAAGTGTACGCGCGGCACTCATGCTTCATCACGCTTAGCTATCGGATCCATGATATCCGTTCGAGTGAGTAATCACAAACCGACCTAGCTTTCGAGGCTTGCAATTGCAAACACTAGGTTAGCATTATCGAATCATTCATCCGTGTGAGTACAGAGGAGGGGTTTTGCATATCTACCTAGCTAGGCAGACTTAACGGGACCGGTATCTGGAGGCATTCAACTCGGAGAAAGGCACGCATACATAAAGCCGAAGGATTTCACATGTGTGACCGCTTCTCAGACCTGGTTGAAAGCCACTTGGGTGCGGCCTTTTACGGAAGATACCTAGAGCTGACTGTGGAAACTCACCAAAACACCCACATTATCTAAGTACAGGAGGGGAAAGGGGGGCAAGTAAGCAACGTCAACCAAGCACCATTACTACTGAATGTATGGCTCAGAACTCGTCTTGTATGGGGGAGGACAAAACTAGGGAGTCATGGTAGGCAGGTGTGTTAAGCGAAGCCGAGAAACTGGATTCCTAGCGTGAAGTCTCAGTCGTTCCAAGGTAAGTCTAGCCACCTAGTCGGCTTCAGCTCGGAGTTTACTGCAGAGAGAGACTATGATAGACTTTCACGGCCGAGAAGAAGCGCAACATCACTTATATAGCACGGACGAGCCCTGGTCTCACTCGGTTAGTGTCTTGTCCTTAAGAAGAAGCATTGGGTTAGCTTCCACGCCCGGCCAGATCCAACAACTTGGCGATCCATAAAAAGAAGACAACGATAATAAGGCAAGAAGAGAAAATGCACGCAGTACAGGTCGAATCCTGGTCCGAAGGGCCACGCTACGTGACCGTAGAGGACCCCCCAGCGCCATCAGACAACCAGATCCAGCTCCGAGTCTTGGCAACCGGCCTCCATCAAGTCGTCCGCTCCCGCGCAGCAGGGACGCACTACTCGACCAAGGAGCTCCCCCACCGCCCCGGCATCGACTGCGTCGGCCGAGACGTGGCCACGGGGCAGCTCTACTACTGCCTCCACATCTCCCCCAGCTTCGGCACCTTCGCCGAGTACATCACGGTCGACAAGTCGGTCGTCTACCCGCTGCCCGACGGCGTCGACCCGGCCGCCTTCGCCGCCAGCGTCAACCCGGCCATGAGCAGCTGGATGGCCATCACGCAGCGCACGACCGGCCTGCCTCGCGGGTACACCGCGCTCATCCTCGGCGCCACCAGCGCGAGCGGTAAGCTCGCCGCGTACGCGGCCCGGACCCTCGGCGCGGGCCGGGTCGTCGGCGTGGCGCGCAACGCCGCGGCGCTGGCCGCCGTCGACGGGCTCGACGAGCGCATCGTGCTGCGCGACCCCGTCGCCGAGACCGACTACTCGCGCGTGGGCGGCGACCGCGACCTCGTCGTCCTCGACTACATCTACGGCGACGCGACGGCGCACCTGCTGTCGTCCCTGCGCACCAAGAAGCCCGTGCAGTACGTGCAGATCGGGGCCGTCGCCAAGCCCGTGGCCTCGCTGCCGGCGGCGCTGTTCCGCTCCTACGACCTCACCGTGCGGGGCGCCGGGCCGGGCGCCTGGAGCTTCCCGGCGCTCCAGCAGGAGATGAAGGTCCTGGTGCCGAAGCTAGCGGGGTGGAAGCTGCTCGAGACGTGCAGCGTGCCGCTTAAGGACGTCGAGGCGGCGTGGAAGGACACCTCGTTGCAGAGCAAGGGTAGACTGGTATTTATCCCCTAGGTTGGGACATGTATATGTTGATGTGTAGGAGACAGATACCTACCTACCTAGGTATTTAATCTACATAATGTTCTCAACACAAAGTAAATTCATGCTACGTAGGTAGATATGTATAGAGAAATGATAGATATTCTACGCCCGTTTCCTATTTCTTTATTTGTGTATTAATTCAACCCCGTCTGCTCTACCACACTCCTTGTCCCTCTCCCTCCCCCGTCTTCCTTGATAAACCCCGAGGCTTGGCGAGGCAGGCTGGGGGAGGGGATTCATCATCCATCGTGACGTTATTCTAAGCAAAAGAAGCCAAGAAAGATAACCTCATGCATACATATTTTGGTTACTGGGCACATGTATGTAAGACCGTCCACATCTTGGCCTTTACTTGGCAATCCTACCTCCCCCCCAGGATGATAACGGAAACAACGGATTTTACATATAAAGTTCATCTCGAAGGCCCGACCATCCGAAGAGAAACCCCCCCCCCGCCAACAAGCCCATCTTCATTTGTACTATTCCACCCTCGAAGCTTGCGAATCTCACCGCAGCGACGGCGCGACCCAAGCCGCGGCCTGGGACATTTGGCATGAAGCCAAGCGATAAGCAGGACTAGGCAGTTTATCAGCAACATACACGCCCTGTGCTTGCAGTTTTGTAGTTATCTGTGTTATGTAGGTCTTGGATTTCCCCTCTCACGATCCTCTCACCGGTGTGCTACGGACTAAGACGCACCGAGACCCCAGAGAGGCAGACCCCAGAGAGGCAGACCCCAGAGAGGCACTGCGGCCGCCACGGCCGCAAAAGCAGCAGGGATACAATCCTGGTGGTAAGCAGTGACCGAGCCTGCCAGTTGTCGCGGGAAAGGGGGGGGAGGAGAAACCGATTCTTTTGATATGTCAGCTATAGAGTTAGAACTTGGCGGTTCACGTAGTCGTAGTAGATGAGTAGAAAACGAAACCGAAAGCGACGCTCGCATAGTAAAGTAACTCGTGTCATTGCAATGTGAGTGACAGTAGCACAAGCCATAAGAGCCATCCGCCAGTTCGTGTAGGTATGTAGGTACACTAACAGTTCGAGCCCTCACGATCATAAACGGGCTCAAAGACCAGTCGGAATATTGATCACCTTCCCCCCTTACCTATCCATCTCGATACGCATTACTGCCTCATTATCACCGCAGGGCATGTTCTCGCCTCATCAAACACCACCAATCACGTACAACTCACCAGTGTAATCACTCGTCATGAACAACCGCCCCTTCTTGTCGAACGCGAGCCCGACGGGACGAAAACACCCGTTCGGGCACTGGGTAGTGTCCGCGTTCTGAACTACATACGTGACGGCGTCGGTGTCCGATACTTCCGCCAAGGGCTGCCCGTCCGCAAAGTCGATCTTGCCCACGCGAAACCCGTCGGGCGGCGAGCGGTTCCTGGAAGTCGTGAGGGTAAGTCAGGTTTAATAGCAGTGCCTTTGCATCTTCTCTCTTTTTTATCTCCAGATAACTACTATCTTCCATCGCGACTCTTCATATTACGACAGAGGCAAAGCAAAGAAAAAGAAAAAAAGGTAGAGAGAGAGAGAGAGAGAGAGAGAGAGAGAGGGAGAGAGAGGGATCAAACAGACCAGCTCCCATGAAACGCGACGTACGCCGCGGCCCCGTCCCCCCTGAACTTGACGTCCAGCGGCGCCGTGTGCGCGGGGAACACGAGGCGCGGCCCCTGCCGCTGCGAGCGGCAGAACTCGTCGACCTCCTCCACGGCCTCCGCCCCGGCGACCTCGCGGTACGGCGTCCCCGCCACGCCGCCGAACTGGGATCCCACCGTGATGGCGCCCGCGCTCGCGGGGATGTCGGCGGTCTGCCACGCCGCGAAGCACGCCGGGTACCCGTAGTTGCGGCCGCTCATGGGGTTGGAGCCGACGCCGTCCTGCAGCACGCCGTGGTAGTTGAGCTCCTCGGCCGGGTTGTCGTTGTGTATGTCTACGCCGCTGCGGTGGATATCGTCGGCGGAGTTCTCGACGGACCACTGGTTGGGTAGGTGGGTTGTGGGGGATTAGCTTTAGTCTTGATGGGGGGGGGGGGGGCGTAGATGGGTGGGTGAGATAGATAGCAGGTATAGCAGTGTTGTTTGAACTCACAATGCCACCCGTAGACGGGTCCTCGCCGAGACCAACGGAGTTCCGTAGACCCCAGCCTAGCACCTCCCCTCCCGCTGCGTAGTCAACTACATCTGGCGAGGCCAAGAGCTCCGTGATGTTGAAGGATTTTATGATGCTCTTCGCTGCCGCCGTATCAACGGTCGTGTTGTCTATATTCCCGTCCGAGCCGCGTGACACGAGGAGAGTGTCTGGAGCAGTGACGGGAACGAGGAGCGTCCTGGTGGTATGGCCGCCGCTTCTCATTCCGGTGATGAGCGTTTTCCTCGTGCCTACAGTTCCTGCTTCCGCATCATAGGGGAAGGAGTGCACGTCGCCCATGCTGGACACGAAGAGTATCATTCCGTCTTGGCTGAGCGCGATGCCGTGATTTAGCTTGATGACCGTTGATGATTAGCACGTGGCATCTAAATAGATACCTACTCTTCAGAGAACCTCACCGTCCTGTCATCGATAAGTTGGGCACTCGAGACGACACAGGGGTTCCCGTCGTCATCCTCGGTCAAGACGATGTGCCTGATGCCTGCACCGCCTTGCTCTGCCACCAACAGATTCCCAGCTGTGTCAAACACGATGCCACGCGGCATGCTCATCCCGTTGAAGATGACATTGGCCGTGTAGCCGTCGGTCACATTTAACTGGGCTATGGGTTCGAACTTGGCGCAATTCTGTGCAGTCGCTGTGAAGGCTAGCAGCCCAAAAGCCGCTGCAGTTATTAAAGACCTAGCCATGGCAAAGAGGTTCTTAGTCGTGTATTTATCAGTAAATCTCTTGTATACCTGAATAGTTAGATATGTCGAAACTGTGGACACGAGAGATCGCCTTGGGTCCCAGGGGGTGCTTGAACCAAGTTCCGCGAAGGTAATAAGGGCAGTAACTACCATATTATATAGACCTACTTGGTCTTCTTGTTCAGAAAACCATCCACATCCTAGATATCAGAGAAGGTGATATCATGGCCCCTTTGTAGGTCAGGAGGGTACGCTAATGGAGGCCGAGACGGCCATCTTTTGCCCTTTGGCCGGATATTAGTGAATATCTGGGGAACCTCGTTGCCGAAAAGGGACTGCCAACCCCAGATTTCGCCGTGGATCCCGGCACTCGATGTCGATCTCCTTAATCGAGTTACGCTATGTTGCTCTACGCTGCATGATATGATGTGAGGTGCGACGCTTGGCCTCTTGTCCCAAGACACGGGAGAATGGGGTTGACTGGCATCATGGGAATGCTCATTCTTGATAATTTAGTAAGAGTGTCCCTACTACCCCCCTTTTTGTCAGTAGGTCACGGACATGTGAAGATAGTCGGATATGTCTATTTGTCGCGCTGCATTTATTATGGGCTTAGGTTATAAGTAAGTTGCTGCGTTGGGGGTTAGGACTGTAGTTACATAAAACGCCTTGTATTTTACCTGATAGTATCCTTCACGTTTCCTGATATATTCGTATCAATAAGGGTCATAAGCGATGTTAAAAACATAAAAATGGATCGTGACATCTTATAAGACCAAGATTTTCATATAACTCTCTCATATATCGCATCTTGATATAAAATTGTCCTCTACATGGCAGTGAAAATATTCGACTTCTGAGATGAGCTCATGGATCATTCCTGTTGTAGAGCTGATAACTTGCTTCCCTATGCCTGGAGGGCCATTTGAGAACTCTTACTTACCACGTTATCCCCTTTGCTCTCACGTATTATAGGGGCTATGTAATTTATATTCTCCGGTATCCCAATATCCTATTCATGGCACAATACCCCCAACCATCAAAAGTTACAAGGAAATGTTAACCTCCTAGCCAGTGACTGATAGCAGGTGTTGCCTCAAAGACCTATACCATGAAATCCATCATTGACTACCTAAACTATCATCATACTCTATAATCATCTATAATAGTGTCATCCTTGACTTAGCCTGGCTAACTAACCACTGCATCACCAGCAACGGGTACAGCCTATCAAGCCGTTTCTTGCAGCTAGATAATCTGCATCTTTTCTTCTGGAAAATATCACCGAATACCTATATATTGGCTTCCATTGACGCTCCTTCTACGGTCCAAAGCAGAAGGATGTCACTTGCATTTGATCCATCTACCTACCCCCCTCTCCATGCAAGATACCTACACTCACCACTTACTCACTTCTCTCATCACATATATTCATCGGAGAAGATACATCTGGGCCTTGACTCCAACTAGGTGCCTTACTTCCAATGTAAGCGGCTACCTTCCATCCTACCTTCTCCCATATTTATTAACGATCCCTCGTCCTCCATCTCCTGTCCTCACCTATCCACTGTGGCCATCATTGGCAGGAGCACCTACACATTCGATACTCGCAGACCGAAACAGTCGTCCAAGACGTAGACCTGGACATCTGGATAAAAAAATGGAAGAAAACGCGTCTCCGGTATCCAGACACAGGAGACGTCGATAAAAGCAATTAAAGAACGAGATAGAGCGCAGCACAAAGGCAGATTTAGAAATACGCGACGCCGCCATCCACTTTGCCGTGCTCCTCAAGAACAGCATCGTACCCTACAACGACGCCATGATCCGCCCCTACCTCGACGAGATGGTCAAGGAGGCGCGCCAGATGACCGGGGAAGCCAAAGGCATGGGAGCAGCGCCTCGGTATGCTGATCAAGAGCAAGCAGTCGTACTCGGAGCGGATCCGGGTCCTCGAGGAGAGCATGAGCCGCCAGTCCGACGACGAAGATAACAACAACAGCAGCAGCAAATAATCGCACAGAAGCGCGCTGCTTCTTCATCCCGCGGGCGGCGGCAGCGGCGGAACGCGAGCTACGACGGTCATGGGCCCGGACTCCCTCGGTTTCTACAAGCCCTTCTTCTTCTTTCAACAGGCGACCGCGCCGAGGGAGGCTCGAGCGAGGGAACAACAGGATGTTTCCAGGGTATGGTATGGTAGGGGAGGGGAGGGGAGGGGGAGGATTATGGAAAGGAAAACTTGCTTTTGGGGGTAAGGGGGGCCATTGCTAGGTATATATATAACCGGCACATCAATCACATTTGCGTCGCAGACAACTTCCGAGATATTAGATTCCTTTGCGAGGATTTCCCATCGAACAGTCCAGATGGGTTAGGTATACGTTAGCTAGGTTAGATAGATGACGACCAATAGCGTAGATTCCCCCCACCACTCACCTCTGCTTGGTATTACTCAGTTGACTCTCTTGTGAAATGCTAGGTACGAGATGTAGTGAGTGAGTGAGTGCCGTGTAAGCTGCTAGGTAGCATGCAAAACTAACTATCCCGCTATCAAAACTCAGAGCCTGTAGGCCAAGCCTCCCCCCTCCCCCGGCGCCCCCTATTAGGATGTCAGAGGCATGTACACGTAGGAGTCGCCGCGGGAGTGGAATTCCCGCGCAGGTCTTTGGTTTGGGTTCCCGGTCGCGGAGACGTGAGGGACCAGCCAGGGAACCGTGGTAAGATAAGAAGTACTAATTGGTGATAGCGATGAGGCAAATCTGGATGGAGATGAAGTTTTCGGAAAAATATACATCGTCTCAAAACTTGGTAGGTATGAAGAGAAGCCAGTATCTTGGAAACTAACCTACCTCAAAAAGGCTATGTAGTGTGGAAGGTCCGTGAATTGTCTAAGGGTTAAGGAAGAGAGAGCATGAGGGCAATACCATACGAACCACGCGCTGCATAATAACATGATACAGGTTCCAACCGAAATATCAGAATACAGACCGCAAAGTATGTCAAGTCTCGCTCACAACACCAGGCCTGGAAGGAGAAGAAGAAGAAAAAAAAATCAAATCAAGGTAGGCTGACACAAGCCATGTTAAAGTAGTCCTTTGCTCATTGAGTTTTCCGATGTCAAATACTATACTAGGTTATACATTTGGTTTTCCCCCTTTCCCCCCATCACCAGCTGCGCTAGGCAACCAGAACCATCAACATATCATGAGAAACAGCTAGGTATTCACGATCCAATGTGTGCGCAATTAGATATCACTCACGCCTGTCTTCCAAACCGTAAAACAAGACATAAAAGATAGAAATAAGGCCAAAAATAATGGCGCCTTTGCAATTAGAAAATATGACTTATAAAAACAACCCGTGGCATCATCCGGTTCACATCCCGCAGGTTTTACCCCTTCATCCCCATCCATCAACCAACCAAAACTGACTGACTTGATTCCAATATTTTGCCCGCTTTCGACGCCGAGCCCAGCCCGATGACCCAAAGCGACATCCGACCTGTTACGAAGAAAATGAAAGAAAAATGCGACGTGCGAAGAGGGGGTATGAGTTCGGCTATCATTTACAGAGAATATACAATAGTTGTTGTTCGCCGGATCACTTGCGTCAAGTTCCCGGGAAATGTAAGATAGATCATGAAATTCGTGAAGGCTGAAGAGCCAGCCATGCGTGACATTCACAACACGACCTTATGGTGAATTAGAAAGTGAGGGAACGGGTATCTCCTCGACTAGATCATGCCGCCGGAAAATCCCGCATTGCTCGAGCGATCTCTCCCCTGGGTAACGACCATTCTCGATGCAGGAGGACCAACGTTGATTGGCAAGGCATTGCTGGCTCGGACCATTGGATTAGGATTTCCGCCTTCTGGGTGAATCCTGCGTACTCGTCTTCGCTCCATCTTCGAGTCGTCCTCGTCGCTCCGTCGGCCCTCATCACCGTCCAATGGTAGGTGAGGCATACTTGCACTGGCATTCTCGTCGCCTCGGAATCGAGCCATTGTGTCCTTTATACTCCGTGTTCTGGACCCTTCTTGTCGTCGCCTGGGGTTGATAGGGGGCAGAGGTGGCGCCGATTTACTATTGCTGCGCGATCGATTCACGGCTGCCTCGGGGGGTAGGGAGACCGTTGGTACACGTGATGTCGACATGACGAAGGTTGGTTCCGAGATATCCTTGGTCTTGACCTTACGTCTCATGGCATCGTTGAGACCGGGAACTGATGAGGAAGGGCTGTCGTGGCTAGCATTATGTGGAACAGATGGTCGGCGGGGAGAGGCCGGCAAGCCAGGCGTCGAGCGTCCGGAGTTCAGAAATGGCGACGGGATGGGAGAGATAGGCGATGGCATGCCCGAATTATTACCACGACCGTTATGAGAATACGGCTGTCCGTTGGCTGCAAAGCCCAGTTGGTTCATCTTCGCGGTAACATTAGGATGTAGTTGTGGTGGCATGATCGACGAGTGTTTGATATCGGTTCCCGGTAGGCCAGGAGAGCGTAGTTGGGGTCGAGGGGCACCCGTAGTAAGACCAAGCCTTACATTCTCACGAGGATGTAGACCGTCCCTAGGACGCGGTGGCCGGCTGTGTGATCTCGACTCGGCGCTAGAATCAGAACCGCTCCGATCACGATCCGCACGAGAAGACGGCCTCGAGTTATCACCCGGTCCCCGTTTCCTGTAGTGGGACGGAGATGGTTGCCGCTCTCCGCTTGGTGCTCTGGCCGACTCGGTGGGACGTTCTCGTCTCGGTGTTGAGCGTGGAGAGGAAGTCTCGGGCGCCGATTCCTGGAGTGATTGCTGATGTTTTACTTGCGCCTCTACCTCCTTTAGTCTCTGGAGCTCGCGCTTCGCCTGTCTGAAAGCGCGGATGCCAGGATGAGATTCCTCGGCACCTTGCTTATCCATCTCCGCGCGACCACCTTGTCTCGCTTCACTGTCGCCCTGCTCACGGCTAGCAGTGGGTGCTTGAGGGCTAGTGCCGTTAAATCCGAGCATCTTCATGGCCTTCGTCTGGGACGGTTCTCGTGTCCGATCCATCAGGGAACCCCGACTACCCTTCGGCCGAAGGATACCGATTCCATTTTGTCGCGAATGGGGTGGCAGGTCCGCTGGCTCGTCCTGATCTTCCATTCGGTGTGGAGAAGAAGATTGATCATCCGTTTCGACGTAGGTAGTGAGTCTTTCCCGCACTCGACGGGCTCCATCAGCAAGTTGACTGGCAAATTCATCCCGAGATTCCCGATGGTTCGATGAATGGGGTAGCTCTGCCTCCGCATTATTATCGTATTGAGATGCCGAATCGGTCTCTGGGATAGGTTCGTTGACATCAATGTCCAAGTTCCAGTCCCGGCCGCCCCATGGATTTGCGTCACCGGCAAGATCTTGTAGGTCTCTCGGATCTACGGGGAAACGGGAATCCAGATCAGCAGTAGGGGGTACCGCGCTATATGGGCCATAAATAGATGAGGCATTGCTGGCGGCTCGGAGATGCTGACGCACCATGCCGCTCAACCCAGCACCGGTGGTAGGACCAAGGGTAGGGGAATCAGCAGGTGAAATGTCCTTGGATTCTGGAATCGATGATGTGGTTCCTACAGTCAGAAATAGCTCCTCATCCGGCTTTCCAATCTCGGATAAGGGGGTCGGCATGGCAGAATCACGAAGAGCGGGGTGCTCTCTATCCGAAGGGCGCCGGAGAAGCATACGAGGCGAAGGTGCCGGCTTGGGAGACGCAACTGAGGATACTTCGCTCTCGTCGCCGTCGGCATCAGCTAAGAATGATGTAGAGGACATCCCCTCCTTTGGTGGTTGTTGTGCTCCAGCAGCAGGGGAAGCCGTCTTTGACTCTGCGGGCTGTCTGCTGATCGAAGAAGACCTAGAGCTGGTTGTTGCTGTTGATGCCTTGCGCTCGTCACGCACTCTCATCGTAGGGGTTTCACGTCCTTGCTGTAGTTGTATCTGCCTCTGGGCATATTTGGATTCGTCGTATGGTCCAGAAGGCCGTTGGAAGACCCCCAGAGCTGTAGCCTTGCCCCGATCGTCGGGACCGATGGGTAGCATGGATATTTCATCGGCCTCGCTAATAGGCGGGCTCAGCGGAGGCACTCCGCCAAAGTTGGGACGATTCTCTGTGTTGGTGGGCACTCGGATTCCTAGGTCTGGAGTTGCAGCCGGGGAAGCAGTGGACGGGCTGGCGGATCGCAAGTTAGGGGCACTAGCCTTAGCGAGGATCCTCCGCTCGCCACCAAACCGGTCAAGGAAGGTGGTGGAGGTGGGAGATGGGGTGTTCAGAGGCAGGTCTGGCGTCCGAGTACCAAAGGTGCGCTGCCGGGACAATGTGTCTACGCGGAATAATGCTGACGATTGCTGCTCGTGAAGGTCATGGTTCAGTCCATTCTCATAGAGCCTTCTAGTTCGCGTGGTGTTTCGCTCTAGAGCGGGCCCAGCGTTGGCCGAGGGTTGCCAGTCTTTCAAGGATGGGGTCCTCTGAGAGGTAACTGAAGTAGCAGCAGTCGAGTTCCGCGCCTGTGATGGGATGGACGATGTTGTCGAAGATGTCTCACGCTTACGGTTGTAACTTGCAAGGGAGGGCGACTCGGACCTAGGTGGCTCGGATTCCATGTCACCTGAGAGCCTTCTCTCCTGGGACTCAGCGCGTTCTAGCGACTTCCGCTCCTTCTCCTCTTGTCGCCATCTCTGGAAAGCTGATAATGCAACGTCGTCGTCGTACAAGGCCCGGCCACTCATACCTCCACCTATCGACTTGGAGGAGCTGGCTCCAACGGGGATCTTGTAGATTTTCTGGCGGCCGCCGAACAAGTTGTTGCCCTCGATGGGCTTTCCGCGGCCTAGAACGCTTCCAGCATTGACAGAGTCGGCATCATCTGACGAGTTAAACGACTCTATCCGAGCAAATGGCGCCTTGACCGATTCGACCTCAGCAATATCCCCCAGTCCTCGAAACGCGCCATAGTCCAGTCTCGACTGCCGCTTAGGATGTAGAACACTGTCGTCACTAGCTTTACCAATCTTGGTGTTCGGATCATCCTGTTCTCTCAGCATGGAAAACCGGGCAGACAGACCAGTCATCAGCAGACTGGTGCGGAAATCATCGCTCGAGGGTAGCGCAGTTGACAAGTCCAGTTCCACCTTCTCGCTCTCGGGAGCCTTCTTTCCTTTCCTGAAAGGCCGAAAGGGCATGGACGACTCGGAGTCTTGTGAGGGACGAGGAACACCAGCCTCATCCTTGGCTCTCTTCTTGGTCCTGAAACGATTCATCGTGATCCACGCGAAGATTGCTTACCGGAAACACGGGTAAAATATTAAGTCGAGAACTGCTAGTTCAGCGCACAATGAGTGAGTGCGGACAGCAGTGCAAGATAACGATTGAGTTGGGACCGACCCTCTATGCCATGAAGGAGCGTGTCGGTTGCTAGGTAGTAGTAAATAAGGATTGACTGCGGTGACTCTCAAGTCCGAGATTGCCGAACAATGCAAAGAACGGAAACGAGTTGGATCGAGACAAGCGCGCGCGGGGACAAACGATTGAAAAGGCCAGACTAGAAGCTATAACAAACGACGTATATAGATCAGTCTACTATCCTTGAAATGAATGTGAGATGGACAAAACCATCGTGGGGAAAAAAGGGGGGCGGCAGCAAAAAAAAAAAAAGAGATCTAGCTAACAACTGGAGTAGGGGGACATGACGGCCGGGATGTATGTACAAACAAACACAACCCATCGTCATAGGCTGAGGGACGCGGGAGAAGGAATAATATAAACCAACAGTAACGGGACAGACAGAGAGAGAGACGATTGGGTAGGATTTACCTGGTCTTGGATTGTCTTGTGTCGGGAGTGTTTCACTGGTAGGAGGAGGTCCGAGCTGTCAAAATATGAGGCATGAATGTGTTGATGGGTCGACCGTCGATCACACAGCTAAATCGGAATGGCGTTTATTTTTTTAATATGGTTTCTTTTCTTTTTTCTTTTTCCCTTTTTTTCTCCTCCCTTTTTCCTTTCTCTAAAAAAGGAAATAAGTCGAAAAAGTAGAGTAGTTGTCGTGAGTCTATACCGGAATGGTCGTCCGCGGCGTCACACCAACAAGCAATGGTTCCTGCACAATAGGCTAGCAGCAGGACGATGCTGTGATCCGAACGTCGTGACAGCTGAGCCCGTAAATCAAGGTCCGAAGCGGTTCCCCCGAACAATAGAATTGGCTTGGGCGGAATGTCGTTTAGGTCGTGTAAGGACTGAACTGACCTAGCTAGTACCAGTCCCAGGTTGAAGGTTGAAGGTTGAAGGTCAAATATCGAATATCGAACCGGAGAAAGATGCCGTATGAATGTCTATCGTGGGAAATAATTGGCTGTTGGTTCGTTGCCTTTCTCCCCTTCCTACGAGTCGAAACTTCTGACCTTTGTTTTGCTGTTCTTCCTGTTCTTCGTAAGGACTAGGGGTCCGTGGTGTAACAGTGTTGTCTTGGAATAAGTATTCGTCTTGGCTTGGTCTTCCTGAGATGCTTTTTTTCTTCTTCACACATGTATACTCGAATTCGATCTATAAAATAAAAAAAGAACGCCCGTCGCAACGGTAACTCCTCCGTGTCGTGCAAGGCAGAGAGAGGGGAAAGAAAAAGAGAGAATGGAATAATGAATGACTACAGTGAGATCTGATTTTCGTCAGGACGCTGAAGAGCGGAGAGAAGAAGGAGGGAAGAAAAAAAATATGTAAGAGTGTGTGTGTGTACAAGTGAGTGTGTGCATCGATCGAGGAAAGAGGATATGAGAGGACCTCACTTGTCTATGGTGGACTGGAGATGGCCCCGACGAACAGGAAAAGAAGAGTGGGTCTCCAAAGCGGGCCAATCCAGATCAGGGTAAGCCATGCCAGGTAAGCCATGTACGCTAGGAGGTACCTACGTTCGTACACACACGCCAGGAAGTAGCAGCTGAATACAGAAATGGGATAACCCGAACTGGTGGAAATGAAAAAGAGAACTTGCGCTAGACCCATGCAGGGACGGACGTTGAAGCAGGAAAACCCCCTGCAGATAAAAGCGGGGAGGCTGTGAGGGTGTAAGCGTAGATAGGGGGGGAGAGAGAAAGACCGAATAAGAAATAAATAAAAATTTAGAGAAGGAGGGGCATTGGATAGGTAAGTTAGCAGGAACTAGGTAGGTAGGTAGTAGGATAGATACCCGACATACCTAGACTGTGTAATTGATTAGAGCGGGCACTGTCGCTATTCCTGTTTCTTGTGCCCTGTTTCCTTCCCCCCTTCCATTTCTCTTTTTTTTTAAGCTTCCACCAAGCAAAACTTGACAGCGCCTGACAATCCAATCGCATCTAACGCCTAATCCACCGATCCATCCATGATCCACCAATTGGGATCCCAAGTGAGGTCCTTCTGAGGTAGGTATTCCTATTCCTTTAGATAGGTTCATAGGTACTATGTAGTAGGTATGCAAGTAAGGAAGTACCGAATGCTACTGCCACTTTCACTGCCATTCATGTACCTTACATACATTACCTACGTAGTAGTTTGTACCCGTAATAGGCACCTTAATCGTAGGGAAACCCCCCCACTCCATCCCACTCCACGGTACGACGTACCTATGTACCTATGTATACCACCCCACCACACCCACACCATGCTTTGATGTACCTAACAACAACCTTCTCACGGACATCCATCCCATCCTCAGATTGATCCAAAATACTGCCCATGTACATAGGTACCTTAAGATATCTCATGATCAAAGGGCAAACACTTGAGGTTTAGGTTAGGTTGGACACCACAAGACATGGACAACCCTTGAAGCACTCCCGCTGTCGATCATACTCTTCTCCATACGATATGATATGACGATAATGATGATAACGAAAATAATAAATAAATAAATAAAAAATACGTCGGTACTAGATGTTCATACTAGACGTGAGATATATCCCCAGGCACCTGGGTATGTTTAATATTTGGGTAGGTTAGGTAGTTACCTAGGTTAGTTGAACAGATACTATTGGAATATTGGCATTTGATACAATTAAATCACTTATAGAAAGCAACATATCGTCAAGTGATATGTGCATATGCAATGTGCATGTATGTATGTACATATGTGGCTGGTACCTTGCATACCTAATCTGTATCAATGTAGGTATTGTCGATATTAATATTCCAATGTCTGTGAGTGCTCCTCTCATGCATGCGTTAAGCCCCATCCAGAGGCGAAGTCGACGTACCAGACCTACATTAACACACTAACCTAGATAACTCTATGCACTATGTCTGGTACATTAAAGCAGATGGAGAGACAACAACAAACAGAGAAAATGACCTAAACACTCTGACATTAGGTACCTAACAGCATTACTATTTGATGTAAGTATGTAGGTAGGGAGCGCGGGACAGTACACAAATTACCGCGGCGCTAATACTATAGGGTATGTAGTGTATTTTGGCAGGTCGTAGCTACACTTATTAGGTACTAACTTGGGTAGCAGTGCTAGGACATTTTCGCTACAACCCTGCGTACAGCAATATGTACCTCATTATGTGCTTCATCCACAGTTTCTATAGAGTAAGGAAGACGGGGAAAAGAGGGGGAAGGAGACTGCTTATGTGTTTGATAAAGTAAATGTAACATTGATTGAAATAAAAATCAGTATACATACTTGCTTTTTAATAATTTACATGTAGTGTAGAAGGACAGATAATGTATAATCTACTAAGGTACATCAATTGTAATTGATGTAGATTAAGTACCCAGTGGATACATTGATACACTCTAATCGTTAGTTCGTTAGTGTTCCACGTTACTATAGTTATAGATCAATTAAAAACACAACCTATCAGATTCAACTAACCTTACTACTATGCTTTAGTCCGTGGTAACCTCTCAATTTTTCCCCATGCATCTGATAATGAAAAATAATAAAAAAGGTCTTACCGTAACATTTGTCTCAAAGATTGCGGCAACTCCTCATTCATCATTACCATTATCACCATCATATCACATTACACAAAACATGAACTACCTCTACTTACACCAAAAGGGAAGGGGGGAGGGGTTGTCTTGCTGTTCGTGCTCCCTTGTTGATGCGATTTTCTCCGTCTCAGATATCGGAAAATTATGTTTTCTCTTTCTCTGTTTTAAAATACTCTTCTGCTATTCTTCTCTATTAGGTCAACTATGTATCAAACTGAGGCAGGTTGGCGGGTTATGGGTATTAATCATGTATACTACACTAATACTATTGACGCATCCCAAGTCTGTTTACTTAGGATGACAGGGACTTGATGCCAGAAAACGATCGACACCCAACATCACCAACAGCGGCCAATTAAAGGCTAGGCGACACCGCCGGCCGGCCTCGCTCGCTCGCTATAACATAGTAAACAGACAGGCTACTTACCGTAAGTGCCGTAAGGATTTCTCGCCGGTTCACTAGGTACCTAGGTTAGTGCGAAGCGAAAGTCCCGAATTTCTTCTAGAAAGAACAATGTTCAGCCCTGGGGACATGGGAACGAGCAAGCAAGCCAGCCTTGGTGGCTTCGGGGGGGCCAACAGCCGGGCTGAGGCTGTCTGGCTGTCTTTCTAGTCTGACCAATCCCAATCCGCCATCCCAATAAACTCATCCTCATCCTTGACCGTGATGCCGACGTTGCCTGACGAAGGAGGCTAAGTAAGGGGGGGAAGGGGGGGGTTGTGAGGACTACCAGATGCGACGACTTCCGGGGCATCGTCACCATCTCGACCCTGCGTCTGTCATCTGATAGGCGGCGTTTGAGCTTGTCGCACGGCACACACGAGCACACTACTACCTACCTACTACACTATACACGTACATACCTACATACAATACATAACTGTGGGAACTGGGTAATGGATATGGAAGTCTAGAAGTCGGTATCCATTTACGTCGATACAGTGCCGTGTGCGTGTGCGTGTGCATGTGCTCCGCTTGACATCTTTTCTTTTCTTTTCCCCCCCTTTTTTTCCCTCTTCGGGCACTTCTCTATGACGGAGCTGCGCCGCCCCAAATATCTCAGGTACTGGTTGTGGCCAGGCCAACGATCATGAGGCCGCCGTTTGACTGCAATATCAACCTCATACATACGCACGATGGGGGTAGACTACCTAGGTTGCTGCTCCTCTTTTAGCCGTTATTGTCATGATATATCTCAAACAATCTGTGCCAACAGAGCTCCCCTTGGCTACATTGGCTCCTGTCGCACATGCATGCCGCTACCTATGTTTGCCAATTGTCTGAAGGTGGCAAAAATATATGGGAGGAATGAGCAGCAAGGCATCTCCATGAAGTGAAGCACCGTTCATCCATGGTGGCCTTGAGCTGTTGGGCGGGTCAAGGAATCTTGTTCAAGGATCGTTCCTAGGTTCTCCCGGCATCGAGCGGCATCTTATAATAGACAAACTACAAACAATCGACACTGAGGTGTATGTACGTGTATTGTCAGGTTGTCAGCCTGTCATCTCCGCTCATATCTGCCTGTCATCTATTCTTCTCTGCTCCTGTCATCTCAGCTGATGATAGGCGCTCCCGTCCGTATTCCTTTTGCCAAGCCCTGCCCCTAATGAGATTCCTTTTGCCCTCCTTACACACACTCTCTCTGATCTACTTTCCTACTCTCCGCCAATTGTCCAGATAAGTACATGAAAATGTATGCTGTAAAAGGCATTTTCTTCAAGGTTGCCCTAACGGGGGTGATGCTCGCTCGGGGCGGCGGGCAGGAGTTTCACATAGGTTCTATCATACTCCCTTTCCGCCCTTTTGGAGTAGTACTGGCAACGACTTGAAGCTGAAAAAAAAAGCGGCGGAAGTGGCGGCGACGAGAACAAATCACCCAACGACTGAAAAATCCAGGGGTTCAAGGGGAGAAGGAAAAACCCATGTCTCAACATTTGCCATGCAGCGTCCGTGAAATCCCCTTTCGCTACGCCACACTTTTCACGATCATTGAGTCCCAGTTCACGGCCTTCGGTTCTCGGAACCCCACGAGCCGCCTAGACTTTCACTTTCACCTACACCGGTTAACAGTATGTCATACGGTACAGCTAGGTATCTCAACCCTCCGTGGCACATGTAAAAAGATCCCTGCGTCCGCGCTACGAGACCCGTTGCGGATCAATCTGCAAATCCGCGAGCCAATCATCTCGCTGTTCCTGGCGCTTGCCTATACTCGTCATTAGTTCGTCTGCCCGGGGAGGGGGAAGGGGGGGTGAGGGGGGTGAGGGGAGGGTTCAACGGCCGAAGAGAAGAGAAGAGAGCGTGTTTTACCCCTGAACACAGGGTGATCTGGGATGTATGTATGTGTGAGTGGGTAATCGCTCTCGCCAGATTATAGGGACCGCATCTCGCTCTCCTTTTCCTTCTATCCAATCACGATGTATGATTCCGTTTGGGATGATTTTTCTTAAGTACTAGCAACGAAACTGGAGGAGACTATGGCAGACTAAGAAAAGAGGAAAAGAACAGCCTGCGAGAAGAAACCTCGACTGCTACTACCTATCGTAGCGTCCCTACACAGCAGCAACATCTTCCGAGTTCACGCAGATCAAAACGCAAGGTGGGGGGGGGTTTTTTTTTTTTGGCCTGTAAGAGCCAAAGACAGAGAGGCCGACCAGTGTCGGACGCAACGCAGGAACATGCGCGGGAGGCTATCGTGATGACGCCAGTCAGAAAAAGGACACGCACGACCGGGTTGCATGCCCTGCACGAAAGCCGCCCTGTGCTTCATCTCTAAATAGCTAATTAAAACGTACTCAATCTCACTGGTGTAGACAGACGTGACGTACTCCATATCAACTCATTTTACCTTACCCCGAAGACGTCAGGCCATGTGGCTGTCTTTAGGATCCATGAAGTGTAATGGTATGAGTGTCATTGTTATCCATCACGACGTTATGATCACATGGCTACCATTTTTTTCTTCTTCTCGGTATCGCCTGTTCAACAATGCCACTCACCACCTACTACTGCTGCCATACTAGTCATAGCTTGTCGAGGACCACCTGCTGAAGATTTATTGATTCATTATTTAATGGGGAACAATGGAATGTTGGCTGGCTTACCAACCCAGCACGTATTCCGCACATGCCATGGAAACTAATAGCGTATATTAACTATCGTCAGGCACCCACGCACCCAAGCTATTTTCCGAGACTCTGAACATAACTCGCCCTTCCCGAATCGTCGGACGACCCGAGAACGCCCCCGACTTGTCTCGGCCAGTAATTTCTTCATATATATCATTACATCTATAGGGCCGACACTTATATGCTGTTATAGGGTAGGCAGGTATGTAGGTAGATATGTTAAAATCGATCGATCCTATTCCTCTACGATCACCACTAGTAAGCACTATTACGCAAATATCTTCCCATCATTAAGACTATGAAGACGACGACGACGACAACGACGACGAGATCACGATGGATACGAATTTCTCATTTTAAGCATCCTAACCCAAGCCCCTTGAAGCCTGGCCCGACCCAGCGGCGTGGATAAGGCTCGGATGATCCCTCTCTTTCCTGCTGTCGTGTGCTGTGCCGTGCAGGCATGATCCGAAAGTCCCATAAGTTGATCCACCTTTCACTTTCTTTACACGTAGACCAGCTCTCTCGTCAGCCCAATTTTAAGCAGATCAGTTCGAGGTCCATCTTAGGAGTTCATAATAACCAGCCAGCATAATGTTAAAAATAGTATGAACAAGCTAGAGAGAAGAAGAAAAAGAGAAAAAGAGCATTGATAAAATGGATAGCATAGGACATTCCTACAGGCATACAAGTTGCGGCGGCCCTCGTAGGTACCTAGTATGAACGAGCTAGAGCGAGGAATTGAAATAAAGAAGAATGAAAATAAGCAGAGAGCCTCATTAATCGTCGCCTACCTAGGTACACTACACTAGTTCGGAGGTGACTCCGGCATGTTTTCTCATTAAACAAAATGGCCCTTCCGCTCTCCTCTTTTGACAGATAGATGATCGTCGTCGGCCGGGCTCTAGGTACACTAGGCGCGCCCACCACTGTCTGCCGCCCACACTTAATATCATCGTGATATGATGTACACCACATATGCGATTATTGCGAGCAGCAGATCTTTTTTTTTTTTCTTATCTTCCTTTCTTTTTCTTTCTTGGATCGCGATCGGGGGGAGAAAGGAAGAGTAGATCGATGGGAGAAGCTGCCCATAACCACAGTTATTAGGTTGATGCAAAAGCGAGTGCCATCAGACGGCTTCATCTCGATCACAGACCAGATGGGGAGGCACGTGAAATCGAAAGGGAAAAAAACAAGATCGTCCGTTTTTCATGCCATTTGGGCTTTGGACTCTAGGTAGTGTACAATAGCAGTTTTGACATTCGCTTACTACCGAGCGAGCTACCGGGGAGAAAGAAGAGGTATCCACAAATGAATGAGATGGCAGCATTATCCACACCAGCATCTCATCTCATCTTCAACCGTATACATATAGTAGAGTGGAATATTGAATGGTAAAACAGGTCATAAGTAAAACACATGAGGCATAGATATAGGTACCTTTAGAGCTAGACAGAGCAAGTCCATCGTCGTTCGGTAGTTTTATTGTGTTGTTCCTT
The DNA here is from genome assembly GCA_018398605.1 of Biscogniauxia mediterranea. NCBI lineage: Eukaryota > Fungi > Ascomycota > Sordariomycetes > Xylariales > Xylariaceae > Biscogniauxia > Biscogniauxia mediterranea. Next base: position 173,579 of record JAGXTR010000007.1, on the reverse strand, counting down.
ATCCCCTTTCTCTCTCTTCCAACTCTGACTCTGACTCCGACTCTTGTCTTCGAAGTGGCTCCCCGTTCGAGATCTTCACTTCAGATTTCCCGAGGCATGGGCCCCCTTGCCCGTTGCGGAGATGAGTGAAATAAAACAGGGACCTTCCATGCTCGACGGGTCACTTATTTGAGGTCAGCTAACCTGGGACAACCCCCGTCGCCACGAGCAGAAAGAAAAAGAAACAAAGAAAGGCAAAATCGAGAAGGATTAACGATGATCTTTTTAGTCTCGTCCGGCTTGCTGGGAAGGGGGGGAGAGAGTCCCAAGAGACGTGAGACAGCCCTACACATACAGCATAGCATAATCATAGCATAGCATAAACATAAAACTAGTAATAAGTAGGATTTCGGTGTAGTGCATATGTAATAATACTCTTCTCACATTCATAGCATAGCATGGCGATGCTTCCCCCCTCGTTGTCCCCCTTTTATTTCATTCATATTATTATATTATCTACCAGATTTTTTACTTCATCTCTCGATTCTCTGCCAGTAACAAAGCACCCTCGCCGCATATCTCAAAACATCTCTCCAAACACTCCAAGACTCTTGAACTGTGAGGTTTGGATTCAAATCTGATCTACATGTTTCGTGCCCATGCCACCGGTAGTTACGGAACGATCGTGATCATGACATAGGTATAAGTGCTCATATGGGGGAGAGGGGAAAAAAAATAGACCTTAGATCGGTAGATGTCTTCTAGAGATCGACGGTAGGGCTACACACACCTAATCCCGAATGGAGGCCTGGCATGTGGCAGGAGGAGCGTTTCATCATCATGATGCTTCTTTTATAGTGTAAAGAACATCCAATTTGAATGCCAACGAAGATCAGAGCACACACATACACGCGGGATGTCTCCGATATCCGGACATGCTCGGCCAGTCGCGATCGCGGAGGTAGCACGCGCGTGGCGGCAGGTCTCTCTCCTCTCTCCCTCCCTCCCTCCCTCGCCTTTCCTTCCCCTCTCCATCCAACTCCAAGCCCACGTATCGTACCATGATCATGTATATACGCCAGTTATAGTAGCCGGTAGGTAGTAGTAGTAGCAGTTCTTTACTATCATTTATTATTATATTCGCGCGGGAAGCCCAAGGTCCGCATTAGCGAGAGACAAAAAGCCACGTTTGCACAAGAAGCAACAAAACCCACCTAACTTACGCATATATGCGTGCACGTTAACTTGGATCGAGCCGCCGAGAAGGGCGAGACTTCTCTGCACAAGAGGGCGAAGAACGATGGGCGGGAGGGGCAGACTGAGCTGAGCTTGAGCTTTTAATCGTCTTTTTTCTCTTTTTGCCCTCCGCCTCTCTATTCCCCCCCACAGACGCAACGAACCTAGGTTAGATGTGCTGCTACCCGTCTGAGCGGAGCGCGGGCGGGTTTTGGGGGGGAAATATGCATTTCCTACATTACATAGGCGTGTTTGCATAGCGCAGTGAGTGCAGCGCAAACATACATATACGCATTCGAGTTGAAGAAATATACATACATACATACATACATGCAATACATACTCAAAGGTAGGTATATTGCGGCTTATATATTACCTACGAATCGCTCGGCCAGAGCCCCCGATAAATAAAAAATGCGGCGCGCACCTTACTTGAACCGGGACTTTATTGCGATACTGTATATACTGGTCACAGCGCACTGGATGCAACATATATAAGCTACCTAGGTATATGAAGGTTACCTATATGTAGGGCAGGATAACGCAGATATGTATTCCATGGTAGCGTACATGCTACACTACATGGCTTGGGGTGAGGAGAGGAGAGGAGAAAAGAGCGTGGGGTTACCGGAAAAGATCGGAGTGTGGTGTGTGTGTGTGTGTGCGCGCGCACGGTTGGGGGGAGGATGGTTAGACGGGCCCAGCAGGATCAAAGAGAAAGTTGGTGGTGGTTCGTCGCTGAACTACTATATTCATGTCATATGACGGGATAATGAAACCCAGGGCTTAGTCGACTTACGACTCGAACGTCTGTGGCATTAGGACGAGAGGGGGGGACTGGGGAGGGAAGGAGGCCGAGGAGGAGGAGGAGAGGCTTATTGCATGCTTTGATCTGACGTTGAAGTCTCCTCGGTCGACAAACGGCTACAATTATAGGTAGACTAAACTATATTGCTCGTCCACTGGGGGAAAGAAGATCGAAGGGATATGACATAACGGGCTGGAAGATGTGACACACGTACGTTTACACTAGGTATCAATAATATACTTGCTCTTCATGTTGTGTCCGTCTGTGACTATCCTATTTCTTCCCAAAGTTGTCTCTCTCACTCTAGGTACCTATCTATGTAGTCTTTGATGAGGAGGGGGGAGGGGGGAGAGCAAATAGTCGAGTCTCCACAGGTCCAGCTCGAAATTTCCACTTTCTCAGCTCAGACACAACAATTTCATTCATGTCTATCTATTCTGTGGTTCGGGGCCATTTCCCCCCCATTCATTGATGGCTAGGACCCGTCCTAACGAACGAGCTATCGAAAAATGATCGTCGTCGAAGCTTGGCTTTCTCTCTCACTAGGGTTTTCTTTCTTTCTTTCTTACGCACTACGACATATAGGTTAAGTTCTAACAAAGCCAATCTGACTCACTTATTATTTTTGCCTTTATTCCCGTTTCGAATCATCTGCTAAGTAAAGTATTGTAAACGGGAAAGACAAGGCCAAGAAAGCAAGAAAGCAAGACGATCAGAGACAGATGGATTTCCTTTTTTTTTTTTACTTTCCTTTATTGTCTCTGTTGCCACCCGAACCTACCTACCTAACCTACCAACTACGTATTTGTGAACCACACGCGCACAACACACAAGGAGGGAAGCGAGGAGCGGATCCCCTTCTGGGGAATCGGCGGGCGGCTCATTGCTTGTGGTTGTCTTAAGGGATTATGTATAGCCATGGGCTAATAGAAAACAAACCAGCCAGTAGAACCCCCCGATTTAGTTATCGCGACCTGGGAGGGGAAGCAGAAGTGGGCGTGGGATTGCGGAAAATAATTAAGGAAAATAGGGACTAACTAGATAGGTAAAACCAACCTAGCTAATAAGAGAGAGGAAAAGGTGAGCGCGCATCCAAAAGCCTCAACCGTTCAGACGCCATCTTGAGTCGTACTGCAACTGTGATTCGCCTCGATGTCCTACATGATCTCCCTTTTGATGCGGGGTAGCTCGTCCATGTCTGGGCATGACTGCAGAAGAGGCGCGTTCGCTCTCCTGCAGGACCCTTGATTCATGACGATGGTGTGGTGTGTGGTGCGGGACGTCCTATGTAATATCGTCCAGGTAGGTAGTAACCTAGGTATGTAGATAGGCAAGGAAGACGCGAGGACGACGCACAAGGGGGAGGAGAACAGAAGAAGAAAGAAGAAAAAGCCTCTTAGGTTAGGCCATACTACATGCGAATAGGGTTTAAGGTAACTTCTCTAGCCTGACTCCGAGCAATCGGAGAGGGGCGGAAGGACGCGATGGAGAGAGGAGTTGGGAAGTGAGAAGTAGTAGGAGTGACACCATACCAACTCGGTTCTGCGGGATATAAAGGTCGATGAATGCGCACACATCCATCCAGTGGCAAAGAGAACTACGCAATACCCTCTCCCTCTACTCGAGAACCAGGCACACCTGATCTCTATCATTAGCATCTTCCCCAGATTTTCTATTCTAGTATTAAAAGGACGGCGTCCACCCACCTCCTCAGCCTGGCTAGAATCCTACTTCTTACTCTCTCGCACATACACACAAATACCACACAGGTATAAGGACAGGTCGATACTACAACAACGACAAAGAAACTCTTTAAAACATCAAGGCCGCCACCGTCGTCATCGGCATCGTCTCACATCACCTGTCCGCCTACCTGCCTATACCGCAGCACTGATCTGCCTACTTGCTACCGGGGGTTTTCTTTTCCTTCCCAATAACGACAGAGCAAAGCAAAGCTATCCCAGCCCTCAATTCATCATCCACCATGCACCCAACACACTGCTGCCAGTGCGGAGGCATCTTCGCCATCAGCACGAGCTGCGCCTGGTGCCACCACAAGGAGTGCCAGAAGTGTCTGTAAAACCTCTTTGTGTACGACTAGGTACACAGGCAGTCCCCCGGATGCGGGAATGAGGGAGAGGTACGTCTTACTACGTCATTTCCCCTTCCCCCCTTTGTCTTTTTTTAGTTGTCTGCTTTGAGAGCAGAGGCGTGGGAGCTTTATTTTCTAACACTAATACGAGATAGAACAGCTTGTAGGAAGCAAGCTAGCTAGCTACCTAGGTTGGGTGGCTAGCGGGGAAAGTGGAAGAGGAGGGGGGATTGTACGAGATACTCACTGTTCGAATTGTCACTTTTGCCCTTTCTGGTTTTCCGCGGGGCGGGCAGGAGAGGGGGAGAGGGGGGGAGTGTGGGATACCAACAATACAAAATGTACGACGGACGACGAAAGCGAAGCGCTCTGCGATCATTCAACTGCACGCGATTGAATTTATTTACTTTTCTCTCTACGACTTTTACGGCTCTTTTTTATTTTATTTATCCTTTTCAGCTTTCCCTTCCTACGGATCAAGCTTGGTGGAATAATCCGGTGAGGGTTTCTTGTTTCTGTGGTCCGGTATGGTATGGTCTGGGGTTTTCTGCCTTTTGAGCGGTTTCGATACCCAGGTTCTGTAATACCAGTTTCTCGTGTAGGTACGCACATTGTTTAGGGAAATCGAAATCGAAATCGCAAGCACACTTAATATTATTTGGGAAAGAAAAAAAAAAGAGACAAAAAGGAAACGACGGGTTCTATTGCTATACTAGCTAGGAGGAAAGGGTGGGGGAACCTATCCTATACCTCTCTCGTATGAGAAGAGAAAATTGAGAATATCGTTCATTGCACTTATTCCGGCTTTCCGGTGTGATTCATCCTATTACATAACTGACGACGAGAAATTCGTGTCTACAACGCGGGTTAGCCCCCACGGACTTGGACTGGGGGGTCCCCCCCTTTTTTTTGCCTGCTGCCTAGAGATGGCCACACTCCCTCCATCCTGTCCCCGAGAAGAGAAACTAAATGGCTGTAGTTGCTACTAGTGCGAGAGGATGACCCGTGGGTTCCGCGGTCTTCCGGTCATCCCGGGGGATACGGAAATTATTTACAACCATCTAACCTAGTACCGGCATCGGTATTGTGAGATGCTATGTTTGTCCGTTTCGACAAGCCAATAATACTGGATCCTGAGCTGTCAATGCGTACGTATTACATGTGCCGGGAGAATACCGATATAGTGTTGTATACCTACATGATATATTAATATTGATCTTTGGCGTATATTGCGTCCCTCTAGGGCAAAAGTTCTTATCACGAGGGGTAAGTAAGCTTGGTTGGGGAAATACCTAACTTCAAGTAGAAAGGGAGGTAACTACAGTATAATGAAGTATCTTGGACTGGGGATATAATATATTGTCGGCAAGTGAGTGACCAGATGCCGTAGTGCTGTCACATGGAGTAATACAACGTCAACGTCTATCCCATATTACTTTTCAATTTGGTACCTAGGTAGTTATAAAATTGGTCAAGGAAACATTGACTATACATCGTGTGGTCATCAGCATCACAGAATGAAAGGGACCTATTAGGCTAAGGTGCTTTGTCTTATATATCTTGTTTCCTGTTGTTAATTATCAAACTTCCAGAAAGAAATGAGACTAAGATAAGTCTCTGCACTTTTTATTTATTATTTAAATAATTTAGATCATATCGCAAGGCACATTATGAGAAATGTACTTACTAATATGTGTAATATAGGTATTTAATAACTTATTTCAAACAGCAGTGATGGTCGTTTACCTCTAGGCTTCCAAAGTAATTATGAGGAATTAGGTGTGTTATTAGCACACAGGGAAATATTATCGCATACATCTGCTTCTGTTTAGGATATTATGACTTTTATATGATATTGTCGTCGCAAAATATTTGTCTTTAAGCTTTATACCTTCTAGTAATACTTACTAGAAGTTCTCCAACCTAGACTAGGGCATTGGCTGCAAGACACCATATTCTTGAAGAAATTCTAGACCAACGAGATATATCTGGTGGGACATGAGAAGGGATTCTTATAAGCTAACGACCGTATCATCTTAAGTGTATATAAGCTACATTTAAACTTTGGCAGTCCAATATAGCATCAAAGTAGATTTAGTATCTGCATGGGAGAGTAACGTATGATTTTCAGTAAAAAATACCTAGCACTAGCACAGGTACATAACATGACTAGAAGGAAGTAGAAAAGGGGAAATACTCTAACATAGACTCCTGTTCTCTGCTACATTGAAAATATTAATGTTTGTTTCTTGGTTTATACACTTTGCTGTTTGCTACCTTCTCCTCCTGGTTAGACTTTCAGTAAGCGATCACGATCAAACAAAGCCGGCCCATGTAGAAGCTCATATGCAACATGATGTTTCTGCCTGAGGAGTAAACCCTTTTCACTATCACAAGGCCCTGTTGTGTAAGGCATTCGCGTGGGTGCCGAGGCCTAAAGGGATGAGCTTCATATTGAGAACTTAAGGTTAATAAGTTTCTAGCTCAGGTTAGATAAATTGCAAGCAATGCTCCTAACTGCCTAGGTTAGCTAGTCAAAGAGGAACCTGAAGCAGCTGAGGCAGCCTTGTCGCGGTGTGTTTATGGCTTGGCATGACATGTGTGTCTTTTACAATAGACGTAAGGGGCTCTGGGGCTTGATTGCGCCACGATGCTGAGCAGCCAATCATGAGGCTGGCCGGTTCCAAGAACGGCTTCTGTTCTTGTGTCGGCAGCTTACATAGTACATCTATTGGTAACTTTCTGGTTCCACTTTATTGCCGATTCCACTGTGAAAGTGTGGGATTTTTCTTCTTTGTTTGCCTCTTTTTGTCTCCTTTTTTTCTCTTGTTTCGTCGTGTTGTTGGTGAATATGAATATGATATGATGGCGGTGGCACATTTCCAGAGTTGTGATGTAGCTCCAACTCGACTAACTTAGGTTAGAGTCCACTTGCATATCACTAACAAGCTGAGCCTCGTGCACTAATCACCAAAAGGGGGAAGAGAGAGGTAGAGCCGCAGGCGAAGCCTATATGAACTCCGCTCAAACCCTTCTCCGATGCCAGAGATTCGTAGGAATTTTGAGTCGTTAATAAATTAGCTTGAGGGAGCTGTAGGTTAGCATCAGTAGCTCTTGAAAAATGGAGGTTGAGTATGCCTAGGTAGCTGTCTCGTCCCAGAGCTGTGCTATTAGCCTCATGATAGTGGAAACCATAGCACAAGCCGGATTGTATCATTAGAAAATCCAAGCTCCACAAACTAACCCGGGATGAGTGTGGTATCTAACCTGCTGCGTCTCAGCATAGCTGACTGTGTTGTAGAACACCGGCCCAAGCAAGCGTTGATGTGTACTGAGGCAACATAAGGAACCAACTAGGTAACCTATTACGGATAAGGTGATCAGGTGCCTAATTACCTAGGGAGCATGGTATTCAAAGAAATTCTGACTCTACAGCTCTGAGCATAAAAAGCATGAGCTGACCCGTCCATCTAGATTTATTTGTTCGATCTGACATCCTCCTCATTTGATATTGGCGTAAGGATCTCTCTATAACACCAACCGATATCTAAATACATAAGGTCATCAAAACACTCAGCAGAAATGGTAAGCTTTCACTGGTAACGTTTAGAAAACATGCCATATTGATATAAGCAGGTTACTGTCCGGCGAAATACACTGCCCATACGGGAGAGGACGAAGGAAGATAGCGACGCAACAATAGCTCCATGTGATCCTATCATGACCATCCACCGAGTCAAGAGTGAAGATGGGATTATCATAAGTATTCAACCTCCGACATTACATGAGGAGCCCAGAGATACCCACACTCCCTGCGATATCGTTCTTGTAATCGATGTGTCAGGCAGCATGAAAACCAGAGCCCCAGGTCACGCGAGTGACGATCAAGGAAAGGCATCGAAAGAGGATCTTGGTTTTACGATTTTGGACTTAGTTAAGCACGCTGCGCACACCATCGTGGAGACACTCAATGAAGGAGACAGACTGGGTATCGTGACGTTTAGCAATAGAGCAGAGGTATTTTTGACCATGTTACTGTTACATATGATGCTCCTAGATTAACAACAACTGCAGGTGATCCAGGGGCTAGTCGAAATGACGGATGCGAACAAGAAATCAGCTATATCTAGCATCCACAAAATGGTGGCCGATGGCATGACAAACTTGACGCAGGCAATAAACAAAGGACTGGAGCTCTTCGAGGAAACCGACCGTGTACCGGCGATGATGATCCTCACTGACGGGATGCCCAACATTTCGTAAGACAAAAACAAATCAAAGACGAAAGTCAAAATATATGCGACTACTACTGACGAATATTGCAGGATGCCCTCAAGAGGTTTTGTCCAGATGATAGAGAAGAGGATAGAGAACGGGGGACCACTCCCAGCAACTATTCACACGTTTGGCTTCGGATACGACATTTACTCAGGGTTACTGAAATCTATTGCGGAGATCGGTCGTGGAAACTACTCCTTCATTCCTGACGTTGGCATGATCGTAAGATCCCCCCTTGATTCCCCTCACACCCTCTCTCGGAACTAAGTAGAAGTAGGGAACTGTGTTGGTTCATGCAGTAGCACATCTGCAGTCAACGTATGCCACGAAATGCACCATCGAGATATCCTACCTGAACTCTATGACTATACTGACACCAGGCGGTCCGTCTGTTGTGGATAAAATCCTAAAAGATGGTCAGAATCAGAGGCTTATCATAAACCTCGGGAATCTGCAATACGGACAATCTCGGGATATTTACCTCAAGGCTTCCAACGCCCGAGGCATTAAGTACAAGTTGGATGACCTGGACGACGGGGCGACTATCGATGTGAAGCTCACATGGTCACGGATGCAAGTGGAACACTCTGCTGCAGTTTCTAAGAGCTTGTTAGAGAAGCCCGATCTCCCCGATGATGTGGTGGCCTATCACCAGAGCCGGTCGATGCTTGGCAAGTTCTTGTCGTCCTTCTATCCCCTAACACCTGAAGGCGAGTACGGTATGGGAAAGGGGTGCAATGTAGACGCCGCCCGGTCTTCGCTTCAAGCACTGCGAGACAAGATACCAGCGCGGAGATATGGGGACGAGCATAACCAGTCGATCATGAAGGATCTTGATGGGCAAGTCAGTCTAGCTCTATCATCGACGGAGTTCTTCATGAAATGGGGCCGCCACTACTTTCTCAGCTTATGGAACGCCCATGCGAAGCAGCTGTAAGTCTACTCTAGCATAACCCCCCTTTCGCATAACACCATACACCAGCTCTCTAACCCTTGCTCCCCCTTCCTTAGATGTAACTCCTTTAAGGACCCGGGCCCGATGAAATACAACCAGAACGCCTTCTTCACCAAGTGCAGAGACACACTGGACATCACATTCAACAACACCCCTCCGCCCAAGCCGACCCTCGCCGCCGGGACTCCAAGGAGCCCCGGCGCCGTCGCCCTCAGACGCGGCAGATACTCCATGCGGTCGTACAACTCGACGGAAAACCCGTGTTTCTCGGATGGATGCATCCGGCTCGCGGACGACACGGAGGTCAACCTGAGCCGGGTCCAGAAGGGCACGCTCGTCAAGACGCTCCGCGGGCCCAGGCGCGTCGTCGCGGTGCTAGAGACGGTCACCGACTGGTACACCATGTGCAGTTTGGGCGACATGCTGGTGACGGCGTGGCACCCCATATACCTGCACGAGGGGTCGCCCCCCGCCTGGGTGTTCCCCCAGGACGCCCCGGGAGTGGAGAAGTTGCCCTACTTGGGGACGCTCTACTCGGTGCTCCTGGAGGCGGACGAGGACCCCGACGCCCACTCCGTGATGGTGAACGACGTCTGGGGCGTCGCCCTCGGCCACGGCATAACGAGCGGTAAAGACTTGCGGGCGCACCCGTTCTTGGGAGACTGGCAAGCCGTCAAGGCAGAGATCGACAAGCTGGAGGTAAGTGAGGGGGGCATGTCGCTTTGTGGGGGGACGAGGAAGAAGGAGGGTGGTTTGGTATGTGGGTTTCACCCGCGCAATTGAGGAGACCACTGTTCTCTCGAGGCCCAGGGGTAGAATGGGAGCTTCCTTTTTTTTTTTTTTTTTTTTTTTTTGCCCAATAGATCAGGGTATTTGGATAGATCCGGATGGATGATGATATGGAAGATATACAGAGTATCACAGAATTGAGTCCCCAACTGGAGAGATAGGAAAGGATAGACGACAAAAGAAAACTGGAGGGCGTTTTTATCGTCGATACCTTCTAACTAAGTAACTATCATATGGTTTATTAGCCTGGCTATTTGACGAGTCCTTGTCCTTGAAAGACGATACCGGCTCTGATGAAAAGGCGGATAGTTGCGAGTGTAAGCAATTGCAATAAGTTTATACTCCAGATCTGGATCTTAAGTGAGTGACATCCGACCTTCTCTATTATACAAGAATGGCAATTATAAAAAAAATAAAGATAATATTTTATCAATGAAGTTGCTTCAATCCCATTCTGCCATGTGGTCCGGAACTAACACAAAAGCCCCCCTTACCTGCCATGGTACATACCTATCTACATAGCCATTCAGTAGTTTAGACTGCGACTTTCCAAACAACTGTAAAACATAAAGCAATTAAGAATTAAATATGAAGGGAAAAAAGATCCTTTGCTCTCTGAAGTGGTGATGTAATGGCCGAGCCACGGCCTATCCCGCCGCCAAGAACAACCTTACAAGCCCCGGGTGTGTCCCCCTTTGTCTCTAACTAACATGCTGTCACCGCTTAGCAGAGGTGGTCTTAAACACTAGGTATTAGGCGGTGATCACCACGATGCGGGCGGACATATACCAGGCGTCATCGATCGAAGTCCGTTGACCGGATGTAAAAACATATGGGTTAGATATCCTGCGTGCCTATCTACCTACCTATTATCCTACATATATTAGTGAAACCGGCATCATAAGGAGAGGATATTATATGAACACCTACCTAGGTACCTTAAAAACTCCCATCATACCTCAACCTAAATAACTACAAGTGCTTAGTCTCATCCACCTCCCATCAGCAACAACAAAAAAGAAAAAAAAGAACCCCTCAAAATGCCTTCCTCCAAGGGAAACCCTACTGACCCCAAGCTCCGGGAACATATCAAAGAGGGTAAGCAAGCATACGTTCGTTACCTACTACCCAACCCAACCCAATCAACACTCATTAAGTACCAAAAGCCAAGAAAGAATCTCGCGGGGATCGCATTAACCCACCACCACCTAAGGATATCAGAGCAGAGAGAGCCGAGAAATATATTTCACCTAACCTTAGGTACTAATAATATCGTGATGCTGACGCTTAACTACTTACTACAGAGATAAAGCAAGAACCCAACAAATCCTCCGGCGGCGGCGGACAGGGGCAGTGGTCCGCGTGGAAGGTAAGGGGTAACCCTACCTACCTTACCTACCTATATAACACCTCCCTCCCTCCCCCCCTCCCCCTTTTTGCATTTTTTCCCATCCCCTTCCCTCCCCCCAACCCTTCAACGCAGGACTTACTTACTTACACTTACACCTTAAACAAAACCAGGCGAACAAGCTCGCGAAAGAGTACGAGAGGCGAGGGGGCGACTACGAGAACCGGGCCGGCTCCAAGAACGAGCCTCGGCGGGGTGAGCCCCGGGCCAAGAAGAGCCGGGGGAAGAGAGAAGAGGAGGAAGAAGAAGAAGAAGAGGAGGAGGAGGAGGGGATGTAGAGTAGGTAGGGGGTTTAAGTGCGAAGGTAGGCAGGTATCTACGTATACTGGAGAAGATAGGATAGGATAGGATAGGATAGGATAGGACAGGATAGGATAGGATAGGATGGGATGGGTATATAGGGAACAGGGTATTAGAGATGATGGATAGATAGGGGGGGCTACGCATGCAAAGAACGATGACCAGAGAGCAGCAGCTCGGAGCCAGTCGACTTCTCTGGGGAATTATATTACCTATATTCAATACCTACCTACCTACCTACATTATTATTACACACACACCCCCTGACTGGTGGTGAATGGCGCGGCCTCGCCACGAAGACAAGACAAGACGAGACAGGGCAGGAACCATTCATGGTTCCTTCCTTCCTTCCTTCCTATCCAAGTGAACAAAACAACAACAAACAACAATTGACAAGACAGAACAAGCAAGCAAGTATTTCATTCATCTCCTAGGTAACCTACCTGCCTACCTACTACCTACCTACCTTCCCATCTACTTAAAAACCCCAATACCACCATCCTTCCTCACAGAAAGGTTCGAGTAGTGTAGTGGTTTATCACGCCAGTCTCACATTGAAAAACTTAACTTCTATTCTGCTTTTCCTTCTAGGATAGGTAGATTATTTGGGTTAGATATGTAAAATACACTGGATGTCCTGGGTTCGAACCCCAGCTCGAACAACATTTTTATTTTATTTTTAATTTTTAATTTTTATTTAATTTTTTTTACTTCGTATGTCTCTCTCTCTCTTGTTTGTCATTTCTTATTTCTATTATTTATCATTGATTGCTATTTGCTAGGATTGTTATGCCATTTTTTCCCCTGATAAATCTAAAAAAGGGGGAAAGGGGGTTAGGCATATGCACATACAAAAATCACTAACCTTGCTTGACCTATGTTTATCAAGTCCTAGTTATAGTTCTATATCTATAACACAATACACATAGAAGACCAGCTTGTTGAGGCTTCTTCATCTCATCTAATCTCATCTAATAGTCATTTCGTATCTCGGGTCGTTACTTAAAGTTAGTTAGGTATATTTCTAATCACATCACAACTCATCCTTGGTATCGTGGCCCGCCGCAGGCTCCGTCACCTCCTCAGCACAAGCAGCCGGCGTGCCGACCTCCATTTTGTAAACACACTTCTCGAGCTCGCTGACGCGCCACAGCTCTTCCGTCTCGGCGCAGCCGAGCCAGACGTCCGTCTTGCGGTTGGGCCCGTTCCAGCAGTGCTGGCCGTTCTCGTAGCGCAGCACGATGCGGCGCCCGCGGCCGAGCCCCTTTCCGTCGTGGCGTTCCTCCTCGTCGGCCTCGTCAAAGTCGATACGCTCGAACCGGCCCATGTTGGTGCTGCCGCCACCCTTCTTGCTCTTCTGACTCGTCTTGTCTAACCAGCAGAGCTCGTAGTTGTACTCGCCCGCCTCTGTCGACACGCACTTGCCTTTGAGGTACCGGAAGATATCGTCGGCGCCATAGTCCTTCTCCAGATCCGCTTTCTGCTCGTCCAGCGTCCGCTGCTTCGACTTGATGTCGTTGGCCACCGCATCACGGGCTTCCCGGGCCGCCTTGACCAGTCGGGACTCGCCCTTGCCTGAGTCGCTGTCGGGCAGGACGCCGTTCTCGACGAGCCAGAGCCGGAGGCTGGCTATCTTGGTGTGTAGGAAGTCCCGGAGGGGAGCGGGAAGATAGGCTTCAAAACTGTACACTGTGGGAAAGTTAGTAACGGTTCATCCCGTCGATATCTGGGTGGGCTAGCAGAAGCTTACAGATGTCGGTATCGGTTCCTTCGTCGGCATCTTCGAACTCCTTAAAATTGATGCCGGAACTTTCGCTATCCTCCTTCATGACCTCGAGGATGTCGTCTTCGTTCAGGTCAGCCTTGGCCTCGTCGACTTTCTTGGCGGCATAATCTTCCCAAGCTCGAACAGCCTTCTTGACACCTTCGTCGTTGAAGTTGGGGTTGTATTCCTCCTTGAAGGCGGACAGGATGCCCTCGAGCTCGGCGACCCTGTCCTGCAGGGTGTGGCGCTCTCCCATGACTTTGCCGAGGGCGTCCCGGAGCTCGTTGACTCTGGTCTTGGCCAGCCCAGCTAGCACACCGAGCTTACCGGGCCCTTCGCTCTTAACCACCTTACCACGCTCCGACTGCTCGACTTCCTCCAGCTTGGCCTGCAGCTCGTCACGCTTCGCCTCTAGCCCCTTGATCTCGTCCTCGAGGCTGCTGATCTTGGCCTCGACACGCCGTATGAGCTCTTTGGACTCCTTGGCCATGGTCCTCCGGCGTTTATTAGCCCGCTCGAGGTTCTCTTTCCGCTCCTTCTCGACCCTCCGCCATTCCTTGCCGATCTCGGCGCACTTGTTCTCGCACTTGACCCCGCCGACGTTGCCGTACTCCTCGGTGCCGTCACAGCACAGATCGTAGTCACAGACACCGTCATTGACATACATGAAGGGCACGTAGGCACCAATGTGGCCGCTGTTCTCGCACCAGAAGCCGGGGAGGGCACTGGTGGTGTTGGTCGACCCGGACAGCGAAGCAGGGAGGGGCTGTGCGGGTGACAGGGGGTCTAGGAGTGCACATGCGGCCGTACCTGGCTCATCAGAGCCGTCGGGGCAGTCGCACGAGTTGTCGTTGACTTGGGAGGACGAGATGGTTATGGCAGGGTGGCCGATACAGCTGAACTTGTCCTTGGATTCGTAGAACTTGACGACTGGAGGAGGGCCAATGGGTTAGCATTGATGAATCCCTAGGTCATTATGTAGAAGGTAAAGTGACGGCAATGATGGCTATGGTCATGGGAGGGCCTGGTGGATGGATATAGCATCATCTGAAGTCAAGTGAGAGAGAGAGAGAGGGGGATAGAACACGAACATTCAGGACCAACTCCTCTTGGTAAGGATCCGGCCGTAGCAATCCCATTGCGAGCCATGATGCCCATGAGCACCAAGGCCTGAGATTGCCGCATTGTGTGGGTTTGTTTTGTCTTTCTTCTTCTTCTTCTTCTTCTTTTTCTTCTTCCAATTGTTGTGATGAGAACCTTAGGTATGTAGTAAGTAGGAGGTTAGGTACTTGGAGAGAAGAACAAGATGTTCCCTAAGTACAGTAAGTTAATTGACAGCGAAGCGCTGGAAGCTTCCCCCCCTGTCGGTTCTGACATGTATGGTTCTGCCGCCAAGCCCCACCCTGAGGTCTCTAGAAGTAGTGTATCTATGTACACTACATAACCTAAGCCTCAGCCACAGAAGCCCTAAAAGGTCTCAGCTAGGAGATCAGACTCTAGGGCTGTTTTAGCGGCGAAAGCCACGCCAACTTTGATCTATACGCCTATATGTATGTAGCCTAGCTTACCTACTAGGTATTTCTATCGCAAACGCTATAGATGAAAAAACAAAACCAAAAAACCCCATAATTCGTCATATTGCATTTCATGTCTATTTAGGTACAGTACTAATTGGTTTATACAATACGTAGACACATGGTCGGTGGTATCATTTCTTGCTTTCCTACTCCTTACCCAGGTCCCCTAAAATCATCCCCTTGCTGCTGCTGTCGCCGCCATCTTCCTCCGCTTATTCACCTCCTCCTGCTCAGCGAGTACCTTGGCTGTGATGGAGGCAGTCATCGAATTATTGATGCGACTTGAGATGTCATTCTTCTCCTTCTTATTCTTCTTTGCCTCCGTTCCGTTCTGCTCCTCTGCCCCCTTCTCGGCTTTGCGCTTCTTCTTTTTCTTGTCCCCCGACGCAGCCTTGTCCTTCTTGAGGCTGTGCGTGAGACCTAGCGCTTTCAGATCGTCCATACGCCGCGAACACCGCTCGACGTCGGCAGGGTCTGTGGGCAACACGGGGACGACGTCGCGGGGTGCAGTGAAGGGCTCGCTGCAGGCCGGACATTGCTCTGTCGTTCCTGTCTCGGCGTCGGCGTCAGCGTCGGCAGCGGCTAACACCTCGCGCATGGCCACCTCGGCGAATACGTGCCCGCACGGCACTATGTACACGGCCTTCGTGGCGGCGCCGAGTTCTTTCATGCTCACGGGGCAGGCCCGGATTTCTTCGCCACCGTTTCCATCCGTAGCTGGCCGTAACGTAAACTTGAGCTTCACTACGTCCCTCAGGCTTTTTATTCCCGTGCGCGCGAACTCGTCTTTCTTCGTTTCCGATTCGGACTCGCCTGGTTCGGGGGTCTCTGCGGAAGAAGAGGCGGGCATCAGACACCGCAGGACGGACTCGTAGTTGTAGAGGCGCCCGCGCCAGTCGGATACCGTGTTGTGGGGGTCTAGCGCATCGGACGACGAGGTGGAGGAAGAGGAGGATAGGGGGCAGAAGGACCAGGCGTGCGTTTGTGATTCGAGGGCGGTGGCTTTGAGCTCGGAGGCGGTGGGCTGGCGCGCTGCTTCTTTGACGAGTTCGCGGCGCTTGGGGATGGAGCCGCCGTCGTTACCCATGGTGGTTGTATTAATTGATTGATTAATTAATTAATTATTCGTACGGCTGCACCTATATGGGACTGGATCGGATATGGAGATGCTGGCGGTGGATAGAATCGGTGTTTGACGTATGGGGGGTAGAAAGAAGGAGGAGTTAGTAATGTTGTAAAAGTGGTGGTATCCTAAGAAAGACAGGAAATGATGGAACCAGAGGACATGTCGATGGTAGTAGTAAAGTAGGAGGCGATAACGATAAGATAAAAGCTGCCTACTAACGATGGAACCTAACTTACCTAAGTTAGTAGTTGTATAAGATATGCGCTAATGAGGCCGCTAGGCTCCCAAGGCTGCAGCTGTGTATACCTACATAAGTACCTACCTAAGTAGTATATACTTTGGGGCTCCGCTTATATGACGGGGCTCTGACCTTTAGAGACCAATCAAGTGGTACCTAACTCTTTTTCACCTACGTAAACTTTTGTATGCGTGTAACAGGTCCTGAGCTGTACACTAATTACAGTAGGTACTGTATGTACATTAGGTAACTACATAGTAGTGGGATAGTTTAGCTTTACTGACCTACTGCCTAGTCCTACCGACTCGGCCTTTTCTCCTTCTTCCACTTCCATCTCGTGAGAGCAGCTCTCTGCTTTCCAATCCCACCAAACCTGCATTTTGTTCCATGCAGCGTAACGAGTCGAGCAAACATTGACATACATACAAAGGGATTTGTTCCTTTTCCCACTTCTCCCTCCCTCCCTCTCTCTCTCCCTCACTCGACCACTTTATTTTTATTTTTAACCTAATTTCTTCCACTATATTTTTCAGTCCTTAGGTATACGGCCGACGAGGCTATCCCAACCCACCACCCACTTACCTTACCTACTTACATACTACCTGCATACTACCTACTTCTCGTGGTTGCATCGAGTCTCTCTCCACCACCCGCCTCTTGCGATCCAGCATCGCAAGCCATCCTCTGCACCCTTATGCAGTTGTAGCCTTGTCTTCTAGGGGGGGCTGTTGGATACGGCTGAGATCACCGCGGTCCATACCAGCATCACCCATCTCCCTTTGCCCGTCATGGCGCAACAGCAGCAGCTAGCCCTCGAGGCCCTCGACTCCATCACGAGGGACCTTAAGTCAAGGTATCAACTACTCTCCACCTCTTCCTTAGGCTTCTGCTTCTGCTTGTGCTTGTGCTTGTGCTGACTGTCTGCCACTCGACAACGCGAACAGGGCCGGAGATGAGGTACGCAAGCGGGCTGCCGTCCAGCTGAGAGATCTGGTTGCCGTCTGCTTCAGAGGTGCGCATATTTCTTCTTGACCTCTCCCAGCCGTGATGAGACGACGGGAAACCCTCCCGATCCTCCAGACACTCCAGCAGCTGACGATGCGATGCGCACATAGACTTCCAACCCGAGCAATTCAACCTATTTTACAATTCTGTGAACAACAAGATAACCAACTTAATGATCCATGGTAACGATGTTTCCGAACGTCTGGGCGGCGTCTATGCCCTCGATGCCCTGGTCGACTTCGAAGGCGTCGATGTCACTGCCAAATATACCCGCTTCACCGCGAACCTGAAGACCATCCTGAGAGGCAAGGATATTGTGCCCATGCAAGCTGCCGCCGTGGCTCTGGGCAAATTGTGCAGGCCCGGCGGCTCGCTGATTTCCGAGCTGGTCGAGTCCGAGGTCAAGACGGCCCTCGAGTGGCTGCAGTCCGAACGAGTAGAGGAGAAGAGATATAGTGCTGTCCTTGTCCTGCGCGAGTTGGCTCGAAACGCCCCTACCCTCATGTACGCCTACGTCGGCCTCATATTCGACTTGATATGGGTTGGTCTCCGCGACACGCGCCAGCTCATTCGTGCTACTTCGGGCGAGACGGTGAGCGCCTGCTTCCGAATCATTCGGGAGCGCGACCAGGAGATGAAGCAGGCCTGGATGACCAAGATGTACAACGAGACTCTGGCCGGCCTCAAGGCCAACACCATCGAGGGTGTCCACGCCTCCCTCCTTGTGCTCAAAGAGCTGCTGGAGCAGGGTGGTATGTTTATGCAGGAGCATTACCAGGAGGCCTGCGATATTGTCTTTCGCCACAAGGACCACCGCGATGTCACCATCCGCAAGACTGTGGTCATGCTCATCCCCGACCTTGCTAATTACTCTCCCGCCGATTTCGCCCATTCCTATCTTCACAAATTCATGCTCTATCTTTCAGGCATGTTGAAGAAGGAGAAGGAGCGGAACGATGCTTTCCTTGCCATAGGAAACATCGCCAATTCGGTCAAGAGTGCTATTGCGCCCTACCTCGATGGCGTTTTGATATATGTCCGGGAGGGCCTCAGCGTCCAGTCGCGGAAGCGTGGGTCTGTCGATCCGGTATTTGACTGTATAAGCAGACTCGCCGTTGCTGTGGGCCAGACCCTGAGCAAATACATGGAGGCCTTGCTTGACCCTATATTTGCGTGCGAACTCACGCCCAAGTTGACACAAGCCTTGGTGGATATGGCCTTCTACATCCCCCCTGTCAAGGCTACGATTCAAGAGAGACTACTCGATATGCTCAGTAAGGTCTTGTGCGGGGAACCGTTCAAGCCCCTGGGAGCTCCCGTTCCCAATACTCTCTCGTCTGTCCCTATCATCCCTAAGGATGCCAAGGACCCCCAGGTCTACGAGCATCGGAAGGCAGAGGTGAAGCTGGCCCTGAACACGCTGGGAAGTTTTGATTTTTCAGGTAAATGGAACCCCAGCTCCCAATTCTCAAGTTCTGTCTGCCCTTATGCTATATTCCATTCGTTCACAAGCTATATGTCATAATGCAGCCGCTTAAGTAAAAAAAGACGGCATGTCACTAACATAACAATCACTGAAGGTCACGTTCTCAACGAATTCGTCCGAGATGTGGCCATTAAATATGTCGAGGATGACGATCCGGAGATTAGAGAAGCGGCAGCCCTGACCTGCTGCCAGCTTTACGTTCGCGACCCTATTGTTAATCAAACAAGCTATCACGCCCTGCAGGTCGTTGGCGATGTCATTGAGAAGTTGCTAACGGTAGGTGTCTCGGATCCGCAACCTAACATACGACGGACCGTCCTCGCGGCCCTGGACGAGCGATTCGACCCCCATCTAGCCAAGGCAGAAAACATTCGTACCCTGTTCTTCGCACTTAATGATGAAGTGTTTGCCATAAGGGAAGTAGCCATTTCAATTATAGGGCGCCTAGCACGGTACAATCCTGCCTATGTCATTCCGTCTCTGCGGAAAACACTGATACAGATGCTCACCGAGTTGGAGTTTTCGGACGTGGCTCGCAACAAGGAAGAGAGTGCAAAACTACTCAGTCTCCTTGTACAGAATGCGCAGGGACTTATCAAGCCATACGTAGAGCCAATGATCTCTGTGCTCTTGCCGAAAGCCGACGACAAGAACCCGGCCGTGGCCGCGACGATACTGAAAGCAATCGGAGAGCTTGCTACAGTTGGCGGCGAGGATATGCTTCCCTACAAAGACAAACTGATGCCGCTCATCATATCCGCGTTACAGGATCAGAGCTCTATCTCTAAGCGAGAAGCCGCTCTACACACTCTCGGTCAGCTAGCCAGCAACTCTGGCTATGTTATCGACCCTTACCTCGAGTACCCCCAGCTCCTGGAACTGCTACAAAACATAATTAGAGCCGAACCACAGCGCGGGCCACTGCGCCAGGAGACAATCAAACTGATGGGCATCCTAGGTGCCCTGGACCCCTATAGACATCAGGTACACCACCCCCGTAACGAATTTTCTTGGCGTCTTAAAGAAGGGACGGGATGGGGAATACCAACAAGGACAAAAGGCAATCCTCTCTATGACTCGGACTACGAGTCGGATGCCGAACTTGGCGGAGACCCCAAGACCAATAGACCTGAACTTGACTATGAGCAAAATGAGAAAACAAGACATAACAAGACCATGAAAGCTGACAAACGAGACAAACAGCAAGTCGAAGAGCGCTCCCCTGACACGAAACGGCGTGTCGAGAGCAACCGTGTAACCGATATATCCCTCATGATGACGGGCCTGACACCTTCTAACAAAGAGTACTATCCCACTGTCGTGATTAACTCCCTGTTGAACATATTGCAGGACAATTCTCTTGCACAGCATCACGCCGCCGTCATCGAGGCTATTATGAACATCTTCCGTACCCTCGGACTCGATTGTGTCTCGTTTCTAGACCGTATCATACCTGCTTTCGTGAAAGTCATCCAGGACGCAGCTAGTAACCGCCTGGAATCGTACTTCAACCAGCTGGCGACGCTGGTAGTCATCGTGAGACAGCACATAAGGAACTACCTTCCAGAACTGGTAGAGTTGATACAGAACTTTTGGCACAAATCCTCATCCCTCCAAACTACACTGTTGTCGCTAGTCGAGGCCATCTCACGTTCACTAGAGGGCGAATTCAAGATTTACCTAGCCGGCCTATTACCCTTGATGCTTGGCATCCTGGAGAAGGACTCTACTACCAAGAGAATCCCTTCGGAGAGGGTTTTGCACGCATTCTTGGTTTTTGGGTCAAGCAGCGAGGAGTATATGCATCTCATTATCCCTGTCATCGTCCGCACGTTCGAGAAACAGGGCCAACCTACCTTCCTGAGGAAGTCGGCGATCGAAACAATTGGCAAGATCTCGCGACAGGTGAACCTAAATGACTATGCTGCGAAGATCATCCACCCTCTCGCCAGAGTACTTGCTAGTGGAGAGTCGTCGTTGCGGGTGGCAGCACTTGATACACTATGTGCGCTCATTCAGCAGCTCGGCAAGGATTACCTACATTTCATTGGTACCGTGAACAAGGTCCTTCAGGCCAACCAGATCCAACACCAAAACTACGACCTCCTTGTTAGCAAGCTACAGAAGGGTGAGGTACTTCCGCAAGATTTGAGTTCGGAAGCACGGTTTCTCGATCAGCTAGATGAGCCCGCGTTCGCGGAGTTGGCTACTAAGAAGCTAGAGATGAATGCGATTCACTTGAAAGCGGCATGGGACACGAAAGGCAAATCTACCAAGGAGGATTGGCAAGAGTGGTTGCGGCGGTTTAGCACGACACTCTTGACGGAATCTCCGAACCATGCCTTACGAGCCTGTGCTGTACTGGCTAGCGTTTATCTGCCTCTAGCTCGCGAGCTGTTTAACTCGGCCTTCGTCTCATGCTGGAGCGAATTGTACGAACAATTTCAAGACGAGTTGATCCAGAACATCGAAAATGCGATCAGGTCCGAGAACGTGCCCCCTGATCTACTGGGTCTTCTTCTCAACCTTGCCGAGTTTATGGAGCACGATGATAAAGCTCTACCAATTGATATTAGAGTTCTTGGTAGGGAGGCTGCTCGCTGTCATGCTTACGCGAAGGCGCTCCATTACAAGGAACTGGAATTCCTACAGGACCAGAGCGGACCGGCGGTGGAGGCCCTCATTGTTATTAACAACCAGCTCCAACAGTACGATGCCGCGATCGGTATCCTACGCAAGGCGCAGCTTTATAAGGACGGCATACAGCTTAGGGAGACGTGGTTCGAGAAGTTGGAGCGCTGGGAAGAGGCCCTTGCCTTCTACAACAAGAGAGAGCAGGAGATTCCAGCGGACCAGGCGGTGCCGATCGATATTGTTATGGGTAAAATGCGATGTTTACACGCGCTCGGGGAGTGGGATGCGCTCGCCAACCTCACTAGTAACACCTGGGCAAACTCGGCGCCGGAAGTGCAGAGACGGATCGCGGGTCTAGCCACGGCGGCTGCTTGGGGCCTGGGCAAATGGGATTCCATGGACAACTACCTGCAGTCGATGAAGCGGTATTCTCCAGACCGTTCATTCTTCGGGGCCATACTAGCTCTCCACCGCAATCAATTCCGGGAGGCTGCCGCCTGCATCCAACAGACGCGAGAGGGCCTCGACACCGAACTCAGCGCTCTCGTCAGCGAATCATACAACCGTGCGTATCAAGTTGTAGTCCGCGTTCAGATGCTTGCCGAGCTGGAAGAGCTCATCGTTTACAAGCAAGCAGACGAGAAAAAGAAGGCCACAATGCGTCGTACCTGGGAGATACGCCTGAAGGGATGCCAGCGTAACGTGGAGGTATGGCAGCGTATGCTGAGGCTTCGCGCCCTAGTCATCACTCCAGCAGAGAACATGCATATGTGGATCAAGTTTGCCAACCTTTGCCGGAAGTCCGGTCGCATGGGTCTCGCTGAGAAGTCCCTCAAACAGCTCATCGGGACCGACCACCCCCTTGATACGATAATACCTTACTGGAGCCAAAATGGCCAGCCCCAGCAGGCTTCAACGCCGAGAATCCCTCCCCAGGTGGTTTACGCTGTCTTGAAGTTCTACTGGGAGTATGGCCAACAGGCGAATATGCGGCATACTGGCCACGCTGAGAGGACCTTGTTATGTCTTCGTAAGTTTACTGCCGACACGGCGCAAACGCTCGAGTTGGCAAAGGCCTCTATGCAGGCAGTACCGAATGGCGGCGACTCTCTAGGCGACTATGGTTTCCACGCTGGTATGGACCCGAATATGACGAACCCGAGAGCCCACAAGGCGATACAAGACCAGACAGTCCTCCTAGCCAAGTGTTTCCTGCGACAAGGCGAGTGGCAGGTCGCTCTTAACAGGAGCGACTGGCAACACCACAATGTCCAGGACATCCTGTCATCTTACCTGAAGGCCACGCAGTATAATCCTAAGTGGTATAAGGCGTGGCATGCATGGGCTTTGGCCAACTTTGAGATCGTACAGGCCATCACGTCTCCGGCCGATAGAAACGTCCCGAGACCAGACATGGCCGTGGTCATAAATCATGTTGTGCCTGCCATTACAGGTTTCTTCAAGTCGATTGCCCTATCCTCGGGCAGTTCGCTCCAGGATACCCTTCGTCTGCTCACCCTCTGGTTTGCCCACGGCGGAAGCAGTGAGGTTAGTACGGCAGTTAGCCAAGGCTTTGGAACCGTTAGTGTCGATACGTGGCTCGAGGTTATCCCACAACTTATTGCGCGAATCAACCAGCCTAATACGCGAGTACGCACATCAATTCACAACCTTCTCGCCGATGTTGGACGAAGCCATCCCCAGGCTCTAGTCTACCCGCTCACTGTAGCTATGAAGTCCGGCCAAAACTCTAGGAGATCGAAGTCGGCAGCGCTCATCATGGATAGCATGCGAGCACATAGCGCCAAACTCGTGGAGCAGGCAGACACCGTCAGTCACGAACTCATTCGTGTCGCGGTCCTCTGGCATGAGCAGTGGCACGAGGGGCTCGAGGAAGCATCTCGACTGTGGTTTGGAGATCACAATATTGAAGGCATGTTCGCCACGCTGGGGCCATTGCACGAACAGCTCGAGAGAGGCCCGGAGACGCTGCGCGAGATCAGCTTCGCACAGACGTTTGGTCGCGACCTCACAGAAGCACGAGAGTGGTGTCGCCAGTACGAATCGAGTCACGACATCAGCGATCTTAACCAAGCTTGGGATCTGTACTACCAGGTATTCCGTCGCATTGGAAGACAGCTTCCCCAGATGACCTCACTCGAACTAGCCTATTGCTCTCCTAAGCTGCTCCAGTGCAAGAATCTAGACCTCGCTGTGCCTGGTACATATCGTAGCGGTATGCCGGTCGTGCGAATCAACTCCTTCGAGACCACATTCAGTGTCATCAACTCGAAGCAGCGACCACGGAAGCTGAACACGAATGGTAGCGACGGCAATTCTTACGCATTCTTGCTGAAGGGCCACGAAGATATTCGCCAGGATGAGCGTGTCATGCAGCTCTTCGGCCTCTGTAACACGCTTCTTGCGAACGACTCGGAGTGCTATAAGCGGCATCTTGGCATCCAGCGATATCCAGCCATTCCTCTCAGTCAGAACTCCGGTCTTCTTGGCTGGGTGCCGAACAGTGACACTCTCCATGTGCTTATTCGAGAGTACCGCGAGAGCCGAAAGATCCTCCTTAATATTGAGCATCGTATCATGTTACAGATGGCACCAGACTACGACAACCTCACGCTCATGCAGAAGGTGGAGGTGTTTGGCTACGCGTTGGACAATACGACCGGTCAAGACCTGTACCGCGTGCTCTGGTTGAAGAGCAAGAGCTCCGAAGCATGGCTTGAGCGGCGTACCAATTATACCCGCAGCTTGGGTGTGATGAGCATGGTCGGTTACATATTGGGTCTTGGTGATCGGCATCCAAGCAACTTGATGCTCGATCGTATCACGGGCAAGATCATCCACATCGATTTTGGTGATTGTTTCGAGGTTGCCATGAAGCGTGACAAATACCCAGAACGAGTCCCGTTCCGTCTAACGAGGATGCTCACGTACGCTATGGAAGTGAGCAACATTGAAGGAAGCTTCCGAATCACATGCGAACATGTGATGCGTGTACTTCGCGAAAACAAGGAGAGTGTGATGGCAGTCCTAGAAGCTGTAAGTTTTGATTATCTATATCGTTTCTCTAGATGGATTTTATGTGATGCTAACCATGCGGTATATAGTTCATTCACGATCCGCTGCTCACTTGGCGTCTAACCAACGCCGCCTCCCCTGTAGGGCCCAATTTCCGTTCCGAGCGCGAGTCCGTCCTCGGCGCGGCCGGTCAACGTGGCCGTCGGCCCAGCATCCTGGATGCCGAACACCCACCGTCGGAATACTTCGCTGCCGCTGCCCAACAGCAGGGAGGGGCCGTCATAGATCTTGGAGGTCCGCCCGGTTCACGTGCCCGCGCGCGAACAAACTCAAGCTTAGTGAACGGGAATGGTGGCACGGATGGCGGCGGTGGCGGCGTCGGTGAGACGGCCGAGATGCAGAACGCGCGCGCGGTCGAGGTGCTCGACCGGGTAAACCAGAAGCTCACAGGACGCGACTTTAAGCCTACAGAGGAGCTTGAGGTGGTGCAACAGGTCAATAAGCTCATTATGGAGGCGACCAAGCTAGAGAATCTGTGTCAGCATTATATTGGATGGTGCTCTTTCTGGTAAGAGGAGGGAGAGGGGAAGATGAGGTGAGAGTGTAGAAGAACGAGGTGTTTCGAGAGAAATTTGCGATGAATTGTGCGAGTTCAGAGAGATCTATTTATTTGGGGGTTTTTTTGTTCTTCTATGAAGGGTGATGATGATGTCGTATAGTGTCATCATCCTGGGATTTCAGGTACCTATATCATGCTTTAGCGGATGACTGGCTTTATAGACGGGGTGTGTGGGGTTTCTGGGTCAGGCTAGGGGTTTTTATTTGATTTACAAAGAGGGCGGGCGCTGAAATGTTTTATGTTGTGCTCTTTATGGTTTGTTTAGCTATTATTATGTTGATTTAAGGGGGGAGGGATGAGGATAGAGGAGAAGAGAGAGGAGAGAAAGGCGAAGGGGGTAGGCTGCGATGAAGTTAACATCAATCGATTGATATCAATTCTTAGCGAATTATTTTCTCCTTCTTTTGCTTCCCTCTCTTCTCTTGCTTCCTTATATTCCGTGTCACTGACACGACGAATTAGTAAATGGGCTCGGATGGATAGATGGGTGACTTCTAATGTGCTTATCAAGTAAAGGGTATTGCTTTTTTAGTGTCCGATGTTTTTATTTGTCTTACGTGCCACGTTATACCCTCCTCTTCCATTGTGTAATACTGTAATACACCACGATAATCTCTGTGCTGTGACTAACCAGGTAGGTACTTGTATTCATACCGCAATGGACTTCGTGGGCTCTTCCGCACAACGATCCCAAAAAGATCCGTTATCACATATGGGCTGTAGGAGATGCTGGGGAGATTATACTGGCGGCATGAATCAAAGATAGGTCACTAACCTAGACGTCCAGATAGTCCTTCGCATTGCTGGAAGAATTCCTCCTATTTTCTTAGTGTAATACGATATGATGCATGCTTCACCATCTATAGCCCTCTTGAATCCTGTCACAACTTTGCTAATCTATACCAGGCATATCAAGATATCATTTTTCGAAATAGAGTAGATTAGATTAGATGACAGACTCCGTAAGTGAGACACTCTGTGAAAGAACAGGTTTCGTTTCTTTCCGTGGCGGAATTTAATCAAGTTTCTTTCTGCTCCGTATCTATATATGATCATACAGCCGGATATCGGGGACTACTCCTTTTTTTCTCTCATCTGTTTTCTGTAACACACGGGACAAAGAAGCAACCTTCTCCCCCCTTTTCACTTGTGATATAATACACATCACATTCCCCCCCTATAATATATCAAAACAAATGGGACTCGGCGTAGTAAAGTCCCGCCATCCCCTCCTATCAAGACGTGCCGGTTGCTTACTTACTTACCTCCCTTCTACACACCTATTTTTTCTCACCTAAGTGATTGATACCCGGCCGTCGCAGTTTCGGATCCTCGCAGTCTGCGAAATTATGACAGCTCGACGCGATTGGAACTGCTGCCCATATTATCGATAAGGTATAATCCCATTGGTGGTTCCGCATCGTCCATGTCGTGTGCTCCTCTTCGCAAGTACCGACATGTCATAATGGGCGTTGGGCAAACGAGAAAGGAAAAAAAAAAAGGTTCATCCTAGTATGGTAGGTCTCTGGGGAAGGGCGAGGTATCACACATAAAAGCCGTTGCTGTGTTATCTCCTACTCGTAAGTCGTAATCCGTTCCGTTTCCCCTAGTACGACGTAGGGATTTCCGGAACGAGACTCTTGTGCATGTGATGGATCTCTTTCCCCCCTAAAAGGTCGGAGAGGCTTCACAACACACACAGAGAGAGATACACGCAGATACACACACACAGAGCCCAAAAAAAAAAAACGATTCGAGAGCGAAATGCTCTTCCCGAATCTAACCACCCCCCTCCCCTCCCTTCAGCGGTCGAATTACTTACCTGCCTACAACCAGCCAGCTTAGCTAGTCCTCTCCGGCTCGGGATATTCTCGAGAGAATGTTAGGGAAGATACCCGTCTCGACTACATATATCTAACTCTAACTATGCACATGCGAGGCCAGCGTCATGAATCCATCATGTTCACCGTCCCATGCAGCAGCAACAGCAGCAGGAGGGCGTGATACCTTTTCCGTTACCTAGACAGGTCAAAAAGAGAAAGATAGTATTACACAGCGATGTCCCCTTTTGGCACCAAGGAGACCACGACGTAGGTATAGAAAAAGGGAAGGGGGGAAGGGGGGGCGAGGGAAAGGACCTCAGATATTGATGGAAGCTTGCATCACTTGGCTGTGTGACGGAGACACGACACCACCGGTTGGTTTCCCATCATTGTTCGTTGCCGGAATGGGGATGGGATGGGATGGGGTGGCTGGCTAGCTGGCTCATACTCCATCAAGACTTGTTAAGGGTAGGAGGACAGGACAGGACTGCAATTCTGGTAGGATAAGGGGGCAAAAACTGGTAAATTCAGAAAAGAAAAAAAAAGGGGGAGGGGAAGGGGGGGAGAGGAAATTTTGCCTGGCCTGGGACTAAACGCTATGAGAGGTGCGGATGCACAAGAGGTCAATCATCATCATGTGCAGTTCATGAGCCCGATGATGGCGACGAAGCGACGGCGGCGGTGGTAGTAGTGGTGGTGGTAAGTGATGATGACGACGAAATCTATATGTGTGTGTGGCCGGGTAGGCGTATAAAAGACCCAGAGGGGATCTGATCCGGTGATGTGTTCATTTTTTGTATATATCTCGAAACTCTCCCTACACCCCCTCCCTTTCCCCCCTTTTCCTTGGACGCACACCACCACCGCCGCCACCGCCGCTGCTGCCAGGTTGAGGCTCTCTCTCTCTCTCGAACTAACCACGCCAACGCCAACGCCAAACAAAACAAACAAGCAAAAATAGCAGTAGATCGGCCACACGAACTTCCTCCCTTTCCGAGACGACACGAGTACCAGGGGGCCAGCTAGCTAGCTAGCTAGTTAGGTATACCTCGGTAGGGTAGAACCTGCTTCTGTTTCTGGCCAGGTCAGGTCAGGTTCGACGAAACCACCGAACCCGACCTGGCGGTTCTCGAGCGGGTCTTGTACTCGGGGAAACAGCAGCCCTCTTTTATCTTTATCTTTTTTTTCTTGTGTGTGTGTGTGTCTGTCCTCCCGCACTATTTAGGGTATTTAAATACTTGACGCAGCCGGGTGAGAGAGAGGGAGAGAGAGAGTTTCAAAGCACACTTTTTACCCTCCTTGCGTCGTGTCGTCTTTCATCCGGAAGGGGTTTTTTTATGACAACATAGCCAGAGTCACGAGAAATACAACTACAACTACAAACTACAACTACTTAACTTCTTCCTCATTCCCCCACCCCTCCCCCCCGGCAGTCCTCCTTCCCCTATCTGTCCAGAAGCCATGTGCCTCCTGATCCACACGCAGGTCGTCTGCGGGACGTGCGGGAAGCTGATCTCCTCGCAGTCGGACGAGGCGTGGTGCGCCGACGCGCGCAAGCGGGGCGTGTTCGGGCGCTGCCGCAAGGGCGTGTCCGACCAGCAGGGCCAGTCGCTCGGGCTCGAGTGCGAGACCTGCGCCGCGGCGCGCGAGGCCAAGATGAGCGAGCTCGAGATGGAGGACTTCGCCGAGAACAGGCTCGGCTGGAAGGGGAAGCGGAGGAGGATAGATGATGGGGGTGAGGGCGGCAAGGGCAAGGGGAAGGGGAAGGAGAAGGAGAAGGTGAAGGAGGATGAGAAGATGGAGGATAGCGATGATGGGGGCGGGTATGGGTGGTAGAGATGGGGGAACTTATAGGATGGAAGGGAGGGGAGAGGAGGAGAGGGGAAGAGAAGAAACGAGCTTGACGATGTTCTGTCTTGAGGACAGTTGAATTCAGGCGGTATACCTAAGACATAGGGGGAAGAAAAAAAAGGGGGGGAAATGGGGGCGAGGTGATCGTTGGCACGACTATCCTTTTTTTTTTGTAAACACGGCCTTGGGCTGTTATCCGCCCTTGATGGCTGGGCGTGTGGATGGGACGCATGCAGCGGTAGAATGGCGTTGATGGGGGGCTCATATGGAGTTGAGTGTGTAGGCAGCTAGGTAGCCGTTCTCAATTATATATGGTATGTCTGACGTGGTTTCATATCTACGTATGTGCTTGCTAGTGAGTCCTTTCTATGGCATGATGAAGAGGAAGTGCGTAGGTATATTTGAAACTTGTTTAGATGATGATAATAATAATAATACTAAGCATAGGTAGGTATGTAAGTAAGCTTTCCCCTCCCCCAAATATACTTAGTTGCCATGTTTCTATTAGATATCTACTATGCCTATCAGGTATGTATATTTTAATTTGTTCGTAGGTAATGGTTGTTATTATATCTTTTCCAGGTACGATTTAAAGAATCATATAACATATTTATAATCAATCAGATTCCCTGGTATGTGCTAGACATATAGCAATTCATGATAACTTCACATACTATATGTAAGTTGATATGTAGGGCCATTAGGTTAGTTTGAGGTAGAGAGATGCTACCAAGTGTAAGGGGCTTCTGAGAAGATGATGTGATATGTCTTGTATTCTTGAGAAGAAAGAGTCTTCGAGAATGGAGTTCTCGGAGACTTTAGCTATTTAAATGTACCCTAGCTACTTCCTGTAACACATCATCTGTACCTGCTAAGAAAGAAAAAGGGGGGAGGGGGATTCTCCTTGCATTTTCAGATGTGTAGGTACCTAAGCGAACCAGTGTGTCTCTCTAAATAAGTCATAAATTTCACAGGTGTGCAGAGACGGGAACACCGTTATGCATGTACCTAGGTTAGGTAGGTAAGTATTTATAGTTATTGATATGTGACCACATGATAAAAATGTGATAGGGTGTTTTATATAGGTGCCTACCTATATACTAAAGATGTTTTACATGTATAGTAATCAAGATCCCTTAGAAGCACTTGCCTACATACTAACTTTTCAAGCATCTGATAATTGCATTTCTTTATACATTTACCCCGTTTGGCTCCTTTTTCACCCCGTTTGTCACTTGTGTTAGGTAGCTAAGTTAGGCTGGTAGGTCCACTGTGCCCAACACTTTCTCCTATACCAAGCCCCTCCCCCCTTTTCTGCCAAACCTCACCTAGGTTGGTATCCTACCTAGCTACACACCTCATCCGAGTTTGCCTCTCACATCTGTTGTCTAGTACAGCATTTATGTGTGGTTAGCATCTTGGTCTGATCACTTCCCACTTATTCCTCAGTTGCACATTTCTCATATTCACCTTTGAGACTCTTGCCCGCACTCATTTACTTCATCTACCCTTACCAACCTATTAGAAGCAACATAGGAAAGAAAGGGGAGAGGGAGTGTGTTCGTAAGGCTCTCTAAGACAAAGCCTCTTCAACCTAAGCACCCTCGAGCATACATGTCAATGTTGGTAACCACCACAACTACAAGGACAACCACGAGGACTGCTTCGAACCAGGAACCTCGTTCCCTTGGCTAGGTTAGGTTAGGTTAGGTTGGACTAGAAGGTATGCCCTCAACTGTTTTTTTTCTCTCTTTTCTCACACCTTCCCTTCCACAACCTCCATTGTACCAGCATACCTACGATCTTCAGTTCTAGTAAGAGGGTATCACCAACCTGACTCATTTCTTCGGTTCACTCCTTCTCGGTCTCTTCCGTGTATACACTGCATGGGCTAATGTCGTTCCACATGTACTATGCTCGCTGGCAGGGCGACAATCGTATGTATCCCTGCTTGATTCTGGGCTGGGATGACCAGTCAAAAGCCGGGCTTGTAGGTAGCCTCGGCAACACCGGTCGGTCTATTTGACGACAAGTCCTTATGCCGCCTTGTTACGTGTACGGTTCCAACAAGATACTCGGTTGGGCGTCGGGGTACGAAGACTGGGGGGCCCAAAGGTGAACTCGAGAATCTTCCCCATCATGTTTCTCGATGGGGAATTCAAAGTGGACTGGATACCCGCGAGACGCCTTAGCAAGTCTCTGCTCCGTGAAAGACGGCGCCAGCGCATGGCGACAGCCCCTTTCGCTTTGCCCGCGACTGGCTTGCTCAAAGGGAAGGATTTGCTTCGTGGCGAGCCTGAGAGGCAAGGCAAAGCGCCCAGCACGATCCACCCGATCTTAACGATATATATGCAGGTACTAACCGTGATGATGACGATGATGATGATGATGATTCTGAGATTTCGGATATGTCTTATCATTCAGAGCTGGAGAGATTACGAGAGATAGGGGGGCGAGATACCGGGCGACGAGGACTACTTAGAATCTCACGCTGACAGCAGCTTGGCTGAAGAAACAGAGGCTATGGCGAGCGATGACAGCCAGTTAGAGGGCAGAAGAGAGTCTTGGACTTATTACGAGCTACAGAGGCCTACTTTCGAAGATAGGAAATAAAGACCGACCGGTGGACTTGATTATAGAAGAAGGCGTACTGACGGGTAGCAGAAGCAGAGCATGGCCAAGTCGACGATCGAGAAGTAGTGATTAAAGGACGTTCTGGCCCCATAATGGCAAATTCTATGGCACAGACGACGAGCGTCACATATCGGAAACGAATAACCTGTCACGCAACGAAAACCACGAATCTCATCCACACCGAACGGGGTGCTAGGGACTGGACGGCACGCAAACCAGAGTGGGAAGTGAGGGTGAGAGTACGAGGGTCGTCAGGCTGATCTTCGACCGCACGAGGGGGGAACACGACGGTCGGAAAGATACTGGCGCGGAGGTTTATCTCGTGGGTGCAGAGAGTGAACCCGAAGATGAGATCAGGTTTGCGGAGCCCGGAAATATGCGGTAATAGGTACTTAGTAGTAGCGTGTGGTTGGTTGATTGGGAATGTGATTCCTGGGGGGAGTTATATAGGTTGTTGGTTAGTTGATGAACCGATGCGATGAGGGATGAGTTGACGCTATTAGTGAGAGAGAGAGAAAGAGACAGGAAAAAAGGGGGGGCTTGCTAGATAGCTAGGTTAGACAGACGGATGTAGATGATAGTAGACAAAGATTCGGACGAATATGGGGATGAATAAAAATGACTCTTTTTTTAACACCTTTTTGGAAATGTAGAGGTAAACAAGCAACTGGGTGGCATTGATGAGAAGTGAGTGCCCCGTCGTGGATGTAAATATATGTGTTTTTTTGTTGAGGGAGTTTCTAGGACACTGACGTAAATTGCCCCCCTATTAAGGTTCCCCTAGTTTGAATACATAGGGGCCAGTTGAAGTACCTACCTATCTAGTGTACGTACCTACCTATGTACTACTCAGATATACTACCATTACTAGATCAAGTAATTGAGCTAGAAATACATTAGCGCAACTCTAAACACTACTGAAAGAGAGAGTTGGGACCTCAACGGACTAAGGCACGACATAAGATATTTATATACCCGCCTATCAGCCATACTTTACCTAGGTAATGTTGAGGGCATCCGAGGCAATGCTCTCACATGTTGATCAAAGTACCGGTTAATAGCAGACACTGTCGAGGTTTTTTTTTAATTCTTTTTTATAACAAGTGCATGATGTAACTAGGGCAGGTATATTGATATAATGCAGGTCAATAAAGCTGGTGTTAGTTAAGCTTATGTCAGGCCAGGAGAGGCACCCAGTTACATAGGTAGTACTACACTAAGTGGTCGGTAGGTTGATTGACATGTGAAAATGCCAAGGGATGGGACTTTTCCCCGACCTTGCCCCGCATTCCGCATCCATGGCGGGCCTATGATGTATGTATCTCTGGTATGAACTTAAATCTGTGCAGTACCTGGTTCAAGGTCAGGGATGGGATTCCCGAAGGACTGGGAAAATAGTAGGTAGGTACTTATGTAGTGTAGGTAAGCATGTGCCTAGGTACCCAGACCCGGAGTTGGCGGAGTACTAGGTACATAGTAGACAGACGTCACACTGAATATGGCACGCGGATCGGTACAGTACCTTAGTAGGATATGGTGGTATGTAATGTTAGTAGGCAGTAATGGTGGTAGGTAAAAGGTATGTAGTTGTACCTGACTTGGATTTTTCATGTTTTCCTCCGTCCCACCTGACTTGAATGCTTTCTGACTTACTTTAACTTTACTTTTACTTTTTCCTTTCTTTCCTTCTTCTCCTTCCCATTCTATTTCCCTCTTGACCTCGATATCGGCTTACTTCCCTAACCTCCCATCCCCCTTGTTTAGTACAACGTTATTATTACTCGTATGTCTGGTGTAAGTCCCGAGTTCCTCTATTTCCGAGTCTAGAGGGGACTAAAGAAGAGTTTACAGTTCGCTGCATCATCATCATCCAAGCCGCATTACCAAGGTTAGAAGACAACCTACTCAGAAATAGGTAGTTCTATGTTGTCTGGAGAAGGGAGTAGGTTAGAGGGAAGGGGGAAGAGATCCACCTTGTTTTTATTGTAGAACGAGATCGGCTTCTCTCTCTCTCTCACACACACACTCTCTCTTCATGGCTGCTCTTGTAAGTTCAATGTTCCCATTTCTTCTTCATCTTTTTATGTGTTTCAATTTCGTTGTCTCATTGAACTCTTTTCTCTCTCTGCATACACACCCCCCTCAAAAAAGGAGATGACCCTATTAAAAAAAAGTTGCCGAGGTCTGCTCTGTTCGTCAGTCGATCCAGGCTCAGTTGATCCAGACTCGCATCTCTTCTACATTATTTACCCATTTCACAATCCACTTCAACCAATCGACGTTTTCTGCCAAGACACTGTCTTCCCAGCATTTCCAACGACACCGCGCACGCCATCTTTTCATTTTCTCCCCTTCTATGTGCTTTCCTCTCCCCGGTAACGATATGTCTATCAGCCTCACTGCTACAACTAGTGGTATCAGTGTCGGTATTGGGGATTGGTCTTGATTCGTTCGCTCTCCTACTGCGGATAATATAAAATACTTCCTTACGCATATATTTTGATTTGGATTGGGTTGGTCTGGTTTGGCTCGGTTCGGATGTTTCATTCAAACTCCAAGCATCACGACCCGCCACCTCCACCTCCACCGTCATCACCATCACTAGTGTCAACACCAAAAATCATCGTGACCAACCATTCTCAATTTTGAAAATAAATACAACAATAAACTACACACAACAACAACCAAAAAAAGCTATAAGAGAATCATGACCACGAGACTAACTGGATGATCCTTCCTCATCTCTACGTGCTCTAGGACACCCCTTGGCTGCTGGCACACATGTCGACCCCAAAGCCCACACCACGCGGCGACGTCGACGGTGCTACGTCCAACCACTCCGAAATCCCCTCCGCCTTCGCTCCCCCCACCTACGCCTCCTTCTCCCCCGCCAACCTCTCGAGCGCCTCCTCTGCCGCCAAGCGGAGATCGACCATCCTCGTCCATCAGAAGTCCCCCCTACTCCTCGCCACCCCGCCCCAGATCACCCGCGCCCTCGCCTACAGCCATCCCTTCCTGCTACCTCTGAACAAATGTGTGGGTCTTCTGACCTGGACCACCGGTGATCCCTGGGAGAGCTTTCTGCTCCTGGTCGCCTTTTGGGCTATCGTGCAGTATGGCGACGTAGTCCTACGCCTCGCCGGGCCCCTCGTTGTCCTGATGGGCATCGTAGGCGGCATGTACGGCCGCAGATATAGTCCGCTGTCTAGTAGCGGCTGGACCGAGCATCCGAACATCGCCAACGATAAGAAGAAGAACACGGGCGCATCAGGCGCATCGGGTGGTGCTGGGAGCGGGGGAGGCGGTGGTCACCAGAGAAACGCGAGCGAAGTCACGAGCACACGACACCAGAAGACCCTAGACGAGATCGTTGATACCCTGAAGGTCTTCACAACGCGCTGTAACATCCTCCTCGAACCCCTCCTCGAAATGACCGATTTCCTCTCCACCCAGCGGACGGCCACCAGCGCCACGACGAGGCCGGCTCTGACCACTATGTTTGTGCGCTTGCTCGCCATCACCCCCATATGGATCGCCCTGACGCTACCGCCACTGCGCATTATCACTACAAAGCGGGTCATGCTCCT
This sequence comes from Biscogniauxia mediterranea, assembly GCA_018398605.1. Lineage (NCBI taxonomy): Eukaryota > Fungi > Ascomycota > Sordariomycetes > Xylariales > Xylariaceae > Biscogniauxia > Biscogniauxia mediterranea. Next base: position 138,353 of record JAGXTR010000007.1, on the reverse strand, counting down.
ATTCGGCACTATCTTGTTGACCTGGCACTCGCGAGTCTGCCGGGTCTCGAGGACGCTCCTCTGGCGGAGCGCCACAGTGCGGAGGCTTGCGCGGTGGATAACGGGTCTTCAATTCGAAGGGCCTATCGCGAAGCCGAACCCCGGCACCGAGAAGACCAATGGCAACGGCGGCAACCCGAAACCCACTCAGAAGGGGTACGAAGCGGCCAAGATATCAACGTCGGCGCTGACGGAGGCGCTCAAGCGCAGTCGCTCGGGGGCCAAGGACTCGGGCGTGCGCTTCACTTTTATCCTGTACGAGAACCAGCGGCGCTGGCTGGGCCTGGGCTGGACCAGTAACCTTTTGGCCTACGAGCGCGCCGCCTGGACCGACGAACATAATAATGCCGTGCCCCCCAAGGACAGTTTCGAGCTGCCCGAGGTAGACGACGACGGGCCCGCCCGCTGGCGCTGGGTCGAGGGTAGTAAGTGGCGCGTCGATGGCGCGCCGGACTTTGACGATGAGGCCGACTATGATACGGAGGCCGCGAAGATGGGGTGGATTTTCTACGATAATAAGGTAGGCTAACACCGACATTCTTATTTTGTTCTACTGGTGGTTTGTTCGGCAGCTAACGCGAGGAAAAACCCACAGTGGCAGAACGGCCGCCGAGGCGTTGACGGATGGGGTCGTTGGACACGCAGGCGGAAATGGTACCGCGACGCTGAGCTCATCGAGAAAGTTCCCATGGTCTCCACCGACCATGACGAGAGTAATAACAAGGATAACGACGACAATGGCGGAACACCCTCACTGTCTACGTCCCCCCCTCCTCCGGCTCTCCCTGCGCGCCCCGCACCGCCCGTTTCGAATCACTCGCACTCGTCCACCGCCGCGTTGTCAACTTCGTCTGACATGGAACGTGACGCTACTAATGGCAAATCGCGGCAGCAGCCGATGGACATGGATGACGCCGCCTCGGTGCTGAGTTCGTCATCGAAGTCCGGCCGGTTCAGTCTGCTTAGGAGGCGGGCTCCTGCTGCTGCTCCTATGGCGAACAGCAACGCTAGTCAGAATAATGTTAATGGCAGTGGGAGCGGTTCACATACTCATCACCATAATCACGGCCATGGACATCATGGTAGTCATAGGACGAGACGGACGAGCGAGACGGCGAGTCTGAGGTCGAATGGGGATGATGAGGGGACGACACTGACGCCGGCGCTGGAGCTGGAGATTCAGGGGAGGGGCAAGGAGCAGGGGCAGTGGGGGATTGGGGACGAGGCACAGATGGGGCTCGAGTAAGAGAGACCGGAGGGGTAAAAGAAGTGTATGTAAGTATACGTATGAAGAAGGGATTTGAACTTCTTTAGGTCTCTTGACGGTAAGGAGAGGAAAAGGATTTTCGGAATAGAACATGGATATGGAATTGCATTGCATGGCACGGCATGGCAGGGGGAGGGGGGTAGCAGCGGTGCATGTGTATATGTATATGTATATGGATGGACGGACGGCCTGGCAACAGGGTGGGGGCTAGGTAGGGAAAGGGGAAAGGGAGGGAACAATATGGCGTTGATTCCGGCTTGGGTTCTAGGTTTTTTTCTTTTTTTCTTCCCTGGTTTGGAGGGGTTCAGGTCGGATTAGATACCAGAGTATTTAAATATGAGAAAGTGAAATTTTTAGAGCCTCTTATTTTTTTAAAAAAAAAATTTTGACCGAGGATTATTATTATTATTATTAGGGTTTGGACTGCTCTTCCCTCTGGGCTGGGCTTGGAGTCGATGAGAGAGATATTGGTGGGAGAGGGGGGAGAGGAGGGGGTCAAATGTGTGATTAGGTGATGGGATGGTGGGGTGGTTGTTGGGTTTAGATGGTTCAGTTTTGTGCCGTAGTGTAATATCGTAGGGAGGGAGGGGGGAGAAAAAGTCAGGAGGGTAGGTAAGGTAAGGTCAGCAGGTATGTATGTATGAAGGTGTATAGGTTATAATATGATGGTAGGCGTGGGCGTTAGGGGAGCAAGTAGAGAAGGAGAGATTGGTGGAAGATAGTACCTATGAGGAGTATGAATACCTTACATAAGTATGTATTAGGTGTATCGATATATATGCTGTAAGGTCGCCGGTGATGGGAGGGGCGGGGTGTATGCGGTTGGGTATGAGGATGGGTTGGGGATAGGGGTAAAGGGTGAAAAAGGTTGGAGGTGTTCGTCTACCTACCTCATTTTTTCATTTTTCACATTATGTCCAAATCTTGTGAGATACTTTCCTATTGCATAGTAAGAGAGTCGAGACTAGAATTGGAGTGGTCTTTTTTTTTCTCTTATAGTCGTTGCGTTTCCTGACTCACTTTCCCACATAATATTGAAAGATGAGACGGAAAGAGGCATACGTATGCACGTAATGTCGATATTGATGAGCGTATCGACACTAAAATGCCTTCTCAGTAGTATAGTCTTGATAGCGACTGAGAGACTACTGTTGTGGCCGTCTAATTATTAATAGCCAATGAATAGGGGCTGAGGCCTATTTCTAGACAACGGAAACTGGACATTAACTACACAAAGAACAACACGCGCCATTCATTACCTGTGTTATTTATTCCTTTTGTTCATGAATCCCGCTCGTGCTATGTTGAGCGGTAAAATTACTCTTTCAGCCTTATATAATGTATTCTTTGTACGCGTGGTTTCCGCTTCCGGTGTCGCGTTTTTTCTTCTTCTTCAAGTCGGTCGTCAATGGCCTCGATATGATCACGATGTGTTTCCAACAGGTTGTAGTTGACAATATTTATCACTTTTCTATTTCTTCCCCCCCTCCACGAATAACTAACTATAGAGTAAATACTTATTATAAACAATTCTTTTTTTTTATAGAAACACCCTCCCTTACCCAAAAAAAGATCACGATATCTACCTACCTATCTGTATCAGTTTTTCAGCCCAGCCCGGACAGCCTAATTCACCACACGCCATGCCTAAGAAAGCCGAGCGCCCAGAGGTCCGGGAGGTCCGCAGGATCCGTAACAGCTTCGCCAAGGCCCCCCGCTTCTTCGAGTTCGAGAAGGTCGTCGGCTGCGGGCGGGCCGGCGTCGCGTGCAGCATCGTGCTCAAGACCGGGCCCGACGAGAACGACTGGCGCCGGTTCGTCGTGAAGCGCGCCCTCGGCCAGAGGCACCAGGCCGCCCTGCGGAGCGAGATAAACATCTTGAATGTATGTGTGGTTTGCCTTTCGTTGTTTTCATACTGTGCTTCACGTTGTGGTTTTTTTCTTAGTGTGGGAGGGATGAAACGGGTTGTCCGAGAAACAAACGAGAGTGTTTAAGCTAATTATGGTCTCTCTCTCTGTGTGTGTGATTTCTTAGAAACTAGCTGGGGCTTTGCATATTGTCCAGCCGTTCTTCATCGACCCCGCCGTCATCAACCCGATCGACCTTCTCGAGGGCCCGACGTTATTCATGGAATACCTTCCGAACGGAACCTTGGAGGGGTTCATGGATAGGATACGTAACTGGGAGCACCCGGTGCCGAACCGGTTCTTGTATAGGGTCTTCCTGTGCCGTAAGTATATAGACGACATACATTGGTCTCGGGACCTGGGGTCTTCACCGGGAAAGGAGGGATAGAACAACATAATTGATTGCATTTGGGGCTAACTTGTATCATATCACGTACAGTCCTGCGGGCATGCGTAGCAATGGCGTGGCCCATGGAAGCCCCTGTGGGAGGCCCCATCAGACTTGAAGAAGTCCCCCAAGCCCCCTTTTTGCAGAACCTTAAGGCCCAGTATACGCATAATGATATGCACGGAAAGAATAGTACGTTCGCTCCGGTTTTCCTTTGGCCTTCTCTCTCTCTCTCTCTCTCTCTCTCTCTCTCCCCTAGAAATCCACCGCTAACCGCAGGGGTTTTTTTTTCAACATCGTAGTTCTCATCGGAGACATGGACCAAGAGGAACACAAGCTCCTGCCGTCCTTTTTACTTATCGACTTTGGAAGTACCTTGGACAGACCTCCATCGTAGTATGTCAACATCCTTCCTCCTCTTCCTCTTGTACCACAGAACCGCATCTGGTATCCCTAATCTAATATAAAGAATAACTTGGCTAACGCTCAATACCCTCATCTAGTCCGAACGAGGGTGTAAGAAACAACATCAGAGACGTAGGACTGGTGAGTTTTTTTTTTCTCTCAACACATGTTTCCTCCCATCCCATCCTCTGCCATCCACATACCTACCTAGGTACTAACCCAACCACCCCCACCCCCAAAAGGCAATGTACACCCTCATCCAGAAGGGCGAGTTTCCCCTGAACCGGCGGACGGGGGAGATCTCGCTGCAGCTGCCGAGCGGCAAGCGCAGGGTCCGGACCGAGGGCCTCGCGCTGGCGAGCCCGTCGGCCTTCCCGGGCCTGGACCCCGACCTCGCCGTGCTGCTCATGTGGTGCCTGGCGACGGAGCCGCGCGACGCGCCCGGCCTCGAGGAGCTCGTCGCCGCCGTCGAGTGGTGCGTGCGCTCCAAGCAGGCCGACGCGTACGCCAAGTCCGCCGCCGCGTACTACGAGACGGACCGCGGGCTGAAGGACATACTCGACGCGCTGGTGTTTAATGCTGCTCTGGGTTGAGGGACGGAGGGAGGGAGGATGTATTGATTGGGAGAGGAAAGGGAAGGGAAAGGGGGAGGGGGGGCGGACTACGGCGTTTTTTCACGGTCGATCATATTCGGTTTATACATATATATAAATAGCACATATATTTGTTATTTAGAATTGTATTGATGGATGCAGAAAATGCATTTCTCAAGTGTATTATTAGCAAAAACCAGTGCAAAGCTTTTCCTCGAGGGGGGAAAAGCCAACCCCTATATACCGAACAGTTTATGCAAATAGCTCCGTTTCCTGAATACATATCCTTCTTCATTTTCCTGTCCTTTTTCCTCCCTTCATTTTATTTTTCGTTGCTCAGATAGCCAGCTAGTAGTGATAGCACCGGCACAACATAGAACCCCTGTTTTGTGCTTCATTTCCTTGTAGCATGGAGATGTGAGTGATGAATATGTGAGCGCCCTCAACACGGCAACCGGAAAATCAAGTTCTCTATCTCCTTTCCTTCTTCTTTTATTTTCTTCTCCATGTCTTGAACTTGGACATATCCTAGAGATAGGGTTGAGAAACGTCTTCGCTCAACCACCCACTGGGATCGTTTTCGTGTACTCGTGTGTGATACCTGTGGATGGATGCTTTTCCTCCTATAAAGGCTCTCAGCCTTTGCTCTCGAAAATATCATCCTTTATCCCTCTTTGTCACCCTCGTTACTACTCGAAGACATTTGTATCCTTTGAGACTTCTCGCATTGCAGACTGTCAGCAAGCTTACGACTTGCGCCATCAACGTCAATAAGTTCAGTTAGTCTCTGTTTGAGGTTATCCTCGCAACGTCTGTGCTTCGAGTGAGAAGAGATCTTAGACTCCAGGCTTTTGAGGCTACCTCGATAGTCTGAAAGATCAGGGACAGGCCATAGGCCACTTTTAATCATAGAGATGACTAGCGAGCCAACTGTTTCGGTTATACATTTCGCATCCGTACATTCGCCTCGGAGTTTCGTGGATACCAATAGGGGGTTCTGTTGAAATTCTCGTAGTAATTGAAACAGTGGCTTTATCATGTGCGTACGGGCCTCTCGGATCAGATCTATCATAATATTAGCAGATTGACGTGGTTTTAAAAAGACTAAACTCACCATTGATGTTTGGTATCTTGACTATGGATTCGTCAAGCACATACCTCTCAGACTTACTCCCTGGTCGCGTGTTCACTAGTCGACCGTTCACATCGACTCTGGAATTTTTCACGAGCAACATAACCATCTGCGCGCAAGTTCTTGTCCTTCTAATTGCCCATGATATATGAAGAGCTTGATTGAAATCTTCCATGGAGAATCGATCGGGTTTCGTCGTTAATAGACCCGTAGCCTTGGCCCAGTGATCACACCATGGCTGGAGCACGTGCATAACATCGTACTTCTCAGCCACGAGTACAATCTGGTAGAAGACATCAAGAGTTACTTTATTGCCGCTAGGGATATCTCTGAACTGGCTGTGAATTATGTTGAGAATTGTGGCCATTGGCTCGGGTCTATCCTTGGGCAGAAAAACTTTCCATTTGGTCCCAGCAGCAGGCTTGGACTCTGGAAGTCCTCTATAAAGAAAAGGCTTCCAAACATAAAGAAGACACTTCCAAACATAAAGAAGACGCTTCCAAACAGGTGAGACACGCGAGAGAGTCTTGGAACAGACCAAGAAGGTGACAGGGTTCTGATAGGTGTGGTTGGCGGTACGGTTGGCCTGGGGGGATTTATTATTGGATCCTGACTCTTTGTATCTAATATGAAGGATGTATCTTGGCTCTCCCACCACAAGGTAGAGGTCGCCATCTGGGTCAAGGACCACAAGTTCAGGGTCGGGATTGATATTCAGAGGGCATTTGAATGTGAATTTCTTTGAAGCAGCACCGGCTGGTGATTCTGCACCAAAGGCGACAGGAGCAGCCGAGATCGACGACTTGCTGTCCGTCATCTTCGGAGAATTGGAATGATTATAGCCTCAGTTGATGAGGAACAGCAAGGTGTTATTGCTTTTATGGTAACTTCGGAGTTTAGAAGGTGGGAATGAAAATATTGAGGGCGAGGTGTGGTAGGTAGGTAGGTAGGCAGATAAAAGGGGTGGTGAGAGGGGAGGTGAGAAGGATGGCTAGAGCCTCAAGACAAAAGAAAAAAAAGAGAAAAGGTCTACTTAATACATGGCGTGGTTTAAAAATTCAAAAGAGGAAGGTTCACATTTACAAGATGTTGCTTCCTTCAAGACTTGGATCACGACTCCTGCTGACCTCGTCAACTTGCTCTTGGAGTCTCGGTTTACATGTTAGAACATACCTATAGAGTACCCAACACACTTTATATACATCACGGGTACTTAGGAAAGAAGGAACGAATGAGTATTTAATTCAGTAAATTAATATAGGAAATACATCCATCACCTGGGCAACAATTATAGAACCGATGTTGCCAGCAGATGCAGAGAAACTGAGGCCTCGGGCACAGACCAAAGTTGGGAATATCTGGGTATCTGATTAATGCTCGTTCACCTTGGGTGAAATTGTAAACAAGAGATGCTACCTCCGACCCATACGCTCACGCTACCGTACCAAACCCCATATTATAGCCAAGAGCATATAATGAAGGTCCCAGTGGCGAAGAATAGGCAGAGGAGGTGCAGACGGAGGACTGCGCGAGTGGGCAGCGCCATGGTTTATATAGCCAGCTTCGTTTCGAGGCTGGGGTGTAACATTGGGTCAGATAGGAGTGCAAAAGGTGTAGACGTGAGTTAACTCTGAGAGGCATGATATATTAAGGAATGCTAGTAACCCATTCGACGGAGAAGGAGTAAAAATAAGGGGCAGAGCCATCGCGTTCCTTTCGTGGGCAAGCCAAGAAACAAAACTACACGAGGCGAGAGGGATTGGAATCGCGATCGTGGATTATGTTTACACTAGTATAACACAGTTGCATTAGTATCAAGATATAAGAGGCTTGATACTAGCTGCCCATGTACGATGTGAAATACAGGTTTCTTTATCTTGGTGTCCCCCTTTTTCCTCAATGAACACTAATCTTTTATACACTATTGTAATTAAACCTGTCTCAGTAGATTTCATCATGGTAGAGGCCAATGTAGTGAAGAAACGACTCGATTCTGGGTAACCATCGTCGTAGATCTTACATGATTCCACACATGAGGTAACATGGGGGTCGACCCGGGTAAAGGGGAGGGAGCCGGGGGAGTTAAAAGCAGTTGTTAAGGCCAAGTATGGAACGGAGGGTAATCCCTAAAGGCCAGTTTTGCATGTCGGTATCTGGATAATTAGATAGGCTATTCCATGAAATCGGTATAGACAGGAGAGATGCTGTCTGAAGTTAAGATGATGACTATAGCTAGGTATTTAACCTGATACCTGGGACGGACAATCCGTTCGCATGGTATAAGTTGAGCAGCGAAGAAGCAACAGCATTTTCACTAACATGAAAGTAAAAACAACTTTACACAAGTAAGTAGCTTGAACTAAAACTATCCCGTGATGTTATGAACAGAACCGAGAACGACACAGATCCTGACTTGTAAGAGTTGTTCGCTGTCGTGCTGTGGGAATATTCAGAGCGAATACCTACCAAATCCTCAAACGAGGGTAATACCTGCTCTCCCATTCTTAGAGAGCAGCAGTCGATTGCCTCGCCATAATGACCATCAACCGCTCCGTGGAGGAGGACCGGGGATCCTCCTCCTTCTCACGCCCTGGTGAGCAGCTAATTGCCTGAGCGGCCGAACCTCGACTCTGACTCAACCCCATCAGACCCCGAATCCCTCGAGCTAATACGGGACGACGACAACGACGACGACGACGACGAAAAGCCACAGGCCTCCTCCCCCATCCGCTGGCGCGACCTCCCCAACAAAGACCAGCTCTTCATCCTATCCCTCTGCCGGCTCTCCGAGCCCCTTTCCAACGTCTGTATCCTCCCCTACGTATTCTTCCTCGTGCGCTCCGTCCTCCTCTCCTCCTCACCATCACCTCCTCACACCAACCCAGAAAACAACGACGACGACACCGACACCGCCACCGCATCCCGCATATCCATCTACTCGGGGCTCCTCGTGTCCTCCTTCCCGCTCGCCCAGTGCGCCACGAGCCTCGCCTGGGGCGCGCTCTCCGACCGTCGCGGGCGGCGGCCGGCCATCGCGGCGGGGCTCGCGGCCTCGGCGCTCGCGAACGCCGGGTTCGCGCTGGCGTCATCGTCGTTCGCGGCGCTGCTCGCGTGGCGCGTGCTCGCCGGCCTGGCGAACGGCACCGTGGGCGTCGCGCGCGCGGCCACCGCCGAGGCCGTGTGCGTGCGCGGCGGCGGCGACCCGCGCTTCCGCGCCAGGGCCTTCCTGCTGCTGCCGCTGGTGTTCAACGCGGGCGTGGCCGCGAGCCTGGCGCTCGGCGGGTGCCTCGCCGACCCCGTGGCGAACCTCCCCTGGCTGTTCGGGCCCGACGGCTGGCTGAACACGGGCCGCGACCCGCGCGGCGTGGCCTGGGCCCTCGAGCACCCGTACGCCTTGCCGCCGCTGCTGAACGCGGCGGTCCTGGGAGGCGTGCTCGTCTTGGCTGTGCTGGGGCTGCGGGAGACGCTGCCGGCGAGGGAGGCGCACGACGATGTCGGATTACGGGCTGGCGCGGCGGTGGCCAGATGGGCGAGCCGGTGTTGGACGCGCTGTCGTCGGCGTCGTCGTCCTCGTGAGCACGGATATGCCGAGATAGGAAATGAAGACGAGAGATTGGCTGGAGAACCACAACAGGTGCCTACCAAGCAGCCCGGCCGATCTGGAGGCGTGGCCTCTCGCGGAATCTGGACGCGCAAGGTGTTGTGCGCCCTGGTATCTTTCGGGCTGCTGCCCCTCCACAACTCGGCCTTCATGCACATCTTCCCCGTCTACCTCAGCAGCCCGCCCTCCTCCTCCGACGGCAACAACAGCAGCAGTAGCAGCAGCCAGTCCACGCTCTTCGCCTTCGCCGGCGGTCTCGGCCTCCGCTCGTCCGCCATCGGGCTCTGGCTCTCGGCCTTCGGCGTCGGCGGCATCCTCCTGCAGCTATTCATCTACCCGCGCCTGCAGGCGCGCATCGGCACGCGGGGGGTGTTCCGCGTCGCGCTGTGGCTCTTCCCGCCGACCTACGCCGCGGCGCCGTACCTCTCGCTGGTCTCTGCCGGCGGCGTGAAGTGGGTGTTCCTGGCCTGCGTCGTGTGCGCCCAGATCGCGGCCCGCACCATGGCCATCCCCAGCACCGTCATCCTGCTGACCGAGGCGGCGCCCGAGAGGGCCGTGCTAGGGACGGTGCACGGCGCGGGGAATACGCTGGCTAGTCTGGCACGCGCGGTTGGGCCGGCGGTCGGGGGGTACGTGTTTGCTCTGGGGGTGGATGCCGGGGTCGTCGGGCTGGTGTGGTGGTTTTACCTCGTGGTGATCGCACTTTGCGCGCTGGCGTGGTCGTATATCATGGAAGGGGACGGGTGATGTATAGGTACTTTAAAGGGTTGTGGGATAGGTCAAACCTTGGGAATTTTCTACTTACGGCTGGCATGAATATGATCACTACTTGCGGATATCCATTATAGACAGACAGCAGTGAGGCTTTGCGAAGGACTACGTCTATTGAGGGTTGTTAGCCCCCTGAATCCCCGGTATAGACGATGACCGCAGTGCTGCCCGCATATATTGACTCTACAGACCACCCCCCTTTATGAAGTGTGAATGGGCGAGGAGATTGTGTTCACAAATCATAGAATTACTATAACATTGTTGGATATATGAGCTCTTATAATACTGAGACTATATGCTAAAAAGGGGGTATCCTGTCAAATATTCCAAACCCCCTATGTACCTCCCTTAGTACTAGTGTAAGACGCTTTTGATGTCGAGATCTCGCAATTCTTACGTGAAGAGCTCCACGCAGTCAAATATCTGTCACACGGCTTCATCAGCATGAGGATTCAGTACGAAATACCTAGACGTCTACTCACAAAGTTGGGATTCAAGAAGGTCGTGCCGCTGCTCCCCGAGATGGACGTAATGGTGATGGTGTTCGAGCCAGCGACCAGCGTCCCGGCGGGGATGCTGACATCGTACACCTCGCCGTACCCGCGGTAGGCGCCGCGCGTGACGCCGCGGCTGTCGATCTTGGTCGGGGCCGAGGGGCGGGCCCCGTCCACGAGTTGACCTTGGCCTGGGGCCGGGAGCCGGCGAAGGACAGGGTGGTGGCGATGCGCAGGGTCGCGGCGCCCGGGGCGGACCCCAGGTTGAACTTGATGGTCACGGGGTTGTTGACGGTCTGGAAGAGGGCCATGGGGAATTGGTCGAGCGAGGACGAGCCCACGGTGTAGGTCGTGGGCGACCAGGCGCTCATGCGCGAGTCGGACGGGTGCATGCGCAGGAACTTGTCCGCGTTCATGAACCCCGTCGGCTGCCCGTCGTACTCGCCGATCTTCCACAGCGAGTTGCGGCTCGTCTCCGTGCTGGCGATGCTCTTGGACGTGGTCTGGCCGGCGCTGACCGAGACCCCGGTGGCGGTGGCGACCTTGTACTCGCCCTGGTACAGCACCATGGTGTAGGTGCCTGGCTTCATGGCGGGGGACGTGAACGCGCCGTTCGATGAGGCGATCGCCCAGTACTGCGCGGCCGAGTTGTACCAGTGCACGACGGTCTGGAAGCTGCTGGAGACGCCCGAGGCGGTGCCAGAGACGTAACCGCGGCCCGAAGTAGGGACGTAGCCGTTGATGCTCAGCTCGGAGAAGAACGAGGTATCGATGGACTTGACGGTGGGGACGCCAGATCGTGAGAATTGCATCAGGTACGGGCCATACAAGACGTTGACGCGACGGTCCTCAGTCTGCACATGTCCGCTGTTCATGTACCAGTAGAGATTGGTGTCGTCCCCGGCGTTGTTCGACTCGATGTCGCGGAAGAAAGGACCGCCAGAGCAAGACTCAGGGTGAGGTGCCAGAACGCAGACGTGGATCAGGTCGTCGCCTCCGTAGACGCACTGGGCATCCTTGTCGATGAACCGGGTGCTCGAGTAGAACTTGGAGCGGGTCTCGCCATCGACAACAAAGACATCAGAGCCCTCGACTGTCGCGCTGGATCCCGCAGTGGTGGAAACCTTTCCGTACGGGTACTCCTCGGGCAGCTTAGACGACTGGAGACGAGCAATGAAGCGCAGCTCGCCTACGTCGGGTTCCGCCGAGATGTAAGTGCCCATGTAGATGATGCTCTCGCCCTCTCTCACCACCATGTAGTGGGTGAGAGTCGACGTGGTACATGTTACCTTGACATAATTGGAGGTGCCTAGTAAATGCGTATTAGCTCCGTTCGTGTCCTGGTAATGCTTCTCTTCTCTACGCGCCCGCAACTTGATTTCCTTACCAGAGATTTGCGTGACGCTCACAGTTGCCGACCCCAGTCCCGAGTTGATGTGCGATCCCTTCGTGGTTCCCTGGAGCTCCGTGCCACGATATTTGATCGAAGTGATATCGCAGCTGCTGCCGCTGACGGTGAAGATAAGGGGGTTGCTCGACCCAGCGTCGATGATGTAGTCGCTGCCGGACTTGGTGTATCCGAAGGCGGCAAGCACCGAGGAGGCGAAGGCGAATATAGACAGGAGGAAGATCTTTACCAACATAATGAGCTGCTCGCTGTACCGACAGCTCGGAAATAGACCACTTAGGCTCTACAATTGGACCGAATCGGGAACGGCGTAGTACCAACGGTCAAGCAGAACGCTGATCGCGCCGATCGACATCCGGGGTGCAGAAGCCATCTTATATATTCCGTAATTCACTCTTTGTAAACCCACGTGAAATTGTAGGGGCCGTCAACGTTCATGCTTCCCGAGCCAGAGTATCATACCATGTCCACTGATTATAGGGATTTAGGCACAGGCCGAGATGAAAAAGGGAGCAGGAGAGCCTCCGGAAAGGGGGGTCTGGACTGGAAGCCCGGCGCTGCGCATTATTGGCGGAAATCAAGTCCCCCTTTTTCTGCGGGGAAGACATGGTGCGGAAGAGAGCGAGAATGCTAATAATAGACCGAGGAGCCGGGCGTACTGGTCGAATCGAGACAGACGGAGCGAGGCTACGGCACCCAAGTACCGTCACGGGCAGGGTAACCAAATTGCCAATGACACCTCACTGACACCCGGGTAGAGCTCACAGGCGCGCGCGTTTGATTGATGGAATGAGTACCTATTCACGGCGGAGAGTGAGGAGGAGAGGTAATGCCAACTATTTTCTTGCCCAAGAGTCGTAGTTCCAAGTTCAGCTCAAAGTTTCTCGGAGAGAGAAATGCCCCTGCGCTTGTTGACTGCTGTCATTGGCGCATTGGGTGCTGGGATAGCTGGAAAGGGTAGGAGGACCTGCATTGTGCGATCGGATCAAGCACATGCTCATATGTATGTCAACAGAGAGGCGTCACGACATGAGAGCACGTGGGAGGGTGATGTGACATGAGGACATCGGACGAATGCTGGAAAGGTGAGCCAAGCGGAACAGGATCATTAGGATGGGTTTGACGAGACGAGATGAGAGGGTTAGAGAGTGGGGGAGGTAAAGGTCTCGATCTTGACAATTCCGTCTTGGCTGAAATGCCTACCGCTACCTAGCTTACCTTGGGTGTGTGGACAATAGTATAATATCTCTCTTATATACCCGACACATGCCACCCATTTAGTTACTCACCTACACTAGGTAGATGATTGAACAACTCTGTCTTGTAGTTATTCGTTTAGTCATTCAAGTTAAGTTGCTGTCAATAGACTCGTGTCTGTTCTAGTCTTGTGTCGATGCTGCAATGCTGTAAGTAAGCTAGTTAACTACCTGCTTACATATTGAGACTAACACATATAATATTGGAGTCTAGGTAATTCCAGAATAAACACGAGATTATGCCCATACAACTATATAAGTACCTCGTCAGCAGATATTCAGTATTTGATGTGTAGGTCAGCTCATTGATGGATAACATGAAAAAGGAGACTAACTTAGCCAAGTTTATATATTGATGATAGCACAACAGTCAATGCCATTGTACTATGTTCGTGAAAGCTGACATCGTCAAAAAGACAAGACAAGACTAAGCCTGGGGGATACCTCAGGTAGTATTTATTTCGTTTTCAACCTACGTACGTATGTATTTAGTTACACCTCCCTGTCCATCTCACACCAGACAGACACCTAAGTTGCTTTAGTTCAGCTCCCACTTTCCAGCATCACCACCTCTAATAAACCAAAAGACAGGAACCCAAATTGATAGACAAAACAAGAACAGTTGAGAGAAACAAAAACAAAAGACCCGTTCAAAGAGGCACAGCTGAGCCTCTCATTTCATATTTCATTTCCCGACCAATTGCGCAGCGCCATTAATCCCGTTTTTTTCCCCACGTACGCAAAGCAACGTAATGCAACGCTGGCGTCTTGCTGCGAGTGTGCGGCGTCGAAAGAAAAAAAGAACATGGGGTTTTGCCTGTGAAGGAGCCAGTAGTACTAGCAGCAGCATCGCCACCGTATTTTGTATGTATGTACAACTCAGTAATACGTAGGGAGGTACCTACCTAACCTAACTTAGGTCGAATCGGGCCTCCTTTTCATTTTCCATCTCTCTCTCTCTCTCTTACACCTAACAACCTACCTACCTAACCTAGATAGTTAGGTAAATTAACGTGCCTACTCTCGAATCCTGCCGCGGAAGCCGTCCGGGAGGAATTCAAGTTCATCGATGAGAGAGGAAAGAGGGGAGAAGGTTCCGAAGGGGAAAAAAGGGATGGGATGATATGGGGTGATTCCAAACAGCTCGTGTCAGTTCACGCATTTACAATACCTTTTGCGGTAGACATGTATTGTACATTAGATACCTAGGTAAGTAGATGCTTAAGTAAGGTTAAAACAGCAATGAACCAATATGTATGTAATACTATCCAGAACATCTCGAAAGAAAAAAGAAAAGAAAAGAAACAAGTTCCTGCATTTTAACGTTGCCTTGCCCTACATACATATGCAGAACAGCCACGAACACGGATCGATTGATTATTCATTTCCTTCCTTCTTTCTTCCCTTTCTATTTTTACTAATGGCCCAGCAGCCGAGAAGGGCAGGTGGGGAGACACACGCACAGATGAGAGAGAGAGAGAGAGAGAGAAAGAGTAAGAGGCGGAATGTAAGTCAGGTAGGCTAGGTAGGTAAATAGGTATTACATGATCGGGTGATGGGGTGTTGCTCTGGTCTATTGATTACCTACATCCATCTTATACACTCATCTAGACACATTCATTCATTCATTACACAAAGCCCCCCCCCCCCCCCCCCCCCCCCCCCCCCCCAAGGCCATAGGAGCGATTCAAGCCGAAAAGGCAGATGGAAGAGTGTCTGTCTTACGACACCTACCTAATAGCTCACGCCACAAGCATCCCCATTCTCACATTGACAATAAATGAACCGATGACTGACTGACTCTGAGTCCAGTCCGAGTGATCGAGTAAATGAAGTAAAGTAAAATAAAGTCAAGTGATGTGAGCGCGTTACGCTGATCTATCTAATAACGAAGACTACAAGACAAATATTGCTACCTCAGCCCTCATCGCCGTCATTACCAGAACCATTTCCGTGGTACAACGTGTTGTATATATATACCATTTACACTACTCAGCACCAGAATAGGGCCAGACTATCACCATCATCATCATCAATATCATCAATATTAAGCACCTAGGTTAGGTAGGTAGGTTAGATATTCTAAGACAGTAGTACTAGCTTTTACATACATACATACATACATACATGATACACACATACGGTAATCCCGTAAGTTAGACAACAACAACAACAACAACAACAACAGCAACACCCCAAACTCCCTGCCCTTTCCCCCTTGCCCCCCCTTTAGATTTGGAATTCCCAGTCATCGCGAGACCTCTCGATCTCACACACAAGAGGGTAGGTAGGTAGTACGTAGGTAGGGGTAACCCAAGGTTATTACACTAGAGCTTACCGCTCGTTCTGGTCTCTCTTTGCTCACCTCTCCAAAAAAAAAAAAAAAAAAAAAGCATCGTCATATCCTACCTAGTGTAGTGTAGGTAGTTTCCTCCAGAAGTGCCTGTTAGTAGTGTCAATATCCCCCATCTCATCTCATCTCATCTCATCGCGTTGTGTTCCCACATACACATACACATACACACACACATACATACATACACCGCCACCCCCCTCCCCCCCTAGGTAACCCCAATTCCCCAATTCCCCAATTCCCCATCCCCATCCCCAGAAGCAGGAAGAAGAAAACCAAAAAAAATTCTACTGTACCTAAATACCCTAAAAAAAGAAAAATGGCGTGGTGCAAAGTAAGTAAGTATGTACCTGCACTAGGTTAGTAGGTTAGGTAGGTAGGTAAATCTACACCAGGTATGTGATTCGATATCGTACCCAGGAATCCAATCAGCGAGGGTTTTTCTCTTTCGACATCGTACGTACGTACGTACATTACAGGGGGGGGGGGGGGGTAAGGTAGTGTATATGGATATGTAGTTAGTAAGCACATATGTCTGGTCTGGTACGGGGGTTGCATACAGTAGCGTCGAAAGCTGAAATGTCGCCTCGTTCGTTCCTGAATAGCTCTACCTAACTTACACCAATAATGCATGCAGGTTTTGGCCCAATCACCCACTTCTTCTGTCAAGGGTGCAACACCGAGAACAAGGATTGGCTTAATCCCGGACGCGCGATGGGCGAAGGATCAATGATGTATATAAATATAAGCTTTACTTTTCCCCTTTTCTTTTTTTTTCTCCCGTGATAATCCTCACGAGTCTCTCTCTCTCATAGTAAGAGACACTGGTTCCTTTTAATACCTAATCAGACGTCGTTGGTACTGTTAGTAGCACCACCATGTTACTAACCAAGCTCCTCCCCGTTGCCCTCGCCGCCCTAGCGTCTGGCACCGCCATACCCCGGCAGGCGAGCGGTGACCGCAAGGTCTTCGCGCACTACCTCGTCGGCCTGACCTCCGGGCAAGAGGCCTCGCAATGGCAGAAGGATATCTCCGAGGCCCAATCCGCCGGCATCGACGGCTTCGCGCTGAACATCGGTCGTGACGACTCGTACACCGACACGCAGCTGCAGCTCGCGTACGACGCCGCCTCGTCCGTGGGTGGTGGGTTCAGCGTGTTTCTCTCCTTCGACATGGCAGACGCGACGAAGCCCTGGGACGTGAACCGCGTCTCCTCGCTCGTTAACCAGTACAAGTCGGCCGGCAGCCAGTTCAAGGTGAACGGTCTCCCGGTGGTATCGACTTTCGAGGGGCCGACCTGGTCGGATAATTGGGCCTCGGTGCGCTCTGCTACCGGCGGCATCTTCCTCGTCCCCGACTGGAGTTCTCTCGGCGCCGACGGAGTTGGTGGCAGGCTGTCTATCATCGACGGTGCATGTGAGTAATCATAGCATGAGGTCGCACCCTCAAGCGCCTATGAGTGAACTACGGGACTGACAACACATCTAACCTTAGTCAACTGGGGTGCTTGGCCGGAGGCGAACCAGAAGACAATAACCACGGGCAACGATGTAGCGTACAAAAACGTACTGCAGGGGAAACCGTACATGATGGGTGTCAGCCCTTACTTTTACACCGGTACGTCGAATGCATTACGACAACGGACGTGTCGAGGATTGGAGATAGCTTAGCTGATACCTGGAATTAGATCTGCCCGCCTACAGCAAGAACTGGTATTCGTCTAGCGATTCGCTGTGGTATGACCGCTGGAAGCAGGTTCTCGAAATTTCACCCGAGTACATCGAAATTATCACTTGTGGGTTGTCCCCGAATCAGAGGTCAAAAGGGGGCGTGAGAGGCTAATAAGCGCAGGGAACGATTATGGCGAGTCCAGCTACATCAACGAACCAGTCGCGCAGCAGATCGTGTCGGGTGCTGAAGTATATGTCGACGGATTCTCACACGCTGCCTTCCGCTTTGTGCTGCCCTACTTCATCAGCGCTTATAAGGCAGGAAACGCGGATGTGGCAGTTCCCACCGAAGGGGCCATGGCTTGGTATCGTACCACGCCGGCCTCCATCGACGGCTGCAGCGACGGTGGTGAGTACTCATAGGTGTCGGCTTCGGTGATAGACCTAGTATGGCTGATATCAACGACAGGTACCGTTTGGGGACAATCTGGAGATGCTTCAGCGGCAGGTGGCACGTCGAATGTTATCTCGGTTATTGCGCTGACGAACTTGCCAACATCCATCACGGTAAGCGTGGGCGGATCAAGTCAGACCGTCAGCGCATCAGACACCATCGGCAAGGCCTCCTTCTACCAAGTTCCATTTGATGGCAAGACTGGTGCAGTCACCATCACATTGAATGGCAAGTCAACCACGGGTCCGGAGATTACAAACAACTGCCCATCGTCGGGACAAGTAAGTACCCATTATATCATTTCATCTTGACGAAGGCCTTGGGCCAGTTAGAGAGATATATATATACTAACTCGAGGACCAGATCAACTTTAATGCAGTGGCAATTCAGGTATAAGGGGACGGGTGGTGGTTGATGATGCTGACGATGATGGGAGAGGATGATTGACGACTTTGTAAAGGTTCCATACAGCAATATATTAGGTTGTCTCTTTGATGCTTCTTCTTGTCCCTTTTTCTATCTGTCTCTTTTGATTCTTTGACTTTCTTTCTGAAAATCGTAGATGTCGATTCGAAGTTGTAGTTTAGTCTGGCTTCTTGATACCAACCTGGAACTTCTCGGCCCATTCCGTGAACTCGTCCCTCTGGGCCTCCCAAGGCTTCATCAACATTTCCGAGGCGGCAAATGCATCGAAGAAGCAGGAGTCCATTTGTCGATCTATCGCGTCGTGGTCCAGCTCGTAGAAGGCGCATGCGACGTCTCCAAAGCGATGCGGCAGTCGCTTGAGGATGGGAAATACTTCGTCTAGGCGCTGGATGGTAGGTGACGATGCCGCGGTGGGTAACGAGGGAAGGGATTTTATCCGTCGCTTGACTACGGCAGAGTAGAGCAGAGTAGTAAGTCGCAATCGCTTCAGACACGAATCCAGGCGTTCCCGGATCTTCTGAGGGTCATCGCGCGGTATATGCTGAGGGGTCATGAGGTCGTCGAGCATCTCTTGCGCCGAGAGGTGTGTGCCGCCGAGCTGGTTCGTGACCTGCTGTACCGCATCGTTCCCGTGTGCAGCATCATCATCATCGTCGTCCTCGTCGTCCTCGTCGTCCTCGTCGTCCTCGTCTGCCTCTTCGCTCCATTCCTTCAATTCTTCCAACACATCCTTGAGGGTGTCGCGGTATTCCTCCACCTTCTTCGCCAGGAGGCCTGCAATGCCGAGCTTCTTCAGCAGAATGACTTCGTCGCAGGCAGCCCAGATGACACCGGTAGCAGCGATGCTGCCTTTATCGTCCTTGGTTCCGTTCTTCAGTGCCTCTGGTAGAATCTTGCCATCCAGGGGTATTATATCGACGAGGCTCTTGAGCTCCTTTAACACGCGATAGCATCTCCAGGCGAGGTCTTGGCGGGCAACTAGAGTATACCTCTCGGCTTCGCAGATCTGGACGGCGGAGGCAAGGCCGGGGATGGGACCGGCGATCAGCTCGCGAAGGACCTTTATTATGGCGGAAGGGGTGAAGGGCTCGTTGATGATCAACAGGGACAGTTTGGTGGTATGGGCCCGGATCAGGCTCGCAGAATCGTGGGCGAGCGAGAGGGCATCGATGGTCTGGGTGTTGGGGGGCGGACCATTGGCGATGGCGGCAGAGGGTGGATTGACGGCGATGGAGTGCAGTAATGTTTCGAGCTGGGTGATCAGATTCGTAGTAGCTGTTACTACCACCTCGAGAGACTCGAGTGAGTTGTCGGTTGCTTCGGGGTTTGACGACATGTCGTCTTTCTTTTTTTCTCTCTCTTTTATTTTTGGTGTTGTAAGAGTTAAGGATCTTGCATAATCTCTTGGGTGGAGGGGTTGGAGGGGCAGAGAGGGGTGAAGGGTGAGGGGTGGGGTGTGAGGGGCAAAAGAGGGCAGCGGGTGGGGGTAAGGGGGGTGGGGTTAAGTTACGAGGTACGGAATCTGTCAGCTGGCTTTCATTGGTGACACCCGTCATCTTAATAGGGGTAAGGGGTTCCAAGGTTGCTCATCTGGAGAATTGGTAGACATTGCAAAACACCACAGAGTCTCCTAAAATATACTACATACGAGCTTGAAAAAGAATAGTCGTGCAAAGAAAAATATAAATGTATTTTCACATGTCAGTAGGTAGTATAATCGGGTGTATTGATGGTCAGTTGGTCGAGTATAGCTAGGTATACCTATGTAGGTCTCCCAAGACCGGGAGATATATAATAGGCATCCCCTTTAACCCCTTTGCCCCTTTTACACCTTTTGCAAACCGCCGGTACAGCCATGCCAAGTACTGTAGGACCGGATAGCCAATTCAAGGCATCCGCAAGGGAGAGCGTTAGGGCAACATGGCCTCTATAAGGAAAGCCCCGATTTCTTGGCCTGGTTCTCTATGTGTCTTAGTTGGCTTTCCGCCAACTGTACTTCGAAAGCAGATATCTGTTTGTCAATCTGTGCATTACGACCAGGCATTGGCTGGCATGAGTGATTCGGGAAGCAACTTTCCGTGTCGAGAGACTTCAATTTAGTTGCCAGATCTCTCATACTCCCCAGAAACAACGAAGCTTCGGGGATGGGCCAAAGACCTGCCCAGGATAGAGACCTTATGACAACGCCGAGCATAGCTGCATCACAATATTTGGCCGACCCGTAATAATCGACAGTCGAACAAATTGTTTTATGTCCTGGCGTATTAGGTTGCTGAAGCAGGCGATCGATGAGGTCTTTGAACGGTTTTAATAGGCTGTCTATACCTCTTAGGCGTTCTTCTCTCACCATATCTTGTAACGTAATACGATTTAGTATATTTCTATACTCGAATATTGGGTCATATTTACCTTCAAGGCCGGGGATGTCAAGAATATGGGAAGTAAGGTTGAACGTTATATCTCCCGGCTTGCTTTGCGAGATATTCACTGTATGGGTGAGAATCATCTCTTTGGCGGTCTTTCGTAAATGATCCAAGTCGCCCAATTCCCAAGCAATCCACAGGTGGCGCCTTAGATTAGCGCCGGGAAGTAAGAAGTTTGCCCAATAATCATTGCTATCGTGCAGAGAGTGCATCCAGCTAGTCGCCCAGGGGCGTAGGACGGTAGTGAGGTCATACTTGTCCGTCAATACAGTCAACTGGTATAAGTCTACTAGGCTGATGGAGTCGGAAATCCGGGGCAGATTCTCAAACCGGCTGTGGATGATGTTTAATATGGTGGACATGGCCTTGGGGTTGTCCTCTGGAAGCTCGACAAGCCATTCGCTGCTGTTAGAGGTGCCAGGTCGCTTAGATTCAGCAAAGCCCCCATATAGGAGCGTCTTCCATACGGGGGATGCTCTCGATACAGTCCTAGAGCATACCACGAAAATGATGGGCCCTTCCGCCTTTAAGCCCCATGAAGCATTGGGTTGATTCTGTCCCACCAAGAAGCAGAGATCGCCGTCAGGATCGAGAACAACCTTTTTGGGTTGCTGAGACAGAGGAGGACAGTTTTCCCCAGTGGTGTCATTCATCGGAGCTATTTGGGTGGTTTGGGTTATAAAAATAACGATGTGCTTCTTCTTCCCTCTCCTTTTTTTTTCTCCCCTCTCTCTTTTCCTTCCCTTCCTTTTGTCGTTCTTTTTGTTCCGAGGCCTCTTATATCAACTCACGATCGTGTACCGAGTCGGATGAAATATGAGTAGGTATTCTCATGATATGTTGTAGATTAGGTAGTATGTAGGTATGTAATAGTACTAGCCTTAGTATATAAGTGTTGATGCTCCTAGATAGTCCAAGTCTGAAGTCTCTACCTTAGTACCTGCACAGGTACCTAACCTCTTTATGTACATAGTATGTAGGTAGTTCTGTCAGCGTGTGGCTTTTGTGGCTCGACTAACTTTCTAAGCTAGCCTGTGGCTGTGCTAGAACTATGTACCTAGGTACCTACACGAGGAACTGGGAGGATGACATGATGAATATTTCATCTTACTCTAGGTACTAACCTAGTAGTACCTAGTTGACCTACATAGAATAATACACACTACATCGGGGTTGCACCTACCAATCAACAAGCCAGTCACTGTTGCTATCGTCAAAGTTGAAATCACCAATATTTTCTTCTTCATCTTTTTCTTCATTATATATTACCTATTTGCCTAAGTACCTAAGGTGTACTACATAACACATACGTGCATTATGTATGTTAGTAGGTCGTTCTACTGAATATTTGGGTGCATGCCTTAGAAGGCATATCAATAGTGTGGGTACGAGGCAAGATACTTACTTTAAGTACATAGAGTAGATAAGGATTACCATCAAGGTACTATACCAGTATGTATGTAATAGGTGGGATAAAGAATAAGGTTAGTCTAGTGTCTGGGTGTTACTATAGGTGTCCGTTATCAGAAGTCTGGACCTCACCAAGGTACACCTACATTACAGTATGTATGCCCCCTCCCCCGAAACCCCTCAAAGTAGAGTCCCGGCTCCTCCTCCCCTCCTCCCCTCCTCCAGATCCGTCCTCCCCGGCCTTTTGGCTTTATTCTTTAACTTTTTTTTTCTTACCAAGGTTAGCAGCCACCTGGCAGATGCCACCACCACCACTACGGCTACTGATTAGCGTGTAACTTCAGGTACCTGACCTTACCTAATTTTTTCCTTCTCTTAGGTACGGTAGTAGCAGTCGTGCAGCGGCAGATGTGTTTTTACCTACATAGTACCTATTTCCAACCCCCCTCCCACCATCCAAAAAGTCACTTAGTAGTACTTACCGGCATCACCTATGTTTAGGTAGGTATGTAGGTAGTATGTACCTAACCAAACCTTGATTAACCCTGCAACATCCATACCATAGGTACTGTACTTACCTACCTATTGATTTTAAGTTAGGTTACCTGCTTTTTGCTATCGCCGTCCTCGCCATCAATCATCGTCATCTTGTTTTAATTTTTGGCTTTTCACTTTCTCTTCTTCTTCTTCTTCTTTTCCCCATTCTTCTTCTTTTTTTTCTTTTTCATTTCTTCTTCCTCCCTTTTCTTTCTCTCAACTCCCTCTTCCCACAACAACCATACGCCGTAACCATAACCAAAATAACAACAACGATAACGACGACGACACTTTACTAACCAAACCCGCCATCAAGTAAAATAAATACGTACCTAAAATAAATAAATATCACCGTCACCACCCGTCACCACCATCAACCACCGCCTATCGATTTCGAATCCTTTCCCTTACTCTCTCCTCCCAGAAATGGTCGTTACCGTGACTGGGTTTGTTTTTCCGAATGCCATCTTCATCTCCATCTCGTCGCCCGTCTTTGATGACTAGATACCTTGTTGTCGAGTGTTAGCCGCCGCCACACCACACCGAGCATCTCTCTCTCGCGCTTCTGGCCCGCGTCGCATCATTTGAATATCTTCTTCTTCTTCACGATATCCAATTACAACGACGATAATACAAATCCGCGAGCGAAATCCATCATCACATCAATCCGTTCAATCCAACCCTCTCTCATCAGTTTTCCACTACTCGACTCGAACTCGCCAACGATAGAATAAGCCAGCCTTGCCCATCCAATCCTTGTTTTATCTCCCGCCGTCTCTCCCCACCTCCGGGCCCGATCTTATTGTTCAAAATGGGTAATACACATGGCAAGGAGGCCCGAAGCGGCTCTCGCCTGGCTCTCCCGAACGATGCCGGTGGAAGCTCGCATGGCGCTACCTACCACGGTGAACATGGTGACAGGTCGAGGCGAGCCACGCGAGGAGACTTGGGATCTCTGGGTCTTCCCTTCGGCACCTCATCCAGCTCTCGCCAGCAGGATGTTCCTTTCGAGCGCCGGGAGACGAAGCAGGAGAGGGAAGCCAGGAGACTCGAGAGGGAACGGGTAGCACGGGTCAAGGAGCGAGAGCGCAGCATGAGGGAGGAGCAGGTCGACGGTGGTTTTCTTGTCACTATGGGCGTGTACACGGCATCCGAGGATTTCAGCAAGCCCGTGGTCCGCCAGCTACAGGTCAGTTGTTGAATTGCGGTGGGAGAGGAAGACATTGCTAACCTGCACCCGGTTCTTGGCAGATCGAGAGAAAGATAGCGCCCTTCTGGCGCGGACTAGACGACTTCAACGAGAGCTGGGCCGAGCATCAGATAATTGCCGCTGCCCGGGGCCTCGAGATCCCTCCGGCTGACGAGGTCCCCGAACATTTGGTGCCGCAGCCGAGGTCGGGTGACTCGCCCGGCGCTTCGACCCCGAACCTGGCCAACCTCACCGTACCTCTGGGCCCGCGGACTTTGTCTGCCTCGTCCGACAAGACCGGATCCAACCCGGGCTCCTCCCTACCCTCGCCAACCTCGCCGGTTCCGCCCAGGACCGGTTCTGCCTTGAAACCGCACAAGGCCCTGGCTGCCGCGCTGAGTCTGTCTCTCAATGGATCACATACCGACGTGGCGACCCCGCGAGAGGTCAACCTGCCCCAGGACCCCTTTGTCAACGGTCAGCCCCTCGAGGTGTTCCTTTACAAGGAAGGCCTCGAATGCCCGCTCTGTCTCATGTACTACCCGCCCTACCTGAACCGGACCCGGTGCTGCTGCCAGATCATTTGTAGTGAATGCTTTGTGCAGATCAAGCGTCCTGACCCGCACCATCCCGAGCACCATGGAGATGGTAACGGAGCAGACCCGCCACAGGAGCAGGGCGAGGACCTTATCATGGAGCCTGCCAAGTGCCCTTACTGCACCCAAACCGAGTTTGGCGTCACTTACGAGCCCCCGCCGTTCCGCCGCGGCCTGACGTACGCTTTTAACCATCCGTCGCTCGGTGCTATGGGCACCGCCATGTCGTCTTCGAGCTCTCTCAGCTCCAGCCTTTCTCCCGCCTCCGCCCTGCCCCCGTCTCATGCTAACCGTAAGCGAACCCAGAGCGTGTCTGCCAATGCGCCCGGTGTTATTACGACCGATCGTATTCGCCCGGACTGGTCTACTAAGCTTGCGGCAGCTCGTGCCCACCAACGCCGGAGGGCCGCTGCTGCCGATGCTCTCCACCATGCTGCTTTCGTCATGGGGAACCAAGAGTCCCGCACCATCTTTGGCCGGTCGCGCTTCACGCGCAGGAATCATCGTGAGGGTGATAGCCCCGCTAGCGGTGTCAGCGTGCAAGTGAACGAGGGTGGAACGGACGGGTCCTCGGCTCCTGAGCCAGGTCCGCGCACCTCATCCGGCCGGACAGGACCGGGTCGCGAGCGTATCGATGCCGCGCATCTTGAGAGCCTTATGATGGCCGAGGCTATCAGATTAAGCCTGGCGGACGAGGAGGAGCGGCAGAAGAAGGCAGAAAAGGAGGCTCGGAAGGAAGCCAAGAAGCGAGAGAAGGAGGAGCGAAAGACGGCTAAAAAGAAGGGTGATGTCTACGGCGGCAGTGGCAGTAGCGCTAGTGCGAGCTCCCTTAGCTTGGGACTAGGACGGAGGAGAGGAAACAGCGGTGCCAGTAACCTACGGGTGGAAGCGAGTATGACTGCTGCCGCTACCGCCGCGTCCGGCTCGGGATCGCCATCGAATAGAAAGGGGAAGGCAGTGGACCGCGGAGACAACGCGGACGCGCAGGAGGCCATCAATACCCCCCCTTTCTTGCCCACTCCTACCAGCTCGCAGGGCCAACGGGCTTCTTCCCATCTTCGCCAGATGAGCAACGCCAGCTCCGTCAGCTCTAGTGGCCTAGATAGTATGCCTGGAAGCTACACCGGCAAGAATCTGGGCACGGAAGATCCGCGAGCGAGTGGTCTCAGTCTCGCCGGCCGTAGTGAAGAAGGTGAAAATGGAAACTCCGAGCCTCTCTTCAACTTCAGAAGCCTTGCCGAGATGGTTGGCGTTCCCATCGATGGCGAAGGCGAGCAACAGACTGGTGAAGCCAAGGCATCGGAAAGCAACGAGGCGCACGGCGAGCACGTCGAACGTGCTGACGAGGCGGTTGGCGAAACGGCCGAAGGCAGACGAGATAACCTCCCGAAGCTCGACACGAATGATACCAGCCAAAGCACGGAAGAAAAGCAGGAAGGAGGCGCGTCTCCTCCCCAGCTCACGATCACGCCGGAGACACCAGCCTCGGTAGAAGATGATGGGGATTCCAAGAGACTCGGACGTATTAGCACATCAGAGAGGCAGCAGGAGATTACTCAGTAGATTCATACAATGAGACATGAGCCCTGCATCAGGAGTTTTTTTTCTTTTCCCTCGGTTGGAGCGGTCAAATCAGGGATGGGCTTTAAACGGGTTAAAGGGATTAACGGATCTTGCATATGGTATCGAGTCACCAATAAGGAAAGGAGAGGTAGGAGGTGGGGGGTCATAGTTGGCTTTGTCTTTTCTTTTCTTCCCGTCTTTTGATCATCGGAGTTGGGGAGAAGATGACTGTAGGTATAGATAGGTACTTGGCATTCACTGGTGGTGTAGGAAGGTATATCTCCAAGCGAATTTCACAGCGTTTTAGATCAACCACGGCAACTGGATTTGAGCACAGGACAGTAAAATTCCGTGAAGTGGACCTGCACATTTGAGCCGATAGTGGTAAATATGATGCCGAAGACATCGAGATGCTGTCTTTCTACATGAGGAGGTCACGAACTAAACGGGCTAAACTCATATATTCTATTCATGATCCTCCCACATCAGCCGGTGAAGCACGATATATCTCTGCTTTGGCATTGTGCTAGATGCCCGTCCACCACTTACATATAATGGCGGGGTCGTTCGAATACCCAAGAGATAAAGGGGGCAAGTTGTAGGATAAATCATGTAGTTACATAGTGGGTGCGTTGCTACCAGTCATTGTCTACTGCCGCTATATAATATATTCAACTATCATATCCGCTCATGTCAAGTCTACGTGCAAAAGTTATGAGGGGGATCCTATAGGTAAGACGCATAGGTAGTAGGTAGGAGATAAAGAGGCCTTTACCCCTGCACAGCAGGCTCTTCGGCTGGCACCTCCTCGACCTTCAACCGCACGGGCGAGTGCTTCTCGAATATGCCGTCGTCGGGCACGACGCCCATCTGGCCGGGCTTCCGGGCGTTGACGAACCCGGGCTCGGGGCTGCTCCAGCTGTAGTCCTTCCACCGGCCCAGCACCGCCCACATCTTCTCGACAAGCCCCTGGATCTTGTCCCGCCGCTCGAGACTCTTGGTCCGCCTGTCCTTGTCCTCGTCCGACTCGGACTCGGGCGTCTCAGGCACGAGCAGCCCGTCCATCACGCTCCGGAACACGGAGACGGTCTCCTCGAGCTCGGCCACGCTGGATATGCCCATCACGCTCACACCCACCCGCTGCTGCTGCTGCTGCCTCCCCCCCGCCGCTGCCACCACCGCCCCCGCGCCGCCCCCACCCGCGCCCAGTTGTCCAGCGCCCAGCGTATCGCGACCACTTCCAGCTTCTCGCCCGCCGCCTCCGCGACCGGCGCCAGCGCGTGCGCCGCAGCCCGCAGACCCTCGGGCGCCGGGTGCCACGCGGCGACGGGGCCGGCGCCGGCGCCGCGCGTCGTCAGCAGCCCCATGCCCAGCATGCTCGCGTTGAGCACGACGTCGACCTTCGCGTCCTCGGCCAGGCGCCGCTGCACGGCGGGGGACCCCAGCGCCGTGTTCTGCACGCTGAAGTGGCAGTAGCTCAGCACGGCGTCGAGCGGCGTGCCCGTCGACCGGTACACGAGCTCCGCCAGCGAGCAGAGCACCTCCACCGGGTACCCGCTGATGCCCACGTAGTCCACCACCCCCTCCTCGTCGCGCAGCCGCATCAGCTCCCGCGCCGCCGTCAGCACCTCCCCCGGCGACACGAACTCCACGTCGTGCAGGTACACCAGGTCCAGCTTCCTCTTCCTCTTCTGTTCTCCTCCGTCATCACCCGCCACCGCCACCAGCCGCTCCAGGCTCCGGTACACCGAGTACCGCACCCACGCGGCGGTGTAGTCGAACTCGCCGCCCGCGACGCGCCCCACCTTGGTGATGAGGAAGTACGACGACCGCGCGTGGCCCCCCGGCCGCGACGTCACCGACGGGTGCGACAGCGCGGCGCCGAGGATGGACTCCGAGGGCCCGTAGTACGGCGACGTGTCGAAGGCGCGCACCCCGAGGTCGAGCGCCCGCGACACGATCGCCTCGGCCGGCAGGGCGAACGGGTCGGATACGTATTGCGTGTTGAAGGTGGCGGTGCCGAGGACGAGGGGCGGGAGGACGGTGTGGAGGGGCGGGCGGGGGGACATGTTGGTGGGATGTTGATGTTGATGTTTTGGTTTTTGGTTGTCTCTGTGGGAAGTGGGAGGAGGAGGAGGGTGAAAGGGGGAGGGAGGTGGTTAGGAGGATAAGAAAGAGGAAAAGGTTGGGATATGGTGTGAGAAGTGAGAAGGTTATCAAGGTTGTTGTTGTTGCTACTGTTGTCAACGAGTCTAGGTGTGAGTGGGAACAGCAGGATGATAAAGCCAGGGAAAAAGAGAAAAAAAAACCTCCACCGATATCGCGATAATGGGGTTCGGAGTGCGGGCGGCCGGGCAAGCTGGGGTTTTTACTATTTCATATGATTTATCACTTGAAGGCGTGATCTGATCTGCAGTAACTATGTATGTACTTTCCTACATAACTTAATGAACAAGGGAGACAGACAGACAGACAGACAGATGCCTAGATAGAGAAAAAAAAAGAAACAACTTTCAGGGTCTTACACTACAGACGCTATCCACTTGCATGGACCCTACATACGATAGAGTGGAATGTGGATGATGGATGGACGGACGGATAGTGGGGGGAGGGGTGGAAGAGTGGAGAGAGAAGAGGGGGGCTGAAAGAGAAGAAACTTGTGTGTGTAAGAGACATAGATATTGATGAGATCTCGGTGGTTTCACGTAGAGTGATTCATCAACCTGATGACGACGCATCATTGACTACTTTACCTAGGTATATGCAGTCTCCTTTCATGCCTTTATTAAAGGTGTTACTGCAGAAGAATGAATCATCAACGACACATAGTTACCTGCGTAAG
Organism: Biscogniauxia mediterranea; assembly: GCA_018398605.1. Lineage (NCBI taxonomy): Eukaryota > Fungi > Ascomycota > Sordariomycetes > Xylariales > Xylariaceae > Biscogniauxia > Biscogniauxia mediterranea. The sequence goes on along the minus strand of JAGXTR010000007.1, from coordinate 109,629 downwards.
TTGGTGAAAAGGGAGGCGTATATAAAAATAGCTAACTACCCGTTAGTCTATGAGCGTGCGTTAGGAATTTACCATTTCCCTGTCATAAACTAGTCTACCTACCTAGTTAACAACTACCTACTCAAGTTAAGTTAGTACGTTTATATATCCAAGGACGGAGATATATGAGTTAGTATGAAAAGCCCGTCCTGGGAAAAGACAAAAAAAAATCTAACTTTGTTATGGCAAAGTAAAACGTAATAAAAGGCGGATGAGAAAGTGAAAAAGAACAGAGGAAACACATGTTAGAGATTTTTAAAATACCTTCTAAACCACACCCTACCCGTATTGATGTAATTACTGTAGGGACTGGACTGGTCCTTAACTCGACATGCATCAATATGTAGGTACGTAAAAAGAAGCTTTGCCATGGACGGAAGGTTAAGCACGCACATACACAAGCCCAGAAAGTATCGTCTTTCATATACCCCTCCATCTCAAGCCTCCCCCCGCCCCCCCCTTCTTCCTCTTGCATAGGTAAGGTAGTAATGGGAACAACCAAGGTTACGTAATTCTATATCATGCTACCGAGTACATATACTATGGTACATACCTAAGCAAGCCAAGATACATCCACACGCGCAGGAGACCATCATGTACATACCTAGGTACATAGCACGAAAAAAGCTTTACTTACAGCACCTGGGATACTAGAACTAAGGCACGTTAATGCGACAACTGCGGGCAGATCCGTTTGTAGTGGCGAGTTTTGTGGTAACGGTGAGGTATATGCAGAAGGGGAAGAAAGGATGTGGCCGGGAGGGAGGGGCTGTTAGAGATCCGGTCACTAGCACCTAGCACCGAAGGATGATTATAAGCACCTCTACAAATAAAGAAAGAAAGGTATAACATAGGACAATGATGTACCTATATGCACAAGTGTGTATTAACAAGAGAGGAAGAACCTAGGAAGAGAAAGCAGTATTCCGCTAGGGTTAGGGTATCCGTCTAATATACGTATGTTGCCCATTGGCCCGTGCTAAGTTGATCCAAATACTCACATATGGACCGGGCGTATTTAAACCATCGTGTAGTGACTGTCTACAAGAGCATGGCTTTCGAAAAGTAGGTAGGTTGGTTGTATAGGCACACATGGTACCTGCTCTCTCCTTCTCTCTCTACCGGGACCATGAGCTAGGCAAAATACCTAATCACGTTCATACGGCATAAACGACCTCGCAAAATGTTATATCTAGAATGAGCTAGAGAACAGGATGAGGCATGTGCAATACGCATCACACGACGACGGTCCCTGCATCAGCTAAGCAAGTAAGAAACCCCTATCTTAACACAACACAAAAAGAAGAAATACACATTTAGGTAGGTTTCTTCAACCCCCCTTTTCGAAGGATGCCGCGTTGACGCACAGCGGCGTCTTCTCCTACGGGCACCATGTAAACCAACCCTCTGACCCATTGAGTTAGGTAGTCCCTCTCGATCGCGCTCGCCAGGTCGAAGTACTACTGCAAAACTTGGCGATGAGATGAAGACGACGAGGTTCATCTCAACGTACGTCAGGTTGCAAAACCGATGCAGCCGTGTGGGCCGAACGAGAGAATTCACCAACACCGCATTCACGTAGGTAGGTAGTGACTTACGGTATAACCCCTGCTAAATAGGATCGAGGAACTTTTACTTCAGAACCCTGAAGGAGTCGAATGTCACGAACTAATTAGGCATATATCAGTCACCCAGTCAGCCGTATACGCGGCGAGCCAAGCCATTTTGCAACTTATGTTGTAGGTACCTACCGCATGACGATATTTCGACGAAGAGGGCTCCCATCCATCCTAGATGTTTCTCGCAGAGCTTCTGCGATTAGCAAGTCCACACTTCCTACTACATATGGTTGAAGCACCGACTTCTTAATTCCCCAAAGGCCTTCTCGGAAGACCCAGACAGATTGACGAACGGCTTCCGAAACTGCGGATGGTAGTGACGCACGGCGTTTATCAGAATACACTAACCTAACCTAGGATCCCCCGCTGAGACCGGCTTGATAGGTATAGTATTTCTTGCCCCTTCGCAAACTCTTCCTGTCTGGGCGGTCTGTGGCCGTGGATTTTGCGTTCCACTGGGCAGTAAGTAATTCGTATAGGAAAGATCGCTCAGAGAAGTCCTCACGACCGGGCCTTATTTGTTCGTGCGCATTCAAGAGATCCGCCGGTGCGCTTCCCCCGGGCGTACGACGGGGACACATCCACCAGGGGTGTTAGCACCGGCGGCGAGTCAAGTCTTTGGGATATTTCGCGAAAGGGTCGGAGTAGAGGGGTTGTAGATCTAGGTAAGCACATGAGACAGAGACTGTGCTGGGAACATGCTAGAAGAACGATGCCCAAGCGCAACGAATACACCAAGGCCGGTACATGGCACGTTGGTGGAAGACAGGAGAATATTCACGGACACTTTCACGCTGACACACAACTGCGTTGGTGGTACCTATATAGACTACTGAATATGAATGTCTTTATGAAATGAATATTCCATTACGTGGCCCGAAGAGAGGCGAGGGTGTGGAAAACCAGACTGATAGATGGTCATGATGTAGGGCCACGAACTGAAAAGCGGACATTGTTGTCATGGTGGGAACGGTGTGGACTTCACCGGGGGGGGATTAACATGGGAAACTACATAGATACGAGACGGAAGCCCACTGTAACAATCGGTATATTTACCTAGGAGGGATATGTGATGACCTCAAGCTCCGTCCGGTATCGAGCAACTGCTTACTTCTTCTTCTTTGCTAATCCGCTGTGCACTGGCCAGTATTTAACTCACTCGACAGTTGCTCTCTTGCTACTATAATCCCTCCCCGCTTAGTCCTTTCATCTATGTATCCTATATATTTCATAGGTTCTCCGCAAATAGGTCAGAAGTATGGTTTCTCACGCCTCAAGTCCTATTCTATGTATCCAGGTGGGTAGGTACCTAAGATATTATATAAAAGCCCCGTGAGAAGATCTTTATGAGCTTTGTGTGTGTGAGTGTTGTCCCAGTTGGTGCAAACTGCCATGGAATTACGTTGGAGTTTAAAAGATCCGAGTTTGGTGACTTGAAAGAATACACACATATATGTAAACCATTATATCCTCGACATTATATATAAATGTGTGTGTGTGTGTTTATGAAAGGATAGCAGTATGGTAATCTATACCTATATGTATGCTCTAGAGAAACCTACAAATTATAGCAACTATGTGTGCCCCTTTCTGATGCGTGGAACTCCACTTTCATGGCAAGCCAATATACACATAAATGCGGCTCTGTCTAGATCATCGAGGGAAAGCGACGATAGTTTCCTACGGGACATACTAACCTAAATATAGTGTATATCGTAGGAATAGCCTCAAATGGCGCCATCGAACTGCTGCTGCCGCCCCTTTTTCTCCCCATCTGTTTTTGCTTCCCAACAACTTCGGTTCGCCCAATCGGTGGTTATTCAAAAGCTGTTCATGCAACATGTCGTCAGGGGTAGGTAGGGAGCTAAGCTGCCTATACATTGCAGCTCCCGACGTTACATCGCCTCCCCCGCAAGCTTCCAAAGAGCCCTTTCATCCACTGCTCTTTTTCTCGATCAGAAAGGGTTTGCAGATCCCATCACTGTCGCAGGAGCACATTGTGCGACCTGGCTGCTGCTACCCATCGATCGAATAGTGTGACCCCCTTCTCCGGTACGAGCAAGCACGTAAGAAAGGGAGAAGGAATGAAAAAAAAAGGATCTTAGGCTATGCTGGGAGATGGGGAGGCCAATTAATATCGAGATGCGGGACCTAGGACCCAGGACGGACGGGAGACGGGATAGAAGAAAGAAAGGGAATATGGAGACCGAGTTCGAGGGAAGCTTGTTAAGTAGCCCTGACGTATACCTAGGTATCTAATATCGTTCCTCTTTCTTCCAATAAATCACGCAGATGTCGTGCCACCATCAGATAGAGAGGATTACCTCCCTCCCCATTGCCCCCCGCGGATGTATCCACGAATGAGAGGTAGGCTATAGTCTTTCGGTAGGTAGGGCGGGAAACATGTTTCTGACACATTTTGGGGGTTGAGGATGGGGAGGAGGGTGTCAGCAACACCGCACCTCGGTATGACCGCACACGCACACCGGAGCTCAAGAGCTGAGTTACGCGGAAAGAGGTTAAAGATCCCTGACGCTAATTCCTACTTTACATCGTTAGCTGACCAGGTTTGAAACGAAGAAAAAGATAGAGAAGAAAAAAAAAAAAAAAAAAGAGAAAAAAAAAGAGAAAAAAAAAGAGAAAAAGAGGGAAATACGAGCTCGGAAACCGGCAGCATGTCTATGTAACTAGAGTCCGTCGTGTCGGAGTTTTTGTTTCTGTTACCAGGGAGGTTTTTACATATTAACGTCTATGTTGGGACATATGTACCTATCTATGGCTAACAAGATAATACCGCACGCTACGGAGCTCCTCTCCACCGCGTTGAGTTATATAAATATTATACTACGTACCTACATGCCTAGGGTTAGGTAAAACTTGCAACATGCCACTCGGAGTATATGTGGATTCTTGAAAGTGAAGAGATTTTTCTTTTTTTCGCGCTCTTTCTCTTTTCCCTGTCAACTTCTTAGCTAATGATAATACTTCACGCGGTCCCCCCTTCCCCCCTCCCCTCACCGGTCCCGTCTGTCTTGTCGGATAGGTATCAAACTGTCGATAGACACGCAACCAACATACATACATACATAGCATAAGATAGGAAGCTGGATCATACCAATCGGATAAGGAAAGGAAGGGGGGGATGGAGGGAGTTGGTTAGGTAGTTAGGGGGACTGTCATGCCCCCCTTTCTACTAATATCTAGAGGTGCACTTTTGCATGCGGATGGAGGAAGACGTGCGTGTGCTTGCTTATATGGTCAGCCCTTTCCGGTTATCTTTCTTTTCTATCTTATGCGTTGCCACACGCTAAGGCTTTTTCCCCGCGTGATTAGATACGTGGGATGTATATAGCTTTTAGCATCCACACAGATTCAGCCTTGGAAGGGGGGGAAGAAGAGATGATAATACACTAAAAGGGGGGATGTGCTGGTGAAAAGGGGGGGAGGGGTTGGTGTGACTAACCTGTCAACTAGGTATCTAACCCGGATTTGTCCTACGCACCTAGTGTAGGTGGTAGGACTATCCCGGACCTGTAGGATCGAGTAACACAATCAGGGCTGTATGAAGATCTAGTCAGGAGGTCGATTAGTAGCTACTTATTAGCTAGCTTGGGTAGCTACATACATCTATAAGCCGTGGGGGTGAAGAGGGTTTCCTTCCCCCCCTCCCCCCCTCATCCTCTCGTAATAGAAAGCATACGCTGGGTAAATGCGTGCTAAAGTAAAAGAGGAAACCCGTATTATTTCTGAGGGGAAAAAAAAAAGAAAAAAAAAAGAAAAAAAAAGTATTGGAACCTCGCGCGTTATAATCTGATCGTCTATCAAACCGGGGCTTACACGTGGATTGATCTAAGTATAGGAGGGAGGGACGGATGGGGAGAAAGACTCGAGATTGATACGGTACCTGCCTACCTAATCATGGATACATATCATGCGGGAAAATCCAGAAAAAGTCCATACAGATAGGTTAGACTATAACCCCCCTCACCCTCTCCCTTGCCTAACGGTGCAATTCAGGACAATGCCAGGAGGAGGAAGCCGAAATGAGACCGTCCCGGTCCCATGTCATGTCATGCTTTTTTTATTATCTCTCTGTACCTATCTTTGCTCTTTTTTTTTTTTTTAATTACGTCGAACGAACAAAAAACCTACATGTCTGCAACTAGGGTCTTTTCTCATGGGCCTTTTTATTATTATTATACCAAGCCATATGCGGTACCGATGTGTCTTGGCCATTAGTCAAGTTATTGCAACCCACCCCCTTCTTCTTCTTCTTCTTCTCCCTCCCTCTCAGAAACGAAAAGAAAAAGGGAAAAAAAACTTAGAGTATGCTATTAGTTGTGGTATGACACACCCGCATACAGCCAGGCAGGGAATATAGACAGGCACGCGGGGTGGTGGTGGTGGTGGTGGCGGTTGTCGGGGATGAACGAACGAACCGGCACGGGCTTTTTTGTTGTATCTCTGACCAAACAGCTATCGTCGGGGGGCGCACCACCTGACCCAATAAAGCCAATAAGCGCCAGTACTTTTCTCGTCCTGGCACTAACCGTTGCTTTCCATCCTTATTATGTGTACGTGGGCTGGGCGTGGGTGTAGGTGTGAGACAGCAGATAGAACGTGAACGTCGTGGTCTTGCTTGCTTGCTGCTGCTGGGAGGCCGCCTCCCCGGCCGGGGGGGCGTGGGGAGATCGGGGCCACTCAGAATGTCCCGGTTTACAATTATCAAGGCTGACTAGTGTGCTGTATTTCCAGCCAGGAGTGGAGGAGAGAGAGAGAGAGAGACAGACAGAGAGAGTGATTTACATACTATACATACACAGGGAGATAGACACAACTACATGGGGTAGCATGGGAGGAAGGATGGAAGGGGGGAATAGTATGTTAATCTGTTGTTGGTCCGTTGGTCTGTTGGTTGGTTGAAAACGTACAGATCAGACAAGGCAAAGGCCGTTTATTCAGGGCTTTTGCTTCTTCTTCTGGTGCTTCCTCTGCGTCTCGTTCTCCCTCCACCCCGCACACCAAGCCCTGCATTGCATGCGTTTTTTCATCATTATGAGCCTACCCTGACCTGTATGTGCATATTTGCTATCCAGGGATATAGTCTAGCTGGGGATCGTCACGCACATGTGATAGCCGCCACGTAGGGCGCCGCCGCGCCGAAGGGCGAAAAAAAAAAGAAAGAAAAAAAGAACCCACCTACCCACTCACCCACCACCACGGATCCGGATGGTGGTTCGATCTGATTAGTCGGATTTTCACGTCCTTGGCTTCTAGTAGCTTGCTGTTGTACCTCTCTTACACACGAACACACACACACACACACACACACACACACACAAGCCGATCTCTAGGTTATGGGTATGGATTCTCAGCTCTCTTCGGCGTCCGGCGAGCGTACATACGTTGTAAGATAGATAGGTAGATAGCGAGTAGCAAAGACCCGGGGAGGGGTAAGGGTATAAAGGGGAGGGGGAAAATCGAATATATAAAGACGACGTGATCCCGTCCTTAAATTTCGTCTTTTTTTCTTTCTTCCCTCTTTCTCCTTACCCTCTTACGTGCATACAATCGATCTCGAATCACTTTCACGAATATCTTATACATCATCTTATTTTTTCTTTCGTACGCGAAAAAAACCCAATAACAATCATCAAAATGCCTGCCTCTTGCGGATGTGCCTCTTGCTCTTGCAACGACTGGTAAGCTCGTCCATCCCTCCTCTTGCATATCTCCAGACACTTGCCATGCCATCCCATCTCATCCACTAAATATATATAAAATAAAAAGAACCATTGACTAACATTTACTCCTCCTCCATAGCAACTCTTGCTCCTGCTGCGTAAGTTCTAAATGAGAACACATACCTCGCATCCCAACGCCCGGAACCCCCCTTTTACTACCCCCATCACCACCACTTACATATATCATATGCTGCACATATACTTACATTCTTCCCCCCATCTTCCCTACAGAGCCACTAAGCGCATCTCATCTCATTCCTTGAGCACGATGACGCCGGCATAGCGGACGAACGAACGCCCGAGTCCTAGATTTTGGGCAAACGGAATTGTGTGAAAATGAAAGTGTGATATCAATACGCATACATATTGTTGTTTTTTTCTTCCTCTTCTCTGTTGCTGTTTCACTACAAACTCCTATTGTTACTACTAGTACTAGCCGGGGACGGTTATACGGTTGGTGATTTTGGGGGGAGACAAATACATGTAGAAAAGGAGATTAACTTGAGAATATACATACACACTCATTGAAACCTGAAAGCCATTGGTTAAACTACGTGAAACCGGTTTATGTATATTCGTGACTTTCTTGTATATGCTCTAGTGTAAAACATTCGTTCGGTTTATCTGCCGGCCTAATGGGAAAGGGGGAAAGGGGGAGAGGGTATCATCTATATGCACCTAACTATCTAACCGCAGGCACTTTGAGATCATCCATCTCTACATATATGCCTATCTACCAACGCCGCGCCGTGTGTGTATATACCTCCATACCATGCAATATGCAAGATGATTGATGCTGATCCCCGGAATTGCATACTAATAAACCGCTATGCTACTACCTGCCCATGAATTAGATGTAATTAGTATGTATAATGTTTTGATGCTTTTTATCATTCCCTGGCCGGTGCCCAGTTCATAAGCCATTCCCTCGCTTTATCTAGGTACACCCCTTCCGCCTCGCAGGCGGCGATGCACCACTCAAGATCCCACACTTCCTCGGCAGCCAGCATTTCCGCGAGCTGCCTTCTCCTCTGGTTCGCCTCGTCGACGCAGAAGTACATGGGCGTGTGTACGTCCCTGACCGTTTCGATGAGGGGTTTGACCAGGGGGAGGACCGCCTGCGCCGTTGCACCCTTCGCTTCTAAGCCAATATTCGCCCTGCCTGTCCTGCACCATTCGTTCCGGCACCACCGCTTTCGGCACCCTTGCATCATCTGGGTGAGATATCGCCGCTCAATGCGCCGCTTCAGGGCCTTGCCTTCAGGGTCGTGCAAGCTGACATAGAGGGGGGAAAAGCACATGGAACACAACCCTATGTCATTTCCTGGTCCCTGGCCCATCTTCGTGCCGACGTTCACGGCCCCGTTCCGGCCAACACCATGCTGAGTACGGCCACAGTTGACATTGCGACAGACAGAAGGCTTTGGTCGATGGGCCTTTTCCAGCTCGTGATGCTTTAGATGGGTAGCCATGTCGCGCAGGCGTATGATCTTGGAACATAGGTGACAGTCGGTAGTACGAGCACCGTCGGCAATCTCGTGTTCCGTAAGCCCTGAGAGGAGCGTCTCGGCCGAAGGGTTGAAAGGGTCGCCCTCCTGCGGGACCTCGAGATGGCAGAATTCGCATAATATTATCTTTCCTGGACAAAGGGTGGTCCGATGGCGAGCTAGATCTGGGAGAGAGTTGGTAGTAAACGGGCAGCACGGACACTGCCGGTCCGTGTGGAAGATGTCATCGTGCTTTGCCTTGGTTATCTCCGACGAGCCAAAGGCATCATCGTGAGGGCAATGCCAGTGTTGTTCCCACTCCTCCGATGCCTTCTTGAATACGCCGCCGCATTGTGGACACGCTATGTTATTGCGGTGACAGAAATTCTCGTGGAGAACCATAGACTGCTTGGGGATCCATTGGAGGCAGTTCTTACACTGTTCTTCGTCCGGCGATCGTTCCACGGCACCATTCTGCTCCTGCGCAGAGGCTGCGGCCCCATCATCTGTCGCAGTAGCATTCTTAACCCGCAACCGGAACGGGCGAGGAGAGCTGTCTGCGCTCTCATCCTGAGGGTTAGGTGAATATCCATGTACTGAGATGAGAAGGCTTTCAGCGCCTTCGATTTCAACATTGGTCGGTTTCAGGGAGATGCGTTTGCTACCGTCCTGGGTGTAATTGTAAACCGCGAACACATGTTCCGAGTCCCGGGGCGACACTCTCTGCCGCGACGACTTGGGACTGACGTAGAGATCCACTCCATATTCATCTTGAAGCTGGCTAAGCTCGATATCTAGAACACGCGACCGAGCCCACGAAGGTAGTTCGTAATCGACGTAATCGCCCGGCACAACCTGTCCGTCGACGGGCTTCCATATATTGAGCTCATGGCCGACCGAACTTCCACTAGCGGTGCCCGGCGCTCTCTGTGCCTTGGTCATGATCTGCCGCATAGTCTCCCTCGCCTGCTCCTCGTTGAGTGGCTCGATGTCGACCTCAAGATCGGTATCGACCACACACACGCCGTCGCCCTCGGGGCGGAACTGATCTATCAGGAAGCGGAAGACCTCGCCCTTCACGCCGTCCACGGTCAAGAGGGCGCCATTGGTAAGAGTCGTGAAGCTGTCACGCAACTGTCGCTCGAGCAGGGACTTCCAATCGTCTGGGTTGTAGCCGGCCTCGAGGGGTCGTAGGCGAACGTAGGTGCCCTTGGGAAGCTGTTTGGCGTGCACGGTGATGCGGGGAGGCTTGATGTCTCGAGCGAGATCTATGGGCTCGTCGGCGGTGCCATTGGTGGTGGTGGTGGCATTCGTCAGATCGTCAGTGCTGATACCCAAGGCCTCCATCAGGTACGAGCTCAGCAACATCTCGCCATCCTGCGCGGAAAACTCGCGTATCCCCGCATGTACCGCATTTCCGTTCTCCTGGTTTACCAATCGAAACATGAGAGGGTCTGGGAGCTGCTGGGGCTGGGGAGCGATATAGGAAGCACGAGCGCTGGGGGACGCGTAGGGATTGTGTCGGTCGAAAGCCGTGAAAGATGAGGGGCGGTTGGTGGAGGAGGAAGCCGATGTCGTGGCGGCGGATAGGATCTGTTCGAGAGCGGACTGGGGAAGGATGATCTTGTCGCCTTTCAGGTCTCTTGCTTTGTGCTCGGGGAGGGAGGCCACGTTGAAGGAGGCGGCCCATTTGATGACGGGCTGTTGTTCTGCCATGGTTGCTTTCGGAATGGGTCGGGGAGTGGAGGAAGGGAGATAGGGACGAGATAGATACACCGGAAGAATAGGGAAGCAGGAGAGCACGAGCTTTTCTGGTATATGTATGTCGGGTTTATGGTAGTTATATAACTCTCCGTTGGTAGATAACTACGAGGATGTTTGCCGAGAAGGTAGGAAGAAGGAGAGAGGAAGAGAGAGAGGGAGAGAGGGTGAGAAGGAGAAAGATGGAAGCATCGCAAGGTAGAAGACGGATAATGGATCCGGACCCGCAGGATGGGAACGAGGGTTAAGATAGCTTATGAAGTACGAGATGGGTAGGAATTGGCGAACCGATGTTTGATTAGGTTAAATAAATAAATACGCAGATGAGATGATGGTGATATAGCTATACATTATTATAGGTATGGTAGATATGGTAGATATGTATGGTAGGTAGCATGCGAAAGATAATTATAACATCAGTTACAGAAATATTGAAAGAAAGAAAAGGAAGAGGCTCAGATGGTGAGAATGTTGTGTATTGATGCGTATATGTGATGTAAAGGTAAGGAAGAGAGAAGGAGAGAGAAAAGTCGAGTGATGCCAATTAGTCAGTCAATACAATTTACCTAGAAGGTAAGTACTACTAGGTATTTCTCCTGCTTTCCATGACGCATGTACGACTACTAAGTAAGTACTACCTACCTACCTACACTACCTATAGTAAGCTAGTAGAGAGTGCTAGTGCGAGTGCGAGTAAGTAATATCCGCTAGCGGGTCGGTGGAAACCTAATCTACCCCCCGACCATCCACTGGCAATGTCCTTACCTCCTATCCCCGAATGAACCCGACCACGCACCGCCACATCTGAAGCCGCATTTCAGAAGCACGGACCTAAAAAACACTCTCATGGACCGAGTACAGATGTGGCTTGATACGGAATAGATGTTTGAATTGTTACACGAGATACTCCGTACATAGCGGGGATACCTAGTACCACTACGCAGTAATATCAAGGTACCTAAGCACTTCCACTAAGGTTCCTAATGTTACACTAGACAGCGCTATAATTATGTAGTAGAACCTGCACCGGTAGATAATAAGTAGCACTAATCCAACGTTCAGAGCTGGGTATTGATTGATTGTTCTGCATCATCCCTACTACATATCTGGATTACCTACCTTAGTTATGTAGGTACCCAATATCAAAACAACTTCAACTACCCATATCGATCATATTGATGAAGGTAGGTAGTGTAGGTAGTATTTATAACACAGACACCAACACTAGATATCAATACACCACCAAAACGAAACAGCTTCCGCTGCCAAGATGAGGCCCAAGACCGGTCCCAAGACTCGCGGACAAAACCCCAGAGGTTAGGCCAAGACGGCCAAGCCAGATGATAAGACGACAAGACGACAAGACGACGATCTCAGGTCAACCGTAGTGTAGTCAACCAGGTCAACTAGGTCGACATCTGCCAGACCATTTCCTCCCCCCACTTCAACTACCTTTTTTTGAACGGCAGACGTGTCCCAAACCAAAAAATTTACACAGACGGGACCGTGATACCTGAATGGTTACAGACGGTGGTATAAGTGGCGACTCAACAGACAGTGACCGCACATTCGATACTAATGCAGTCAGTCAGCCCAGCCAGCCAGTCAGTCAGTAAATCAGTTCATGAGTCGGTCACCGCCAATCAATAACCAGCACATCGTGTTCTCAATACTCTTAACCCCCCCGTCCTCAGAGCGAAATAGCATAGCTTAGGGTTAGGTAGGTACTATATAGGTCAAGTCGACCAGACGAGCGGGTATTCCCAACCACCTATCTATGACCAGATCAGGAGTAACGAGAGTAATATACCTATGATACCTATGCAAGAATTAAACCAACCCCCCCCTACTCTCACCCCCAAAGAGCCCAATGCGACACTATCGGATCAACCTGCCAAGCACAGTCAAACATGTCCAAGACTCCAAATGACTCCAATGGGAAACACACCATCGACGGCTTTCTTACGCCTCCTCATTGTCATTGCCGCGAGTAGCAGGGATTCCTAAGACCCTCTCTGCATTGGTACATTAACACTACACCAGGTAGGTACTTGATTGGCATGACTCCGACTATTATACATAGTTCTATCGATGCTTGAGGTTAGTAGAGGGTTTTGGTCTAGACCGTGCACTTTTCTATTTATTTATTTATTTAAAAAAATATTTTTTGCTATTGATATAGAACTTATCCCCATCCCATCCCATCTCATCTACTTAGTATAACTCTTTAAACCTACCGACTTGTTTTGATTGTCTACTTACATGAACACTACCGTTCACTACTAGGCATTCATAGTCTATTAACTAGACTAGTGTGGCTGTCAAGGTAGGTAGGTATTGAGTTTTTGAAGTTATTGTTGGTTGCTGCTGGTTGAGTACATCAACACCAATACCTAATACCGATGCACCCCATACCCGTCATACTGCATACTACCATTCCTTGACTACTACCCAATCTCTATCTCCTTACGTACTGTCCGACAAGTATTACATATTACCTACTACCACCTTGGGTATCAGCTACTTGACATATCGGACATCAATAAGCTAATGTTAGGCGCATAGGCATACCTTATCCGTCTATACTCTCTCGCATATTCCCCCACACATCTGGCAAGGAGAGACACAGAAAGACAGAAAGACACAGAAGAGAGATATCAATCTAACAAGAACCATTACGACGACAACTACCTACCTAAGGCATTGGTATTAATAATAACCCCATCAACTCAGCAACATTATATCACCGACCACCACTTATACCAGACATAACTACACCACCTATCAGCTCTACATATCAAATACATCAACACCTAAGTCGAGCACATTGACATCGACATTGACATTGACGTTACATAGTGTCTGGTGTATTACAAATTTATACACAACCCAACAACAGGTCTTTTGGTATTCCTTTTCTTTTTTTCCCTCCTCCTCCCTCCTCCTCTTACCCCCACCCATAACTCCCCCGGCTTTCCCTTCTTTTTCCCCCTTATACTTCTTTAGGAGGTACTTCACCAGATCCTTACATCCCCCCCCCTCACCTCCCCTACCCCGGACTTCCCCCCTCTTCCCCGCATTTTAAGCTTGTCTATTACCTTTTTTTTAAAAACCCCTCGATCGAACCTTGTTGTTTCTTTCGGTGTTGGTTGTTGTTGTATCGCATCGTCACCCATCTATCTGATCTATTACTTACTTAACTTAGTTCTACTTCTCCCTTTCACCATCTGCAGCTCCCCTGCATGTAATGGCATCAGGAGCCGTTCAGCAACAGCACGCGCGCGACCTGTCTGGACCCTCCGACTCAACACCCCCTGACCTGCTCTACCTTCTCGGCAACACCCTGGTTCTTCACCAGACCATCCCCTATCTTCCCATCTCTGCTCTGCTAAACCTCGCTACCACATCCCGGTCCTTCCGTGATCTGCTGCAGCGTACCCCCGGCGTCTTCCGCCATCTCGATCTTACCCGGGTCAAGACTGCGCAGTTTGGTGTCGGTGCCATTGACCACGGCGGCGAAGTCTGGCGCAATGTCCAACTTGACGAGAACATCACCGAAGATGACTTCTACTCGGGCCCCCTGAGGGCCATATTTCACAGCATCCGAAGGCGGAATATCCTCCAAGATGTCCATACCCTGATACTCGACGGCCTGTCCGTCACCGCCGAGCTCTGCAACGACATCCTCGTTGATCCCACCTTTCGCGTGCGCATACTGTCCATACGGGAGGTCAAGAATCTCAACGAGCCCAAGTTGATGCAGTCGTTGCGTTTTGCCTGCCGCCGTACTCGTCCCGACCACATGCCGAGGCTGAAGGGGCTCTACGTCTTCGGCAAGAAAGACGCACCTCTACTTCCGGCCCCCGCCCCAGCTCGACAGGTTGGTACCGCTCGGGGCCTGGCTATCAGCGCAGGCTGGAACCACAAGTCACAACACGCCCTGAAGGAGTCGATCGAAAGCGAGGGGGATGACTGGTACCATTGTAAAGGGCGCATGGTTAGCAAGAGCATCGCCGACGGCTGGGCCGAGACGCTCCACGCCTGCCATGGAGTCATCCAGTTTGACTCGGTGCTCTGCACCGGCCCATGTCACCGCGACTCTCCCGCTTTCGGAACGACACCCCTATCCCCTACGAGGACTGCTGACAAAGGCTGCAGGGCGGTTGCCCAGTTCGCCCTGGGCGGTTGCGCTTCGTGCGGTTCGGCCCCCGAAGGCTTTACCGTGTATGGCGAAACGCCATCTGAGGACCTACCGCTCCTCTCCCCGGTCCCGCTCCACTCTTCCACCGTCAAGTCGGCCACCCGCCCGGCCTCCGCCGCCGAGGCCGGCAGTGGCGGGGGGAAGCCAAGTTTGTGCCGCGCTGTCTGGAGTGCGTGCGCGAGCGGTATTGTTTCAGCTGCCACCAGTGGTGGTGCGAGTCGTGCTATCAGGTACCGGGCCACGACGAGGCCGTGGCGGCACAGCTGGTCCACGTTGTCGACGAGACGAACGGCCTGGTGGACCACGAGCTCGCCGCCTTCGAACCCCGCAAAATCAAGGTACGGAAGGGCTACTGCCTCGACTGCAGCCTCGGGTCGCCGGTCGAGAGTAAAAAAGGACTCCGAAATCACCACCTCCCCCCTCCTATCCTACGCTGAAAAGAGACTGTCCCATATGTCACATGCACGCAGAAAAAAAACACTCCTTTATCCTTATTCCTCCCTTCTCCCTCCCTCCCGATACACCCAAGTCACTCAGGTCCGTACAGGGATGAGAGTTAGCAAACGCGCGAGCTGTCATCCCAGGATAATTGATTGTATGCGGCGAGCTCAAATACCCTATTCTCTCCCTCCCTCTATGTCTGAACACACTCACCACTTCTAGCCCGGCACGAAAGCCTGAGAATAAAAAAAAAAGAGTGATCGTGCTAACATATGGTGCCTTATCCGACAGACACGGAAAATCACGCGGAGCTGCTGGGAATGCGAGAGCAACGTATGTACCTACCTACCTATTTAACCTGGTTCCACGTATCTTGTATGGCGAGGTCATTATGCTTACGCAAGTAAATTCCTACTTTAACCTAGTGCTTCGACTGCATCGCCAACACGCAGAAGATATGCCGCGCCTGCGGGGGCGGGTACTGCATCGTTCACTACGACGGGTCGACGTCGACTCTGGTATGTTTTTTTCCCTTCACTGCCTGCCCTGCCCAGCCAAATTCTCGATATATGCCTAGGTTCATATAAATATCGAGGGCAACATTGACGAGTCGGGACTTTTGAGAGCTAACTAGTAATTGCTTCCTTCTTCTTCTAGTGCGACTGTATGTATCATATCCATCCAATGGGTCACCCACCTGCCTACCTACCTACCTACCTACCTACCTTCCCACTTAACTAAACGGGGATCCTCATAAAAAATCAAAAAGCTGACTTGTTTGTTCTTTCTCGGCAGGGTGCTCGACGAGACGCGGGAGGAGGGTAAGAGGGCTTTACTGAGCGAGAGCGAGTGAAGGGGGGGGGGGGGGGGGGGGGGTGTAAGGGAGTTATCCTCTTCTTCTCTCCCTCTTCTCCCCCTAGGAATTAGGAGAGAGGGGGGAGAGAATCGTCACGGACAAAACCTCCGTATTGATCCGGTCCCCCCCCCTTCCCTTTCCTTCCCTACTACTCTACTCTATTCTGCTCTACTCTACCTACCACCCTCCAGAGGCTAGGGGAAAAACGAAGCAAGGGTCTCTCGAAGTTTGGCTTGACTTGACTTTGCGGAATAGCGTTCCGTCATGGGTTTTTTTTTTTTTTTTCGGGTTGCGACTGGACTGCACATTACTTAATTACGGGACTGATGGAAAGGAAACATGGTTATTTGCTCTATGGTATTTTGTTTTTCCAAGTTTTAGGCTCGCGCGCGAGGGCACGTTCGAAATGCTTCTATGGCTCCTTGGCTCGGCTTGGCTTGGCTTTGTTCTAATCTTGGCCCTGGTTTTGGTTGGTTTGGTTTCGAACGGGCTGGTTCTCTTTTTATTTTTATTTTTTATTTTTTACTATTACTATCCTATATCTAGCGCTGTCGTTTGTCGTTGTTGTCGTCTGGTTTCAGAACAGAACAAACGGAACATAGGCATACGCATACGCATACGCACAGTCGTATAGGATAGGTTAGTATGTTGTTTGCGCGCCGACCGATATATACCCAACTCCTCAAAGACAGATTGGTTTGTCCTACTACTACTACTACTACTACTTATACCACTACTCTACTCTATAATCTATTATATACCAGAGGTTAACAACACTCCCCCCTTGCATTTTCTCTTACTTTTCGTCTTCGTGATAAATTAGTATGGCGGTGAGCGTTCGTGCCTGGTATTTATTACCTATACAAATCGTTGATAGAACATGGTTTCAGCAGGTACTTATGCATTCATCAATGTTCTATGCGTAGCACGTCTGGTTGGTATATATATGTACAGGCTTGAAAGAGAGTGAGAGAGAAACAGAGGATCGAACCCATTGATACCTACACATCTGTTACGCCGGTTCAAGGACAGTTTAACAATTACTCTCCCCGCGAAGGGAAACCTGTAAGATAGAATGCTTCATGGACGTAGAAGAGGTAACCTAGTCTTAGTCACCCCCCCTCCTCCCCTGAAAGAGAACTTCATATGAGAAGCGAGTTTCCGCTAGCTCTTCCCTCCCTCCCAAGTCTCACGGGTAAATACCAACGGCCGGTCTGACGCTTAGCACGCGAGAAATCAATGGCAAAAACAGCCGTCTTAGCTTTTTTTTCTTTTTTTTCTCACCTGGCTTCTGCGTAATGCTTGGCAAGATGTCGTGTCGTGTTCTAGTCCATGATGTACATACCTCACTACTGGTCTTTGGTACGTCTGCGCTTCGGGAGAGCTTCACACACACATATATATAGGGATATAGAGAAAGAGAGACATCCATAAGGCGCTACGCTACGTCCTAGTAACGGATACACATCATGGAGGGACTTCTCGGCAACGGTAGAGGAGCGGCCTGTAAGACAAGATCAGCACACGAGCATGAGGCAATGGCCCCCCAACTACGAAATTATTTCAAGTTCATAAAGGCGGCGGCATCGTTTCTAAATAGAAATAGCGCACAACATTTTCTTTTTTTTTTTCAAGGGTCAAGGCCGAGGCCGGTGGTAAACTTGCGCGCCACCCAGGCGGCGCCGTACTCGTCGTACTCCTGCTTCGTGACGGCCAGGGCGTCGATGTGCTCGTGGCGGGCGAGGTTCGCGCCGCCGGCCCAGGTGCAGGCGATGGGGTCCTCGGGGCGCGCCACGCGCACGATGCAGTCGTCGGGCACGAGCCTGACGATCTCCTTCTGCAGGCGCTCGACGAAGCCGGGGAACAGCGCGCAGCCGCCCACGGCCACGACGTTGGCCAGCAGGCCCGGCCACAGGCCCACGGGCAGCGCCGCCAGCGACTCCATCACCAGGTCCGCGACGCCCAGCTGCCGCACGCCCACGTCCGAGGGCCGGAACAGCAGCTCGGGCACGCAGAACCGCTCGTTCCGCAGCGTCAGCACGTCCTCGCTCGCCTCCCCCGCCGCGAGCTGCCGCCGCGCCCGCGACGCCGCGCCCGCGTCGAAGTCGCGCACCACCCCCGCGTGCGCGTGTGGAAGTCGGGCAGCACATAGTCCTTGGCGATGCCGGCGCCCGTGAGGTAGGGCTCCCGCCGCTCGCCGCGCGTGCCCTTCCACGTGCGCTCGAGGTCGCCGGCGAAGTCCAGCGACACGTAGCACGCCGCCTCCTTCATCTCGTTGACGATGTGCGGCTCGTTGCGCATGTCGTAGTGCCGCAGCGACAGCAGCCGCGTCAGGTGGTTGGTCAGGAACTTGCCCCCGACGTCGAGGCGGCGCACCGCCGAGTGCAGGGGCCGGCCGTGCAGGAGAGGCGTGACCGTCGTGTGCGAGTAGCCTGTGTCGATGAGGAGGAGGATCTCGGCGGGGAGCTGGGCGACGGTGGCGGGGTCGCGGGGGGTGCGGAGGATGGCTTGGATGTCGTGGTATGCGTTGAACGAGGGGCCTTTTTGCATGGTGAAATCAAGCTCTGTCAGCTTTTGGGGGTTTTTTTTTGTTCTTTCTAGGTCTGCTTCTCCTTCTTTCCATCTGTCTCTCCATCTCATGATATATGAGAGGCGGTAAAATAAAGCAACCTAGGGGAGAGGGCAAGACGTACCGACGCCACGGTAATAGCTCGCAAAGCCAAACTCCTCAAACACCATCTGGTCGCAGTTCGTCTGCAGGATGGGCAGCGAGTTCGACGGCTCGGCCAGCAGCAGGCGGGTCTCGGAGGGGTCGCAGTGCTGCGGCGCCTTGTCGTCGAAGAACTCGCGCTCCCAGATCTCCTTCTCGGCCTCCCAGTTCACCACGAACCCCTTCTCCACCGGCCGCCGGAAGGCCGCCTCGCTGAAGTCCTTGCACGCCTCCAGCTCCGACCCCACGTACGTCTTCCGGTCCCGGTCGCGCGCGATGCAGTTCGGTATCACCCGCGGCTTGTTGTCCGCGTCCGAGCCCGTGACGAACCCGGCCTTGATCGTGTATGCGCCGTTGTCGAGAACGAGGGTGCGCGAGAGCTGCGGCGGCTGGGCACCTTTGGACTTTCGGGCCGGAGCCATGGTTTGCGGTCGTATATATTCCGTTGGCGATTGAGCGATTGGGCAATCAGGTTCATCAAGGCGAAGGGGGGGGGAGTAAGGTTGAGCTAGTAGTGTTGTTGTTGTTGAAGTGAAGAAGAAAAAGAAGCTTAAGCTTTAATGTTCGATATGAAAATAATTGGCAAATGCACAATTCGGGGGTTTACAAGCATCAGCTTTTCCACTATATGCATATAACGAGGCTATTTGCTTGTACAGATCATCCCTGCCCCTTTTAAAACCCCGTCCCCTCCCCCCTTTTTTCCCTATTTCTGTCTCTCACCCAATATATACCTATATGTATTTCTCACGATTACACCGAATGCGATACACGTCAATACTGCCGGGTAAATGCTCACTAAAATGGGACTTGGAAGACCCTATTCCTCCGAGTAGACTTTTGTTTTTCTGACATACCATATATACACGGAATCGTCGAGTTTCGAACTCATATACTATCGATATCTTTCGATCAACCCTTCCTTCATGTTCGTGACTTTCCACGCCGACCAACCTTTCGCCTTAAAATATCTGCACTCCTTTCCCTCTCCCTTTTCCCCCAAAATTCTTTAATCAAGCAGGTGTATTCTCTGTCACCCATTCACTAAACTTATCAGACCTCGCGCCAGCCAGGTCGTGGATCCAATGCCCAACAGTATCGTGGATGCTGAAGCTGCTGTCGCTGTTTGCGGGCTCCTCCACCGGCGCTTCAGAGATGGCATAAGCAAAGCTGGTGTCGCCGGCGCCGTTGAGGTAGGTCGGGTTGCCGTCAAAGTCGGTCCAACTCGCGCACCCGGTGCACAAGGCCGTGAACTTGAAATGGGTCTCGTTGACACTCGTACCCTTGAGAACCGTATAGGTAGCGTCCTCGTACGCGGCTGGGAGATAGTAGCCCCTAGGAGGTAAATATTTAATTAGCATGGAGCGAGTAGCGCCTAGGCTCGACGCCTAGGATGAGAGAACACGGTTGGTCGCTTACAGAGCTTGACGGGACGAATATACTACATTCTCACCGTCAGCCCACACGATCGTGAGAGGGTTGTAAGTCATCACCCCGCCCCATGCCCAACCGACCCAACCAAGCTCGATCGGTGCGACAACCTGGAGGATGACATCGTACGCGCTGTTTCCGCTTGCGTTCGCTGGGAGTGCTAGTCGGTAGGTCACTCCTTCGGCGATCGTGCTCGACTGGAACATGATACCAGTATCGGCATCCTCGAACGGAGCCGTGTCCGTCTGTGCGCTGGCTGCGTTACGTTCAGCATCACTCATCACTCGTGTGCATGCGTTAATTCATTAAAGGACCGCTCACCAAACACAGCGAGGCCGAGGATGCTCGTCGTGAGTGTAGACAACTTCATTGTGTATGGCTAGGGAGGGAAGTAGAAGATGTCGTAAGCTTTCGACGGCCCGCCTGAGCACTAGATGGGATCCGCTAGCTTATATCTATTGAGCCCGTAGCCCATCCCTAAGGCAGGGTCAACCGGGAACATTTAATTTGGAGAAGCCCTTTCCGTGGCAACCCATATAGGCAGCGTGGGTACGGCGTTCCTGGAAGCAGGATAGGGTGTAGATTGGCCTGCCGAGCCTCAGAACGTGTCTTGATCGTCGCCCAATATAGCGTCTTGTCTTCGTTTGTAGTAGGAAGTTAGCAATCTCTGGCTCGCCTGAAGGCCAGGGTAGCATCGGAAGGCGAGACCATAACCTAACTCACATATGATATCTCTCCCTTGAACCTTCGAAGGGAGATATAGTGGCTATCGAGTTTCTGCAAGGCACATTCGGAAGTGGAGGGTCTCACTCCGTAAGCGGCCTGCAGTTTGCGCTGCTCAGGCTGGAAAAGCTTGTGCAAATCATCCCCTATAAAGCGTCTGCATGAGACCAAGATGAAAGCCAAGAACTGAACAACCTTCCACTCATTTGTGGTTATTCGCGACGCTTACTTTGCCCGCGATCTGATTGGGAGGCTAAATGTTGGCATCCGCTCCCTAGCATCGCATGTTGATTACTGCGTGGGGAAAATGAGACATACAAGATGTTTCTAAATAAGAGATAACCTGGCCTTTTCCAGTCGAGACGAGGGAATGACGATAGTTCGGACACTGTTGATGGCGGATATCCATGATCAAGCCATCCGACGCATTCAGGCTAATATCAACTACGTACTAAGACAAGCTCGCCTTCGCAGTCCCACCCTTCAGTACGGGGTTAGAATATTCGAAAGAAACTAGAAACTAATTTGACAACATAGTTAAACAGGGGGATGACTGTTTCATTAAGGGCCGTAGAAGATACGATAGTACAGCCGTCCAAGTTGCGATTAAGTGGAGGACCCCCGGCATCATCTCCCTGGGTATAGCACCGTTGCGGCTGATGATGAAGATTTCAGGTGCTAATAGGTTTCTGCTGATCTGAAATAAAACTAGATCTCAGGTACCAGACATAACCTTGGAAATCCAATCTGTTCTAGTTAATAAAGCCCGAATGATAGCTAAACTACCCACTCAAAGAGAAGAATCAATGGAAGCAACTTCTTGTACCTAGCCCTCGCCTATACTGATGATGCACAGACGAGGCATATCATCAATATAGATATTGATGGACCAATGAGTAACCGTTAATACTCAGAGTGTAGGTATGTAATTATCACACCGATATACTAGTCCGAGTTCATGTAAGTGAGATCTTTAAGGGGTCTTTTATCTTCTATATACTACTATCTAATTGATGACCCCCCCCCCCCCCCCTTTTTAAAGCTTGGGTAGTGGGATACTGCCGCTGGCATTGCTGAATTACGAAAACACAGCCGCAGACTTTTGTAAATTTATTATGTCGCAGTATATATTTCACGTTTATGCTAGCAAGCGTAAGCGGTATCGCTTTTGTGATATATTAATAAAAGAGGCGCAAGTATTAATATACTTTGGAGTGTCAACCAATTCTAAAACGTCTGGTACCTACTTAAAGATACGCGAATGGTTCTATTTCCACCCTAGGTTAAATGATAAATCTCATTCAGTGCCTCGCGGTGTGGCAATAATATGTAATAACTTGTTTTTGTTTTCTATTATCATCACAAGTCCATACACTCTATACTAATATTGCACATTAATGATTCCTATTGGTATAAAAGTAACCAAGACTGGGGGCAGTTTCTTGTTCAATCAAGGCTGTGGAGATATTAAAATTCTAAACCAATGTTTAGAAAGGTTTGATGAGAGCATGTAGGTTCGTACGTATACTGCTGTACAATGGGACCCCATGGGGGAAAAAAAAGTCCCATGGGACCGTATGGGACGTGGGAAATTTTCACTTGGGACCAAAATGTATAGCCTTACGTACGTAAACATGCCTACAAGAGAACCTCGTTTTATCAGCCAACCGCAAATACCACAGAGGTCGCCACAGCCTCAGAGGACAAAGTGTAACAAGGATTCAATCATGGCCTCATATAATGCACATGAATGTGCTCACCTTCTTTTTCGACAACCTTGATTGATTGAAGACAGAGTTAGTCGTATAATGCTTCAAATGAGGAAAGGTAGATTCTTGTATGTCGTGGATGAGTCAATCAGAGTGCCTATATAAGTATCTAACTTGAGCCAGCCTTTGGCTGACGCAAGTTATGAGTCTCAGATCGTAACAAGTTATTTATATGATCATCGCCGCGACTCATAAAATATTAGTACAATCTTCATCAACCCACCATTGACTTGCCGGCGGTGGCGCCTAGGGTGGTTCCAACTCGTCATTGGTAGACTAAGGCAAAAGTGAACGCTCGCGAACGCCACTTGCCGTACTGGTTATTAGCTCTTATATACGTATGGCATACGTGACATAGACACAGTCCTGGGTGAGGATCAAGGAAACCGACTGATGATGATTGAACGCGCTGAAAGGCTAAGATCTGTTGGGGCAGACGGGCCAGCATGTGTGTCCAACTGAAGTCGGAATTGGAGTTGAAGCAAAGAGGAGGGTGACGAGAGAGGACGATGGGGTTGAGTGAATGGTGGTGATGGATCAAGGATAGGGGCAGTCGTATTGTTCCTTAAGGCATGGTAAATATGGGAAGATTTGATGTAAGTAGAATATGATTGGAAAAGTGACGGGCGATGTCGGGTTATTTATAGAGCCCTTATGTGGCAGCTCACAATTCCTTCTACTGTGTATGATGCATGTGAAAACAGATTTGCAGCGAAGCGTACTGCGAGAGCTGGAAAGACGGGCCGAGCGAATATAACAAGAGGATAGCGGTGTGTTATCAAGTGATGTACCTATGATCTTAACCAAACGAGGGCGAATTAGATTGATACACCGAGAGTGCCGATTTTCTAATATTAGATAATTCCAACTAGTAGTAGGTGTATCCTATATTAAATCATTTGGAAACCATTGATATCTAGAAACATGTTCGTAGGCCAAGAACTACCCCTATTCACCCAAGGAAGACTCTGAGTGTCGTCCTATGACGACTTTAGGATGCGAAACTACGTCCCGAGAAGTTATCATACCTTCTAATGAGCAGGTACCTGCGCATGTATGATGGCTATCAAGTAGAATCATTCACCTTAAAGATGTAATCAGCGACAACTTAGCTTACCAATGATAGGCGCAATTCCCATAGATGTTTGAAAGCCCAACACTAAGTAACTGCTACCTACAGGTAATGGAATATCTATCTACATATCCTTCCGTCAAATAGTCATTTTCATGTGCTGGCATAGATCGGAATAAGCTGATATTCAATGAGTAGTTACTTTGGGGTTGATGGAAGCTATCCTGCTCTTATGCGCCTAACCTTTCGGCTTGAAATAACTTTCGACGGCAACATTAATAAAGCCAAGTTCTCGGTAAGGGAGGCCACAACGTGCAAATAATAATGGTCAGAGCTACCTCTATCTTTTTAGCTATTTTTAAAATAAATCTACGACATCGTGCGGAGTAAAATAAGAAAGATTTTCGAGGTTCTCGAAGGCTTCGTTTAAAAGAAAACGGTGACCCAGCCCCGGCTACACTACGAAAAGTTGCGTAGAAAACCTACAGTGACTTGGTCTAACAGCAAAGACAAAGGATCAAGCAACAACTTCCCTTGCATTGAGAATCGCATCTTGGACCTCTGATGCTTCTTTAGGGAGAGCATAGGGACTATTCTCGTCAGAAGAAGGGGATGGTGTATTCTGAGTCCACGGGATCCCATGTAACTGGGCCACAGAAGAGCTGATGGTTTGCAAAAGTTGGAAAATACGGAGTTCACTTTTTTGTTCAGCCACAGTGAGATATAAGTGAGCTAACCTAGATGAAATCTAAATCCGTTTCCCGGGCTCTTTGTCTGTCTGTAGGTAGATACAACACGGACTAAGGCTGGTGTTATTAGGAAGAATAATCGGGCAGCAGAAGACTTAGAAGGGAGGCGCTAGAGGTTAGTGGGTAGACATATCACACCTAAATAACGGATACCCCCTAGTGGTTGTGTCTGGCAGCATCAGGTATGTTACCACCCCTCGCGTCATTCACGCCTTTGCTGAAATAATGTGCAGGTATTTAATATACTTGTTAGTTCAATGTAGCCTGAAGGTACATTTATTGGTGCAGTGCTGGAATTGGCCTATATATCTAGCTGCGAATACCATGTAGGGGCTTCGATATCATATTGATGCTTCGGCCTCCCTTACAGAAGTAATATTATAACACCATGTTTTAAGATTGAACCCCTGCCCTTGGTTTATCAAATATAACTGACACTGTTATATCCCTCCTAATAGAACATATATCTGGACGAGAAACTTCATTTCGTTCAAGGTTCTGTAACGCATAGCTGCTAGTAGCACTTCCAGCCTGTGCATATTCATAGTTTCTTGCCTCGTTAGTCAAGGTGGGGTCTTGAAGGGGTTCGAACGATCCATTATTCTCTGTGGCATTATATCCAGGCCCCCTTTCAAATGAGAAGAGCACTTTGGCATTATTGACATGCCTAAGCTTACTACGGAGGAATGCCGTTGGTGTCTTCAGGATAGGTCTAATGGTAGGGATTGATACGGCAACCAACACAATATAAGCTTCGAGACTAAAGTAGATAGGTAGTTAACATCTACTGGGTGGAGAATACTAGTGGCCAATGAAGAGGTAGACTTACGTCCACCATATTGCCAATTTTGCCATGGCATCTACATTTACAATGTCAGTCCTTGGTTAATACATGTTTGTTATAACCTCTTACTTACATGTTAGATCATCTGTTTGGGTTAAAGCCTGTAACTGGATGGTCTTTACAATAGATGCAATCATGGCACTAGACACGTATTAGCAATATAAAGGGGTAATCTAGAGTATTTCCCAAGCTCAATATCATGGTAAAACTCACAAGACACCTAGTCCCATAATGCCGATTAGGAATGCCTTTTGCTTCCATTCCATATTCAAATTCCAAAATAAACTAGCCGGAAACAGGGCTAGCATTAGATCTACCATAGAACATACCGCTATGGTTTTTTCTTTTTTTAGTATTTATTTACCCTCAAGGGATCATAATAGTGTTTTGGAGTAAATATCTCACTTACAGCCTTGAAGAAAGCCGGTGTATTGTTGCACGTATGGCGGCCAACACTCGGCCTCGACGCTCTTATCCCAAAAACCTTCGATCGGCCTACACTGAGAGAAGCTGACTATGACAGTCCCAACATCGATTACAAATTGGATAAATATTATAGACCATAAGAATATTCTTCGCGGCTTTGAGAATGGGGAGAGGCCTAGTAGCAGAAAGGCGAACGAGATGCGACCAAAACCGGCCGACATGATAGCGAAAAGCTCGCAGAGGTATACCCATTTTACGGTATACAATACTCGCTCAGGCTCAGAGATAAGGGCTTGTACATGTCTGCCCAGTCCCCAAGAGCAGGAAATCGTAAGAAAGATACTATTTCCCAACCCAAGGAGCTGTTGCAACATTATTAGCTTTGCATGACTCCCTTAACGACCGAATGTCTTACAAGAGTTATCAGGATTATGCAATCGTCTAGGCCTATCCTTTTTACAATTCGAAGACGAACATAGAATCTAGCAATGACAATTGCTATCGAAAGGCCTGCAAATACCCAGGCAATAGAGAGCACAGCGGGCCCAAGATTGTCCATGCTGGAGTTTTCCATGGGGAATATACTTGGCAACGGTTTGTGAAATGACAATAGGGATATTACTTGTGTTCAAAGAGACAGGTCACAAAGTTAGCGGGCAACTACGAGGACAACCCTCTCCTTAATGGTTATATTAGCTATCACGACAGACATAGGGTCGTAGGTCTGTTGGGCGGGCTTCAGCCTGCTTACCACCAAGTTAATACGCGTGGCTCCTCCGGAGTGAACGTCACATATCGTAAATGATTGATGGCTTGGTGTCACTGTTCCATTGTAGGCTTTCGGTATATCGTTGAAACGCCGTCAGCGCTCCAACGTCTCTCGCAATGCTGACAAGGCCGACTGAATCCCTCAAAACTACATGTTCATATGACTCCCTTGCATTACCATCCATCATGCAGGTCTTAAGTTTTTAAACATGGGGCTATTTATTGATATATCGGGTTGCCTAAAGCAAATTAAGTAGCCTACGAACATGCCAACCTAAGTGCCTGCGTCCTATTTTCTTTGGCTGGGAAACATTTGAAAGCAGCATACACCATTTCGTCAGCTCCTCATAAATTTGCCTCCCACATTTACTTCCACTCTCTCATATCATTCGATTAGTTATTAGCCTCGGCACAGGTGCCGCCATCATGGATGCAGATCAGATTCGCTCTCTCATTAAGCAGCTTAGCGAGCTTGGTGAAAAGGCATCTAATGGAGAGCAGAATGCCAGAATGGAGGCCCTGCAACTAAGCAGAAAGCTCTCCAACTCTCTTGAGAAACCGGAGAATGTCGCAGTGGACCTGGCCTTTTCGGTATTCTCCCCTTTATCAACATAGTCACTTCACTCATGTTCTCCCTTATCGTAAACATTAGCTGACGAAATCTGATAGCCGTTCGTTGCTGTAGCCGCCCGGATTGCAGTTGATTTGAATCTATTTAAATTGATTGTTGATCATGGCAGGCCAATCACCTCAGTGGAGCTCGCTTCACTTTCAAGAGGGGAAGAGCTGTTGATTGGTATTACTCACAATCCTTCCATACATAACTGCTGGACTATCCATATTGATTCAGGACACAAGTGCGAATCTTAAGACCGCTAGCTTCCTTGGGATTTGTTAAGGAGGTCGACAACCAAACGTGGATCGCCACACCTGTGACAAAGGCCATGGCAACGGAAGAAATCGCGGCTGGGCATAGAATGGTGTAAGTGGTAGCTGCTTTATCAATTTTTGAGGTATATCCCAAGAAACAAGCCTGTATGGCTAACTTTTAACTGATATAGCGGTGAAATGATCGTGGGAGCAGCACATAAAGCGCCTAATTATCTTCGTGAAGCTGGCTACCGTTGCCCTACAGATCCGCATGACGGTCTCATGCAGTACGCCTTCGAAACAAAACTCACGACATTCGAACTATTTACCTCTAGACCACAAGTCCTGAAGGACTTCAACACCTTCATGGGGAATACAATGGGTGCTAGAGAATACTGGGTAGATTGGTTTCCCGTCAAGGAACGACTGCTCGATGATGTTGCTATTGCAGCGGACTCGCCCCTACTCGTAGATGTTGGTGCTGGCAAGGGCCACGATCTTCTGGCATTTCGTTCGAAATATCCCCATATTGAAGGTCGACTGATTCTTCAAGACCTGGCTCCAGTGATCAGTAGCATACAGATAGTGGATCCGGCCATTGAACTCATGACATATGACTTCTTTACGGAACAGCCAGTAACAGGTAAGTCATCTTAAATATTCATTAGGAATTACTAACTTATGTTAGGTGCACGAGCATACTTTTATCATCACATCCTGCATGATTGGTCTGATGCCCATTGTCTCTCTATCTTGAGTCAAGTTAAGAAGGCTATGAGACCGGGTTACTCCAAACTCTTGCTTCATGAAATGATCATACCAGAGAACGGGGCCTCACTATTTCATGCTATGCTAGATATGACGATGATGGCATTCAATGCAGGTATGGAGAGAACTCAGAAGCAGTGGCAATTGTTGCTTGAGAAAGCCGGTCTCAAAGTGGTGAGATTCTGGCCACCTTTAGAAAGTGGTGCGGATGGTATCATAGAAGCGATGTCAAACGAATAGTCTTCTTCTCATAGATAGGAGCATCACATTATCCAGAAAATCCCATATTAGATCTTTCGGTTTCTTACATGTACACATTGCTGATACTTCATATAATTTAATGCTCTATCATCCCATCCGGCATAGGTCGTTTTAATAGGTCAACTTCAAACAAATTAAACATCCGTTCCTCGGTCCACGAATCCAAAGCCTCCCATTTCGCACACCTGTGTATGGAGGAATCAAAATTTGTTGGGTAAAAGGCAGATTTGTCCTCATGTTGCGCTGTATTATTGATCCACCGGAATGTTACCATAGATAGGTCTGGTTGGCACAT
Source organism: Biscogniauxia mediterranea (assembly GCA_018398605.1). NCBI lineage: Eukaryota > Fungi > Ascomycota > Sordariomycetes > Xylariales > Xylariaceae > Biscogniauxia > Biscogniauxia mediterranea. The sequence goes on along the minus strand of JAGXTR010000007.1, from coordinate 80,795 downwards.
TAACGCCTCCCGTATGTATTCAATGCAATGATCTGGGGAGTGGTGTTGATGTTAGTATCTTGAACTAGGAACGATAACTTCAACTGGTCCCCTGTTAGACGTACCCACGTGCTTCAGCTCCCGGGCCATTGAATCTTGAGATTTGTTCACGTGATAATACTCTTTAAAAAGCATTCTTCTTACTTTTTTCTGTGTCTTTTAGTGTTATACTACGGAATTGGTTGAGTAGGTATATTGTAGAAATACACATACCAAACAATGTAATGAATGGTATACGCTAAGGGATACAATTCCGTACATCTCATCTTTGGTATAAACTGATGTTAGATTTAGTTCCTCCAAGTAGGTTTTGGGGACCTTGATGTTATCATCTAAGTGGAAACTACTATTAGACACATATAAAATCGACGGCTCATGACTGGGGTCCATACTTCGGAGCAGATTATGCCATGCTTCGTCTAGCTCCGGCCGAGGATTTCCTGAAAATGGGTTGTCCACTAGACTGGTGGGAAACTTTCGCTGTTCCCAGACCAGGCCTTCGTAATCTAAGAATATACAACTCATTAGAAACGTAGCTATGGTTTTCACCATGAAGAATAGTACAAGAAAAGCCCTACGTGGAAGATAAGCAGGTTTTGCTTGGATACCAGAACAAGCAGGACGGAGGGTAAAAAACAGGAGCAAGACATATGAGGTAGAATAGAGCATGGCCAATATCCCATGGAGATATATTGGGATTTGAAGTTTCGATCGCCAACGAGCTGATACTTGCTGATCATTACAGAATGTACCCTCAGGCGGTAAAAGAGACTCGTGGGATTGATTTGACAATTGGTGGTAACTTTCGTCGCTGTGGCCTTTCAGGTTCATCATTTTCGCAATAGAGGAAAAACGTTGGCATCTATTATGATACGTCTAACTTTAGGGTTTAATTCTTTGCTCGTTAGCCTTGTTGTCCTTCTTTGTAAGTAGAGAAAGTTGATAACAATGTACTGTCGTAAAAAAAAAGTGTTAAGACTGATGAAAGCCTGATGAATTGTCACAAGATGGCTCTTGAGTAGCTACATGTACTAAATACCTATGGGAATGCAGGAAGCAGAATAATGTACCCAAGGGAGCACAGCATATATCAACTCATACATACCTACCTACACAAGATCGAAATTGGAAGAAGCAACATATGCCGAGGAGTACTAAGCGAAGCCAAATTATATGAGGTTAGTCTCTAAAGAAGCTATGTAACGCTGAGGTTCTTAGGGTCTTTGGCTCATCAGGCTACTCTAGAACTATTATTCCCGTTTTTGAAACGAAGCAATTCCCCTCTTACATAAATAGCCAGCCTGCTTCTACCTATATTAAAAGTTTGTTACATGTACCTTAGAACACTGTCATAAAAAGGCGGTGTGGATGCAAAACTTCTTCTAGATAAAGACGTTACTTTGGTGAGACCATACATCAACATAGTATAAACTACCTAGTTACACGACAGCAAGCATGCTTCATCACTATCTACACACCAACATCACTGCGGGTATGGTGAGTATGAGAGATATTCGTATATAGCATGATTGATCGTATCTTTCCAATAAACAAGTATATTCCTACTGACAAGTATTATTCGCCTTCATTGTGATGCAATGCCTGCTCTGAGACTCTCTATGAACATCTTTGATGCCCAATAATGACGATGTTTTACCAACAAATAGTGGACAACCTACCAGCTCCGAGTCACAGAGATCCTGTCCCTTTGAGATGCCCGGAAAAACACATATCCTGGACTGGTCGCATTACCCCTATTATGAAGGTTGCCATTCTTTCATGCGGCCTTGGTATCATTATAGGGGCGACTGCCTTCTCATCACTGACGTGTGGAACCACAACTGTCTTCGAGAAAGGAACCTACACCAAGCCAAGTCCATCCCCCAATATTGGTTCCCATACCATCAACTTGTCATTCACCTACAATCGAACTTTCGGGGCCGACCCAAGAGATGACAATGGAACAGCGAAAGCATGGGAATCCTTAGTACCCCGTAAATAGCATCACCCGATATTTCGTTAGGTACCTCTACATGTGGAATATCTATAAATCTGCTGACCAAGACAACACACTTAACACCCTCAGTTGGACAAGGATCAGTTCGATACCCTCCGAACAGCCCCCAAGTTTATACCTTGTCAGTTGTTCATCAGTTGCACTGTTTGGTAAGTAACATCAGAGCCGAAATGCACATGTTATCTGGCGCTTCCTAGTAATATTCTGTCAAACATTAACATGTGTTGTGTTCCAGTGGTCGATCCACCGCAACTACTATGCAAGCTTACACCTGGAACCTACCAAGACTGACGGGAGCACCTCTGCCCACATGCGTCACTGCTTCGATTATTTGCGGCAGAGCCTCACTTGCGCGGCCGATACGACCTTGGAGCCTGTTGATCCCGAACTTGGTGGAGTGACTGGCTGGGGAAACTCCCGCCTGTGTCATAATTACAGTGAATTGGTTGGATGGGCTGAGGAACATCGCGTCAACAATCTGCGCGGCTTCCTTGAATCACCCATGCAACATTGATTCCTACGGTAGCTTTCTCCCAGATGTCTGCAGGCTACGGTTCGTGTATCGAGGCTATAAGAATAATAATGATTGTCTTATATTATCTGCTTGTTTCGGTTGCAATGTTTCACCATTTCATGCAAGTGTTTAAATATCGCACAGAATCGGTACCTGCTATAGGCTGAATTACGTCGTGCTAAGACCATCGTTACATGGGCAGCGTTGGTGTTGTTGGCTTGTTCCACAGCATAAAATCCCGCCCACACACGACAGTATTTGGAGCTGTTTAAGTGGTTAATATTGATTCATATGTAGTCATACGTTCGTGTCAATCCGGTCAGAGTTGCCGACGCCTTGCTTCTGAATGCAAGATACTACAAGCTAGTAAGCAGACAATGTTGACGGATTCCAATATGTTTCTTAGGTGATTTTGAAGACTGGTAGATCATTATTTAAGTATACATTTGCACTACCAGCAGAAAATCTAACGTGTTTGAATCATTCTCAACCTGAAAACAGACCAGTTCTAGCTGTTATAGAGAACTCCATATTCGTACTTGAGTTAACATGAAAGCCATCATATTCATTACACAGATTATAGTCGGTATGACCGCGGCTGCGGCTATTCACCGTAGCTTAACGACTGGTTAGTACAATATCCAATCCCGAGATTGCACAAGGTGTTACAAATAGACTAACAGTGGACGTAGACTCTGACGAAGCTGTTGTTTATCCGGCTAGTGTGGATCAATCTTGGGTTGATGCACGGAATGGTATAGCTTTTCTCATGATGTTTACGAAGAATGAACTAAGTATTTCGCAGATGTCGACTCCGACGAAGCCGTTGTCTATCCGGCAAGTGTTGATCAGTCCTGGGTTGATGCAGATGGTAGTTAGTATGTTATATCACTTACGGGGGATTGTTTCGTAGATTTGGACATGTTCATTGGAAATGTAACATACTACGGTCCTAATTCTACCCTGATTAGTTATATTTTGCGATCTTCATTCCCTGTATTGCAACTTACCGCGAAGCAAAATAATGCATGTGAATATCTTATGCAAAGGAACAAGTCAAGTTGTGCAGTTATGAATAAAGCCTGGGGTGGAGGAGTAAGTCGCATAGTAGCCAGAGAAGATCTTGCAGGGAACAATGATATACTTTACGCATGAATATAAAAGCAGACCTTTCCAGGTTGTACACTTGATTTCATTTTTCTTGTGTAATACTTAGATTGCTACTAGGCCATATTCCTCACTTGGTGATATACTGTATTCGGAGATCCTCTGTGATATTTAAATCGACAATATTGATAGCTAAAAATCCCATTTCGTTTTCTGTCTTAGTTGAAATCTTCATAACTTCTTAGACGGCAATGCGCTCACAAATATACCACGGCGTATCACGGAATTCAATCGAAAGCTGCACTGATGAAATTCCTCAGGCGTCGTATCAGCACGCATGTTGTTCCTCTCGAACATTTCTGAGAATTGTTGTATCATTCCTAGCCGTCTTACTCGCTATTTCGTCAATAACCAACGTGTTTTTCATTCTGGGTGGTCAAGAGCAATTCATATCTCGAAAGTGTGACTGCGCTTCACAATTTGGTAGGAATGATATTCCCCTTTCTTGTCCTTTTTTGCTTAAACTTGAAAAGCGGGGCTCAGGCGCGAGATACCAATACAAATTTATCCATCTACGGAATACACGAACGACAACCTCACGGTCGTTGCTGAGCTGTGGGAGAAGCTCAGCGGCGATCCAGGAGTAGTAGCATTATCACAAGATTACACCAATACGGAAAGGCTTCCTCATGCATTAAGGTTTCCATGGGACGAAGACAAAGGTGTCTATCTGCTTCAAGGTTTCCATAATTTACACTGTCTTGTGAGTTTAATCATACAGCAAGTCTGGGCCATCAAATACGTGCTATATCTAACTTCAGTATAACTAGCGGACAATTTTCCGCTATGTCATGTATGCTGAAAGAAGAATTCCACAGCACATCGCCCTCGTTCATATCCTTCACTGCCTTGATCAACTCCGGCAGGACGTTATTTGTAATGCCGATGATACGCCACGCTATGCAGGTTTCCAGGACCCGCCAGGCACAGGATCAGGGCAAGTGAGAATGTGCAAAGATTGGAATGAACTGGAGAAATGGGCCATTAAGCACACGGCGTGTTTCAAGCACGAAGACGAAGTTCCAGGCCCAATGATAGAGAGATTCAAGTCTTGTCCCGACGGTCGAATCCTTTGGCCTACAAGAATAGCCGATCCAGAAGCGGATCGAAGGGACAGCACTTTGTGAATAACTAAAACATTGTTTTATATTTGGGGGGTTGTTTTTTGATAATGGGGTAACACAAATCCATATTGCAACGTTGCGCGAGAGTATCCCTTACTGGAGCGTGCGTAGCCCCTTAAATGAAAATTATACATGTCGTAATAATAATGAAAGGGTTAAAAAGATAAACGACTTCTTTTAAACCTATATTCCTCTAGCCGTCCGCCCTCGCGCGATCATCTTTTACTCGTGCTTTGAAATGCCAGCCATTGGCACAGGAATCTCCTAACAAAGGCATCGTGCCGAACCGCAATGAGCAAAAAATATCGTTTCCCTTTCCATCCCAACTCCTTATAACGCATTAATATGGAAGGTAATGCAGTTGAATCCGAAGGGACGAAGGAGACCATTCCCCACGAGGAGCCTATTCGTGATGCTGGCGCAGGGAAAGAGGACGTTTTCGCATGGCTACAGGTGCTGGCCGCATTTTTTCTTAATCTCAACACCTGGTCTGTTCCCTCTTTCGCTCCCGTCACAGGTCATCTCGACTTACTGACTTTTCCAACTATATCAGGGGTATGATGAATACGTACGGAGTCTTCCAGACCTACTACGAACTCGATCTTCTCCGGTATCAGACGTCGTCCAACATTTCGTGGATTGGCTCTACGCAGGCCTTTCTGCTATTCCTAGTATCCATCGTTGCTGGGCCTATTTTCGATTTGGGGCATCTGCGGTCCCTGTTATGCATAGGATCTGTTTTACTTGTGGCTGGAATGTTTTTATTGAGCATTACAACTCAATATTGGCAGGTGTTCCTGACCCAGGCTCTTATGATGGGTCTAGGGTTTGGCTGTTTGTATTTGCCGGCACCAGCTGTCGTGTCCCAATATTTCGATGCCAGTACTGCTTTAGCAGTTGGTGCTTCTTCTGCCGGTAGCGCGCTTGGTGAGTGTAACCATGGTTTTGTTTGGTCAACTGATTTCACGATCAATATCGTTGACCTAGTAGCTGAACAACATATGCTAACTCCATGCGTAGGTGGTGTCGTCTATCCAATTGCTTTCACCCAACTTCAATCTCGTGTTGGCTTTGGGTGGGCAACCCGTGTCCTCGGCTTTATACTCCTTGCTACATCCATCATTCCATTACTGGTAATGAAGTCTAGAGTTGTGCCGAGCACAACTCGTGGCATCATTGATCGTAAAGCTTTCAAGGATATTCCTTATCTCTTACTCAACCTTGGTCTCTTTTTTGGTTTCATGGGTCTCTATATTGTTTTCTACTACATCCAGCTATACGCCCTAGATCGAACCAATGTCTCCCCATCCCTCGCCGAATACATGCTAGTTATAATCAACGCAAGCTCACTACCTGGCCGTCTGATCCCAGGGTACTATGCAGACAAGATAGGCTCAATCAACATGCAGATAATTATGGCCATAATCAGCACCATCTTGACTTTCTGCCTCATGGCAATCAGAACAGAGCCTGCTTTGGTAGTTTTCTGTGTTTTGTACGGGTTTGCCGCGGGTGCATTCATGGGGTTACCAGCTGCTGGTGTAGTTAGCCTCTCACTAGACAAGAGCAAGATCGGGACGCGCCTTGGAATGACATTAGGTTTCGTCGGATTCGGGGTCCTTATCAGTAACCCTATAGCCGGGGCTATTTTGGGAAAGGGAAATAATTGGACTGGGTTGATAGTGTGGTGTGGAGTCCTTCTTGCTGCTTCGAGCATAAGCTTGGCAGCAAGTCGTGTCGTTAAGGTAGGCCCAGGGCCGTTTAAGATCATATGAATCCAGTATGCTAAATAAGATGGGGTATGTTTGAATACAGATATTTAGTCTGCTTGACAATGCTATTCAACATTATGTATATGAATCCTGGTAACATACCTAGGTATTTAACGATTTAGTTGTAAATACCTACCTAATCACAACAATTCAACTACGGCTTGAATAAATCAATTAATACGAAAGGGAGTCTTCTTCTTTAGACGTATTTACATCTATATATCCCAAGTTAGAGATTATGTCTAGGTCATCCACTGTTGCCACAGCGCCGTTCATGCATTTCTTGCTGTACATGCAGGTTGACGTCTTTTTGAGTCTGTGAACTCTGATCGTCTTGAATGGTAAGTTATGCTCTATATCTTCAACATCGCTTTTCAGTTATACAAACACCAACTAGGCTCTTGATACGCTCTTAGAAGAAACAATATATTTTATGCAATATTTGATGACGGGTACTACATGACCCTCATTATACCATGAGTCCGTACATTCTGATACACCGTCACCCTTCTGTTCACTTTACGAGGAATGTGTAAACTAAAAATTAACTTAACCCAAGTACAAAGTAGCACTAAGACCAGATATTCACTCTCTTAGTACAGAGAAGTATAAAAGTGATAAGGAAACAAAAGAGCAAGTATTTGAGAATTGAAATCAGATCAAGGTCGATATCCCCACTTTCCCCCTAACTCCATACGAAGATCTCTCACATTCGCCTAAAGCACTGGCCTCCAACCTTCACACTTCATAGAAGATCCCGAACCTCAAATTGGTGAAGTAAATGGTTGTTGATATAAAACGCGACTGAGAGTTGGCATCATTAAGGGGCAGGTTGGTCAGAGGAAGTGGAATGGTGGGATACTTTAATATGTCCCTTACACAAAGGTGCTTTCTTCTTGCAATCAGCCAGTTCAAAGTTGGTTTCGTCTTTTTTTCTCGGAAAATGCACATCGCATGGCCAATATTCGTCGTTGGAGTCCTCTTTAGGTTCGTATATACGTCGGAATAATTGGGTTGCAGCAAGAACCTTGAATCGGACCAATATGTTGTTTTTGTTTTTGTTATCCAGAGGCTGTTCATGAAGACGAATTATCAACTTAATCACCGACGACAGGATTAATAGGAACACCAAGACCACGAAAAGGACAATCAGCCCGGCCATCGAGAATGTCTGGATATCCGGGCTCCCAACAACAAAATCACCCGCGCCGTCAGCTGGCTGTCCATCTGCAGCCTCAAATAGGTTATCATAGCTGCTCCCCGAGGGAAACATCGTAGAATCGACAAACACATTCCTAGTAGCCACGAAGCTGGCAACTAGTAGGCGTGTGATGTCTTGCTCTGCACTAGATTCCCCGGCATCAATGACACCGTTAGGGCTCGTCGTCCGGGATCTGAGAGCAGAATCCCCACTGGCGTTGCCCAGCCTCGTTAACATTGGAGCAGTTAGAGCAGCTTCGAGTACATTAAGTAAGACGGCTGGCACTTTTATGCCCGCTGCATTCTTGAGGCTGCCGATGTTACCCACAGTTTGTGATCCATAACTCCAAGTATCTTTCTGCCAACAGGAGAGTACTGGCCTCGCTCTCTGGATCCAGAAACTGGCATTAAAATTTGCTTGACCGCTGTTTGAAGGTCGGCTTTCTGTTTTATACCACGGGTCTGATCCTTCGGTAATACTCGCTCGATGAGCGGACCAGACAACAATAGCGAAAGACGTGTTGCCACTCTCTTCGTACTGTACTTGGGCATCTGGGTGCGAGATGAAGGACGCCTTGGGGGCATTTTGGATGTCGTAGGCGTCGATAGGCACTGGCATATCTTCAGTGCCCCATAGCTTGTATAGATCTTGGGAAGTATCTTGGTCATATATCCAATCATACTCGGTTATACAAGAACCAACAAAGTGTGCTCTGATATCAGATCCTTGTTGGAGGCCGAGCTCCGTGCCAGTGATATTATAGTCATAGTTTAGTTGATAGATTGGCTCAGTCCCGTTCCAGGTACCATATTCTTTGTCCGTAGTGATAGCTACTCTGTTCCGCGTCGTAACATCAGCAGCCTCTACGCTGCCTAGAGCCCGCAGAACCCCAGGAGCTCGAAGACCGAAATCCTGTAGGATTAATACATAATCGTTTGGAGGGGGCGTGGCCGGATAAAAAGCGACACTTGGTCGTGCGGGAGCGACGCTACCGATTTGTATGAGCGAGGGTCCAATGATCCCCAACGCCAGGCTAGCTCCGTAGACAACGATAGCCGTGATGGTGAGAAGGAATCCATAAAAAAAGTCGCTTCGGCAATTCTCATCCCACTTGTAATGGAAAGTATAGCTTGCCAGCTCTTGGAAAGCAAACCAAGCGTCATTCGAATTCCACAGGGTCACCAACGCAACATATCTCCGTCGAGTTTCCTTGCTAGAGACCGAAATCGCTATAAAACAGACAAGACTCCAGAGGCAGGCGAAAATCACAGTGAATACAACGGAGAGCCCCGCTGTTATGAGTGTTCCACTTCGACTAGAGAAGGCTACCGCCCATACACTCCCGCTGTCAGTCGGCATGTAAAAAGGGGTGTTGAGAAGATAGGCAGAGTCTGGGACTGGGGTATAGATGTCGGCCATATTGAAGGTTTCCACTACCAGAATATTAGTCCTTACCCTACCCGTGACAGCAAGTAAATCTGGGATTATGCCTACCTCTGATAAAGCTATTCTTCGACTCTGTTTCTATGGCCAGCTCAGGGTTTCGCTCGTGTTCTTGGATTTGATTCACGCTTGAGTTCTCATGCGGTGATTGTTCGTGGTATGATCCATTAGAGAAGTATTCGAGCAAGGGAATTGAAACACACTTTATGTCACATGTCTCTCTACATGAAGCACTATGTCCTACGTCCTGGAGGGCCACACTAACGCATTATCTGCTGGGTGGCGCATGGGCATCCATAACCAGGTATTCACACTAGAGTCTCACATGCTGGGCACCTTTCAACTAGATACACCAATTACCGTGAGTATCTTCGCATCAGTCATTATATTCTTGCATTCCGCTTCTATGCAGACACTCCAATATTTCCTGTGACAAGCGGCTCGATTGGTTCGCTGGCTCCATTTAAAAGAGCCGCAAGTACACCAATGCAAGCGGCTGAAGACTTTTCATAAACAATTCGTTTCTGATTCCCCAATGCCCTCGTAAGGGGAACGAATCCTCAACCCTTGTTGTGAGCATCTTCGACTCCAGCCTTGATATTGTTGCCAGTACATGAATCAAAGAAGCGTTGGCCTTGAACCCTTGTATTACCGTGTTTTGTCCTGTTAACACTAAGTTATTATATATCACGTTGTGCTTCAAGCCGATAGCGAATCATATTCTCATTTCATTCTTTAAAGCGAACTTCTATCGTAATAATCTTCTATACACATTGAACTCAAGTTTGAATTTTTATCTTGATATTGAAAATAATATCGACAGAACACTTTTATCTATAGTCATGACAGCCTTCGAAATACCTATGATTCTTTGCAGAAATACAGGGGGACCGCAAGGAATCGTAGGCCGCTTGCACCATTATGTTTAGGCTGCATTGAGACACTCTTGGCAGTATTTTACAATGCGTAGGACTCTTGCAGTGGCTAGGTTACAGTATTGAGGGTCAGAGGACTAAAACGGAAAGATTTCTGTCAACTACCTATTCAATGGTCTCAGTTGAGCTACGTGTTCGCAGCGAGTGGGCCTGTAGGAAGGATTCTAGGGAGGCTGAACTGTAGGACTTTCATTTTCATAACCCTGTGATCTTCTTAGCCCAGGGTCTGAACAAACCAGAGAGGAGCGCTTAGTGCGGAAAAGCGAAACAAGAAGGTAGTTGAAATCTCCCCAGCATCGTTTGGTCGGCGACTATATTTCGGTGATTTTGTCCACCTTATTTTCAGCCGCACCGCTGAGCTCATTGGGCCCTTGCCCCTATAGTTGGGCATATATAGGCCTAAACCACTGTCGAGGTATAAGTCAGACTAAGGCAGGCTGCGGCGGATAGACAAATAATAGGTTGTTCTAAGACAAATACGAGCTCATTATCCCCTCTGTAATAGTGTTGTTGAGCTGTATAAGCTGTAAAAGATGTAAGCGGGGGGCAAACATGGGCATTGCAGCCCATAAACTTGCATTGGTTTGATACGTTCCTATGCGGACCCGTAGATAGAATTATCATGCAGCCTCATTTAACTCTATACTCTTGGCCTCTCAATACTCGTGGAACAATCTAAGGAGAAGAAATGGAAGGCTTTAATCAGTTGTAGATGTAGGAATGACAGTATAAATATATCTGGTTTCCATCATAGCTCGAAGTCAACACGCACGTCGACATAAATCCCACCCTTTCAAAGGTCTTGATCATCAGAATATCCACCGTTGACGTGAGGGTTAGTCCAAGGCCATTAGGGGCAAATAATCACTTGATAATATCTGAGGGAAGCATCGCTTCACCATCATACTTCTAAGATCTTTACTTGTTCACCTTCTGTCCGTCTTCTGCGTACATTGCAGACATGCAGGCACATCATCTAGTCTTTCTTTTCTTTTGTATCTCTCCAGCTCTTACCAAACCGTTATTGGCAGTTCTTCAGGAGAACGGATTTACTGAGTATGCCAGACAGCTCGAGGGAGACCCAATCCTTAGTGCTGGCCCGGAGCTCATTGTGTATTCCCCGACCAATGCCGCTCTAATTAGGAACCAAAACGATACTGTTGCCCGCCGGGCACCAGCAAGAACCAACAACCGAGCTGGAAACTCTTTTAGTTGCGTTAATGCAGTTGCACCTACATGGAGAGATCCTTATACGAATCAAGGGGGCAACGGGACCAGCAGACTCTTTAGAAAGCAAGAATCCACCTCGGGATCTGTCTATGGGACATTTCTGGACGATCCAGAGTGGGTGAACCTCGGTCCCGGACGGAACCAGACTCTCGTTGAGAAGACTGTGACCTCGTCGTCACTTCCTATTGTTTTCTCCGGCCTCGGGGCGAGTGTCAGTGTCACCGCTAGCGATATCTCATTTGATGGCGGCATAATTCGACCAATTGATGGGTTCGTATTAATATACTCCTTCTTGCCATAGTTGATACAATCACACTAACTAAGCTTGTCCTCCAAATAGGGTCCTCACTCTGCCGAGAAACCTATCGTATACCCTTCCTTTTCTAGGTGCTGATACATTCGGGGCTGCTCTGGAAACGGCAGGCCTCCTATCAGACCTCGACAACCGAGCTACAATTACCGTCCTCGCCCCCGATAATACCGCCTTCCAGAATGCTAGCAGACTGTCGGATACCCAGCTCGCACAGGTTCTTGCCGGACATGTCGTACTGGACTTCCCAGCATATACCCCGCTGCTCAAGGATGGACACACCTATCGCACACTGGGAGGGGGCAATGTGACAGTCTCAGTCCGGGACGGTGTGGTCTACATCAACGACGCACAGATATTGGCGGGTGATGCTGTCATTAAAAACGGAGTTGTGCATACCATTGACAAGGTACGTTAGCTTTGCACTATGTTGTACCAATATCCGACAGGACTCTAATACGAAGCTTCGGTAATAGCTGCTTACTACAATACCGATCACACCGGTTCCTGTCGCTGCCGCAACAACGGTCAAGCCGCTGCCTTGGGTAGCGTTTGTCTTCACTATCATCGGCATGACTGTGGCTGTCGGACAATGCTCTTTGTGATGGAAAGCATGTTCCAACAAACGATGCGGCGAGTGTACCGTTTTTGGATGCGCCTAGTACAGGCTGAGTAAAACCATGAAGTTGAAACGAGATGCCGCCAAGGATAGTAATAGGGTATGATGGATTAGTATCTGAACCTATGTTAGATGGTGTGAAACCTTTATATCCCTTTCTCCGCTCCCCGCTTCCGGATGATCAAGTTAGTTTAATATTGAACAAGTCCTTTATATGCTTGCCGTTATAATCCCTCAGACAGATATTCTTCCATGATTGAGGCATACCGAATTAATTGATGAGCGCTAGAAACGTTGACTGGAAATCCAGGTAAGACCTCGTGTTTTCAATCATGGTTGCGACTATGTGAAGTTAGTATTACCTCGACAGCATGGTTTGGGGTAAAGAAAGATATAGCTGGGAAGTTGTTTAATGTCTATGCCCCTTTTCTACTTTATGTCTTTTGTGGCTTTTAGTGATATCAATCCATGAGCCACCCACATTCCGAGTACCTATATGAGCGGCATGTGTGGCTGAAATGCACGGACTTGAAATAGGTAGGTAGTAGCAGCTTGTATCACGTGACTATTTCAACGCCAAGCATTCTGACGGAGTTACTGAAGCCAATCAAATTATCACGATCAAATACGTAACGGACTTATCTAAGTACTACCTAAGGTAATAGACTGCGATTAACCGTTTCACGAACGGTCTACTGTGAAACTTTCATTTGATGTACAGTATTGGGCGCGCCAAAGCCCCCGCACCGTTAGTATCCAGGTACCTACCTACCTACATATGTACATAGGTAACTTCATGCGACGCGAGGCCTCGAGGCCTGAGGATTAGTCGCCCTAGCAAGTATGTAGGTACATCCATATTTGTGTGTAAGTCAAATGAGCTTCGACTCCGATGGACTCCGACATCTAACCTAGATATGTTAAGACGATGGGAAAGGGGGAAAGGGTTAGGTTACTCCCCTATATTGTAGTACGAGATAGACTTACAAAGACATGTTATAGCATCATGCTATGCAATCCGCATGCAGAACGTCCATCACGAATACTTCATGGAAATACTAACTCGAGTCAGGAATGAATTGTTAAATTTTCATGTTTGGCTTCTGCCGCCTGATATATACATTTGTACTTTATATACATGAGAAAATATGTAGGGGGAATTTTGGTGCTAGGTGCTTGGGGGGTTATGATCGTCACAACTCTTGTTGAGCGTACAACTCTTAAGAAGCGGTAGAGCTGGGGATAGCACCGGAGGGCATACCGCTGGGAGCCGTGCCGTTGCCCCCACCGACACCACCACCGATGCCACCAGCCTCGGCGTGGCCACCCTCGGCGTCAAGGTAAGCGGCGATGGAGTAGTAGTCGTCATCGGTGTAGTCGGCAGAGGCGTTGATGCCAATTTGGATCCACGCGAACAGACCGTCCTCGATCGAGTCACCCAGGTAGACGAACTGAGGGATGGGGTCGAAGTTCTCGTCAGCAGCGAGGATGGACCACATGTCTTCGTCGTTCGTAGTTAGAGCCTGCGTGTTGAGGGTGTAGGGCTCGGTGGCCTCCACTTCCGCACGGAGGTCATCAGGCCAGAAGAGCTGGCCAATGTGAGCGACGGGGGCATCCCACACGGAGATAGTGCCGTTAGACTGCACGGAGGCGTTGGTGTGGGCCAGCAAATGGGTGTGGACGGCACGGCCATCGTAGTGACCAGGGAACTGGGCTCATGGTTAACTCTTGAAAACGCTTTGGGGGTTTGCTCGAGGGCGACTTACAATGGTCTCGAAAGTAGCAACACCGTCGTGGTCAGTCAGCTGAATACCACGGAGGAAAGTGGTATCTAGACCAGCCTGGCCGGATTCTACGCCCGAGTAGACACCCGTGGCGTTGCAGTTCCAGATATCGACGGCAACACTAGGCAGGGGGTTACAAGTGTTGACATCTATGTACTGCACCTCAAGAAAGACGTCGATTCCATCACAGAACTCTGTTTCCTTCACGTTGGACCGCATGTATTCGCCGACAACATAGTAAGGGCCGTCGGTGACATAGGGAGCCAGGATACAGCTGGTGTTGGCACTGAAGACCTCGTCAAGGGAGGTGAACATATCGTAGTCATAAGTACCGGTCATGTTGTGGTTGACGGTCTCCCAGTTCTGTAGATCCTCAAGGGTGCGCTTGTTTTTGCGAGCAGCTATTCCAAACATGTTAGACATATTTCCTAATTATATCTTTGTGGCTGTAAGTTGACATACGAGCCTTGATTCCCCGCTTCTGTCGAAGGTTCTTCACAGCTTCGGCTCTGCGCTTGAGCGAGCGAGCATGGAGAGCCTGCGAGGCGGCGGAGTTGGAGCAACCGCCAAGGGAGCGAGCACCGAGAGCAGCTGCATTATCACGTGCGACGAGTTCTCTCTTCATGTGATGCTCGCTGTGAGACTCTCCCGGATGGGCGGCAGAGAAGCCAGCAAAGAATGCGGCGGCGCCGGCAAGTTTCGATATGGCGACCATGATGGCTGGATGACGGTATATAAATATCTAACCGAAAAAAAAAACCAGTATGTAAAGGGGAGCGAAAGTGTGGAGCGAAAGTCTAGAGGAAGTCGGGCGATCTGCGATGAAGTGGAAAGCAGTGATGGGGACGATCATGAAGATGAGCAGATCGGGATTCATCTTTATATCTTCAGTAGGTATCTTTTGTCAATGCCCTTGTCGTTGAGCAGCCTCTCTGGGTACTACCTAACATCAACATACCCACTTAGCGTGCAAGGAAGCCATTCGTGACGCGAGTGGCTGTGAGATGAAATGACCATTATTCAAGCAAGCGCGATTACGTGTGCCTGGGGGAAGACGACAGTTGGTGCTAGCTCTGAGAAATGCGATGGGCCAATAGCAAGAGCCGAATTTCAAAAAATCAACAAATCTCTATAGCACGAGCATCATGAGCACGCTGCTAGTGAACGGGATGAGAGGGGCGGACTGACGTGGCTTATGGAGGTGCTCTTACGCAGTAGGTTGCCTCATGGGATGACGACTCATGTTTGATTTTGATAATGAGCAGAAAGAACGATAGATATAGGCTAACCCATGTCTCTGGAGCTAAACCAACAGATCGGTGCCTGGTTTGAAAGGGAAGAAGTGGGCTCAAGTCGATTCTTCCAGGAGGCTTTTCAACGGGACATCGACCTAAAACAGGAAATTAAAGCATCGACTGCCGCAAAGAGGATCAAGAAAGGAGCCAGGGGTTATGTTACTGCCAGGGAAGGTCTATGTTTATTTCAATTCATCTCGTCTTTTCCGTGACGTTGAAGAAATATATGTTTCTTTAACTAGATTAATTTGAGACTTCAAACTTCAACCTCGTTCAACTCGGATAGAGAATCACTTACACCACCTTGACTTGGGGACAAAAAACAATACTTAGGTGACCTAGTTGAACTCACACCCTGTGTTGATAATTCTACTTACAGGGGATTAGATATCCCTTCAGTCCGTCCTGTCGACTAGGTAGGTAGTTTGACAGGGTTAAAGAAGATTTCACAGAAAAATTAAGCTTGGCATCTCCACCGAAGATCAAAAGTACGGAAGAGAACAGCCATATTTTCCCCCACAACCCGACGGCCCCGCAAATATCTACGGGAAGAGGCTGCGCTTCCCAGCATCATCAGAAACAGGAGAGCAGTGATTGGTGGTTATCCCACCTCAACCTTGTCAGAAACATAGTTACGCATTGTTGCCCCTCGGCTTCTTGGACATGAATTATATGTAGGATAGGGGCTCCTACGTACACAACTCCTGCTTTATTGGGAATTATCAACCCCATGAAAAAGGCTACGTCCATTATCCCTCCTTTATAGTATGCAAGGGTCCTCAAGATGCCTTGACTCTCCAATACGAGGCCGGGACCATCTATAGCTTCCATATCCAGTCGGTTACGAAGGCGTTGAGACCGAAATCCACTTAACATGTGTGCGACCCTTGAGATGTGTATCCGCGTCTTGCATTGATACCTAGCGTTCATCCCGAGATTCTAGGAAGTCTGTTGATGCAGAAAATAGATACATTTCCATTACCAGTACATACACGCTACCTATTCTAACAAGTGCCGTGGTAAACCTGTTATTGCGATGTGCGTCACTTTTGACTGACGTAGATATTCTACAATGATTTATGGTGCCGTACTTATATATCCAAGGACTGCATTGATATCCAGCCTATTCGCGAATCGGATTACCCTAAGTTCGACAACATGTTTGTATACCAGAACATGCATGGGTAGTATATCCCTTACACAGCCGCTGCGCGAAACGCGCCGTTTTTGGCCTAGCTGCGTCACGATACACTATATGAGAACCGTTGTGCCCCCTGAGGCGCATTCCAGTAAAGGAATCTAGATTACCACAGCTTGAATTGACCATAGGTTGATTGGTGGACTGGCCTATCCTTAGCTTAGCTACTAATAAGTCATCTTCGCCTCATCCACGTACTCCACGGTGATAGAAATAAGTTAAACCGACTCAAGTTTGGATGTTGGTATCCCATTCATTAATGTAAACGACTGAACCTACTTGGGATGGATTGCGTTTTCCGACCTTTGTCTTCACGTTGTGATCCGAGAATCCACTATCAGCTTAGGTTCAATTTGCCACTTAAATACCCGATAATTTATGCAGTGATTCCTTTAACGGCGTTTTTTTCACGTTTAAGGAATCATAGATCCGGGGAAATGTATGCGATCCAGGCTTCGTGGCACAGATCGGGATCGAATAACAGTAGTTTGGTGTGCTACGAAGGCCCTTTTGCAGGTTTTGAAAAAGGGGGGGGGAGTAAGCTAATCTGTCGCACGGACGTGACTATGTTTTATAGTCCTATGTGGTTTTTAAACTACTAGCACTGTCTTTTACATTGAAATACCATTAGTTATTATAAACAGGTCTACAACTTTGTCGCGTATGCGATACGTACCATATAAGAGCTAATAGCCAGCAAGGCATAGGCGTTCGATTTTGTCACAAACTTCATATCACAAAAATAGAAAAATGGTTTCGGATATGCCACGTTCTTAGTTATTCTTTCCCCATTCATTCTTCTAAACTCGTTCTGCTCACATTTATCGTTGGTTTCTAGAAATAAAAGTCATGAGGTGGCTTAACTAGGAGAAACCCACTAATCGTAAAACGGCCGTCCATAGGCCCATCTCTACATCTTTTTACTAGTTACGCAACAGGCACATAATTAATAACCACCGTCCAAGTCTAATCTAAACCATGAGATAGGTATGAATCCAGGACTTCTGAGTTCCGATGTCCTTTTCAACTCCTCTTTAGCCCGAGCAGTGATCATTTCGCGGTCTTTTTCTTCATGCCCGTGCGCTGACATGCATAGATGCCAAGAGCTTTCTAAAGGGCAACACATTACGGTAACAACAACGAGTTCCTAACAAGGCATTAACACATGGTAATCTAGATTCTAATTTATACCTAATTAGTAAGTGAGAGGGTTCTCAATACTTACCACCTTGGCCTCTGCAGAGAGAATACCGGCTAGAATTGCTGTAGTAGAACCAACTGTCACCCAGTGTCGACTATCTTCCAACCATCTAGTGTATAAGGCACTGCACCAACACCCCTTAAAACAGAAGAGTAATAACATCGAATGTCAACAACTGGCTAGACTCTATAGATTGAGAGGTCTGGAAACTTTAATAGATTTTCAAGCGTATAACGCGAAAGGCTTCAAATGTAAATAAGCCCACGAGGCTCACCAGAACCAGTAATATCGCGAATCGAAAGAGTAAGCACGACGCTCAAATATATTGCAAAGAGGAAGCCGGTTGAGAACCTACCTGGATTCAGTGGTGCGAATCCTGTATCTGTGAGAAACCCGGCACCCGAAAGCCTGGGAATTGGTGTAATGCCTACCGTGCCTCAAACCTTGGATATTACATCTGACAACGAGCACTGATCCTCTAACCGCTCTCGAAGGCGTCGCACCATTCTTTCAGGTGCTCGACTAGCGTAGAAGTCTACGGACCAGTGACTACTGACCTGTCCAAAACGTAACAAGTAGTTGACCCCAAACTCGTAGTCCAACATTACATAAGAGGTAAGAGGACTAAAGGCCTTCGTAGCTGGGTCTTCGCAAATACAGGTGACTGGTTCCTGTTCGATATAGGTTTTCCCGATTAATAGAAGGTTACCCTCAGCAACATTTTCGCATATTTTGGCGATTCGCTCGCTACACTTTGAGTTTTCGTCTGCCACACACGTCTGATCGCCGGTGTGGCACTCCGTGAAGACCTCGGGCCAGTCACCGGAACCATTAATCCATCCATGAATCTGATTGATGATCGACGGGAACTCGCGGGGTGACGTCAGTTGCCGCTGCATTGCTAGAACGACCAGGGGTTTTAAGATATCTCAATTCAGACGAAGAAACCCTGGATACAATGCAACCATTCCCAGCATGGTGGATAGTCACGGTAAAGGACGAGAATGATGACGAGAAAGAGAAAACAAAGGTATGGCGGCGTTGATACGGAACCTCTTACAGCTTAGATCTGAATAGGTCTTGAATTCGTTAGAAGGCTAGTACGAGTGATTATATCAACAAGAAGTTGTATTTATTAGGAAACAGTCGTCGAGAGTTGGCTAACCTAGAGCATGGTCCTGATTGGATGGAGTCTAGGCCACTCCCTTGACATACCCCCGGCCTGGTTAATTAACAAGGTTAGCTACATCAATTGATTGCATGTGATTGATTGACCACTTAAAGCGACTAAGATGAGTAACGTCAATACTCTTCAGTCTAACACCAACACCATTTTCAACGTAATTGGGCTGGCTCTGATCGCAGCATGAAACGGAGTGCATATTGGTTTTTATACTAAACTTCGTGAAACTCCCTAAGTAATTAGACCTATGGCTCTATGTCAGGATCAGAAAGGAGTTTAATAATGTTGCTTGGTATATCAACTAACCTACACTAGTTAAAGCAATAATATTCGTAAGTACGCTTAACGTGGGCAGTATATTCTGATTAACCATAGCGGAATGGGTCTCGGTCGATGATAAGATCTTCCTAGACGCATTAGTGACGCACCTTAACTGCCGCTAGTGCCGGTCTATCGTGAGATTTAGGAGTGCATAGACATATTCTTCATCCTATGCACTACAACTTCCTTAAACTCCGTGGGGTTCTCAATATATCATTTAGTTGTAACAATGATATCAGTGTTGGCCACCTGCCTAATATTGAATCTAGTAACTGGATGTAATTGCCGCACCTGGAACACTTCTTCTCCAAGTGTCCAGCAGTTGTGAACCGTAGTTGAACGATCTTGAGTTAGGTAACTCGTTCTGCTAAATGTCACCCGGGTTAGTGTTGTTGCTACATAACCTACTGCTTCAGCTATCGTAGGAAAAACCTGAAAAGTTGTAAAATGCTCTCTATGTTTTTACATACTCAGTTGTCCTTAGTTTCTATTCAAGTCACCATATTTGTTGATTTCTCATCAAACAAGGATTATTAATCTAGTCGGATACTACCGAGAGGGCCCACCTTACATCTTGCCAAGGCGTAGTTACGCCCTGTCCAGTGCATATTGATAAGCCAATGCTAAGTTATCAATGTGTTCCTATACCGGAACATCGACCATCGATAGAAGCAATGATGTACCCAACAGATAATAGAATCAGGTTCGCCAGCCAACCTTCTCATCGTATAAACGAGCCCTTATATAAAATTCTATGCACAACTACTCGGAAAGGGTCTTGGATTGATACGCTTTCCAAGGATTAACTAGGATGGCTTTATTGATTTCTAAACCAGCTAAACATTTGCTCGGTCATGGGTGAATATAACCCTATGAATGTCTTCCATATATTAGTTATAAGTATCTAATAGCTACAATAGGTTTTCAAATACTTTCGTGGTAGGTAAGACTACTTGGATGAGATTGAGCTGCTCGGGTGCCTCAGAAGCTACGAAAAAAGCGGCGGCTGGTTATACGATTGTCCAGAAAGTGAGGGACTTTGAGAAGACGCAAGCAAACCGTCCTGACTTCGACCAATCCAATCGTCCACTCGAAATCACTAAGCATCCTGATCCTCAGTGGCAATACGGGCAAGGCGTACGAGTCAATCGCAATCCTGACAATAGGCATATCGAGGTTGACCCTTATGCCGTGGGTAGGCCGGTGGTCCATAATTATCGGCTTTTAGTATCGGGGATTGCACCAAGGCCGGTTGGCTTCATCAGCACGGTTTCTAAAGACGGCAAATCGAAAAACCTTGCCCCTTTCAGTTATTTCCAAATCATCGACCACGACCCCCCGATGTTTATTGTTAGCTTTTCTTCTCGCCCGAACCGCATCAAGGACACATACCGAAATTTGAGAGAGTCTGGAGAGTGCGTTATCAACACTGTCTCAGAAAACATGATCGAAGCCGTGAATGCGACGTCAATAGACGCGCCTTATGGCATCTCAGAATGGGAAATTTCCGGCCTTCACGAGGCACCGTCCACTACAGTTCGCCCATCACGTGTTCAGGAATCTGTGTTTTCAATAGAGGGGAAAGTCGTTGATATCAAGGAGTTTACTGATCATGCCGAAGGGATGAGTATCGCCGCACTTGTGCTCATTAAGGCGACCCGATTCTGGGTTCGTGAAGATGCGACCAATGATGAAGTGAGCCAAATCCACTTGGAGAAGCTTCGCCCCGTTGGTCAACTAGGTGGCATGTCGTATGGACAAATCACCTCAATATTTAAATTGCCAAGGAGGCATTGTTATTGTTGTTATTGTTATATTATTTAACGTTTAAGCAAAAAGGGCATAAGCCCTCTTAAGCGACCTCCTTAAAGGTATAAAACGTAGTAAGCTATAAATGTAACTATATATAGTTATAAAGCTATTTTTTACTTTAAAAGCTTATTATTTTTTAATTAATAGCCGCTATTTGCTAGTTTTTATTAATTTACTGTTATATAAGTTTATTTTATAATAATTTTATTAAAAAGGTTATAAAAAGTCTTTTTTTTAATTAATATAAGCTTTAATAAGCGTTGTTTTAAACTTTATAGCGTGTTTATTTATTTATAAATACAATATTTTAAACTTTTACTTATAACTTTTTATTTTTTATTTTTTAGCTTTTTATATTTTAAAATGTAATTAATTATTAATTAATAAAAGTTTATTTTTTTAACTCTTTAATAGCTTTAAAAAAGCCATTATTTTTAACTTTTTTTTTTATTTTTTTTAATGTTTTTTTAACCTTCGCTATTTTTTTTAATCTTTTTAATTATAGTACTATTTTTATAAAAGCCACGGCAGTACCTCCTTAAGCTAGCGCATCGAGGGCGTATTTTATCCGCTTTAATAAAAATGCGCTAGTAAAACTTTAAATATGCGCTATTTTCTGCAACTTTAAAAAAATAATTTTTTTTTAAAAGTTAATTTTAAAGCAACGCTAACATTATGCTATTATTTAACTATAAGTAAACTTAACTATATTTTTTATAATTTTAACTTTTTTTAAAAGTTATTTAATAATAATAAATATTTAATAAAGCTTTATTTGCGCGTTTATATAACGTAAAAAATTTAATATTTAACTTATAAGTTTTATATAAAAAAAAACTATTTTATAACGACTATAACGTAAAATTATAACGTAATTAATTTAATATTAAAAAAAATAATAAAAGTTAATAAAAGTTTAATAATAATAAGTTATTTAATAATAATAATATTAATAATTTTAAAGCTATTTAATAATGTATTTAAAAGTTAAAAGCATTTAAAAAAGCTTTAAAAAAATAAAAAAACTATTAAAAAAAACTATAAAGTTTACTTTAAAATAATTTAATTTATAAAAATTTTAATAATAATAAAACAGCTTTTTGTCGGCATTTAATAAAAAACCCGATTTTAAAATAAAAAACATCGCTATATTTAAAAAAAATTAAAGTTTTTAACAGCGTAAAAAATAATTAAGCGACTTAAAGTTAATATATTAAAAAGCTTTAAAAAAGTTTAAAACTTTTATTAAATAAATTTTATATGCTTTAAATAAAATAAAAAGTAGAATAAAATTAATTTAAAAATAAAAAGCTTAATTTTAAAAAGTATTTAAGCTTATTAACATATTATATAAAAATTATAAAAAATTTATAAATTAAATATTATTGCTATTAAAAAACGCAGAAAATAAAAAAATTAAAATAATAAAACGCTTAAAAAACGCGTTTTAATAAACTAATTAATTTTTAAAAATTTTTAACTTATATTTAAACGCTATAAAAAAGCAAATTAAAACTTAATTTAAATATTTTTACGTTATTTTTTTTATATTAAACTATAATTTAAATTTTAAGTTTATTTAAAAAAATATAAGAAAATAAAACTAACTATTTAAATTAAAATAGTAAATTAAACTTAAATTAAATAAAAAGCTTATATAACTTAAGTAAAACGTAAGTAAAAAAACTATTAAAATGCTTTAAATAAAAAAAAATAAAAAAAAACAATTATAAAAACATTAAAAATAATAATAAAAAAAGTAATTTAAATAATTATTAAAATAATAAAATAAATATTTTAATAAAAAACCTTTTTAATAAAAATAAAAACTAATTTAAATGCTATAATTATAAAAGTAATAAACATTTTTTTAATAATAAAAAATGCTTTAATTATAATAAATAAAGTATAAATGTTAAAAAAGCGAGTATAAAAAATTTTAAATCTTAATTATACTATAATTAAAGCTACTTTTAAAAAAAATAAAGTTTTTATTAAAAAAATAAAAAAATTTAATAAAAAACTTTACTTTTAATAAGCTTTATTTTTAAATAAAAATAACGCGTTAATTTTATATAAAAATTTAAATAAAAACGTTAAAAAAAATTAACACTTATGCTAATTTTAATATTAATATTAACGTAAATTATATTAATATTAAGTTTATTTAAATAATAAAGTTTTTTTACGTAAAGTTTATAGCTTTATTTATTAAAGCAGTAAAAAAAATAATGTATAAAACATATAAAGTGTTTAAAGTATTTATTATATTTATAAATAATAAAAGCACGTATTATATTATAAAATAAGTTTGCGTAATAATCGATAAAAATTTTAAAAAAAAAAGTAACTTTTTATTTTTATTAATAATTATATTAAAAAAATATTATATTATTTTAAATATAAAAGTAAAACGTTAATAATTTAAATTTAATATTTTTTAATATAAAATTTTTAATTTAAAAAAGTTTATAAAAAAGTATAAATAAAAAACCTATATTTTTACCGTCGTTATACTGTTAAAAAAGTTTTATTATTAAATAAAAATAAAAAACTAAAAACACTAATTAAAAATTTACTTTTAAAGTTATATAAATATAAAAATATATTTAATTATATTAAAGTTAATATTTTTTTAATGTAAAAAAAAACTAATCACGCTATTAAAATGTTATTAAAATAAACACTTTTTTACGGCTTTATATACTTTTTTATATAAAACGAGTTTAATATATTACGTAAATATTTAAATAAAAATTTAAAGTTAAACTAAATTTAACTTTTTAAAAGCTTAACTAAAGCTTTTATATTATTTATATTAAAAAAAATAAAAGCTTATAGTTATATATTAACTATAAAAAATTAAACTGCGTAATAATTAAAAACTGCTATGCTTTTTTACTTATTTTAAAATTTTTTAATAAAATTATAAAAGTTAAATATTTTTTTTAAAATTAACTTAAAAAACGTATATTATTATATTTATATATAAAAAAATAATAAATAAAAAACCGCTTTTTACATATAATATAGCTATTATAAATATATAATAATGCTTTTTAACTTTATTAACGCTTTTATTATTTTTTAAAGTTATGTTTATAAAACTTTTAAAAGCTTAATAAATAACTTTTACGTAATATATTTAAATAATATTTTTATTTTTTTAAAAAATAAAAAATTTTATATTAAATATTTATAAGCTATTATAAAAAAACTAAAAAAAAGCTAAACTATACGTTAAACTTTTTAAATGCTTTTTTTATAAAAATTAACTTAAATTTTTTAAATTTATTATATTTATAAAAAGTATTTTAATAAAAGTTAATTAAATTAAAATTATTTTAAAGTAGCTAAAACCCCGGTTTTATTATAAAATTTAAATATTTTTTAATTTTTATAATTTTTATAAAAAGTTTATAAAAAGTTATTTAATTATAATAAAATTTTTATATAAACTTTTAAAAAAAAGTAAAAATAAAAAAAATTAAAGTAAATTTAATTAAAAATTAAAGCTATAAAGGCATTTTATAACTTATACAATGCTTTTATTAAAGCTTTTTTTTTAACACTTTAACTTTATAACATTTATTAAATTAAAAATAAATGCGTTTAATTTTATACAAGCTAATATTTTATTACAGTTTAAAAAATTAAATTGCTATTATTTTATAACATTTTAATTGCATAAATTTAACAAATTAAAATTAAATTATAATATTTTTAATAAAAAAAAATAATTATAATAAAATCTTTTAAATATTAAAAGTATTATTTATAAAATAATAAGCATATTAATAAAGTGCTATTTAATTATTATAACTTTTAATTATTTATATAATAATTAAAATTAAATAAAAAATAAGCTTAATAATATATATATTTAATACTTTTTAACTTTATTATTAAATATTAAATAAAAAATAATTCTACTAACGCGCTTTTAAAAAAGCTAGACTGTATATTTAAATTAAGCATAAAAACTAAATTTATTCTTACTTTATAAATTAAGTTAATTAAAGTAAAAAAGTTAAATATAAAAAAAATGTTAATATTTCCGTAAAAATCTTTTAAATTATAAAAAAAAACAATTAAACTTTAATAAAAAATAATCGCTTATTAAATTAAAAACTAATTATTTAATAAAAAATAATAAGTATAATTATAGTTAAAAAAATTTATTATAATAAAATAAGCTTTAAAAGCTTAAAAACTTTAATTTAATAAGTGTAAAAAAAATTTTAAATTTTAACGTTAAAAAAAAACATAATATAAAAAAAAAAATAGCTTATAATTAATAAATAAAAAAAAACTATTAAAATATTAAAACTGCATTTTTATTTTAAAAAACTTGACTATTAAAAAAAACTATTATAATATTATTATAATAACTTTTTAATAAAGCATTTTATAATTTAAAAAACTTATAAATTATTAATAAAAAAGTTTTATTAAAAAAAATAAAATAAAATGTTTATAAATAAATTAAAAAGTATAGTATATATTAAAAAGTAAAAGCGCTTTAATACTGGCTTTATAGTAAACTAGTATTATTTTTATTTTTAAGCTATTTTTAATAAAAAATCTTATTAAATTTTATAATAAAGTTTTTATTTATATAGTATAATAATAAAAAAGTTTATATAATTTTAATTGTTATCGACAAATATATAAAAATATGCCGATTTTTTTTAATAATAAAAATTATAAATGTTATAAAGTTAATAAAAATATTTTATAAAAAATTTTTTTATATTATAATATTTTATTTAATATTATATTAAATAAAAGCTTTTTATTTATAAGTAAGTTTTAATTAATATTATATTTTTATTATAAAATATGTCGATAATTATTAATAATATTTTACTTTTAAATAAATAAATAAACTAAAAAAATAAATTAAATATTAAAATTTTATTTACGTTATTTTATTAATAAAAAATAAATAAATTAAACCGCTATTTTAAATAAAGCAAAATTTATTTATAATAACGTTAAAAATATAATAATAAAACTATTATTTTTTAAAGCATTAATAAAGTATAATTTTATATAATTAAATAATATTAAAAATAATATTTTTTAAAAAAAGGACTTATAATAAAAAATAAAATTTAAAAATTTAAAATAATTTATAAAAAAATAAAAAAATATTAATAAAATGCTATTAAATTATAAAAAAATATTATAATAATTGTTATAAATTAATTTAATTTAAAAAAAATAATTAATAAAACTGTTAATAAAAAATTTAAAATTAAAAAATATTATTTTAAAGTTAACATTAAAATTTATTAGTTTATTTAAAGTTATAAAAGCTATTAAAAACTATATATATTAGTTTTATTTTTTTAATAAATATATAAAGTTATATAATATATTTTTTATTATAAAATTAAAACTTTAAATAATAATAAAAAAATTAATTAATAAAAATTATTTATAAATATTTAATTTAAAAAAAAATTAAAAAAAAGTAAAAAGTAAAAAAAGTTATAAATAAATATTAAGTTAACAGTAATATATTATATTTTATAAAGTAAACTGGTTAATTTTTAAAATATAATTAATAAATTAATAAAAAAACATATAAAATGCATAGAAATTAGTTAACGCGTATAAAAAAAAAGTTAAAAAAATAGTTAAAAAAAGTTAAAATAAAATTAAAACGTAATAAATATTAAGAAAAAAACCTTAAAAAAAGCATAAAGCTTAATAAAATAATTTATTATTTTTATTAAAACTTTTTTTTTATTATAAATAAAAAATAACTATAATTTAAATAAAAAATATAAAAAAATTTTATTTTTTACTGTTTTTAAAATAATAAAATAATATTATATTAAACTTAATTATTTATTAAAGTTAAAAAAAAACAATTTTATTTTAATAATTAAAATATTTTTATTTTAATAAGTAATTAAAATAATAAAAACTTTTTTATAAAAAATAAAACGCACTATATATTAAAATAAAAAATAATAATAGTAATTTATTAGTTTTTATTTTTTATAAATTAAATAAATAATATGTTAATAAATTATATTTTATATAAAATAAAATTAAAGTATTTATAATATAAAAATTTAAATAAAAATAATATTTTATAAAAAAAAAATAACAGTTTATTAGTTAAAATTAATATTTAGTATTTTTTTAAATAATATTACTAATATTAATAATTTTATAAAATGTAAAAAAAACACGCGCAAAAAAGTATTGTTTACTTTTTGGTTTTTTTTCGCGCTATTTATTAATTAAACGGCATAATGCGTTTTTTTACTTGCTTTAAAAGCGGTAAAAACTTATATTAACGCCGTGGCTAAAGTAACGCGAAAAAAAAATATATTTAAAAAAAAAGTTGCTTTTTTTATTTATTATTTACGCTTTAATAGCGTTTTATATAATATTAAAGTACGCTTTAATTTAAAAAACGTACTTTAATATTAATATGAAGTTTTTTTTATATTAAAAGCAGTTTTATAAAACGTTAATAAAACGCGTTTATAACGCGATTAAAAAAATAATAAAATTATTTAAATATACTTATATTTTAAGCTTTTATATTGTTTATATTTTATTTTTATTATAAAATAAAAAGTATATAAAAATAACGGCATTTTACTGTTTATTAAGTTATAATTAAATAAAATATAATAAAAACAAAATATATATAACACTAGGTTTTTTTATAGTAAAGTTTATTAAATTTAAAATAAAAGCGGCATTATTTTAATATTATAGCGTAAATAATATATATATATATATATATGTATATATAAAAGTATATAAAACTAACGTTATAATATTAAAATAAATTAAAAAAAAAGTTAAAATGTTAGCGTAAAAAATTATAACGTTAATATAAAAAAAAAAAAAAAAGACTGGCATTTATTAAAAAAAATTAAATGTAAATAAACCTAGAATAAAAACATAAAAAAAAGGTTATAAGGAGCTATCACTGACCCCTATTGCCAACTCTTTAAATAAACCTGGCGTATTTATAATTTAAAGAAAACTAGTTCTACTTATTTTAATTAAAATAACCGGCTAAAAAAAAGAGATAATTATAAAAGCCACAATAATACTTTTTTAAGCTAGCGTATTAAAAGTATATTTTATTTATTTTAATAAAAATACGCTAATAAAACTTTAAATATGCGTTATTTTCTGCAACTTTAAAAAAATAAATTTTTTTTTTTAAAAGTTAATTTTAAAACAACGCCAACATCACGCTATTACCTAATTATAAATAAACTTAACTATATTTTTTATAATTTTTCTTTAAATTTAAATAAAAAGCATATATATTTAAAATAATTAGTAGTTATATAAAATATTTTAAATTTTAATAAGTTTTAAATTAATTATTTAAATTAACTAGTTTTAATTAATAAATTTTTATTAATTAACTATATTTATTTCATTTATTATTATTAAGTTTTTTTACAAGTTTTATAAGTTTTAATTAGTTTTTTAAAAAAGCTAGGCTTTTTAAATAATATATTAAGTATTTTAAGCTTTTAAATTAAAAGCTTATAAAAAATAATATAAATATAGTGCATTTTTAAATTATAATATTTAATTTTTTTATAATATTAATAATAATTATTATAAGCTAATATAATATTAAAATATTAATTAAAGGTTTTTTTAAGTAAAAAAAGTGCTTAAAAGCATTTTTTTAAATTATAAGCTATTTTTACCGTATTAAACTTATTAAATTAACATATATAATTTTATTAATTAATTATTTTAATTTTTATTATACTTTTAACTATAATTTTAATGCTAACTAAAGTTAATATTATTTTAAAGTTTATAAATTTTTTTACGGTTTTAAATTTAATAAAAAAGTCAGTTTTTTTATTACTTTTAATATTATAATAATTAAAGCTTTATTTAAAAATAATATTATAAGTTTTTATAAGTTTATAAATAATTTTAAACACTTTTTAAAAAAAGTTTAAAGCGTTTTTTTAAACATTTTAAATAATTATTATATTATTTACATAAAAAGTTATTAAATTATTAAGAAATTATTTTATTGTTTTTTATAAACTTTTAAAAACTTTTAAAGTTTTAATATTAAATATTACTTTATAAATATTTATGCTTTTATAATTATAAATAATTTTATTTTATTTTTTAATATATAATATATTTATATTTTAAGCTTTTTTAGTTTTTTAAGCTATTAAAAAACATTATAATGTTTTATAAAGTTTTTATAATAAACTAAGTATTAAAAAAATTTACTGCTTTTTTTTAATTTTTTTTATAAAATTAAACTTAAAATTTTTATTAAATTATAAAAAATAAAAAACGTTACGTTTTATATATAATAAAAGTTTAATAGCTAGCTAAAAGCTTATATAAGCTTTTTATAATTATTTAGTTTTTTTTTAATTATTATTTTTAAAGCCGTTTTAAAAGCTAATAAGTATTTTTTATATATTGTTTACAAACAATACGCATATTTATACTTAACTTATTTAAAAGCTATTTTAATTATAAATATATTAAATGCTATAAATAAAGCATTTTTAAAAAATGTTTTTTATATTAAAAAGATTTTTAATAGCTTTAATTAATGTTTTTTATATAAAAAAATATAGCTTTTTAATTTAATGCTAACTTTTAATAAGCAAATATTAACTATTTTTTTAATTAAGTTTTTACGGCTTTTATATTATATTTTACTACCGTATAATAAAATTAAAAGTAAAATAGTTTTTATTATTTTATATAATTTTGCTATTAAAAAGCTTTTAACAGTAATAAAAAAAACTTTAATATAATTAAAAATTTTTAAAGTTTTAACTGCTTTAATTTTAATATAGCGTTTAAATTTAAATTTTTTATTTAAATGCACTTTTAATTATTTTAAAGCGGTTAAAGCTTTTAAAATATTTAAATTTAAAACTAATATTAATTTTATTTTAATGCTGTTTTTTAAAATAATAAAAAAATTAAACTTTTTTTTTTAATAAAGTATATAGCTTTTATTTTTTTAAAGCTAAAAGCAATTTTATTTTTATTTTTATATTTAAAAATTTTATTTACTTTTTTTTAAACAGTTTTAATGCTTTTTTTTAATATTTTATTAAAAATAAAAACTATTATATTATTTATATATTTTTATTTAAAAAAGGTTTTTTTATTAGTTTATAAAAATATAATATATATAATATAAACAATTAAAAAAAGCTTTAAAAAGTTTTATATATAATTTTTTTAATAACGTAATAATATTTTTTAATTTAATAAAAATTTAGCAATTAATAAAAAAAAATTTATAAATTAAAATATAATATTTAACTAGCTTTATTTAATTATTTTATTAAATAGCTTATTTTTTAATAAAACATTAAAAGCTTTTTAAATATTTAAAGTAATAAAAATAGCTTTTTAGCCGTTAATTAATGCTAATTTTATATTATAAATAAAGTTAATTATTAAGTTAACAATTAATCGTTTAAATACTATTTTAATATATTAAAAGCTAATAAAGCTTATTTATAATGTTATTTATATTATTTTTTTAACTATTACTTTTTTTAATTTTTTTTTAAGTAAAAAAATAAAATAATAAGCTTTTAAACTTTATATATAAAAAAATTTATTTTTTTTACTTTTAATATTATAATTATTTTTTATTTTTTTATATAATAAAGTAATAACTTTAAATTAAATAACTTTTTAATAGTTATTTATAATATTTACTTATTATAAACTATATTATTTTAAAATATTTAATTATAATAGCGTTAGTTTTTAAAAAAATAAAAAATATTTTAATAGCATATTTTTTTACTTTTTTTATTGTTATAATAATATTTTAAAATAATTAAATTATAAAGTAATTTTTTACTTTTACTTTTAAAAAGTTATTTTTAAAATTATAATAAAATAAAATAGCTTTTATTAAATATTTAGCTTTTTTTAAAGTTTTTAATTATTTAATTTTTTATTAATAATAAAAAAGTATAAATTTATTTACTTTTTTTATATTAGTTAATTACTTATAATAAATATTTATCGGGTTTTATATTATTTATTTAATACTATTAAAATTACTTTTTAACTTTTTTAACTATAATTAAAAACAATTTACAAGCTATATTATTAAAAGTAAACTTTTTTAATTTTTATTATTTTTTATACTATTTAATACTTTTTTATTTATTAAAGTGCTAATTTATTTTTAATACAATAAAACCTGCTTATTATTTTAATACTATTAAATAAAAAGCAGAAAAAAGCGGCGGTTGCATTGTTAATTTTTATAAAATTAAACATTTTTATAAATAAATTATAAGTTTTTAAATTAATTAAATTTTAAAGTTTTTTTAAGTTATTTTTAATAATTTTTTAAATTTTAACTTATTTTTTTTAAAGTTTTATACTTTTATTTTATAAAGTAATTTTTAATAAAAAATAGTTTAAATTAAAAATAAATTTTTTAAAAATTAATACTTTTATAAAAAAAATGTTAAAAAATAATAAGTTTAATACGTAGCCGTTTTTATAAATAAGCTTATTTAATTAGCTAATATAGCATATGTTTAATTTAATTAATTACTTTATTATATAATTACTTTTATATAGCGTGTATATTTTAAGTTTTTAATTTAAATATTATGCGTTTATATTTTTTACTATTAAATAGTTTTTTAAAAGTTTAAAAGCTATAAAGTATTTTATAACCGCTTTTATAATAAGCTTTTTATAATAATTTAAAAAAATATAACTGTTAACGTTTAATTATATTAAATTTTTATAGTAAACAGTTTAATATTTTTTAATTAAAAAGTTAAAATTTTTTTAACATATATTATAACTTTTAAGCAATTTTTTTATATTTTAAATATTTATAAAACTATATATATTATACTTTAAATAAACTTAAGTTTTATTATTATATTATTTAAATATTTAAAGTTTTATAACTATTAAAATATTTATATTTTTTATTTAATAGCGTTAAAAAAATAAAATATACTACTTATAACTTATTAATATTATATATTATTATATTAATAATTTTAAATTTTATAAGCTTATAATAAGTTTACTTTTTAATTATTAAATTTAATAATAACAGTTTTTTATTTTAATTATAAGTAAAATTTATTAACTGCTATTTTTACTATTAATTTAATATTAAAGCGTTTAATAATCTTTTTATATTTTACTGCAAATATTTTAAGCTTTAATTTAAAAATTTATAATAAAAGTATATAAATTATTATAATATTATTTATTATTATAATCTTATTTTTTAAGTTTTTAAAAGTAAATTTTAAAAA
Organism: Biscogniauxia mediterranea; assembly: GCA_018398605.1. Classification (NCBI taxonomy): domain Eukaryota; kingdom Fungi; phylum Ascomycota; class Sordariomycetes; order Xylariales; family Xylariaceae; genus Biscogniauxia; species Biscogniauxia mediterranea. The sequence continues at coordinate 48,315 of JAGXTR010000007.1, read as the reverse complement.
AAAAAATATTATTATAAATAAAAAAAAGTTTATAAAAATTAAAAAAATAATTTATTTATTATTTTTATTTTATTATTTTTATTAAAATAAAAAGTTTTTATTTAAAAATAACATTAATATTAAAGTTTTAATAAAAGCATTTTTTATAATATATTATTAATTGCTAGCTTTTTTAATAACTTTAATTTTAAACTATTTTAAAAAAACTATTATTTTATTAATTTAATAAAGTTTATAAAAGTAATTTTTATAATTTATTAAAAATAATTTATAATAATTAGCATATTTTAATAGTTATTAATATTATTTTAAAAATATTAATTTATATTAATCTTTTTTATAATTACAGTATAAAGTTTTTTTATTATAATATTTAATAAAATAATACTTTTAGCATTTAAAATTATAGCGGATAATATAAGCTTGCTTTTTAATTTTTTAAGCAATATTGCTTATTAAAAACAGCCGAAATTTTTTTATTAATTTTTTAAAAATAATTATTTAAATAACGCTTATTATTAAAAAGTTTACGTTGTTTTTTAAAATATAAACGTTAATTAAAAAAAGCTTATTTAAAATTTAACTTTTTTAACTATTATTTAAAAAGTTATAATAATAAAAATTTTAATAAAAAAGTTTATTATAATAGTTAATATTTTAAACATTATATAAATAATTTATTTTTTTAAAATATTTATTAAAATAGTTTTAAAAGTGCGCTAAATAACTACTTTTTTATTTTTTAATAATAAGTTTTTAATAATTAAATTTAATATTTTAATTATTTAACCGGTTTTAATAAGTTAAACGTTTTAAATAACGTTTATAAAAAGCTTTAATTAATTAAATAGTTTTATATAAACTATAAAAAATAATAAGCATTTAATTAGTTTATTAAGTAAAAAATAAATTAAAATGCAAGTATTTATTTAAGTAATTAAAAGTTTAATAAACGTAATAAACGCTTAAATAATATTAAAAGCTATTTTTTTAAAAAGTTTAAAAGCTTTTATTAACTTGTTTAATTTAGCTTTTTATTTTATTATTTTAATATATAAAATAATAATAATATTATAAAGTTTATAATTTATAATATTAATTTTAATTTATATACTAATTAAATAAAATAATATTATTAATTAACTGCTTAATTATACGTATATAAAAACATTTAAATATTAATTAAAAGTTTTAATATATTTTTTAATTATTTTATAATAATTAAATTAACTGTTTTTTTTAAAAAGCAAATAAAGTTATTAAAAGTTACCGTTAATTTAATAATAACGTTTTTTTAAATTTTAACTTTTTATTTAAATTTAATATATTATTTATTAATTATATTTTATAAAAAAAACTTTATATTAAAAGCGCTTTTAATATTTTTTTTAGCTATAATTAGCTTTAAAAATAACTTAATGTTTTATAATTTAATTTTTTTACGCTAATAAAAGTTAATAACCGCTAATATTATTAATAATGTTTTTATTATATAAAAGTGTTTAAATATTATAATTAAGCGTAATAACGTTATAAAAAGCATATAAATAAAAAGTGGTAATTTTTATTTAAACTGCTTTTTTAATATTTTTAACTTTTTAGCTAATTAATTAGCGTTATTAAAAAATTAAGTAATACACCTGCGCAGCTACTAACAATAGCATGCGCACAGATAATAAATGCAAGGAAAGGTGCCAAGGAGGCATTGGAACGACGAACAGCCCAATAGTGAGTTGCTTTCAAAGCTCGAGCAACAGAAACCTGTTCGATAGCCAAATTCCCCGATATGATATATAGATCCTAACAATCACACCCGGATCTATCTTGATATTGACTAATTTAAAATAAAAATGTGTGGAAAGTCAATGATGAAAGGTTCAGGGTTAGGCTATTAATAAATGCTACACCTATAGGTAGTAGCCTATACCTAGTATGCACTACTCCATTTGTAAACAGTAGAGAGTCGATGAAATCTCTAGACTGCATCAAAATACGGGCGTCTCCGCAACTGACTAAACAAAACACCATATTAGGAGCAAGTATTAACCAGTCAGCCCAGTGTAAGCGATATAAACACTGTAATTTAAGATGCAACGATGAAAAATCAAGTACGATCGTTTGAATGCATAGTAGTTAAGCATCCCGACGCCTAGGTTTGAATCCTTTGCACAACAAGATGATCATCGCTTAAACCCATGCATTATGATAAACTAATTTAACTCGCCTCTAACGGACTTTAGATCTTTTCTCCTCGTCAGGGAAACTCCCCCCAGTCCTTCAAGCGACTCGGTCTTAACGGACTACAATCTACTCAAATGGCTTATTTCCTTATACTCATTCGAGTTCCTTGGTATAAATTCTTTTGAAAAGAACAGTATATCTCATTCTCCTTAGAACTCATCTTTCTCGAATCGAGAAGCGAAAGTATTCTCATAGGACAGAAGAAGCACCGCTCTTGACACTTTAGCACAAACGTATTGTATAGGCACATACCTACCTATACTTTTATGATGTCGAGTCCAACAGTTATACTTGTCACGGGTAAGTTGTACGACGACTAAAAGTCTGGATGTAAGGTAGTTAATCTTCATCTTAGGTGCAAACAGCGGTATTGGCTACGAAACCGTCATTGCCTTGGCCACCGTCGTGTCCGATTCTCACATCTTGCTTGGCTCTAGAACCCTTGAAAAGGGAGAAAAGGCCTTAAGTGAGATAAAGTCAGCACACGGTAACTCTTTAAAGAGTACCATATCTGTTGTACAGATAGACGTTACTGACAGGGAGTCAATTAATGCCACTAAGGAGCACATCGACTCGCAATTTGGCAAGCTAGATGTGCTTATCAACAACGCGGGCATTATAGCGTACCAGGCGACTGACAATCTGACTGCTCTTCGCCAGACCTTTGAGACCAATGTTTTTGGCCCGGCGATCCTGACGGAGACTCTAGAGCCATTATTGAAGAAAGCCACCAAGCCATATATTATCTACGTCTCTTCTGGGCAGGGATCTATAACCATGCGCCTGGACCCGGAGGCTCGTCATCGAAATGTTCGCGGCGACGCTTACCGAATGAGCAAGTCTGCCCTAAACATGTTAGCGGCTTGCCAGAGATACAACTCTGCTGAATGGGGCTGCAGAGTTCTGGCCTTTAACCCTGGCTGGTGCATCTCGAACCTCACGGGAGCTAACGGTCGCGAGGCACGTATCAAGGGAGGTGCTAGGGACCCTAAGGATCCTGCTACTGCACTTGTCAATATTGTTTTAGGAAAGAGAGATGATGATATTGAGAAAAATGGCATGGTTGACCTTGATGGGGGTATACTCCCCTGGTAAAGAGTAATTTATTTCAAATTGTTCATTGCCACATGATATTCAACAGAAGGGCAGAAAGAACCCTGAGCAGGAAACAGATCACCGGGGAGATTTGAAGTAGATCATATTATATCGACGTCCTATCGTCAGGCATAAATCCAATGTTCATCTGAGTAGCTGTCATCATCACCCCCCCTCCGAAACCCGTCCAGTTCGTTCTTCATGAGAAAGTGATCCAAAGCCCCATCCACACATGTTAATAAGTTTGGGGGCCTGCCTTACCTGTTGAAGAAAGGGGAAACTCTCATCCCGGTGATCACCCAACATGAACTCGATAGCTTTAACATTTTCTAGCTTTAACATTTTCTAGCTTTAACTCCTCTAGAGACACGTCCGTGGGTCCGAATGGCTTCCTGGCTGTGATGTTAGCACTGCCAGGGAACATACACGGTCATATCACTCATATGCAACTATCGCCCTGATATTCGTCGAACTACTCTTGACTACCATCATCTGAGCGCGTAGCCCACTTGCTGAGCTGGCGAGGTACATAATGCTGTCCCCAAGCCTACCCGAGTCTGTAGCCATGGCAGCAGCATACGACTACAAATTCACATTGTCGTTTATGTCGATCTCTATGTAACGAGAAATGGTCGCTTGTTGTAAGTAGTCAATTAGGGTATTATTGTACAGATCCAAGACCTTGGCACTCATGTTCGCCGCCGGGATTTACCACGCTAGTACCCGGAGATCTGGGGTAAAGCAGGGTTGGCCGTTATTTTTAGAGCATGGATAATGGCGTGGATATACCTACACCAAATCTCCATACCTACGTACCGCGATGAGTAACCTGTGATTAGTAGAATATCTGTAGCTGATCTGATAGATTGATATCAACCGGGGCGATTTTAAAACCCGTTAGTATAACCTGGTATATTTATACGTAATTTGCATAACTTTATGACCTATACACGAAAATTGGCCTTTATAGCATTAAACCTTGCTCCCTATTTACTACGACTTTTGATACTTAGAGTTAAGTGAGAATTGTTTGTCGCACTTCAATGTTATATATTTGATGGGAATGATCTGGGGGGCACATATGAGACTATAGTGGACTAAAGTAAGCAGTATGAGAAGCTTTGCAACACCGTTACCAAGCTCTCCCGGTCACGTGATCAAATCACCCCATTGTATGTGCGTGCCTCTTGGGAATGGCTTCATCCTCGCCAGGTATAGATATATATGTGTGTAGCCTGGAAAGGAAAGAAAAAGAAAGAATCGTAGATTTAGCCAAGTAGAAGCTCTTGACTTGAAGTTGGTGAAAGGTTACGGTACTCATTGCTGGATTGGAAATAGAACCTCTACCCTTCAAATAAGAGGAATCTCCCTCTGTTCGTAATTTGCATAATGGTGAATATGCAATTTCGGATTGAAATTCCAGCTGTGTTGGCCCCCAGCAGTTTACAGCGTTGTTCTATACTTGCCGGGATAAGTACTGGCGGACCATGCCAAGGTCAATAATGCCAGTAGGAACTCTGGTATAGTGCTGTATGTTGGCAAATACATCAAATGAATCGCGCCCCGTATAATCTGGAAGTTAAACAGCTGCAAGCTCTAGGGTCATGGAGTTCGGATTGAACTTATGGTAATAACACATAAAGTAAGCCTGTTTTTGAATGAAACATAGGTAAATGCCCTTGGTGGCTTCAATGTTGTAACACTGCCCTCTGAAGATCGTGCCGCCATGTGATTAATGGCCTCAATCTTTCTCAAGCAACAAGGAATCCATATCTTCTAGGCATAACTGTAACACAACCCTGTAAGAGAACGTTTTTAAGAAAAGCCTTCTTATTACGGATGCAAGCAAGAATATCCGACTGCGTTTTATAGAATCTACCTCGTTGCATTGCTATACCAATTTCATGTGCAACCAAGAGAACTCTGTATTTCGTCCCATGGGTAAACATGGTAGGGATTTATAGTCTCACTTGCTGCTGCTGAATAGTTCGACCAACCCACGAGCCGATATGGGAAGGATGATGTGCTGACGGGATATAGTTCGCTTATTATTGACCCAACGATCTCAACAACTCCCGGAACAGACTTTGACTTCATCGAACAATTATGCTGCTCCGTTAAAAGCATAGAATAATATCCGTCTTACCAACGACTATGTTCCATGACGAGTATGATTAGTCCCAAGTAATTAGTTTAAAAATATCATGTAAGATCGTCTGTAAGTAGACAGGGGGTAGCAGATAATCGCTGGATACTAATTCAGACTTTTTGGTGGCTTCATCGGATCACTAACCGATATGTACATAGACAGATAAACTTGCAACGCGTCTAGAGTGCGTGTACCGATGTCCACAAGATCAGCAGGCATGTTGCTGTTCAGCCCACTCCACCCAAACCCCTGTAACGGCCCGCATGTGGTCAGGCATGTTGCTGATATATTCACACCCATTTCCAGGATCTTTAGACACCCTCCCCCTACGAGTCTACTCATATCCAATAGTACTTCACGTATTTTTCACTCAGACTAGTAGGATCTATGATGGACTTATCACCTGTTCTAGATATATTCCCTTTTTTCCTGTTTTCCTGTTTTTGGTCCTGTGTCGGGATCCTCTCCCGTGTCGGTACCAGAAGTAACAGAAGTCATGTATTGCTTGTGAAGATATCGTGGAATTTATCACGAGTTATTTCTTACAAAACCTTTACCTACATAACTTACGACTATCGTATCTGGAATATCTTACGTCCCACGTCGAAACCAAGCTAAGGGGGCTTTACAGGCACATTCCTCCTCTCGTCTTTGATCCTTAAACCGAGTTATCAACAGTCAGACACTTCGAACTACGGTAAAGAAAGATGGACAATAGTGCTATGGGCGGAACGCCTTGGCTGGATGAGCCAATAATGCTCCATTCGTCTCGAGCGGACTCGTGTAAGCTGACTGCGGAACAATGTGTTTACCGCAGTGGTCACTGGAGATACTGGTAGGTGACCAAACTGTCAACTGCCACAAAACAGCACTTACGGGAAGCAAACTCACCTAATCGCTGCGTTTAGGTATGAAGCAGACCATGTATTCGCTTTATCAACTGTCTACTTTTTTATCGCCGCAATAGGAATATCTACTTTTGGGTTCTGGTGTCTCCGACTCGCCCCTCCGTCCCTTCGGAATAAACCATGGTGGCAGAAATCGTTGAGCTGTGCTCGCTTTCTGTCTTATCGCCGACAAGAAGTAAAGGGTCTGCATTGGAGACTGCCGTCATGGTCAGTTAGTATTTTACTAGCTATTGGCGCCATATTCTTCCTCGGTATGTTATCCCAACTTCGACGGACGGTACGTGCATTATACTTACCTCCCCACCAGCAATGACTTTAGGTCCTCAACCCTATTACTGGCCGAACACACCGACGCTGAGTTATGGAAGCTCACCTCCGATTGCTACACGGACTGGATGGATGGCATTGGCATGTATGCCTTTCATGATCATACTTCCAACCAAATCAAACATGATCGCTACATTGACGGGAGTCTCCCACGAGCGACTTATTGTGTTTCATAATTGGGTGGGATGGGCAATGTTTGCTTTGGCGCTTGTTCATACGTTCCCGTTTGTCGTGTACCATACCTGGAAAGGTGACATGGTCTCGGCTTGGAACACCAGCCTTGTGTACTGGACCGGTGTAGTAGCGTTGATGGCACAAGCTTATCTTCAAGTGTTTTCTCTTCGTTCCATACGGTTAGTTCAGTGGTTAGGCATTGTGTCCGACGATGAGGCTAATAGACCTAGGGATCGGTTTTATGAATTCTTCAAGGCCACTCACTATATCGCAGCTTTGGTTTTTGTCTTGTTTTTCTTTTTCCACTGCGACTTTCGACTATCATCATGGTAGGTCATTCTCTTCTTCCTGTCTGAGTTGCACCATCAATACTAAATTCCGGTACTAGGGACTATTTTATTGCGACTGGCGTTCTATACTCGTTACAATTCTTCTACTCCCAAATCCGAACATATTTTGAGCTTGGATGTTCTAATCGTGCTACCCTTACTCGAGTTTCGAACTTAGCCCTCAAGGTGACAATCCCTATAGACACTACATGGCAACCAGGGCAGCACGTATTCCTCCGTTTTATTCATCTCGGCTTGCATGCCTTAACAGCCCACCCCTTTACTATCTGTAGTCTTCCCAGTACGCGATATAGCAAAGGAAAATCAACGCTGGTTTTCTATGTGCAACCACGGGGTGGGTTGACTGGTCGCTTAGCAGCAGCTGCTGCGCAGAAGCCTGGTTTGAGCGTTCCGATTCTACTGGATGGTGTATACGGTGGTATAAAGGGGCGGCCTTTATACACCTACGATTACAGGCTTATTGTCGCATGTGGGGCTGGCGCAGGTTTTTCGCTTCCCTTCGTCATGGAAGCCATACTCCATTCGACTAGATACGAAGATACTGAAAAGTCCCCAACCCAGACGCAAGTGATTATTGCAACCAGGGATAATCAGTTGGAAGAATGGTACGCTGAAGCGCTAGAGGAGTTTCTAGAGGACAACGATATCCCGACTATCCCTGACAATGTTACGATAACTGTGTATTGCACAGGGCAGGAAGGTATGAGAAGCGAAAGTGCATCTACTTCTAATCTCAAGCCAGGCTCTGAGGATGGACTTGATCGAAACAGCCGGACAAGAGCCCATCTACAAGCTGTCATTGGTCGCCCAGACATCACGAGCCTAGTAAATGATGCAACTCTCCAATCTGGAGTTTCAGTGGGAATTGCGGCTTGTGGGCCGGCTGCTGTATTGAGAGCCGTACAAGACGAGGCTGCTGCCGCCCAGTTGAGGATACTAAACTCTACATCTGGTGCTCGAGATGTCTATTTACATTCTGAAAGCTTTGCGTAAGCTCTCCCCTCCCCTTGTCCTAAAACTGTCTCCTATAATTTCCTCCAAAATTGGCTATACTAACAATCGCAAACTTGCAGCTGGTAGGTAGGCTATTTTATCATGAGCTTATGTAGTATTGAATCATAATCAAGTCGTTGCATTCAGTAGCTTTACATAGTATATTATAATACATTTAGGAAGTTACTCAGTTTCGACTATACTTATTTCTCTACACAGATTACCATATGGTCGAAGACACGATATAAGTATATGCAAACATAGAATAAATACGATGATATAAAGTCTCGACAGTGAAAAGAAGCCTCGCCTATAGAGAAACTCAAGAAATGCAACTAGGTTATACTGCATAAAACACATTGGACCTCTAGGATCATCCTACAACTGTACATGGTTATCATTTGTGTAAAATGTATCGATCCCATAGTCCTTAAACCTCCTATTCTCAACCGCCGTTGTAGCAATTTATAGATATATAACTACAAATAATTCCATGCAGTACAGTTACTCTCGACGTATTAATGACTACCATGGCCTAATTCAAAACGGCCTGCTATAAATGTACCAAGAAAGATGCCACCAAGAACGGAAAGGAAATAGCCAACATTCATTGTCATAACAGCTAGCATGCTACACAGTGTTAGTGGAGCGTATTTGAGGAAGTAAGAGATTATATGTTTACTGGCAGCGTAATAAAAAGGAAGTAGAGGGAAATACTACTCACAGTAGGTAGCCGAAACCGCTGATGATAACTTCGAGGACGGCACGAGTAGTTTCTGTTGCTACTTTGAAAGGATGGCTAGTCCAGTGCGATCGTAACCGATTCCCCACAGACTCGGGGCTGTTTCTATAGTCTTCTTCATTGGCGAATGACTCTTTGGCGATGACCTGTTCAAGCTCTGATTTCGAATAGAGCAAAGCAGAGCGAAGGGCCACGAGGATGCGATGTGCTATCCCGAGCATTATTAGAAAAATGCAAGTGCCAGCGTACGAGCCCTCGCTTGTGGGTGTCCAATCAAGTGAGTATAGTGGTGTTGTCGCGCTCTGAAAGAAGACCATAGCCATATCAGCTGAGGTCATCATAGTAGATGGGGATGAAGACGAGCCACTCATGTCCATTGTAGCTGAAGCCATGGGAGCAGTTCCTGTCATAGTAGCGGACGAAGTCATAGTCATCATTGTGTCGTGATCCATTGTGGGCAGAAGGCTAGGTTATCGAGTTATGTTTTCAAATAGTGAGGTTTGTAGAATCACACTACTATGTCTTAAGTAAGTACTGAGCAATATAATGAGTTGTGGCTGTTCAGTTGTATGTTATGTAGGAGTATCACCTCGTATCTGATATAGATGTATACAGGAGGGTTAGCTCACTAGGTTAACTAGAAGTAAGCCCATAAATATCATCCACTTGAGCTAATTATCGGCTGATCGACCCTTGCAGGCAGGCTCTCCGACACTCCTTGCCCCTCATGTTGAAGTCCAATCTCCCTTGCATTGCATGCATGTCGTCCTCGTGGCAGGGTGTTCGGTCGAAGGAACGGCAAGCCAAAGAGTGATATTATATCTTACCATTATACCCTTCTACCACACTAACAATTATCTATGTATATCAGATCGACCCATTTCCCCAGACTTGCTTTCGAACATAGACACAAGGATTATCAAATTCTTCATCGAGTATGTTCATGTAACGTATCTTTCACTCGGCACATAATACTAAAGCACCTAATCTATATTTAAATCAACTCCAGCCTTTGACACACAAACAGCTCAAGCTTCCAGGTTTCCTTTGACCAGTGAGGCGATGAAATATAATAAATCATCAAAAATTTCAGCCACATAGGGACCGTACGTATGCAAATGATCAACACTTTAGTCCTTACAGAACTAGATAAACTAATTGTAGCCCAACTTCTATGACGAATAAATGAAAGGTTTCCACTATTCACATTAACTTGCTAACCTAGTAGGTATATTGGACAATTATCACAATCTAGATGGGTATACATGCAGATAAAGCATATAAGATCGGCACAAGCATATTGACATATCCAATACAAAAAAAGACCGACAGACTGGTAGCCATCAAATTAAAGTAAATCCAAGTATTAATCTGCTCAAACTGCCTCATGGTGGAACCTTCACCACACTTAGCGCCAAACGAGGTCTGGTTAGAAACTAGGGGTGGTGGGGTGTGTATAGATAGAGCCACCCCTTATCATAAGCTTTATGTTAGGTGCCTGGTTTATCTGCGTGGTTGTAGTAGGAGGGAGAGGCCCAAGCGTTGTCTGTAAAGTTGATGTTGATCATCCTGGCATTATGTTGAAGGGCATGGTATTTACCATGTTCCTTGTACGTTTTGTGTGTCCTTTCTTCTGCACACTACCTACTATGTATAAAATGTAGCAAAGGGATCTTCCCGTAGTGCTGTCCAACGTACCCCAAGTTTGGATAGATACTCAGGTATCTCAGTTAATAGGCATGTGATTTTCCACTGTGTAAGCAGTCGTTATACAAGTAAATCCTAAATGTACCTAGATAAATGGTGGGCCAGAGACACTAAAGATCACGAAGCAACCAAGAATTCTGAATAACTTCAGAATGGGCAAAAGAAATCGTACATTCCAAAAGGAGTGGTCCATATATGAACAGAACAGCAATAGTGGCATAGTAGGAGTGGTTTCTTCATTTGGACCTCATCAGGACATCGCTAAAATGAAACAGATGGCGTTAAAAGTGTATTCATGTAATAGGGGTTGGCTCAGCCATAGTTGCCATGTCTTCGTAATGCTGTATCATGAAATGATTCTTACGTCCCATGAGGTTCCAAGATGATCTCTACGAATTCCTATGGAGATGAGTGGATATTTCAGTCTTATAAGGGTTAAACATTCTAAAGAATTTCTCATGATTTTTCTCCTTTTCAGAATTGCAACAGAATCCTGATACTTTCTTTTATACCCCCGTTGAGATTCATGGAAATTGTTCTTACACAGCATCGTACATCGTTAGATGATATCAAGCACCTAGTACGCGGCACAGTTCAATGATATATCGGCTTTTCGCACACTGCTTTCTTATCTCCGTGATGAAACCACCATAATTTGTAAAAGAAACCTCCCTCCCCCCCCCCCCCCCCCCCCAAAAAAAAAAAAACCAAGAACCACCTAACCCGTATGGTAGCGACTCGGTGTAGTATTAAGCAAGACATGTTTGGAGAATTGTAGGGATTTCTTTAAACACATGATACGTCAGATAGCACGGTCTGGGGTAGGTAGTATATAATCGAGGTCTGATAAAAACTTAACCTTCCGGATTCAACATGCCCCCCCCCCCCCCCCCCCCCTTCTCACAACTTCACCCAGCTTCGGCCTAGGACTGTAGAATCAATATATCCTTGATGGAGATAGGCAAAGACTTGACTTCGATATCCAAGGCCTCTCTTTTCGGTAACACACCTAGTCTCCAGAATTTCCCGATACTATCACTAGAGTACATGCTTATATAACTGAATAGATCTGGAATAACCCCATGGTATTTATAGGCTTCATCCATGCATCTATTTATATCCAACATTTGACGACCTTTCTCTTGAGAATTAGTTTCACATACTTTCGAAATGGCGTGTCAGCAGCCTTTATCACGTACCAGCTTTAGCCTTCTGTCATTTACCTGGCGTCCCAAGGCAATATCGGATGATCAGGCCTTCGCCGCCATGAAAGCTGCCATCGACAACGGCGCCACCGTTTGGTCTTCTTCCTCAATATACGGGCTTCCACCCGAGCCACACACCACAGGTCTCCTGCCTCTGCGCCGCTATTTCCAGAAGTATCCCGAGGACGCGCCTAAGGTGACCCTCTTTATCTGGGGTTGCTTCGACGCCGCAGGATGGGCCCCGACGTGCACTCGAAAGGGGGTGCGTGCTAGCTGGGAGGAATGCAACCAAATCCTAGGCGGCGTCAAGTATATAGATGTCTTTGGGCCCGCGCAGATGAACTGGAAGATTCCCGTTGAAGAAACCATCGGTGCGCTGAAAGAGCTACAGGACGAGGGCAAAATCGGTGCCGTGGGTCTTTCGGAGGTACGTGCGGAGACCATTCGACGAGCGTCTGCCGTCTGTCCGATCCGATTCGCTGAGATTGAGTTTTCTCTTTGGAGTACTGAAGTGCTGGACAATGGTGTGGCACTTGCAGCGAAGGAGTGCAATGTCTCTTTGATGTGCTATGCTCCTCTCGGGTATGGTTTTCTCACGGGGGCTATAAAGAAGATTGGAGACATACCTGAGGGTGATTCAAGACATAAAATTGGGCGCTTTCAGCCAGAAGCACGTAATCGATCTCCTTTTCCTTTCCCCCCTTTTCTCCCCCTTTCTTATTTCTTTCGTGCATATCGATCCATCAACAGGCGCATGGCCCGAAAAGCATCTAGTTCCCTGACAAATCTATCATTTAGAACTTCACCAAAAATCTCGCCTTAATGGACAAGATCGAATGCATCGCAAAGAAGAAAGGCGTGACTTCTTCACGACTTACACTTGCGTGGATACGTGCGCAATCCAACGTGGGTAATTGTGGTACACTTATACGTATACCAGGAACTACAAGTGCGGAACGCGTTCGCGCGAACTGCAAGATCATCGAGATGTCGACCCAAGATAAGATAGAAGTTGACCGAATACTTCAGTCATTAAATGTTGCCGGGCATAGACATGTTCCTGGAATGGACCATTTTCTTTGGACTTGATCTGGGGACTTGCAACAGGTTTTCTCTGCTTGCTATATTGGCATTTGCATTCGTGTAGATATGTTTAAAGAACCCATCGACATCTTACTACTTATTCTCTTAGTACTTGATATATTTTATAACCTACGATCATTATCGCGTTACGAGATTCAAATATCAGCGTGGGTGTATTGTGGTGGTATAAAGTATCATGTTGATCGTAAGTCTAAGGTCCTTCTGAATATCCCCCTTTTATCATAATATACTGTCTTGTCGTCTAGTAGTCGAACGGGGGTTCGGTATAGATACTCTTCTTGTGCAACTTCTAACCCTGTAGGCGCTGTTCCTCAAATGAGTTTTTCAAATATTGCTGTCTCCTCCGTGTATCTTAAGAAAATGAACTGTGTGCCAGGCACATGGAATATATAGGGAATAGGCATGGAGACGGCAAAACGACTGCTAGGGGCCGTGGCTCATCTAATCCTGTTCAGGCGAAATGCCGATATTTCCGGGCGTAACCCTCTCGCGTCAATACCTCATCTACGATCTCCTTTTCTTGCATCGTGCACATAGTCAGGAATTACGGCCCTTATTTCGACGAGTCGCTCGCGCTGGGCGGCTGGGCCAGGCCATTGGAGGCCACGCCGTGATCACCTGGAGCGATGATAGTCGTCTTCAATCCTGTGCTTGTGACGTTTCTAATATGCATGGTGTACTCTAGTAACTCTGCTACCTCCTCATCTGTTCCAACCTCGTTGAAAAACTCCAAAGTCTCTAGTTCCGGTGGTAGGCCGACGGAATGAAGACGAGGTTTGGCCGATGATTTCCCAAACAGCTGCCAATCCCAGCTGATGCGGAGGGTCGTGAGGGCGATAAAATCCCTCATTCGCAAGGGCTTTCTACCGTTTAGGGTGGGAAAATTTATGGTGATGGACTTCAAAGAATGGCACTGGGAGCTTAATGCAACGATGTAGTCTCCGATATTGTCGGAGCTCTCTTCCAATTCAGGATTCGGCTCTGCGTTCTGAGTCATGATAAATTCTTCTAGGGCTTCGGGAAACTCAAGCACGTCGCCAAGAGCGTCGTCACTAATGTCGCACTCAATCAGATGAAGCTTCTTCAGAGCAGTCTCGTGTGGACGCTCGATATGGTCGAAGCCCCGATAGTCTAGCTTCGCTCGCCTGATAAGCAGAGACTCGAGCGTGGGGTGGGCAAAGATGTGAATGCTTTCGCGGAGATCCCAGTAAGCGTTGTCGGCAGACTGGTAGAACAGAGTGCACGACTTCAGACATGCCAAGTCAAACGGACCATTGAAGAGGGCGCCGATGCCATGGAGAAGGGCATCAGGGACAGATATGTCCAACCTCTCGAGGTTAGACATGGTGGAGATGGTGCGCGACAGGCTGTCGAAGCGCGAAGGCTCGTAGTGTGAAGCGGGAATGTGGCCGTTGAGGCTCAGATGAGACAGCTCACCGTCGGGATACTCCAAGCTCACATCGTGGATGACGGAGCCACGGCGCATGCGGCGGGTGAGAGACTCGCTGAAGACAAGATGATGCTCAGGGCTCTCGAAGCGCACCGTCTTATACAGGATGGAGTCGGCGAGCTCATGCCAGTGCTTGCTGACGCGAGACACGCTGGAGAGATCACGCCTCGAGATTCTACCCACGGCCTCGAATATGCGAACAAGCAACTCATCCGGCAGGGATGCCATACGATCGCACTGGGTCGGAGATTGACACTGTGGGCCTGGTCTACTCGAGTTGGCACCGCGCGACATTTTTTCCCTTTTTTTTTTCTTTTTTTCTTTTGTCTGAGTGAATAATTAGGTATGTTAGTGAGTTGAATGTGGATCTGGGGAAGAGAAAAACTGACGGGATTTCATGCGACTAAGAAAACACACCAGCCCCTTTTAACCCATCGCGACGAATCGTACGGTTCCAAGTGGATTAACCCGAGTTAGGTAGTATGGATGCACCGCCACGGGGGGGGGGGGGCTGGTGCCAAGCTGGAGGTAAGTTAGGTACCTAGTCGCCGCGAATATCCGTCATGATCCGTTTCTTTATGCCCTTTATTTACTACCTGAGCTATTATGAGCAACATAATAGAAAAATAGGTAGGCCAGTACCTATATAATAAACTATATTTAAACTGTTAGATACTTAGAATATCAACACGTATATTCATTTTTTATCTTTTTAATCCTGCCACTATAAACCAGGGTTCGGAATTTAGTTAGTTAGTTTAGTCCAGTGGTGGAATAATATTAACTAAGGCTACCCTGGAATAAAACTAACTAACTAAAAATTTACCCTGGACTGGAATAACTAAACTAAGGATTAACTAAACTAAGGATTAACTAAACTAACTAAGGATTAACTAAAAAGATTACGTAATATTAAAAAAATTAAAAATTTTTTAATAAAAACTAATAAAAATTAATAAAAATTAATAAAAATTAATAAAAATTAAAATAAATTAAAAAGAATTAAAACAAATTAAAAAAAGTTAAAAAATAAATAAAAATAAATAAAAAATAAATAAAAATAAATAAAGATAAATAAATAAATAAAATATTTTTATATATTAATTAATTAATTAATTAATTTTAATTTAATTTTATTTAATTTTTATTTAATTTATTTAATTTATTTTTATTTTATTCCATTTTATTTTTATTTTTTTTATTTTTTTATTTATATTTAATTAATTTATTTTTATTTATTTTTATTTAATTTATATTTAATTAATTTAATTAACTTTTATTTTATTTTATTTCATTTTTATTTAATTTATTTAATTTATTTTTATTTTATTCCATTTTTTTATTTAATTTATATTTAATTAATTTATTTTTATTTATTTTTATTTAATTTGTATTTAATTAATTTAATTAATTTTTATTTTATTTTATTTTATTTTTATTTATTTTTATTTAATTTAATTTAATTTATTTAATTTTATTTAATTTTATTTTATTTAATTTAATTTTATTTAATTTTTATTTAATTTTATTTAATTTTATTTAATTTTATTTAATTTTTATTTAATTTTTTATTTAAAACGGAATAATTTAGTTAATTTAGTTAATTTTTTAAATTAACTAACTAACTAAGGAATAATTTTGGATTAACTAAAATGCCCTTAGTTTAGTCCGGCAGTGGAATAAAACTAAACTAACTAAGGATTAACTAACTAAGACTAAAAACTAAGGAATAAATTCCGAACCCTGCTATAAACTAAAGGTAAGGGGTTGCCTTAGTGTGTAGGCTAAGTAGATTGGTTACTGAGTGCCCCGCGCTTTTGGCAATATCAATGAGCCTAACCATCACCGTAAAGACAACTTCTAAGGTGCTACATAGATAGGTGATGTTAAAAATAGCACGCCTAGTTCTTAAGAAGCCCTTTTTATAACAGCCAGTTGAGTAGGTAAGTAAACAAGTAAGTTACTGCCTACCTAGTTAAAATAAGAAGAAGAAGAAAAAAGGGGGAAAGATCGAAGAAATCGATACCACCAACTGTCATCAGTCAACCACTTGATATTAGGTACCTAACTTAGGTATATATATATATATTGAGGCATAACACGATTATTGGCTCTTCAAGGAAGCCACTGAATCCCGTCTTGTCGTTTATTAATCCGTTCATTTGTCAAAACACCATATTCTGCCACCACCTATCGTACAGAAATACGAAAACGATAACCAGGACATTGACCCACATCACGATCATTCCCAGCAAAACCCCAATAATGAGCTCTTCTTGCCTTCGTCGTCCCCATCTGTCTCTTGATATCAATTCTCTCCTGTTCTCCTCCCTTTGATTTTGGCAACCAGTTCCGGCACCGACGTAACTGGCCTGCGGTATGTCAATGTGGGGGCCGGGTTCCGCGACCCACGGGTCATCATCTCCGTCCGAGTCCGAGTCCTCCCAGTGATTACGGGCAAAGTCGCTAATATCCCCGATTCCGCCCTCTGGGCTACCTATGATTATTAAGTCGCCCAATCGCCCTGTTTCCTCGTCTTGCCCCTGTTTCTCCTTCTCCACGCTGTCGGTCAAGTGCCACACCCAATGAGGCTCATGTGCTGGCGGGATCGTCTCTTGTTGGATGCCTTTAGGCAACATAGAGCTGTTAGCTCGTATGGTGGTAGTGGCTGTCGAATTTCTGCCGTGAAATACGTGAAAGATTATGTCATTTGGGTCCTGCTGGTTGATGAGGGGGGCAAAATCTAGCTCGACGGTGAGGTGAATGACCTGATGGGGTTCATTGCTGTCCCGCCGCGAGATGGGCTGTACATGCAAAACTGCGGTACACTTGCGTCTTTTTTTATCGGGGGCATCGTGATCATCCTCATAATTACCGCTGTGTTCGTCACTGTCGACCTCGATATTGGGAGGGCGCCGCCGTTTGGGTGGCATTTTCTACCAAAAGTCTGCCTCTGTGAAAAGTGCCGATTCCTACTTTCACTTTCAGCTTCGTTCCCTCTCGCCCTCTTGTAAACTAACTTAGGTACCTAGCATTTATGCCTTATATGTCCAGCACGGGCGACTGCATGGAGATCCGCGTTCCAGGGCGGCACTCTCTTCCGCATTCGGATAACATAACCCCTGTAGTTTGTGGGATGGGTCAGGCATGCCGATGAAAATAGCACACAACGGTGCATTCGTTTCGATGCTTGAATAAAGAAGCATATCACAAACAACTTCATATAACGGCTAACTGCTGTTATAGATTGTGGTTGGTCCTAGCCAAGCGAGGCGAGAGGAGCCCGATCGCGGGTGCAAGAATGCAGCGAGACCGGTTGGGAATGGCGATGTTAAGCGATTTTAAAGCAAACCTTCAAGGCAAAAGGTAACCGAAATGTAGGCACTCAACCAATCGGATATGAATCAGTACATCCTCGGCCATATCGTTGAAGTTCCTCTTCCTCCATCGCTATTCAATTACCAGGCAGTTCTTGACTTGCTCTGTTTTATTCCTCCCTCCTGATCCCTTACTATTTACGGTATACATAACCCATACAGCGTAAAAGGGGACGGTCATATATCAATATACAACCAGTTTGATTATACCCGTTTGACTATTGACCAGATGCCTAACTACTGCACTGGCCATATCCGACTTCCCAACGGTTGTTCCCAGAATGTTACGATAGTCTTACACGGTGATATTGGTGATGAAGACACTGGGAATGGGTTGGATGGTTTCGTGCCTACACGAAAGGCCATCAGCCTTCATTTGGGCAGTGGCTCGCGATCCTGGCGCGGCGGGCGAGTTGACGAGATGGATGACCAGGGCCATCCAACTGAAGAGGATGTTATGCTATCGACCACGGATGGAGTGCTCATTGCAGCCCAGTACGGCGAAAAGGATTGCTCGAATGTGGGAAATGTGTTGGCTGGACTTGTGGTTCCAAAGTTAGCTACTGACAGCACGAAGCCCTCGGCGAGGCAACAACTGTTGTCAAGCTGGCCGCTATCACTGCTTCCACACGATTGGCGGCACTGGTGTATTCGGCATCTTACGATCGCGCTACACCGGCTTGTTAAATTTAGCATACGTGCAATCCTAGTAACAGTTGTGGTACTGTTCCTTTTTCTGACACTACTCACTTTTCGGCATCACCATCATTCCTTTTCCGACTTCTTCAGTAGCAGTCGAGGAGGCAGAGACGAGGATCGAAATGAGCTCCAGGAACATGTTCCGGTATTCCTCTTACCTTTTGAACTACCAAATCATCTCAATAAAACGATACATAATTATGGCAGCATTGTGTTGGACGGCACAAATTGGCTCATCCGTGAAGTGGCTCCGATAGTGGGCGAGGTGGTGAAGCGATGCGGTTGCAACCATCCACCCAAGGACAACTACCAACAACGGCAATACTCATCCAAGCTATGCCAGGCTCTTTGTAGCAGTGGAGGTCCAGACCACTTCATACAATTCCCAGGAGCAGGACGTCTCCTCGCGCTCCAGAAATCTCTACACGGCATCAAAGCTGGACGAAACTTCTGGCTAGAAGATCTCTCACCCCGTTGGCTTGACATGGCTCACGCACAAGACAGGGAGTTGCAGAGAGTCTATAGGTATACCGATATTACTGATAGCCTTTCTAAAGGCCATAATTCTCAATTGAGAATCAGCACATCATCGACCACTAACCGACAAACCCCTTACGCCACTACCCTGGTTACATCTACAAGTCTTTCTTACTCTTCTTATGAGGGAGACTCGGAATCAAATAGTGCGACAGAGACTCATATTTCAGAATCAGAACTCCAGTCACGTCTTCGTGATCTTCTCCAACTATTACATCATCTTCAACCCGACACCCACGCATACGCGGACCACCATGCTAAAGCAAGGTCCATTTTTGAGACAACGATTGCGCCTCGCAATGACCGGCTGCAGCATGCCTACGATCGAGCCGTGCTGGGTTTCCTACCCGACATCAATCTTATAGATATGACTTGGAAAGGTGCCATAGCGACATTTGTTCAATGGGAAGAATGGTTCGATGAACTGGGGAAAGTCCTAACAGCAGTGAGAAGAGCAGCCATGAGCTTTAACCGCCGTCCCTTGGATGAGGGTAGTAGTGAAAGTCAAATTGGTAACAGCTACAGTAAGAAAGGAGAAGATATCAGCGATAAAGAAGAAGCACAACTAGCCCTACACGTCCAGACGATGTGCTCTCAAGCGCTAGGCCACGTACGCGATGTGCGTAGCGCAGCAAGTTCATTAGTCCAGCAGATGGAAATGTTACACCGTATTGCCAAGACATACTCTGCTAGCGGATGGAGGATAAGAAGAACTGTGGCAGAACTGGAACATGACGGGCTGGTTTCTGCGAAGGACCTTGTAGATATGTTAGAAAGTGTCAGTGAGGCTAGTGCGAGTTCTAAAGGCCCAGGCGAAAGGAAAGAAAGTGATAACGAGAATGATAGTGACGGGAATGAAGAGAAAGAGTGGGAAGCACGCGTCAAAGAACAAGCTATCGAAGCATGGGTCGTGTGGCCGGTGGGAGAAGATGTGCGACAAGACATTGAGAAGGCAGCTAACCTCCTGTCGCTTAGAAAAGAGTAGCTAGGTCTAGTAAAGGAGCGCCATGTATGAAGATTATTGAGATGAAAACCGTGCTGTCTGGTGGTCATGTTGAGGATTCTCCAGTAAGATATCCGCCTTGCACCGAAGAGAGAAGGGGTTAACGCCGACACTTCGGGAGACCAAGCCCGAGATGATTCCAAGCAGTAGACATCACCGGCTGACCTTAGTGGTAACAAGGGGTATATGCAGTCAAGCACCATTTGCCTATAACCAATAACGCATAGAAAGTTTCTTAATTTATCTGTTTGATCATTCTCGTCACGTACCTAAGTTTAGGAGTGGGAAGATCTTTTACAAAAGGGGCCAATGAGGCCCCCTATTACATATCAGGTAATACATAGGTATGTAGAACCTAGGGGGTCAGTCAACATGATAAATAATTCACCACGATAATATGCTACCTAGATTTTATCGTGAGCTTCATACTTAAATAGTGACAGTAAGTACGTGCGATGATGAAATAATAACCGGCCTACGACGACTCAACCCCAACCCAAACGACTGCTCTTTACGGGATGCATTGTCAGTTTATTTTTTGCTTAGATGGCCCATACGTTGCTGCCCAAGCATCATACTCTGGAGCCATCATAAGTTGTTGCATGTGTCGCCTTCGTATACCTACATTGCCCCCATCAAAGATAGGTAACACCATTGCATTATTGAGCAGCTCTGCAAATGGCTGGCTGTTATCATAAGCCGTGCTAGGTTTATAAGTCAGTATTAGCTGCTCGACTGTATCTTGGTGAATACTCACATTCCAACTGCGTTGATTGCATCAGTGACTGCCTTAACGGCAGCATCGCTGCAATAAATCTTTGCCGCAAGCGCGAGCTCCCTACGAGCATTATAGTCCCCTGGTCCGGCGGTCATAGCATGAGCCGCCTTCCACGTCAAAGCACGACACGCTTCTGCTTGCATCTTTATTCCGGAGAGTAAGTCCGCTACGGCTTGACGTTCAAGCAAAGGTACTGCGCCACGACGGTCATCATCCTTGGCAAAGGCCAACGCGGCATCGAAAGCGGCGCGCATAAGGCCTACGCTCATGGCGCCCACTAGTACAGCGCTACAGTCGAATGAACCATTGACGATGGGGGCGCCCTCTCCCGGTGCACATAGCACATTTTTCTCAGGCACACGGACGTTCGTATATCTGATATGAGGACCAGAAGCTGTTGTGTGGCCCATCGTCTCCACTTGGCGGATAACCTGGAAAGCATCCGGGCCATTACGGTTAAGGTCCTCGCGAGTCACAATTATGACCATAATGTGATCCTTTGGGTCGGCATCCTGGGCTTGGTTAGCTAAGTCGGTGGCATCGCGACAAACCACGCAGGCCAGATCGGCACCCTTAAAGTCCCAGCCCGCACTGTTAGTAGCCCAAATCTTTTCACCGTCGATAACCCATTCGTCACCTTCTCTCCTTGCCGTCGTGTTGAGTCCCTTGCCGCCCTTCTCTAGCCAATTCGCCACGCCTCCGGGCTCACTGTAAACAAGAGAAGCAAGGGGAGCACCTTTTCCGGATAGAAAAGGTTCCAAGAAGGCTTTCATTTCGAGGTTCTGACAAAGATTGAACGGTGTGAGGCCTAAACCCGTACCAAATATGGTCAGCGCCGCTGAAGGATCAACTGCGTAGCACTCCTCAACCAGAATGGCGGCCTCTACAAGAGAACCTCCATTGCCACCGAAGCTAGACGCAAGCTGTCCTTTGATCAACCCTGAGGCGACAGCAGCTTCATAAACCGACTGAGTAGCCTGAAAGCGCTCATGTTGGGCAGAGTAAGCGCTATACGTAGCTCGTGCGGGTCTAAGGATCCTTTCTGCGAAAGACGTAGCCGCCGCCCTTGTGGCAGCCTCTGAGGAACTGAGATGAAAATCAACAGGCATCGTGTGCAGTGTGTATGTGTGTGTTTGGAAGTACTCTAAAATGACCTAGAATCGGCTGAATCGGCTGCAGAGGTGAAATATAGATAATTGAAGCCTCCCACGAAGTAAGATCTTGCACTACTCTTTATCCGAGTCGAGGTGTGGTAAGTAATGAAATCTGCTGACGCCATCACGCTGGGTTAGGTTACAGTCTATAAGAATCACACCATGAGTTACTGATTCTTTACCCCACTTGTGTATGATAGAGGAGGGGTTAATAGACATAGATATACAGCCCAAGAACTAGTAAGCCACTCTCGATACTAGCTGTTTTCTAGTCGAATGGATGGGTGCGGTTCTTATCTAGTGTGCCGTTCTTTGGCCAACACAGCTTGTATTGAATTTTCTTTTTAAAATTAATATCGAATAATTAAAATAGTGACAATACTAGATTGAATGAAAGTGGTTACTTATAATATCATACATGATAATTCATAATTCGAGGGTAAGCAATTTGTGATAACTTCGGCCTCCTGATATGACACCGTATATTAGTCACTCTCACTCCCTAGCCTTGAGTGGGACACTTGACCTTATCAACCCCGCGATCGTCACTATGAGGTTGGCCAGCTCGGAGCTACTTAGGGTTGAAGTGCAGATATCAGGGACTCACGGATCGGTGGCAGGCCCGGCACCGAGCGCGTCACAGCCTCCTAAGGTGCGCAAGTAGCAACATAGGTAGACAACCGGAACTATCCCTAACAAAATATGATGCAATCACCAGGAACGCCATGGATCGTCATTCGCCAAGTCATGTCGCTATAAGCTGAACAGCAGTAATTTCGTGTGCTACTCATGTTCTCACGTCGTAGTTCGGTAGAATTTCAAAGTATAGTTTTTCAAGCCCTCATATGAATGAAGAATCATGGCTCACTTTGGGACTCTGATCTACACGTCGTCTGTTCTCGTACCCAAAAATATTTTCTATTTATATCATGGCCATAAGTTATTCAAAACTCCCTACCCTTCTTCGACTGTCAAGATCAAAATATTACGTGTCGTCGTATACTAGATATCATGCCCCCATTACAGCTCCACCTGAAATGCTCTATATTGATGAGTTACACGAGGTTGTGGGCTCATGTGAGCTATTAAAGGTAACTCGCCCCTATTATACGAAGTACTATCATCATTGACGACATTGCCCGGGCGCGTCCTCCAGAGTGGCCAAGAGGTAGATCATACTGCATAATACTGGATGAGCCGCAGATGCAAGTGATATTACCTAATTGATATCTATCTTGGTTGCTTTAGCAGTGCTTAGGTACTTAGGTCGTGCGAACTGAAACGAAGCCATTAAGCACAGGCGCTTTGGCGGAAAATCAACCATCGTGAGGAGATACTTTGTTTACTGACATGTGTCAGTCAATTGGTTCTGCGGTGGTAGTTAAGCCGTTTCTACTGATAATTTTTGATTATAATGTTCATGTTTATAGTAATATCTTTCCCCTTCCCAGAATCGTAGAAATACCATCAGCACATTTTAGCCAGTCTTTATACTCAGGGGGGAGTTTTGGATGATCGAGCAGGGGCATGATACAGGGTTTCTCAGGCATGAGCCGACGGCCCACTGGAATTCCATATGGCTGACTTCTTGAATTATTCCGTCTTGGCGGTTTTAAACCTACCAAATTAGGTAAACCAGAATATATCGACGCTGGTTGCAAGTTATTACCTAATGAATTACACTTGAGTTTCCACCTGGAAACAAAGTCAAGAAACCCAAGGATTTGGCTTCATGAGATGGGGGAGAAATACTATACAATGTGATTAAGGACGAAGCCACTCTTGGATTGATTTCGGGTTTTTTCTACTTTCTTTTTCTTTTTATGTAGGTACCTAGTTGGATTATATCATTAATCCATGGCTAGCAGCGATGTAAAATATAAATCGACTACAGCCTAGGTATTAAGAATAGGGAGCCAGATCGTTTTAGTCCAATAGCCAACCGACCTTGTCCGCCGCATTTACAACATGCCATATATTTGTTACTAGGTTAAGAATCTTGAGGTACCTAGGTATTAAGTGCAAGAGACACCTGTCTGGTCCCGGGGCGGAATCACAGCCGCAAACCCCACTAAAGGTCCCGGAACTCAAGGAAATCTAGGTAGGTACCTAGGTAGCAGCACGTGTGTACCTGGATGGACCGGGGATGGACATCTGCAGATCCGCTGGCAATCGGTCGGGTCCAGCCGGCAATTAATTACGGTACCGTACCCACTAAACTCGCATGCAGAGACCGTTGCATGCCACCTACGCGGGGCCCTAGCAAGGTTTAAAAATAAAGTTAGGCCTATACGCGAGCCAAGCTTTTTGCTTGCGTCACAATCTTTAGGGATGTAAAACGTCCCATTTTATGGGTTAACGAAGGTATCTACTACCTACTACTAACCTAGGTAGCTTAGCTCAACTCAGCTCACCTATCTTGCCAACAGGTTTC
The DNA here is from genome assembly GCA_018398605.1 of Biscogniauxia mediterranea. NCBI lineage: Eukaryota > Fungi > Ascomycota > Sordariomycetes > Xylariales > Xylariaceae > Biscogniauxia > Biscogniauxia mediterranea. Next base: position 23,888 of record JAGXTR010000007.1, on the reverse strand, counting down.
CATCAATACTTCTGCTCCAATTGAAATTAATACTAGAGACACTTAGAATATGCCAGAACAAGAAGTCAAGGTTGTATATTGAATGACTGCCTATGTAGGTACATCGGCAGATAGCCAAGTCCCATCTTGTTATCTTCATGCACAGTTTATTCTTTTCCCATATTCATAACTACCTATTTACCCCTGAGATCTTGGGCTTGGTATCTAGCTACCGGCTGGTCGAGAACGTCCGGTATCCCATAGTAGAGCTAGCGTATAGTCGTCCTGCGTAGTCTAATTTGAAACGCATTGAGACAAGTCTCAGTACTAAATGTTTTGGCTGAAGAAGTAACTCCCAGCGGTTTCAAGCCCAGTAAAATACCTTTGTCACATGTAACACGACTCTCGCCGGGACAGCAGAATCCCTGTCAAGCCCCTGGTCTTGTACCCAGGTTAGAACATTACCTCGTAGGGCAGACGCTGTAACATCCCATAACAGCAAGAGATACCTTTGCTCTAGGGGTTGACTGATAACCAGATGGGACTTTACATTCCTATAGCGTAACTCCATTGCTGTTCTCTACGTAAGTTAGATACTTTTTTTCAATTTCATTTTTTGAAGTCATGAAAAAGGAGGCATAGTTGAAACCGCGAGAACATTTTTCCAATTCGACCCAACAGCGGTTATATTCAAGGACACGAAAGAGACTTAAGTACAATATAGAAAGAAATCTTGCAAACGGAGAACGATATACATGAAAATTGTCACTTTGTGTGAGTCTTTGGCTTTAATACTACCCAAACCCCTTGCTCACACCTTTGCTCCACCCCTTTGCTTCACCTCCTTCACGCAAATAGAATCCGTGCGATGTGCCCCTCGACAGGAAATCTAAGAGTGCGTACCCTCTCCAATGCAGTACGGAACAGGGTAGGTGGTGCTGTTGCAGAGACGAATGACGCCCTCAACCCAGGCAAGGTTGCCATAGCTCTGACTCGAGTATGTATCGCTCGTAAACGCGGTCTTGGTAGGAGCATCGACGCATCCGCTGATGTAGTTGCCTACAACGCGACGCACCTTAGGCTGGCTCACGACAAGACCAAACTGGCCATCTGGTACTGTGTACGAGAAGCTCTGCGACTCCTCAGTAGTCCAGGTCTCAGAGTATGATAAGGACATAGACATTGAAAGAAGATTTTCGATAAGAGTGACGTCTACTCCAGCAGAAGCAGATATACTGTTACTGAGGCTGTAGCCACGCCCGATAGACACGGTAGCGCCACCACCTGCAGCAGAAACGACAGGCGAGATAGCGACGTCCCAGTTCAGGAAGGACGTGTCCGAAGTGACCTGGATCTCGTTGGATTCGTCGCAGCGCCGGTTCTTCTCGGAAGACGACGAAGAAGAACGGGCGGGTAGTGCAGGAGCTGGCCCTTGAAGAAGATTGTCGCGTGCTACAAGGGCCGCGTACTCGGCCTCCTTCATGACGGCCGAAGTACCATCACCACCGATGAGAATAACGTCATCGTAGTTTAGCTGAGCCGGCTTAGGGGCAGCGGATACAGTGCCAATGACGGCAGCGATTTGAGAGAAGTGGCGGAACAGCATCTTGAAGAGTATAACTTGATTAGTTGTTGGTCAAAAAGAGTGACTAGTTTGAAGTAGCGAGTGGCTGAGATAGGCTTAAATTATCTCGATGATAAAGAATGAGAGGCGGGAGACGGACGACTGAATAAGGAGTCTTGAGTAGTGAGTGGTGAGTGTAGACTTCACAGAAAAACCCTTCATCATCGTTAGTCTTTATAGAAATGGTTTCCAAGAGCACAGGCCCCTTGATGTTGACTTCTCGGCCGATTACTTACCTGTTCCTTTCCCATCGTGAGTCGTTGGGCTGAATAATTGCCCCTCCTTCCCCTTCCCCACGCCTTTCATCGTCCGATGCTTCACGCATAGTGCCAAGAATGGGTCCTCCCAAGTTTGGTATTCATGCGTGAGAGCAACCTGAGCTCAGCTAAGCCATCTATTGACCAATCGGATGCTCAGGCAACTACCTGTACATGGAGTCCCTTACCTGTGAGGCGGTGCTCATGCAGCTTCTCTTCGGGGGACTTCTGCCTTATACCACATTATAGACCTATACAAACCTCGTGTTACTGGGTTTTGGCAAGTAGGTGCAGATTATAAAAGGGGCAAATGGATATAACTTGGCATTTTAACGATATTGGTTGCTATTTTCGTCCTTACTATAGCGGAACGAGAGAGTCAATAGGAGTCGGTAGCATCGCAGACGTAGGATATAAAGGGACATCAGTTCACATCATGTAATAACGTATCTTCAACCACTCAACCACTCATCTAGACATCTAGTCCTTTCCAGTGTCTTGTCACTCTTTTTTTTCTCGGGTAGTGCTTCACTCGCTTAAATTCATTACCTACCTACCTACGTTCGTTCTTTTCGTCTATTAGGATAGACTACCTTCGTTTTAATAACATCAATACCACCACAGCTTACTATCAACACACTACTGTCAACAAAATGCAATTCCCCGCTAGCCTTGCCCTCGGCCTTGTTTACCTTACGGTCTCGGTGTACGCTTTGTTTACGATTCTAATTCATATTGAGGGCGAATATACTGACTAAAATACCCAGCAATGCTAATCTGCACCCTGACTGCGTCTGTAACAACGGCGGTACTTATAACTGGCGCATGACTATTAACGCCTGCACCGTATATAACGACGCAGGCTACGAGTGGGGTGGAAGTGTTTACAACACGCCCACAGGTAGAGTAAGCCAATCTTCCACCCTATGATCTTCAAGAGTGATAAACAGCTAAAGATTCGAGAAGTGCGACGCCGCAGCTAACAGCGATATCGCCGGCAATGAGTGGGAAGCTTCGTGCAAGTCAGTCGCCACCCAAGGCTTCCAGTGTGTGGATGGCGTTGGTACCTGCTACGCCGACCCCGACGATGTCCGTGGTAGCTGCTCGTAAGAAGAATACCCCGAGACCGGCTTAATCGTTCACACAACATTGAATGATACATTTTTCATAATCAACCTGGACTTGGTCTACAGAGACCATAAGGATGGGCTGGTGGTTAACTGATAGAACGATTTACAATGTATATATTTGCGTTTACGCCTTCATGTACCGAAATTGCATTTAGAATAGGTACCTAAATATCCCAGAAACTATCAAACCCAAATTCGTACGCTATTGTCTTGATAAAACACCAACTTATGTAGTTCAAGGTCTTATTCACCCTCAAGTATTTTCATGCAGCTATTAGGTACAACAGAAAACCATTTTCCTAGCTATTTGTATACAACGTAACTCACAGCTTACTACTATATTCGTTTATTTACTAGTTGAAAAATTCTCGCTCTATTTATATGTCCCTGGAACTCTGAACCCAGGATTATACCCCTTCAACTTACGTAGCATGATATCGGCTATTTCATGGGTATCCCTTACGTCGAGCCAACAACGTCATATTTTCTGTTCGATAATCTAGAGAGGCCGTCAGACTTGTGTCTATATATGGTGATCAGGTATGTACAGCTACCTACTTAGACACTTTCTATTTGCTAGGTCTAATATGAGATATGTCCTCCTCTCTTTTACTTAGTGGGGGTTGGAGACCATCACAGTTATAGACCACTGCCAAACCCCCCTTAAATAAATTACGTCAAGGACTGCGATAGCACCCTTGATATAAGACACTATTACAATTCATAAGTGTATATAAGCAGCTTTATTTTATGATTATGTCACGATAGCAATAGCCAATGGAAATCAGGAGCTAATTAGTGGGCTTTTTATTTATATTTTTCATCAAAAGCGATATCCCTTATGCTTCGTAGCATAAATTCAATGCACACATATACTCCGCGACATAACGCACACATCGAAAAGTGGTTGTAGTGTGCCTCCCTTTTCACAACAATAAAAGCTTGCATGGCTAAATAGATAGCACCTTATCGCTACACTATTACAGTACCATTGCCTAAAAGGTCCAAGATGCTCATCTCTGATTGGTTCAGCTAAGTTTCATTTTGATATCTGGACTTGAAATACTTGACGATTTAAATACCTACAGTCATGGTACCGTGAAACCCTTCTCTCGTCGACATTTTCTATCTTTTCATAACAAATCAGTGCAGGAAACATTCATTGCACGAGAAGATCCTTACCGACTGTTGGTAAGTACATTCTTATCGTTTCTAGTGTACATGGAGGTGAACAGCCCCACTACGAATTGGACTGAGCTGGCTTGTGCATCCCCTTTCTATGTCCCGTCGTTTGGTACTTCGCCAGCGAACTTCGGTATTATCTCAAGAATAAATAAGAGTAGCGATCGGTAAGAGGTAAATAAGTTTGGTACAGTCTTAGCTGCAGTCTTGCGGCGACTTCCGCCTCGCCGTTGACGCTTCTGGCCTCATCCCCACTGCTGTGATAAGGGAGAGAGTCGGCCGAGGTGTCAAACTCGCCCGAGATGCTAGCTCACCCGGGCAATAGATGTTGTACGGTCCGAGGAGTTATAAGAGAATTTGTTATGAATAAAGGTGTTCGTTTCTAGCCTCGCCATGGTCAGACAACTTTGATTCTGTATCTTCTATCCTACTACCGAACTCGCGATGCCTCACTCTACACAAGCCCACTCACTCATCACTGTCGTGCCTTTGCCGGCTTCAGAGAGACAACAGAGTCTCCTTGGAGCAGAAATCAAACTCAATGGTGCAGACCTAAACAACCTATCCCCGGCCGATGGTGCCCAGCTGCGCGCCGCCTTGTTTGAGCATACTGTGCTAGTAGTCCGGAAAGCCGGTATCACCAGTGGCACTACTGTCACGAATTTATGCAAAATCATTGACCCCCAAGCTATTGACAGCCACAGCTCCGGAAAAAAGCCAATTCGGGAAGCGGATAATGTTCTTAGTCGGAACCAAGCAGGCCGCCTAACCGAAGCCCCCGATGTCGTTGTCATTGGAAATGGGGAATATCCTAATTATCATGGACGTGACCTGTCCCTTCGGCACGTGGTACGACCTTTTCCTCTCTCTCGTTTCGTGGGATGGTCCGGACTGATTCTTACCTGAGTATTTAGACCCAATCTGAGTTCCATGCCAATCCGCTGTCCGCCGAGGAGATAGCAGATGGGCAAACACGGTTCTATCGTTGGCACATCGACGCTCCCCTTTACGAGAAATACCCGGGTATAGCAACCATTATTAGCTGCCGCGAGACACCGAGCCACCTTCCAGACCAAAAAATCGTGTTCGAAGGCGGAGCCAGCAAACAAATTCCTGCAGGAGGCACGGCATGTAAGTATATAATTCGTAAAAAATCGTAAAATAGCTCACACTCACACCTTACCCAGATGTTTCCGGAGCTCGGGCGTTCAGCCTATTGACTCCTGAAGAAAAAGAATGGGCAATGAACACCCGCGTTCAGTATGCTCCTCGGGCATATAACTGGATTGGGGACTGTAAGGCAACGGCGGATGGCCTAACCATCGAGAGCCAGGGGAGAGAGAAAGACTTTGACTCCTTAGAGCCTTGGACATGGGACAAGGTACATTGTTATCCGGTAATTTTACTCCTCTCCGCCCATGTAGTCCAAGTTCTAGGGGTACTAATTAAACCCAGCTCGTGATGCGCAATCCCGGCATGCCGCACCGTCCACATCTGATTGCCCTAGGATGTTGCGTTTACCAGCTCATCACGACGGATCCCAAGACAGGGGTAGAAACGAGAATCGACGATTTTGTTGAGGCGCGGAAGAAGATTCATGGACTGATGAAGCGCACGATGAAGCCAGAATATATCTATGTACACCGTTATGAACCCGACGACCTGGTTATCTGGCATAACCGCGGGGCCTGGCACTCGATCACTGGGGAGTTGGGCGATGCTAAAAGATTGATGTGGCAGGCTGCCCAGGGACACCCTGAGGGTCCTGTGGCGGCGAGGTGGGATGAAGTAGACTTGGAGGGAAACTCCTGGTCTAAGGACAAATACGTCGAAACGGCATGATCTGGGTTCTCAAATTGTAGTTAATTGAACACCACGGAAATTGATAAGCGTTACAATACTAAGACTGAGGAGACTTCTCAGAGTAATACAAGGAAGGCCGTTCTGAGGAGAATAAAAGATATAACATTCCGAATAATTGATAGTCATAAATAAATACCCATAATGAGATGAATATAGATAGAATGATTCTGTCCTTGTAAAACTCCTTTAAAATCAATAGAATGCTTGTGGCAAAAGCGAACGCTCTTTGCCGTGCTGGCTATTGGCTCTTATATGGCAACGTATGGCATACGTGACAATGCTAACCTGAATAGTTTGGATAATTCCAAGTTCCGGGATCCTGCCCAAATACATCACGCCCGTATCCGCTCGCAAATGAAGCATTCTTCAATGGGTCCAAAGCAAAATCATCCATAAGATTCCACGACATTGACTGACTGAGCCAAAGTTCCAAGTCGTTGTCTATGTCCAGGCGAACAGGATCGAAATAATTGGTCAAGTCAGTCCCGGCGGGGTTTAAGTTGGGATCTGACATGAATCCATCCCCAATGGGGACGTTCTGACGCTCAGAACTTCGTCTATGTTCTGAGCTTGTCCCATCTAGGTGTCTTGTAACTCGAGAGGAGAAGCTATCCGAAAGTAGATTCCTCTCTGCGTTGACTCCGTGACGGCGCCTCTCCTGCTCCTCTTCTAAGAGCGCTGTCAATATACTCGCACCCCTGACTGCCATTTTGTGCTGTTTTGTGGAAGAAAGGCCGGATATCGTTTGGGAAACTAAGCGTCGGTTCTTTTCAGTCTGGGACGTTGGCTCTGCCGTGAAAAGGAGATCGAGGGCCACAATGATAGCAGCACTAATCGTGAATGCCGGGACTACCCAAACATTGGCAGCTGATGACTTGATACGCAGGTACTCTTGAAGTATAGTCAGGGAGGCAGAAAGGCACGTGGTTCTCGTATATGCATATACAGGAGAACGAAAGCTTTGTACGAGAAATGCACGGTGAATCATGATGAGCTATGCAACCGTCAATAATTTAGTATGAATAAGCAGCAAGACAGAATGATCATTGAGCACATCACAAACCTTGTCGGCTGCGCTAATAGTTAGAGTCTGGCGGGCCCAGTTCACCCACGGAGGCCAGTTGGGGTCTATGGGGGTTTGTCTTGATAGAAATGGTGGTATATCAGAGACTAGCTGTCGCATTTTTAAATCTAGCTCTAACACATGCTCGTAATGCTTGCTTGGACTTGTAGAAGACAGCCGATGCGCACCATCCACTAGTTGCGGCATCAACCATGCCACTTTAGAAATCTTAGCATCAAAATACCTAACAACACGAGGAGAAGAAACTAACTTTTAGCCAGTACGATGCAATAAGAACTGATCGTAGGTTGGTGACTAGGTTTATCGACCAAGTCGTGGTCATCGGTGTTGCCAGGCATAGGTGTCGAGAAATGGTTCGGATTAATTGCTAGAGGTGTTTAACACAAGGATACGCGAAAGGTTTCGGGTGTACCTATTACTTACAGTATGTGTCAACAAATGGGACAGCAAAATAGTCCTGTATGATAAGTTGCCACCACACACGACGTTTCACTTCATTTTCTACTATGCTTTCCCACTCTTCTGGCGACGACTGTGATTCCTGACGTGGCTTGTGTTTGATCTTGTCTAAACCCAAGCATTGTGCTATTCGTATCGCAGCACTTAGTAATATGTAATGAGCATTGCTGTGACCGAGGGGGTGAGCCACAAGTATAGATATTACAATCGATTGAACGGAGTAGACTGGCATGTTAGCATTAAAAGCGCTCTCGAATGGCCCGATCATTGACACGGGACTCACTCGAGTGGTTTTCCATAAAGTCGTTTTGGTTGAGAACCGAGACCATTGCATCATACCACATCCCTGCTCTTGACTTCAACTCATCGCTAGAGATGAATTCGTCATCATGAGGATAGCACCACGCAGCTGACTACACAGTTCTGTGAGAAAATCGTCAAAATAGTTGCTGGTGAGGGACGACACACCGAAAGGACCGCGAGATACAAGGCCATCCAACAGGGATCAACCACAGATCCCGTCTTCCAGAAGGATTCGCATTCGTCTAGAAACGTGGGAGAGTGGATGGCGTTATGGTGCCAGCAAAGGGATTGGATATGGTAGACTACTAGCTTCCTGGCGAGATGAGGGTGTGGAATATCTGCGTTGGCGCTTCCATCTTCAGAAATATCTGTGTTTTTCAGGTGCGTTGAAGAACTCTTCTTCCCCTTGGCAACCGTGTCATCGTGCTTGTAGTAATTGCGACCCCAGGCAAGATACTCCAATGTGAGTGCTAAGCCGTCATGGTCATGTGATAAGTCTTCCGGCTCTCCTTGATTCTGAGAATTTGAAGGAAGTGCTGGGAGAGCAGAGGAATCAGAGGTTGGCTGCTGTTGCGTTTGCACGGGCAAAGCGGCTGCCGCGACAGCCTTAGGACCATCCTGCGTTGTAACTGAGATTTCTTCAATCCGGTCCTTTAACGATCGTAGCAAGGCTTCGGGATTTGATTGTTCGAGCTGCTTCACGATGTTTTGAAGCACGCGTAGCTCTGCGGCCTGCTCAACCACTGCGCGTCTCGTACTGAGACGTGTAGGCTCTCTCGAACATAGATGGGAGCGGCCTTGCTCAATACATCGAATACACGGAATGGCCTTGTTGCAGCGTACTTTAGACTTGGCGCAAGCTGGAGTTCAATGCGTCAGGGACGTGGTTTTTCCGGCCATGACTACTTTTTTTTCTTTTTTTCTTTTTCTGCTAGTTACATCGAAGGCAAGACTTACGGATACAAGTCAAAGATGCTCGCTGTGAGACCTTAGTAGCACGATTACTGTTCATTCTGCTTTAGAAGGACCTGATGAATATGGAAAATGTCAGGTTCGGGGATATAGATTTCGGGGTTCGCATCTCAATACGTACCAAAAGTTGGCTCTCGGGCGAGTTGAAATCTCTCCCGACTGTGGCTTTCTCAGGGGTTATTGATCTACCTGGGAGTGCGTACTTGCACTGTGCAGATGATCAAAGTTCCGGTACTCATAATGCCATATTTTCAATAGTTCAATGCCAACCTATGTGAGTGATACTTGCATGACAACAGTACTACAGTACCTATTCACCTCGTTATCTTAGTGTACATGCAGAACGCGATACTTCAGACCAACGTCATTGGTCAAGTTTCTATCCAATTGAAATGACTTCTATGCTAACCTCATCTTCATACCAACCTGCAAAGATTATGTAATACGTTTAACATGATTAATCCAAGTAATTTGTTCCCTTTGCCTAAGAGCCTACCTAAACTTTACCAATATGGGTAATGAGCCTATGAAGGTCATGAAATGTTTCTATAGGTGGTGAGTTGCCAGTAGATGATCAGACACTGTATCAAAAAGATTTTCCACACTATATTCAAATATCCTTGGGTTTAATATACACCTCTCACATAGGGTTAATCCATATCAATGGCATTTGATGAGTACAGTTGGTATACGATGAAGCGCGCAGCAAGAAACGTTCAGTAAGTGTCTATCACGGAAAGCTGACTCGTGGTGGTGTGTGGACAGAGCAAAATGTAGGGATAAGTCATAGCAGTAGAGTGGCTGGGATCTGTCAAGCGGCGACCCACACCATGAATCCTTCTGTACTAAGCTTCATTCTAATCTAACTAACCAGTTTCATGTGGCTCATAAAGAGGTACTCTGCTTATTGTTGGCATAAGTTATGAAAGAGAAAAGACCATAACTGCATAGCTTAATATGAATATTTCCAAAAGAACATGTAGGGTATACGTTGAAGCTATAAGAGCATATTCGCGGGCACATAATACATCAACGCCAAACCAGTCTTTTTTGACCACCCAGTGCCGGGGTCGGCGGCGTGGGAACGAAGCCGAGAGGAATATGAAGTACAACGTTGTAATATGTTGACTAGGGGGGCAGCTGGCTGCCTTCCATCCCATAAGTAGCTGATTCCTTCGTTACGATGGCCGCATCATTTTTGTACCAAACGATATTTACAGCTCCGCTCCGTTCAGTTTCAAATTCATTGAACCAACCGTCAACAACTTCTGATAAAATGGCACGGATGAAGGACCTCTCAGCGCGATTTTCGAACATTATTCATAGGCACAGAAATGCTAACAATCTGTGCGAGATTTGCAAGGGTATCAATCTCGAAGATGACCCGAAAGATGGACAACCCGGACGGATAACCTACAAATTTGGTACTCTAAGGGATGTTAAAAAGCGGTCTTCTTGTCCCCTTTGCCAACTGATTATAAACTGCATATTGGACGAGAGCGTCATCCACTGGCAACCCACAGAGTACTACGAAACGCATGAAATCCGGGTGATCCAACAGCCTCAGTCAAATAAGCAGGGTCGATGGGGATTGAGCTGTCAACCATTGCCATTATCTTCCAGACTCGTCATTTCTTCCGACTTAAAAGGCTTCGACGGAATCGTTTCAGGAAAACAAATCGACTTCAACATGTTGAGCAGCTGGCTGGATACTTGTCAGAATGATCATACGAAATGCCGGTACGGTGCGCCTAGCCCCAATGTGGATACTAGTTTCTTCCGCGCCATAGACGTCCACAAGCTATGCATTGTGCCTATACCTATCACCTCTAAGTACATCGCCCTCAGCTATGTATGGGGCGGTGCACCACCTTACATGTTGATGAAAGGCAACAAGGAAGAGCTCATGAGTCCTCTTGGACTGAAAGCCCATTGGGAGGAGATACCACTGACTATTCGCGATTCTATAGACTTGGTTAGGAACTTAGGCCATCGATATCTTTGGGTAGATTCAATATGTCTGACTCAGGATGATGATGAGGATAAGGGAAAGGGTATTATGGCCATGGACCTGGTTTATGAATTGTCCCTCCTTACTATTGTAGCAGGCGGGGGGATAGACGCCAATTCAGGGCTGCCTGGAGTCCGGCCAGGAAATCGCGGCATCTCAGATCAAGTCACGGCCGAGGTGCTGCCAGGAATAAAGCTTGTGCTCCGACATACTGTGGACGATCTTCTTAGAGCGGCCCGTTATAGTGGCCGGGGATGGACGTAAGTCACGCCCTATACCCATCCAATTGATATAGAGCTATTTTGATCTCATCCAACTAACTCGTACAGATTCCAAGAATATTACTTGTCCAGGCGGAGACTAGTCTTCATCAACGATACGGTATACTTTAAATGTCACGAAGGATATTGGTCCGAAGTTGAAGATGGACTCCTTGTCCGACCTGACTCTGTCGCCGAGCAGGGGCAAGTCTTGCATAAACTGAACGGCGACGTCTTTCATATGCTTGGCCAACTTCTTGTGAAATATTCGACGCGGAGCCTGACTAACCAGAATGACGCCGTCAATGCCATGCTTGGAGTCTGTCGACGGATCGCAGACCATGCTCGGTGTCCTCTACTTTTGGGCATTCCAGTAATTGCATTCGACTGGTTCATACTTTTCTACCCGAGTGTCACTGGAATGCAGCGCCGCAAAGAGTTTCCCAGCTGGGCATGGTCGGGCTGGGTAGGCGAATACTATTATAGCTCTGGGTCCGGGAACGTAGCTAAATGGCAGGATACTTGCACTTGGATCGTCTGGTACAAAAGAGACCAAAATGGCCACCTGAGCCCGGTACGCGATGAAGAGACGACGACCATTGCTTCTGATAGCAGCTGTACGACTTCAAGTAAAAAGTCGTTTGAACAACTTTGCGACATATCCCGCGTACAGCCTTCACAGCCTTTAACGATGAACTGTCGTCCATACCCCGTTCTTCAGTTTTGGACCGTTTCGGTTCGTTACGCACTGCGTCAAATTGACCGAGATAATGCGGATAACATGATGTGGGCTTTTGGGATCTATTGGACACAAGCGACATATGAAGTCCTAGATCGATCAGGATCGAATTGCGGGTTCGTTTCTCTGGATAGTGGAAGTCCCGTGAGGAGCGCTTACGATAATGTGGAGTTAATAGTCATCGCTGATTCTCCAGAGAAGATATGTCTACCAGGAGATGGACATCAGGTGCAGAGTCAGATGACTGACACTGCTCGATTCTGCTGGGTTCTTTGGATTGAATGGGACGGCGAAGTCGCTGAACGGAAAGGTATAGGGAAGATCTATAGAGATGCCCTTTCTTCCGCGACTGAATCAGGGGTACAATGGAAGGAAATCTGCCTTGCCTGAATCCTTGGAGGACGTTCTTTACGCTGTCAGCCTAGCACTGCTTTAGTAGCATTTATGCTCTCCAAGAAATACATCCTAAGTCATTGTTATACCTTGTGATTTTATATATTTATGGATTTTCCACGTTTGGGATTTCCGCTACTTGAGCCCAATAAAGTAGTTAAACTTCAAAGGGCGGGGGGTCAGTTGTAAGTCAATCTTAGACGGGCCTATCAGCGTCAACTAACGTAAGGGCAGCAGTTGTTACAAAGTAGCGCTGTAAGAGTATGGCGTGGATTTGGCAGTGTTCATTATCTCACCAATGTGCTGTTACAACCCAGCTAGGGGGGTAACATATAATATAGAATTGAGGTACAATGACCAGTTGGTCATTGTGCAAAACCTTTTGCTTGGTATAATGGGTTGCCCAACACCTATTGTAACATTTATGTGCCACAATCCAGCATTAAGAGCCCGAGAGATATTGGTAGCGCAGCAAGTGGCAGAACCACTTATGATTAGAGCGGAGCCCCCATTACATACTTATTTTAGTAACTTTCTGTTCAGATCCTATTCTAGTTAATAGTGTACACCATCGCGATTCTATGGAGTTCAATTATGACAGGTCTTGGACCAACCTAAATTTTACGGTATTACATGTAACATTGAATATCCAATTGGTAGTATAGGCGGCAGTTAGCCCCTATATACTCCATGCGAACGTGCATATGCGATATGCGACATGTGTAAAGTGGCTGGCGGTTATGTATATTATTTTATGCTCTAGTTGAGAAATGTTCTTTCAAGGGCCCCTTGGGCATTTGTGTTTTATTTCGACAAAATAGAATTAACCAGGTACTTGGAACAGTTACACAATATTAAAAAATGACGTTAACAGGTATACCCATAATGCAGTATAGTACAGTACATTCCGATATGTTATTTGTAGGTTCTGGTGGCGTAGAATGTTGCACCCTATAAATTGGTAGCGTTTGCTGTACTAGAGACTTAGCTCTGCATCATTCTTACAACCTCTAAATATACCCCTACCATTTCCTCTATAACCAGTTCCATGTAACAACCTGTTAGAGAGGCAGCTCTATTGACACAGCAGAAGTGAGTCGTAAGACAACCAAGCTCTCCTTGGTTGCTGTGCCCCGATTGGGCATACCAAGGCACACTTAGCAAGTTTAGTGCTGAATGTGTATGAATCATATCCATCTACGTAGTTACTGACATGTAATATAAGTAACATGAAGATCTATGCTTCCTCTTTCTTTCTCCTCCGCTCTAACCGAGGTTACATACCTCTAGTACTGATGGGCTTTTTATAATGCCAGATCGCAGTTGATACTCCAACTTCAGGCACACAGCTGTACTCGTTTTATCATCGTCTATCGATAATAAACCTCATAATCCGCGGGATATCTATGTTGAGCAACGACAGATATGACTAAGACTTGGTTGATAACAGGATGCTCTACTGGGTTCGGCGAGCTGTTTGTCCGACAGCTGCGAGCCCTGGGGGAAAATGTGATAGCAGCAGGGCGCAATGCTAAGACAAGGCTTTCGCATCTTGAAGAAACCGGAGCTAGTATTCTGGACCTGGATGTTTCGGCACCAGAAAATGAGATTGAATTGAAGATGGCTGAAGCCTGGAGCTTGTACCCTAATGGAATTGATGTTGTTGTTAACAATGCAGGATATATTTTGTACGGCACCTTCGAAGAGCTGAGGTATGTTGGTGGGAGAGAACGTGATGGTATAGATTCCCCAGCTGACAAGTGTCTAGGCAGAAAGATCTGGAAGACATTTTCAAGACCAATTTCCATGGCCCTCTCAACATAACCAGGGCCTTACTGCCCAAGCTGCGAGCTAAGGGAAACGGTACACTTCTTTACATGAGCTCCCAGGCTGGTTGGCATGCCGATGCGACTGCCACCGGTTATTGCGCATCCAAACACGCTCTTGAAGGTAGTGACTGTTATCTATTCCATATTTACATTGAAGCTGAGCATATCCTGACTATCCTTCCTTAGGTGCTGTTGAATGTCTCAGCCTCGAGCTGGCTCTTTTTGCACCTGATATTAAAGTGCTTATTGTTGAGCCTGGATATTTCCGTACGAAAGCATTTTACAACATCAACTATGCAATCCCCGAGACGTCGGAAGTTGCTGAATTCCATGCTGCTGTACGAGGAGGTGTGGAAACCCAATTAGGAAAAGAGCCGGGCAATCCAGAGAAAGCGGTTGGCATCATGATTGACCTTGTCCGAGGCACTGGTGTAGCGGCCGGGAAAAAGGTTCCGCTTCGGGTCCCACTGGGAAGTGATGGATGGGCAAGAATAAGATCTAAGTGTGAGACTGTCATGAATATTTGCGATGATTGGGAGCAAGTGGCCAAAAGCACGGATTTTTAGTAGTAATTATTTTTCTGGTGAGTCTGGCTTGGCACGAATATACTAGAGTCCATAGGTGTTGTGCCGTGAAGGAAATACCTGGAGCCACGGATTGATTCATGGTCTTTACTCTGTATAGAGTAACAGTAACTGTCTGTGGCCAGTTACGAAACATTCACTGTGGCATACATTACTACATACCATTTCTAGTGGCCCATTCGCCATGAAATGCTTGGGACCTTCAACGGCACGATCCCTAGGTCAATTGTAGTGGTAGTAATCCGCACAACCAGAATTATGTTGCTCTTGTGTTAGTAGTTTTTTTGTTTTTGTTTTACACAAAACAATTGCCCGTATTCTCCTATCTTTTATCAGTGTTCATGTCCTCGCTACTCTGAGTTGGTAGTTCTACTACACTACAATGACGGATGTGGGATGTGGGATGTAGAATGCTGCATTAGTTATCCTAGAGGGGCAGCAATTTGGTCTTAGGGAATAAAATGTGGAAAGCCCGTTCAAAAGGGGGTATCTTTTCGGTCAAGTCTACCGAATATTCAACGTACAATATCACCAATGCTTCAACATCGCCCAGTGCTATCACATAAAATTGTAAAGCTTCCACATGGGATTAAGCTGGAACTCTTATAACGTCGATTGATACACCATGCCGCGTCATACTTTAGCCAAACCAAGGCGCCACAAGTGTGAACATCCCGGCTGTAGTCGGTCCTATATTCGACGGGAGCATCTACTTAGACACGCACGAGACCATGCCAACCGCAGGCCGTTTACATGTAGCCACTGCCCGTCCAGATTTAACCGAAGGTAAGACATGATATAGCAGATTATCAATAGATTTTGACTAGGCAACTAACGATTCACATATAGAGATACGCTCAACCGGCACATAACACTGAACCACGAGGGGTCGGCTCATAACCCTGAACCGAACAATAGTGATGACCAGGATGTCGCCGGCGGAGGCATTACGGCTATTTTGGAGGAGGTTCCACCCCGAAACCTCACCAGTCATGTCCTGGACCTAGACTTCTCATCCAGTCCCGCTACCCAACTCCTTCAATCACCAAAGTGCAGACATTTACAAAATCTTTATTTTAGCGAACTGCACCCGCATTGGCCAATTCTACATAGGCATGCCTTTTTAAATACACCACAACCATCTGAGCTATCCCAGATTGTCCTCGTCGCGGGTTTATGGATGTCGAACGACGTCGAGTCTAGGGCTCAGGCTAGGTTGTATCACAACTGGCTGCTTGCCTATATCGAGAAGAGACTGGTAATTAACACCATTCCAATAGTCTTCAGCTGTATTTCGCTTACCCCACCATGCTTCGATGAATAGTTCCACCTCGAAACGGACCCCCACCGGCCCCAGGCCCCTCGTCCAGAATTCCTCCCTGGTTTACAAACTCTTCTTCTCACGCTCATTCTCGCAGCTTACAGAGGAACAGAATGCATTCCATTGGCTCTCATATACAACAAACTTCTTGTAGATATATTCAAAGGGACTGGCGTCTATGAACAGCAAAGAATTGATGATGAACCATTCTCTAACACGGGTATCGAAAGTTGGATTCTTCGGGAGCAGTATCAGCGGTAAGTACCTACGCTCGACTTAGAAACTTGAATAAAGAGGGTTCTAATCCAGATAGTCTTGCTCTCGTTCACTACAAACTACACCTCTACTTTAACTCACTCGTAGCTGTCAAATTTCCAATCTTCCGCCCGTCGCAATTTCTTACGCCTCAAATGATGAAAGTCCGCATTCCATGCAGCTTGGAACTTTGGGACTCGAGTACGGTAACCTCATCTCTCAAGGGAGGAGAGTCACCAGAAGAAGATAGGATTCAAGTTGAAAGCTTATTCTCTGGTAATACAGCCACGGATTCCTATAAAAGGGTCTCAGAGGTAGTCGCATGGGACTTTTCACTGGGAATGGCACTGGGCTGCTTACTTACACGCCAGCCGAACGAGAGCGAGAAAGCGTCGATTGATAGGATAGGTCCCTTTATGTTCCTACATTTAAAGGGTCTATCTGATGCGTAACCATCCGGGGGGCAGTGCTGTATAATGTAAATAGCTGTTCCTGTTTTATAGCATAGGTCTGTCTCATGCATGTAGAAGTGTGCTTGCGCTTCTATCCACAATGCCAATACTTCTCCATGGATATGGTACATAAGCAGCTGCTCGAGATTAGGCGTGATAAATACAAGCTCCTATTGTCTCTTGTCACTGTTGGTGATGATGTTTATGACCTTTGAAGCTGTAGCTTTATTGCACGTCGTGTAGCCAACTTTGTAAAAGTGAGTGAGACCTCACTTAAATCAACCGAGCAACTCAATATGGAGTAGGGTCAGTGGTGACATTTCAACTTACTATGTACCTAGTTAAAAATATAGTAAATCAGCACATAAGTTTTACGTTAGTTATAACCAACAGGAGAGTACCTAGTATAGGAGTACCGATTGAGATTGACAGGGCTGTCTTTTAAGGGCACAGCTTAGGTTAAGCACCGGTTCGTATGTGTATGCAACAAGTTAATCATTATATTCGTCTTCTTGCAAACAATTACTAAGGTTTTGCCGCAGCGTAGTGAAACGCTCCCGTATTCTGGCACGCTCTTCTTCTATCTCGTCCTTTACAAAATCTTGAAGCTCAATCCGAAGATCGATTTTTGCCTCATCTATTGCATCATTACGCTCTTCCACAACCTCATCTAGCTGGCCTTTGATAGAATCTACGTTGGCCTGAACGTCCTCTACGGCCTTTTCTAGGTTAGATACACGCCTATCGAGCCCTTCAAAGCACTCTTTTATTCGGTTTTCCATGCTAGCGAATCGATCCTCAATAAGGTTGACTATTCGGGACTCAAAGTCCAACAAGTTCGGCTTCTCCATGTCCGTGGTCAAGCTGCCATGTCGAGCTCGTTTCCGAGGCGGCGGCGGCGGTGATGGGCTGGAGACTACATCTTCATAGCAAGGTGGCGGGTTGCTCCCAGATGTATCCGGAACTACGTCACGAGCCCCGTCACGAAGGGGTTGAGAGTGAGCCGGGGGCAGAACAATATACCCGCCTCGACCGGCATAAAGGCTTTTTGTCTCGGCAAGGCGGCTGATAGACTTGAGTGGCTGTTTGTCGTGATCGGAGAAAGACTTTACAAGCAACCGCAATCGCTCATTAGAGAGGCGGGTTCGCGGTAACAGTATGTCAAAATTTTGCTGACAAGCCAGTGATGCTACTCCGTCGAGTACTGCGCCAAAAGTCTTGTTTTTCGGCGTCAAGGACTTAAACTCGGGTACCGGCATTACCAGTGTGGGAGTTCTAGCAAGCACGAAACTCAGACGAACAGTAGGATTGGGTGTAGTGGATATAGTGTCAGGCCATGATGTATCCAAAGCTAAAGACCGGATTTCTTCGGGCGGGATATACAGATATATACGCGTCGTGTAGGATCGTCGTGAAGGTTTCGTGCTAGCCTTGACACCAATGGCACCATGTAGCTTGAAGAACGCCTCACGGTCGGGACCGTGAAAATGTAAATCGAAATCTAATTCAGCAGTCTGCTCGCCTTGAGCCCAGGATATGGTGACTGGGGCGTTGGTAATATCGATGCTAGCTCTTTTGCTATCAGTAGCCTCGTCGTCACGGTAAGCATCGTGTGAGTCGTCGTCATGGTAGTTGTCGCAGTCGGTCGAGGTGGAGTAGGATATAGTTGAAGCTTGGGAGGCCGTGGCTGCTGTCATTGTCTGCGGTATTCGAGAGGATGATATATGTTACGATTTCTCGTCGGCCTAGCTATCGGTTAGTTTGTGAACAGATATTAGCTCTCCGAAAGCCACCCCCGGTGGTTCCCGCCCTCCCAGGCTTTCCGGTGAACAGAGCAGCCTTGACTCGTGGTAGGAGCGCGCAGATGCGAGAGGTACGGTGATAGGGGATCGTGTGAAGAAGAAGAGAAACAAGAAAAGAACAGCGCAGGAGGTCGTCCCGCCCGTCTCGCCTGACGCATCAACCAAGCAATCAGAGAGTATCGCTAGCGGCGGCATCGATCATTACTGAAAGACACCCCTTTCCCAAGGCCCTAGTTCTTTCATCGGCCGTAGACGATGAGTGGAAGCTAGTAGGTCTGGCCGAGGTCGCGAGTCACCCGAGACTGAGGTCGAGGTCGAAGCAGACGTGCGCGGCTACCCGCAAAGCGGATACCTTTGAACTGAACCCTCCTTGGCTTTTTCTTTTGAAGTAGAAATGGATAACGGCGATGGCGATGGGGGAGGCAGATGGATGAAAGACCTGATGATGGATGGGTGGATGAACAGAGGGTGGATAGATGGAAGATGGAGATGGGAGCGATTGGTGAATGGAAGAGAAAAGAGAACCGAGAGAAAAAGCGCGAGACAGAGAGGGAGAGAGGGTAAATGAAAAGTGGGTCGGATTCCATTAGGTACTACCTAGGTAGTGTAGCAGGTGCCCGGCTTGCCTGGATTAAGTAAGTATTACCAGCCACAGTTTACCAGCCACAGGCCTAACCCTAACCCGAATCCCCGAATACATAGAATAGATAGAATAGCAGGGGTTACGACACCCCGCCACAATAGATTAAAGGCGTAAGAGCTGAAATAGGTAATCCATATATCCAGGCCGCGGTCCTATTGCCCCGCCTGCTGATGAGGATAAAGAGGCTGCCGACAAACCACGTCAGATGTCACGGTTTGGCGACCGTGGTGTAGCCGACCTGACTATATATACCATTATAAATTCATAGCTAGTCAGCTATGAAATTCTGATACCTTTTGCGGTGTCACGGGTCTGGCCCAGGGTCGACGGTATAGCTGCTGCCATACCAGTCAGCAGGTGGAGGCAGGGTTCGGAATTTATTCCTTAGTTTTTAGTCTTAGTTAGTTAATCCTTAGTTAGTTTAGTTTTATTCCACTGCCGGACTAAACTAAGGGCATTTTAGTTAATTTAAAATTATTCTTTAGTTAGTTAGTTAATTTAAAAAATTAACTAAACTAATTAAATTATTCCGTTTTAAATAAAAAATTAAATAAAAATTAAATAAAAATAAATAAAAATAAAATAAAATTAAATTAAATAAAATTAAATTAAAATAAATAAAAATAAAATAAAATAAAAATTAAATAAAAATTACTTAAATAAAAATAAAAAAAATTAAAATAAAATTAAATAAGATTAAATAAATTAAATTAAATTAAATTAAATAAAAATAAATAAAAATAAAATAAAATAAAATAAAATATAAATTAATTAAATATAAATTAAAAAAAATTAATTAAATATAAATTTAAAAAAAATAAAATGGAATAAAATAAAAATAAATTAAATAAATTAAATAAATTAAATAAAAATAAAATAAAATAAAATAAAATAAAAGTTAATTAAATTAATTAAATATAAATTAAATAAAAATAAATAAAAATAAATTAATTAAATATAAATAAAAAAATGAAAAAAATAAAAGTTAATTAAATATAAATAAATAAAAATAAATTAATTAAATATAAATAAAAAAAATAAAAAAAATAAAAAAAATAAAAATAAAATAAAATATGTAATAAACGACGGCCTAGGTGCAAATTAAGTATAAATAGTAACTAGAATTAAAGCTGAAAGTTAATAAACAAGATTAAAACTAATTAAATCATAACGCCGACAAGGGTTTTTATAAAAGCTGTTAGCTTTATAAGTAATTAAGCTTAAAAAGGTTTGGCTTTTTATAATTATCCCTTTTTTTTTAAAAAAAATCGCTTTTAATTTAACCACAATAAAGCTAATTATATACGCACTTTTACGTTAATATAATAATAAACTTTATATATAAATTTTTATAAATTTTTACGTTAATTTTCCTGCTATTAGTTAATAAAAAAAGGTATTTTTTACTTTAATTAATAAAATAATCTTGGCTTTTTAATTAAAAGTGTCATGGGGTTAAGGTGCGCGGATCACGTATACTGGAAAAAAGGTTAAATTAACTATAAAAAAGGGAAGAATAAACGGTAGTACTTGGGGGCGCTGATTAGCCTATATATATATAAACTTTTTATATAACTGTGCAGAGTCGGTGATAACCTTTTATGTATACTTGCTAACTAATATAAAACTAGCTATACTGTTAACTTTAAGTTAAACTTGTAATAATACTTTTTATTTATAATTAATATTTTTTTTATATAATTTAATATAATATTTATATGTATTTTTTAAATAATATTTTATTTTAAGCTTTTATTATTTTATAAAAAATTTTATTATTATAAGCGCTAATAACAGCTATTTATAAGCGTTAAAACCCGTTTTATACTTTATATAGTTTATATTTATTTATTAAGTTTTTTTATTAGTTATTATATTTTTTAATATTTATTTATGTAAATTTAATTTAAGTTTATATTTGTTTTAAAATAAAGTTACTATATTTTAATTAATAATTACATTAAATTTAATTTATTATTTTATAAAAAATGCTATATAATAAAAGTAAATATTATATAAAGTTTAATTTTTATAGGTTTAAAAAAAGTTTTTAAGTATATATTAAATTAATAATGCTTTAATCTGCATTTTATATAGCAGTTTACTTTTTTTAAGCGGTTTTTTAATTAAATAATATTATATAAATAATATTAATTAATATATTTATTAAGTTATTTTTATTTATTTAAAAATAATATAAAGTTAAAAAGTAAAAATTTATTAAAAAATAAGTAAATTATTTTATTATTATATGTAAATTTAATATAAACTTATTATATGCTTTTATAAGCTTAATTTATTTATTTAAGCGCTGTTATTATTTTATATTTAAGTAAAAAATTAAACAGTTAATTTTTGCAATATTTAATTATAAGTTAATTAAAATATAAAATAAAATTTTTTAAAAATAAAAAATAAAAATAATAATAGTTTTAATAAAAAGTTATTTTAAAGCATATAATTTTTATTTTATATATTAAATTACGTTAAGTTTTTTATATGCTTTTAATTATATAATAAAGTCGTTTAAGTTTTATAACTTTTTATTTTTAATAATTATTATATAGTTAAAAAGTTTTTATTTAAATTTTAATGTAAAAAACTTAAAAATATAGTAAAATTTTACGTAATTATTATTATTTGCTTTTTTATTAACTTATAGCTTTATTTAAACTAAAAGCAATTAAAACTTAATATTTTTATTATTAAATTTATTAAAAAAAAAAACTTGTTTTTTTTGCGCGTTAATTGCGCTAATAAAAAACGTTATAATAAATGCGATTATTTTAACGTGCTGTTTTATATAATTGCTTAATTAATTAAAATTTATTATAATAAATGCAGAAAATACTTTATAATAGCACGTATAAAAGTTAAAAAAAATTAAATAAAAAGTAGTTAATATGTTATAAAGTTAAAGTGTGTAAATTACGTATATTAAAAAAAAAGTTAAATTAATTATAAAAAAAAAAATAAACGGTAGTATTTAAAGGCGCTAATTAGCTTATATATATGCAGATTTTTTACGTGACCGTGTGGAGTCGGTGATAACCCCTTATATACACCTGCTAACTGGTGTGAAACCAGCCACACCGTTAACCCTGGGCTAGACCTGTGATAAAAAGTTTTTAAAAGCATAAGCTAGTTAAATAGTAATAAAATAAAAGTATACTGCTTAATTAAAAATTAAATAATATGTATATAAAGCTTTTTTATAAACGATTTAAAAGTTTTTTATTATAAAACACTTTAATTAACATAATACCGTTTATTAAACTACTGCTTTTTAATTAAAAAAGCTAATAACTTAACTTTATAGCGTATAAAATTAACTAATAAATAAAATAACATAATAAATGTAAAAAAAAACCATAATAACCTTAATTTAACAGTAAACTATAATAAAATATATTTAAAATTAACAACATAATATAAAACTTTTAATATAACTATTATAAAACATAATTATAATAAAATATAACTATAGTTTTTTAATAATATGTGTCACGATTTCACAATAAATTTAAAATGCAAGGGCTTAAATAATTTATATATTGTGCATAATAAAGAATTGCGTAAAAAAAGAAAAAAAGGAATTTTATGCAGTTATATAATAGTAAAAAAACTTAAGTACTTTAATTAAAATTTTACTGCGTTAAGCAGTAAATAATAATAGTGCATAGTAACGGTTATAATAAATATAGCTAGTTAATAATTATTGCTGTAATAACCTTTTTTTTAAAAAAAAGCTTATTTTAAGGCTTTTAAATGCGTGGTTTAAAAAATTTTAAGTTTTACGCAGGTTTAAACTTTAGTTTTTTTTTAAGTAAGCAGATTATACTTATAAATGCTTTTTAAGTAAAAAAAAGTTATTTTTAGTTTTATAATTAATTAGCGCTTTTAAAGGTTTTTAATTTTTTTAATAATTATTAATTGCATTATATATTTACATTTATTTATAAAAGGTTTATTATATTTTTTATTTTTTATAACGCATTTATTTAAGTAGTTTTTGTTTTTTTAATTTATTATTATTAAAATAAAGGTTATTAAAGTTGTTTTTTTTTATTATATAAAGTTATTTTACAAGTTTAATTAACAGACTTGTTTTATTTAAGTTTTTATTATAATAATTTTTTAATTTAATTATTAAGTTTTTAAAGTTATTTACTAGGTATTAAATATTATTTATTTTTTAATTTTTTTATTATACTTTATATTATAATTTATTATAATATGTTTATAAAGTAAGGATTTTTTTTATTTTTAATTTTTTTTTATTAAAATTTAAGTTAATTATTTTTTTTTTAAGTTTTTAAGTATTTATTTTAAAACTAGATTATTTACATATTTTTATAAGTAATTTACATGAAATTATTTAAATTTTTTTTATTAATTAAATAAATAAAGCTTATAAATATTTAAATTATTAAGTTATTAAAAAATTAAATTTATTATTAAGTTAATTTATTAATATATTTAATTTTTTAAAAATATATATATAGTTTTTAATATTAAAATTTAAATTATAATAATAATAATTTATTTATTTATTTATTTAATTTTAAACTTATTATATTATTATTTTAATATATTTAATATATTTTATAATTTATTAAATATTTTTTTAAACTTTTTTTTAAATTAATTATTTTTTAAATATAAATTTAATTATATTTTTAATTTAAGCTTTTTAATTAAATAATATTTATATTAATTTACTAATAAGTCAGGGTTAGGGTTAGG